>CM053765.1:32383686-32609571 GCA_028658305.1 Pachyuromys duprasi | reverse complement strand
AGAGAGAGAGAGAGAGAGAGAGAGAGAGAGAGAGAGAGAGAGAGAGAGAGAGAGAGAGAGAGAGAGAGAGAGAGAGAGAAGGAGTTGTTCTTCACACCACGAAGAGTCGCCATAAGGACAAGGCTGGAGCAGGAGGAGCTGCCAGGAAGAGACTAGAGGACAGGTAACAGAGCACACGGCTGGGAAGTAGGCCTGGCTAGCATAGTCAGCTTAGAATAGATGAGAATCTGCCCAGCTCTAGTGCTTTAAAGCTTATTAATATATGTAGCAGATCTCCGTCTCATTATTTGGGAGCTAGAGCAGGCATAGGAAAAAAAAACATTAATTCAACATGGCTAGATCCTCCTGTTTCTGTGCTCCTCCGTCACTACACCAAGGCCCTCCCCCCAGCCTGAGGCTGGGATTGCAGACACTGGCCACCTGTCACCTACCTCTTACGTGAGTGCCGGAGATCAAACCCAGGTCCTCACGCTGGCACAGCAGTTGACTGACTGACAGGGTCTTCAATGGGGTGATCAAGATGAAGTCAGTAGAAGGTGTGCGCACTCCTAAGAAGAGACTGAATCATCACCCTGTACAGAGTGAAGACAGGCAGAAAACAGCCATGCACCAGCGAAAGAAAGATGCCCTTACAGCCAGCAGACTGAAAAGAGGTGCTGATTTCCCACCTCAGACCTCTGCCCTTCAGCCCAACACAACTCTACTTTTGAAGCCTCAGTCAGAGAACTTTGCATGTTGGCACCAGCGATCCATGCTTTTTTCAGAAAATTATTTCCTTTTTTAATTTTCTTTCTTCCTTAATTAATTAATTTCTGTTTAGTTCTTTCAAGACAGAGTTTCTCTGTGCAGCCTTTGGCTGTCCTGGACTTGCTTTGTAGACCAGGATGGCCTTGAACTCACAGAGATCCACCTGCCTCTACCACCTTGCCCAGCTTGATTTTGTTTTTCTCATTTCCAACTTCTTAAAACAAGGTCTCTCTATTGTATACATGTTGTAATATCTAAAGAATCTTCAATACAGCCAGGTGATGGTGGCTTATACCTTTAATCCCAGCACTTGGGAAGCAGAGGCAGGTAGATCTCTGAGTTTAAGACCAGCCTGGTCTACAGAGTTCCAAGACAGTCAGGGATACACAGAGAAACCCTGTCTTGAAATAAATAGAAAGGAAGGAAAGAAGGAAGGAAGGAAGGAAAGAAAGGAAAGAAAGAAAGAAAGAAAGAAAGAAAGAAAGAAAGAAAGAAAGAAAGAAAGAAAGAAAGAAGAGTCTTCAATACTATGGCTAATTCAGCTCTAAAAAATAAAAAGTCCCACTATCCCAGACTAAAGATTTTATTTACCACTAATGTATGTGTTATTTCACTTACTCTTTGTTGTTGGTGGGGACTGGCCTCAGGACTTTGTACGAGCTGAGTCCATTTCAGTGCTGAGGTACGGCCCCAGCCTCTAAGAGTTCATTTTCTCTGATTCAGAGCTAAAAGGCTGATTGTGCCTTCTAGAGCTCTGGAAAGCTTATGACATGTCTGCGCATTTGCTGCATCAGGAGCAGCTCCATGGGGACTTGGGGCCCAACTGAAGACGTTCTAACGCTGGCTAGTTTCAGATTACTTTCAAAGAAAATGACACCCTCCACCCCCCCCAGTAAACCCAGGAAATGGGATAACAAAACACCCTTTTTAATTTGCTTCAAGAACAAAATATGTTTTAAAATAGAGGGTTTGTGAGTTTTGTTTTGTTTTGAGATAGGGACTCATGTAGCCCAGGCTGGCTCAAACTTGAGATGGGAATGACCCTGGACTTGTGATCTTCCTGTCTCCTTCTCCCAAGGGATAACAGGTTATTTGCCACCAAGTCCAGTTTATTACTCTGTGTGTGTGTGTGTGTGTGTGTGTGTGTGTGTGTGTGTACATGTATGTATGCATGCATATACAGGGCAGAGGTCTGCCTCACAAGCTTTCCTCAGGCGTCATGCATCCTGTTCATTTTCCTGACTAGTGTGCTGTCTCCACCCCCCAACTCTGGCTTTACCAGCCTGTACCACCACAGCTAGCTTTTTCATTTGGCTTCTGGGGGTTAAACTCTTGTCCTCATCCAAGCACTTCACTAAGTAAGCTATTTCTCTGGCCCAACAGACTGGGGCTTTTTCATTATTATTATTATTTACTTTTGGAAATTCTAGAGAATGTAGGAAAAAAAATCTCTCCATATATCAACCTCCCTGAGGCCACCTCTGTTTGCACTTTTGTATATTTTTACTCTGTTTTATATAACTATTTCATAATTGGATACAGAGTAACATATACAGTTTTACATACTTTTTTTATTTATAAAACATTCCTCTGCACTATTGTAATCTTTCTATAAACATCGTTTTAGATGACAGCAAATCCCATCAAGTTGATCAGTTTTCCAAATGTTGATCTACAAAACATCTGCACTAGAGTCATATAAGGCATGTTAAAAAAAATATATATATATATATGGATTTCTGGACCCCATCCCAAACCCATTAAATCACAGAATCTCTTGTGGTAGAGGCTGGGAATCTTCATTTTCTTAACTTTTCAAGCCTATAAAGGGATGGAGACTGCCAGAATTGACATGCCTATAGTTTCAGTACAACCTTATCTGAAGTGCTAAGCAACGACATTGTTCCTGGTGTTTCACAAATAGCTGCAAAGCAGACATCTTTGTTGATTTTCATCTTTGAAGGTTTTGAAGAACCAATCTGATAATATCCAAGATATGAACCTTTTGAAGATTCTTGGTAAACATATAACAAACACACCTACACACACATTGAGCTGCACAGCCTGCTCAGGTTTCAGGAAGATGGCTGTTGCCAAAAAAACAATCTGTATTTGTATTCATACTATCTCTGTTTTCCATCTGTATTACTGACAGATTGAAATAAAGTAGGCAAGGAATGGAAGATGGTCAGTAACATCCTTTGTCAGCACATACTGACTCTGGCCTACCTACCATGCAGAATGAGAGCAGCAATACTCACGGACACTCCAAAGGCCACCAGACACTAACCATAACCCCAAAACATCCCAGCCGTTCTCCAAAGAGCCTCTCCCTCCTGTGCCACAGAAAGAGTGCCCTTTTCAATTCAAGGCGATGCATTTGAAGGCAGACACACAACAAAGATGTGCACGCGTGTAGGGTTGGGCACACCTACCCAAGAGGACGCATCTCTCCAAGAACGGCCACGGCAGCAGACAGGTTTAAGTACAGGCAATCGGGTTAGGGACCCATCCCATAGTCAGGTCAGGACAGCTTAGAATTTATGAGGTGTCAAGGGGTCAGGGAGAGCCACAAAACACAATGTCAAGTTATAACAACACGTTGTTCATGGACTGCAGGCTGAAATGATTCGGCAGAAAGGAGATGACGCAGGGACACCGGTAAGCTAAAGCCACCCACCATGCCCAGCATCCACCAGGTACTAGGCATTCGTCTGAGAGCTTCATAACTCAATCCTCAAACCAAGTCAACGCGCTGGTATCGCCTCCATTCTACAGAGGAAACGGAAGCACGGAGAGATTAAGAGAAGGCTGGGGGAGGGCTCAGCAGGCGAAGCACTTGCCACCCAAGTATAAGAACCTGGGGCTCAGATCCCCAGAACTCATGTAGATGAGCATCACAACAGGCCTGTAATTCCAGCGCTCAGAGCAATCTGGCCAGTCAGACTAGCTACAGTCTGTGAGCTTCCCGTCAACAGGAGACTTGCATGTACACGCACATCATACACAGAGAGAAAGCACAAACCCCCACAACCAGCACATTTTAGACACATTAGGCTGTTTATTAAAAACCCACAATTTAGCCTCAGTCTGCCCAGCTCTGTGTGTAGAGACCCTTCAGAGGAATGTGCAATGATGAGCTGAGTATCTTCCAGAATGACAGATCCATTCCACACACACCCCAGAGGTACATACGAGTATGTGTGGCCCAAGCCACTGGCCACCTATGAGACCTGTTCACAGCACTCTCATCAGCTGAGACTCTCAGAGGAGCGGAAGGGACCTGTCAGGCGACCCTGACTACAGCTTCACACTGTAGTGCTTGGGCCCGTGGGGATGGGGGTGGGAGTTGGGGTGGGGGGCTGTCTTGTACCATAATACTTCCCCTGAGGGAACATCTCTGCATTTGATCTAAAGAATTCAAAAGCCTCCATCAGAATCCATCTTCCCCCTGCCCTACGGCTTCCCACCACTGCAACTAATTCTTTGTGTCATAAACTTGCGTGTGGAAACAGTCTCCAGGCTTTCCCATCAAACCTGGCGGGCCAGCTGGCAGCTCACAGCCCACACTGGCACAAGCCAGACTCCCCCCTTTTAAACAAACATATTAAGTTAATAACAAACGTCAACAGCATTTGACAGTCACCGTTTACTGATTAATCCTCATTTATCCCTTCTGTTAGGAACAGGGATCATAAGGTCTGCCAGATCTACAGATAAACACAAGCTTCGGATCCATCTCTTACCATGGCACCAAAAAGTTATCGGAGGGCCAGCTAGATGGGCCCAGCGGCCACCGAGCCTGAGGACCTCCGTGAGATCCTCTGGGCCCATATGGTGGAAGAACCAATTCCCACAAGTTGTCTTCTGATCTCTACATGTTCTCCCTCTCCCCGAAACACACTCAAATTAGTAAATGTTTTTTTTTAAGCTATGGAAAACTACAACTGGGAGCTGGACTCGGGTTTAGGTTTGCCTTGCCTGATACCCCAATTTGATGTTCCTGTCCACCCTTACCCAAGCACCCAAAGGCCATGTTTAGAATGGAGAGGATCCTGAAATCACTCTCACTTCCCACTCCAGGTGGCAAGCTGTCCCTTGCCTGTCCCTCAGCCTTTACTGGTAATGACTGGTCAAGAGATGTGTCATAAAGCTGAGCAGTGATGGTGCACATCTTTAAAACCTCCAGCCCTCGGAAGGCGCAGGCAGGCAGATCTCTGTGAGTTTGAGGACAGCCTGGTCTACATAGCAAGTTCCAAGACAGCCAGAAACCCTACCCAGAAAAAAAAAAAAAAGTGTTCTGGGCTATGTACCTTATAGCTTCCAGGGGATTAGAAGCCTCGAGACCAGCGCTGGTCACTGACCACAGAATCAGCCCTGTCGCCCCACACCTGTCTCCAAGGCTGCTCCTGGGCTCCGGGCATCCACAGCTGAATAGTTTGTGGGCTCTAGGGGAAGGAAGGCTTATTCCTCTGGGAATCTATTCTTACTCAGAAACTGCTGTTCTCAAAATGCAAAGAATGCTGTTGCCTGGGCCAAACATCCTGGCCTGATGTCATCCGCCACGTTGTTGAGTCTATGACAAGGGAACCTTTTACCTGGAGCTGTGTTCGGGAAAGTTTGTGCCATGCCCCCTGTCCTCTCCGTTCACCCTCCCACCCCATCTCCTCGCCCTTTCAAACACATCCTGGACCATTGCTCAGGTGCACAACGTCTCCCTGAGGCCACTGACATTCTAGATGGCATTTAGTTCTTGCATGATGACTGTGGCAAGAGTTGTACAGAGAGAGAAAACGAAACAGAGTCCTTTTGTTGTTGTTGTTTTGGTTTTTCAAGACAGGGTTTCTCTGTGTAGCCTTGGCTGTCCTAGACTCGATTTGTAGACCAGGCTGGCCTGGAACTCACAACGATCCGCCTGCCTCTGCCTCTCAAGTGCTGGGATCAAAGTCTTGAGACGCCACTCCCTTTTGAAACAGAATCCTTTTATACCTATTTTGAGTCATATAGCTAGATTGGCCTTTAGACGCTATGTTTCAAGGTCTTGGCCTCCAGCTTTCTTAAGCTTCCCTACTGGTAATCCTTCCACCTCAGAGGGCACTAAGCTTGGGGAGGAGGCCGGGGAGCAAATGGCTCCATAGTCACTTTTTTTTTAAAAAACAAGTTGTGGCCTATGCATCTAATGACATTTCCCAAGCAAACTTAATAGTCAGAAACCAATGCCCTCACCAACACCCTGACTACTGAATAAGGGATGTGAACCAACTCTAAGATCTGGAAATCCTGAGTTTCTGAAAGTGTACTGTTAAAAAAAAGTTAAATAAAAAGGAAGTTCACTTGTTCTTTTGGCTTCCTGCTCAGTCTAGGTCTGGCCTAACCATGTCCCGCCTGGGGTCAGCCTAGTGGCTAGGACTTCATGAGTAATATCCCCACCAGGCTCATCTTAAACCTTAAATGAAGCAGCTGCTGTTTTCTCAGGGCCTGTCTCACACAGGCTGGGACAGACATGACTCCGTGTATCCCAGCAGCATCCTCACACACTCCAGAGGAGGAAGTAGCCAAAGAGACCCTTCTCTTCAAGCCGGAGGGAAATGGAGTCACGAGCACTGAATAGGAAAGACAGAAACAGACGTAGTTACCAGGAGATAGGAACCCTCCACGCCAACTCTCCCTGGGCCGTGGAAGAAAGGATTAGTCTGTGGGTCCCCTGAAGGGATGGAGGCTGGAGTTGAATTTATGTTTGCTTAAAGAAAGGCTATGGCCCAGGCTAGGGAGGTCAGTCCGTAAAGACAATGGCCCCAATAGGAAAGAACATGAACCATAGAGGAAATATTTTGGCCACTATGGCAAGCCTGCTGTGTCCCCTCCCTCTTTGCTACCCTACAGTACCACAGACCACTGTGAACACAATTGAGTACCTGTGGCCTGGACCTGTGTCCCCCTGTTGGGATCCAAATATCACATAGCAAAGACCCTGTGGGCTAGGAGAGCTCTGGTTGACCCTGGACAGGTTCTGTTGGCTACTGGCCTCAACAGCAGCCCCCCCCCCCTAATAAAAATGGAAAAAAAAAAACCAGCAGGGCCCCACTGCCTCCAGACCAGGAAACCCACAAATCTACAAGGTAAGAGGAGTAGCTGACTCCAGCCTCCTCAGAGGCTGGCCCCAGAGTCCTGGGAACCATTCTTAAGCTAGGCCAGAAGGAAAGGCAAGCCTGACAGGTTAGCCTGGTACCCTGAGTCCCTCCTCACCAACCTAGTCCCTACCTCACTCTTAACACGTTTCTCCAGACCCATCCCCTCTATTGGCTTCTATGATTGCAGCCTACTGATTGGCCCCTCATTCAGCCCCACCCAGCTGAGCCCCTTGGCCTCACTTTTTAGCGAACGAGCTAAAAGGTCCCTGAAGAGCAACAAGGTACACATAACAGAGACCATGACCCAGCGACACAAAACGACAGATTCAGGGCCACCATTTGGTACTGGCGGAGCTGGACGGGTTTCCAGGAATTTGGGAAATGTTTGCTCCACCAACCTGTACACAGAACGTCACCAAAGGTAATTGGAATGGAGGGTGGGGGAGGGCAAAGAGCAAATTTCATCCATTTATGAATTGAGCCAAGTCACCGGGGATAAAGGACTGTCTTCCCAAGGCCCCATGCTCACTGTTTGTTAGAGTGATCTCTTAGATATGGACTGCAGAGCCAAGAGGCCCCCTAATCCTGTTAGTGACAGCTGATACCCAGACAGTGTGAGCTTGTAAGCTTCATTTAGTCACTTATTACCAAGCACCTCTAACTCCTAAGGCACTGTCCTATGCCCTCCATCCACAGGCTCTGTTTGCACCTCTGTTCTTCCTCTGAGGGGTGCTAGTGCTCAGGGGTGCCCCTTCACATGCATTTTCCAAGACCGAAAAATCAAAACCAATGAATCTACGGGGAATTAAAGCCAAAGAGTACTTCTGTTTTTAAAAAGTGTAATAGAGGCCTGGCATGGTGGCCGGGGGACAAAGACATGATGATTGAAGCAAATTCAAGGCAAGGCTGGGCTACATGGCGGGTTCTAGGCCAGCCTAGGCTACAGGGCAAGACTCTGACTCAACAAAACAAAACAAAACAAAAAAAAACCAAGCAAACAAGAAGTCAAGAGACACACGACACATATAGGCAGTCCCAGAACCCAAGAAGTGGAGACAAGAGGGTCAGAAGTTCAAGGCTAGCTGCAGTTACACGAAAAATCCAGGTCAGCCATGCTATCTGAGACTCACAATAATAATGATAGCAATAATAATGGAAAGAATCCTAAATTATTCTAGGGACCAGATCTCTAGTTTCTGGAGAATTCCTACTCACTCATCCATTGTAGGTTCCTTGACAACAGGAGACCTGTCACTCACTCCTCAGCCCTTTCAACTGTTTTTGTTGTTGTTGTTGTTGTTTTACCTGCGAAAAGTGCGCCATTGCCTCTCTATGCTGCCTCCTTGTGAGATTGGAATTAGAAAATGAATATTTTAAAATGCCCCGATTGGAGCTAAAGAGATGGTTCAGCAGTTAAGAGCACTGACTGCTCTTCCAGAAGACGGGGTTCAATTTCCAGAACCCACACAGAGGTTCACAACTGTCTCTAACTCCAGTTCCACGGGATTTGTATGTGTGTGTGCCTATAATTCTTTTTTTTTTTTTTTTATCAATCAGAGGTTAGATACTTTGCATCCCCGGCGTAGCCCCCTCCCACTTTCCCTCCCACTCTCCCCATCCCTCCCTCATCTCCTAGTTCCAGGGGATTTGATACCCACTTCTGGCCTCCACAGACACTGTATGCATGCGGTACACAGATATGTGCTCAGGCAAACACTCACGCGTATAAAATTAAAATAAATTTTTAAATGCCCTGGTTTCTAAAATGCTCTACAACCCTAGGCAGTTACTCATTCTTAGCACAATGTTCTCCAGGCGTTTGAGAGACGCAGTCTGCAGGGGGTAGGGAGTAGAGGGAAGTTACTTAGGTAACTCAGCCAGGTTAGCCAGCTCCCAACCGGCCTGCTTTAATGAATTCTTCCTAATCATCAGGGCCTCTCCCCCAGTGCCCAGCTCTTTCTGAACTCTTCATGAACCCTGTAGTCCCTGGCTCACCCTACCCACACATGCCCATGGTCTCTCTCTCTCCAACAGCTGCCATCCCACCCCAACAATAGAGACCCCAGCAGCTCCCAGGACAGGTTTGCCCTGATCCCCATCCTTAGTGAAACAATGGAGGTTCCCACATCCCCTCCTTTTTTCACTGAAGTATCAGGAAAATAAACCACAGGCTCAGCTGACCCCTGTCCCTAGAGCAGAATGGGGTCTGCAGTTCATTCAGGTGTCCTAGGGGCATCACTGCCAGAAAGCGGAAGGTGAGTGGGCTTGGGTGGCCCCGTCCCCGGGTTCCTCCCATTCTCTGCACCCCACACTGAATACAAGGGAGTGGCTGGGAACTAGCATTTCTTAATCCTTTACTATGTGCTGGGCTCTTTGCCCACATTAGCACTACTGCTCCCATTTATCAGATGAGGAGAAACAGGTTTTCAGATCTACAGCAGGCAAGGCATCGGGAAGTGAAGAGAAGTAAAAATCCAGGACTCTTATCCTCAGCTTAGGTACACGGGTGGATCCCACATTCACAGTCATTCTCTGAGCCTATACATAGCAGATTTAGTGGAGTGGACCAAAGAAAACAAAGTTCTCTAGACTTTGGAGTCTAAGATTAGGATCTCAGTAAGTACTGGAAATGAATATGAAAAATGAAAAGAGTTGCTGGTGGGGTGGGTATCTTTATATTGTTGCATTATTTTCTCAAAAAAAAATGCTCTCAACAATTTCTTTTCCCGGAATGAACAAGCAATGCACACAAACAATAGCAGTTAATATCCATGGACCACTCACTATGCAGCAGACCCTCTTCCAAGAGTGTCCCCATTGAGTCCACCAATGGCCTGTAGAGTCAGCACTGCTCCCTGCTTCACAGGTGCAGTGATGGCGAGGAAAAGGTTTGCCTCAGGTCTCTGGCCTAGCTAGGGAATTGCACACCAATAACCTGATATTACACCGAGGCCCATTATTCTTACTGTCTAACCCAATGAGGGGACCTATCAGAGAGTCAATAAAGAGGGAGGATCAATGACTGATGAAGACAGTGGAAAGAAGGAAGAAAGGGAGAAAGGAAAGATGCGGGGAAGGAAGCCAGTTGATCTTGAGGATGGTTTACATACGTGGGAGAGTTGAGTTGGTTGTCTATGAAATTCTACTTTTCTCACTGCCCCCAAGAGCGTAAGACAGGGATGGTGGGCAGATGCAGAGAGTTTCTGTGGAAGCACCCTGCCTGATGGCCTGCCTCCTAGTGCTCAGCTTGCCTCACATCCCTTTTGTTCTTGAGATATAGACCTACCAGGACATCATCTCCAAGCCGTTGTCATCGCAAACCCACCCAAACGCCTGGCAGCGAACATACCATTTGCTAAGCTTTAGCAAGGAAGGACCATCAGTTGAAGCCCACGAGCCCCTGCTCTAGGAGTTCCCATGTGAGAAGAGCTCCAAGATGGCGGTGTGCTCCCTACTTTTGGTCAGAGAACAGGCGATGCTCCTGGGGTCCCTCATCTCCTGTTCCAACCTCCTGCTTCCACTCTTTTCTTCCTCCAGGTCCTCTTTCTGCCTTCCTTCCTCCCAAGCCTGCGCTGCCTCTCAGCTGCTTAGTCTTCACAACCTCACCTTCTCTCTCTGGAAGTCCCCCAGTGCCCTGCTCTATTTTTTTCTTTTCCTTTTCTTGCAGTATTTCCTCTGCTTAGGAGGCTGTTTCACTGGACCCCCAGTGACTATGTGGTAGTCCTGCCCACCTTTTAAATGTCTATTATCCATACCAACCCTGCTAAACAATCTTTCCCAGGGTTAGGACCCCGCCAAGGTGTCCATGGCATGCCCTGCTGGGGCCATGGGTCATATAATAATTTCACTGCCTTTAATCTCCACAAGGGACACACTGGGGCTGTTCTCCCATGACTCCATGCTGAGCCCTAGCACAGCATGCTTTTCACAACCATCCAGGTCCTTAGATATAGTACAATGCAGACTCAGCTCGTTCCTGGGAGGCAAAGGAAAGCAGTGCAGGGGAACTCTTGAAGTAGCGTAAACATGTTATCACTGGCTCTGTTGCGGCTGGAAATTTCTTCTCAATCGCCCTGAGACCCCAGACGAGGAAAGATGCCATTATTACATCAGTCATTTGCTTGGTTAAGGATCCCCTCCCCCGACTCCAAGGGTTGAAGCTTCCAGCTAGCCAGCTTCTGGATAGAAGTCTGGGGACCAGAGGTAAGTTGGTTCTATGAGCCCTGAAGACCTGAGCTAGCTAAAAGCAAACCTCGTCCAGGAACCCCACACTGCTTTCCGCCCCCACCTCAGGAACCAGCCAACAAGAACCTAAGCTTGTATAAACAAGGCCACAGGAAAACCAGGCCCTTATCTGTTATCGGCTTTCCTTCTCCAGCTCAGCCACTTGGCTGGAATACCAGGAGGAGGGAGCCACCCAAGACTCCTCCCACCTCTCCTTTATCGGCTCTTGCCGGCTCCTCCTCCCCTAGCCGTGGTGGCTTGACTCCCAGGTCACTGATCTGTACTAGCTGGAGAAGGGAGGCCAAAGCTCTGTTAATAACCCATGTCAAGTCAAAGTCTCTGGTTGCCAAAGCTGGAGAGATTCCTGACTGCCTTCTCCCACTTCTGTCTTCCTTCTGTCAGAATGGGGGTCGCAGATGGGTTCATCTAGCTAGAGGAGGTGCACTGGGTAGCAGTCTGTCAGCTGGCTGGACCTCGTGGGGTGCCTTCTGGGGTTCCTGGGCTTTGGCTTAGACATCTAGGCCAGGAGATTTGCATGTGGGTTCTTGGGACTAATAGCCACTTGCAAAACAAGATGGATGAGGGTTCACTGAGAACAAAGTCTCCTCTGCTCTACTAGTCTGTGTAGCGTGATAGAAGGCTACGAAGGATGTGGCCTGGGTGAGTCTAAATGCCTGGCTGTCTCCATTTGGACTTCTAATTGCACAAGCCTGGTGCTGACCCAGAGAGAGGGGGCGGCTGATTAATGCTGTCCAGGCAGTCACATTGCTCTGGAGGGATGCCAGCCTGAAAATAAATCTGGAAATCTGAGGTGTTCAGTTCCATGAGGTAAAAATATCTGAGCCACATCCCTAAGAAAATAGATTCCCACACTTCCCAGAAAGACTGAACAGTGAAGAGGAGGGAGAAGCACGCTTTTCATCCCTCACACGACTGCTGCCCTTCTCGCCTTCCTCCATAACAGAGGTGCTTCCTGGAGAAGGTCAGGGGTGAGGTAGCATTTTTTGTTGATATTGTTCTCAGATGTACCACGAAACAAGATTCAAAACCTGGCCAGGTCAGGGACATGTAGAGACAGAAATGTTCTCCCAGGACTAAAAGAAACACAAACTCTAAATATGTAGAGCACGTGCCAGGAGATTAACACTATGGGTGCTATGGATACTTAACTTTTTGGAAATGAGAGTAAGGGAAAAATATATATGTATATGCCCCACAGTCTTGAAAGAGACACAGATGTCGCGTCCACCTCGACCACCAAGGAAAGACACAGCACACGAGCTCTTCTTCAAGCAGTTAATTCAGGAGCCTTGAACAATCATCTTCTGCCTCCTCCTCCTCCTCCTCCTCCTCCTCCTCTTCTTCTTCTTCTTCTTCTTCTTCTTCTTCTTCTTCTTCTTCTTCTGCTTCTTCTTCTTCTTCCTCTTCTTCATCTTTTTCCTTTTCTTCCTCTTCTTCTTTGAGGAGAGCCGGTCCCAGGAATAAGTACCCCTGAGCCAGCCAACCCCGGGTAGCCACGTGGGAAGTGTGGATAGGTACACTCAAGAGAAGGCGGATCATCAGACACAGCACAGCCAAATAAGGAGCTGTCCACAAGAGCACCAAATAAGGAGCTTTCCGCAAGAGCATTCGCCGTCGGGATGGCGGAAGGCGGAAACAGGCGCTGTGGCGCGGCACACGCAGCTCTCCATGCACAGATAGTCCTGAGAGAGTCTGAGAAGTCAGCCCTGCTGCTGAACTAGAAGAAAGCAAACTGGAGCCTGCCCTGTAGTTCTTAGCACTGCCTGAACACAGGACCACTCATCTGCTGGGCTGCTGCCACGCTGCTACAGATCTGAGTTGTTCTAAGAGAGACTCTCTAGAGCCAACAATGTCTAAAACATCTCGTACCTAGAAATAGAGTGAAACAAGGGCCAAAAACAGCAAGGCAAGGCAGAAGGTGAGGTGCAGCCACATATGCCTGGCCTGAGGCAGGAAGGGTCAAATGGCTTCTCAAACCCACTTTATAACCTTCTGAAACAAATGTAGGTTGAGGGTCTGTTTGGGGCCCCTGGGATACATTCATGAACAAAAGAAACCCACCCAGACACTTCCTTCGTGAAACTCAGATTCTATTCTTGTGTTTATTTGTAATTCTATCCCAGTTCACCAACTGGTTTCTGGCTTCTGAGGTCTGTGGCACAAGAATTGGTAAGGCTGGCATAGTAGCCAACACAACATGGTACTGGGAGAAAAGGGGGGGGGAGACACACAGAGAGCGAGGGAACAGGTTAGAACCCCCAGTAATAAACCCACACATCTACTGCCAGCTGCTTCCCCAAAAAGGTGCCAGAAACACACACTAGAGAAAACAGGACCTGTCTGAGTGGTGTGCTGGGAAATGGGATAGTCCTATGTTGAAGATGGAAACTTCAGCTCAAAATGTATTGGAGACGTAAGTCCTGGAGAAACCTAGAAGAAAACATAAGGGAAATGCTTCAAGATGTTGAAACAGGTAACGCTTTTCAAGATATGGCCCCAAAACACAGGAAACAAATGAACAAAAAACGGACGAATGGGATGACATCAAACCCACAGCCATCTGCATAACAACGGAAACAATCAACAGAGTGAAGACACAGCCTGCAGAATGGAGAGAATATTTGCCAACTATTCATCTGTTGAAGGAAGTCCTGAGTATATGAGGAACTCAAGACACTTAAAAACAACAGCAAGCTAATTTTAAAATGGTCAAATAGAAGCTAGAGAAATGGTGTAACAGTTAGGGGTTCACTGCCCTTGCAGAGGACCCAAGTTCAGTTCCCAAAATCCGTGCTGGGATGGACCACAACCGTCTGTAACTCCAGTTTTAGGAGAAATCTATGCTTCTGGTCTGTTTGGGCACCTGTACTCATATGCACACAACCACATATATACAGCATACATAGCACACAGACATGCACATACACATAACTTATAAATACATAAATAAATGCCTTTAATCCCAGCATTTGGGAGGCAGAGGTAAGTAGATCTCTATGAGTTCGAGGCCAGCATGGTCTACAGAGTGTGTTTCAGGACAGCCAAAGCTATGCAGAGAAATCCTGTCTTGAAAAACCAGATAGATAGAGAGATAGAGGGATAGATACCAAGCAGGGAGGTACATGCCTTGAATCCCAGCACTCAGGAAACAGAGGCAGGCATATCTTTGTGAGTCCAAGGTCAGTCTCATCTACATATGAGTTCTAGAACAGCCAGATCTACACAGAGAGACCCTGTCTTGAAAAACAAAAATAAAAATAAGTCTTCCAAAAATTGGCTAATACCCAGGCGTAGTGACCCACATCTTTAATACCAACACTCAGCAGGGCAGAGGCATGCAGATCGTTGTGAGTTCGAGGCCAGCCTGGTCTACAAAGCAAAGTCCAGGACAGCCGAGGCTACACAGAGAAACTCTGTCTCAAACACACAAATAAAACTTGGCTAATGATCTGGACAAACACTTCTCAGTGGAAAACATATGGAAAAAAAAGTCAACATCACCAGCCATCAATACAGTGCAAACCACAACTTTAATGAGAAACCATTTCACCCCAACTAGAACAGGTATGATACATAAACAAATTCAAAAAATAACAAATTCTGGCAAGAATATGGAGAAAGGAGAACTCTTACGGAAAGGATGTGAACTGGTCAGCTGTTATGGAGAACAGTAGTTCTCATACGCAGTTCCTCAAAAAAAATAAAAATATAACCTCCACATGATCCAGCTGTCCTACTTTTGTGTGTGAGTCCAAAGGAAAAGAAGCCAAACAGAAAGGGCTACCTTCCTTCCCATTCATGTTGGTTGTGACATAATTCTAGAATCCAAGAACCAGTCCAGGCGCCAACCAATCGAATGAAGAAATAGTGCTATATATCACAATGGAGCATTTTTCAGCCATAAAGAAAAAAGTTCAGTCATGTCATTTACAGCAAAACTAGATGAAGTTAAAGAATCACATTAAATAAAATTACAGAAAGATAAATAGTGCATGTTCTCATGTGTGTAACCTGAGGAGAAGGTTGTTCTGAATGTATTA
Organism: Pachyuromys duprasi; assembly: GCA_028658305.1. Taxonomy (NCBI): domain Eukaryota; kingdom Metazoa; phylum Chordata; class Mammalia; order Rodentia; family Muridae; genus Pachyuromys; species Pachyuromys duprasi. The sequence goes on along the minus strand of CM053765.1, from coordinate 32,594,408 downwards.
ACAGCAATGGATAGAGGTTGGAGGAAGTAGCCTGGGGAAGGTGAATATTGGGAGGTTAGATTTGACACCTTTTTGCTGTATGCATGTATAGAAATAAAACATGATGCACAATTAATATATGCTAATTCAAAATCAAATCAAATAAATATGTCTTTAAAACTCATGAGCTTGCATCTCATCATTCCAACCAAAACTGACTGTTCATGTGGTTGGGCTAGGGATGTAGCTCAGTTGGTAGAATGTTTCTAGCATGCGCAAGGCCCTGGGTTGGATCCCAAACATCTCAAACACATCTATAGTCCCAGCACTTGGCAGAAGATCAAGGGTTTAAGGTCATCCTCAGTTACATAGCAAATACATAGATATGGGATAGAGCAGTGCTCAGTGGTAGAGCATTTAACTGCAAGTGCCTAGCGAGAGCGACCTGGGCTCAACCACAAAGAAAAGCCATTCATGTCATTGGCTTTGTTGCTATTCATTGAAAGAGTATTGGACTCTTTGTCTCGGATAGAATAAATCTATTTACATAATATGTCTTGACCGATGAAGTCCCAGTAGAAGCGGCAGACGTGACGCCCATGGTGGCATTTTAAGTATTACTGGGTAGTTCATCTCATCATCCTCTTTTTCCCACTGTTAGGAAACTGTGTATTCCAATCAATGTATACCACTATCACTCCACCAAATGAAACCATTAGGCCAACCTGAAGAGAGGGGCTCATCTGTTAAGAGCACTGACTCTTCTTCCAGAGGGCCTAGGTTTGATTCCCAGCACCCACATGTCCCACATGGTGGCTCACAAACATCAGTAACTCCAGTTCTAGGGGATCCAACACCCTCTTCTGACCTCCATAGGCACCAGGCATACAAGTTATACACGAACTAACATGCATATATACATAACAAACATGCCCATATACATAAATAACCAACAATGCTATAGAAAACCTTTGAGCTGTTACCAGTTCACAATGCACTTAAAATATTGATGGAAAATAATCCTTTTGTCATCATAGCACATCTTGAGTTCATGTCTGTAGACTAGGTGTGGCCCCGTAAAATTGAATCTACTTTCTGTTTATTTCTCTATAGACTTTTGCTGAGAAATGATCAGGGCATGTAGACAGCAGTGGGAGGAGAACAAAGAAAGGAGGTGAGCCTTATACTTGGCATTTTATCAGCTCCTTTTACCTCTGCTAAGGTCAAAATCAGGACCCTTTGCAATACCATTGAACATAGCTGAGTAATGTATCATTGTACACCTGTCTCACGGCCTGTCATCCATTGGCTACACATGGTTTGGGAGACATGGTGACTTTTGGTAAAGTGCAATGACCACCTGGGTCATTGAGCTCTTGGTTCAGCAGAGTGACCCAGGTCAAGAGCCTGGGTCCCTTCCCCTAAACACCAGTACAATGCCGTGTCTGACACAGCCTCCGCAACCAGACTTCCTCTGTAGCTTCACACAGTAGACAGGGTCTGCTGGAGACGCTCCTGACTCCAGAACCACAGGAGGGAAGCCTTCCTCTGAGAGGGCCAGAAGGGCCTGACTGCCTACTGGAGCACAGCCTCCAAGGGCAGAGCTTTGAGGAGAACCTTCTTCTCTGACTTCTCAGTCTCACACTAGCTCCAGACCCTTCTTGGAGTTCTCCCTTCAACCAGGAAAGTCAATCTTCCTCCCATGAGGGGGCTGTGAGGAGCCCAGAGCAGAAGGTGGGTAACCAAACATGGGACAAAAGCCTTCTTACCCAAGAAAAGGGATTTGAGAATCACACACACACCCATGTTCCCGGCAAGCCTTGTGGGTATTACTGGTGACACTTTGGGAAGGGCCTTGGCCTAGCTTCAAGGCCCATGGAAACAGTCATGGATAGGTGTTAGCCCTGGGCCTGAGCAACAGTAGATACATGCAGTTCTCTGCGACAGGGATGCGGGGACACACAGGGCACCTTTCTAAGGTGCGTAAGGCCAACCGAGTGCAGCCTCTCTCCTCACTTTGCTGAAACAAAGTGAAGAACTGGGGGCTACCCCCAAGAAGCCCTCCTTTTCGAGGCTCTCCAGTCAACCTCCCAAAAGGGCTATTCCCAGTCGCCTGAGAATCAGCCTAGTATAGTGAGTGATTCGGACGCAATTGCTATTGGTGTTCATTCATTCAACACCCTGCTTACATGCATTCTGCTTGGTTGGTTTTTCTACCACATCTCCCTTCAGAGTCCAAAGGTGATGTTCTCCAGTTCTACACAGATGGAAATTTTGAGGCTCAGAGAAGTTAGATGCCTTGACCAAGGAAGGTCACCCACCTTACAGGAGACAGAGAGGGCCAAGAGATAAACTTAGGTTTGTTTGGTGCCCAAAGCCACAGGCTCTTCTAGATCAGCTGCCTCCAAAATCTCAAAGCACAAATAACATAAGAAAGATAAGAAAGCCCTCTGGGTCAGGGGCTACAGAGCCTATGCTCATTCTCTCTCTCTCTCTCTCTCTCTCTCTCTCTCTCTCTCTCTCTCTCTCTCTCTCTCTCTCTCTCTCTGTCTCTCTCTCTCCCCCCCCCCTCTCTCTCACACACACACACCTTCCCACCCCGTCACACCAGAGAAGCCTGTTTTTTCTGGGACCCAGATAGAGGTCTCAGAGCTCAAGCATAGAGCTTTCTATTGCTTGTGCTGGGAGCATGGGAAGCGGGTGTTTTTCTTCCTCGAGGCCTGGGTGGCTGTTTCCTACCGTGATCTGCCCTGGAGAATGGCCGGAAGAAGTGGCTTCCGGCTGTAGCAGGGAGAAGCCAGTCTCTTCCCACCCCACAGAAAAAAAGGGATTTTTTTTTTTAATCCAAAGTAACAGCTGCCTTGCTTTGCCCTTGGACAGCGAGAAAGAGTCAGGAATGGATGAGCTTGGGGGCAGTTACTGCATTTGCTTTTAGTATAATTGATTTGATTCAACCGCACGATTTCACATTTACGTGAGTTCACACTTACTAATGGCTGACTCACAAAATACCTGGACATTTAGCAGTCAGTCAGCCCTCATGAGCCAATACAATAAAGAACCAATTACTTCTTAAGGCTCCTGTAAAACTAAATGGGACAATGTCCAGTGCCCTCTAGCCGACTGTTGCTACCTTAGACAAATTTCCTAACCACCCTATGCTTCAGGTTTGGGCCATCTCTATAGCGAGTCTGCTGCCAGGACGGTAAGCGACTGCGTGTGTGAAGAACCACAGTGAGACCTGGTGACAAAGGAGCACAACCGCTGCCTGCACAAGGCTGGCATGCAAGGCGTTTCTCTAGCCTCCCCCTCATGCGGGCCCCAATCCTGCCCCACAGTAGCTGGTTGCTGGTGTTACCGCCGGAGCACCAAGGAGAGTAAGATGCAGCAGAGGCAAGCAAGAGAAAAGTTATCTAGAGAGTGCTCCAGTGAGACAAGAGCAAAGTCCGTGGTCGCAGGGCCTGGTAGGAGATACCCAGTGAGCCCTTCAGATAATGAGGGTTGAATTTCAGCAAATGGCCCCACCGCCTGCTGAGGGGACTGGCTCATCTCTAGAAGGTCGGACTGTTTCTGGAAGCAGCTGCTGTAAATGAGGTTCTCTGCGTTAATCTGAAAGGTGAAAAAAGCAGGACTCTTCCAGGAGACAGCTGATTGTTGATTGATTATTCTCCCCGCTCAAGTCTTTCCTGTAAACGGACAACAGAGAGAGATGGCTCTGTCAGCCCTGTGGCTGCCCAAACTTCCTGCAGAGTTTGTGCTGGGGGGAGACAGCTGCTCACACGCTGGTCATAGTAGACTGGAGGGTGGGAGGGTTTCACGTGCTGAGGATGTGAGGAAGGGAGATGGAGGCTGATTCCTTGCAAAGAATGGCTGGAAAAGGTGCGTGACACTGAGAGATGACAAGTGTCAATCCTTTCAATGCTCTGCTTGGGCACATGGAAGACTAATAATGAGTAAGTGCTGGTATAATGTTCTTGTGGGATGTATACAATTTTCCCTTGTTCATTCAAATGCTGATTTCTCCACGCTACGCGACTATCAGGTTTCAATCCAGACGTTGCATTGTGATGTTTATTCTGAGCATCACCTGTCTCAAGTTTATATAAACATGCCACCATTGTTCTCTGTATTCTCAATAAAACAACCAGCCAATGTGGTGCAATGGAGAGAATAGGGTGGGACATCCTGGTCCAAAGGGGAGGAGAAGGAAGCGAGTGGGGGGAGCCGGAAAGCAGAGCTTAGTAGGACAGGACTTGGAACTACAAGGAGAGATGAACTGGACCTAAGATATGGCTAAAAGCAAGTATAATGTGAGAAATCTGAATGGGAGGAAACTATGTGGGCTTGGAGGTTTAGGATGGAGTAACTATTGCCAAGCATTTTGCTCTGGGTTGATTAAATAAATCTTAGTCTCTGTGTAGTGATTTGGGTATACAGCTGGTTTAAGAATAAGCACTGTTTAGCTAAAAGATAAATCAATATTAAATATTAATAACAACAAGTAAGTATCTCCTCCATCACTTTGGGCAAATTCTCCCAGTGCCTCGCTTTCTCCGTAGGTGAAGTGGGGACCACAAAGAGCAGCAAAGGCAAGAGAGCGATGTAGGGGAAAAGCTTCCACATGATGCTAACCGTGGCTATGAATGACCATTTGAAGATCTCCAGAAAATAGTACCCAGAACCAGGAAGAAGGTCCCTTTAGGTTCCCAGGCAAATCACAGCACCACAGGTGGGAACCCCTCAGGCACATCACCTTTGACCCCTAAACATTGGTGCTCTGCTTGCTTAGTTTACACTTGGCTTCACAGGTAGAGATAATCCAAAAATACTTCCTGGCTTAGAAGGGAGGGGCTTTCTTTAATGTTGAAGATAAGAGGGCTGGGGCAGTCCATAATAAGAGTTTCTGTTGTACAGGAGGGCCTAGTTCAGTCAATACAACAGCAACAAATTAAGTTGCCAAAATGTAAATTGCATTTCCTTGACCTAACTTAACTCGGCTCTTTTCTGCTCTAGGCCCACAAACAAGGTCACTGCCTAAGTAACAAGCGCATTGCATGCTGCCTCTCAGAAACGGCTGCTTTCTTAAAGCAACCCAAGGAAATGAGATCTAAAAGAAGCCGTGAAGGAGATAACACAGAGTAGATACTTTCCCATACTTGAACCAGAAAGCTCCTGACTCCTCCTGTGTTTAAAATAGCAGAACACACACTGGTTTTGATTGTCCACCCATGATCATAAGATGCCAAAGGGCATGGACCATGGTAGATTATTTGCAAAAATAGCTGCATGTGCTCCTCTTCCTGAATTGATCCTCCTGAACAGGACTTCAAAGTTGCTCTAGCCAGGAGGGGGTGGAGAACGGGCACAACGCTTTGCCTACCCCGTGACTCTGGGCTTGCCCTGTGACTCTGACCAACAGAAGTGGATGGAGTGTGACAGTTCCAAGCCCAGCATTCCAGAGCCTTTGCCTGCCCACCCTCATTCTCTTAGAGTGCTGCTGAGACCCTGAGAATGAGTCCCAGGCAGCCTGAGAGGTCATGAGAGTGAGACTGGCCCACTGAACCGTTCTTAAATTCGACAGCTCCCAGCCACTGGCCTTCTGACCACAGAAACACAATTAAACCCAGCTGAGCCCAGCACCACCCAGCTAAACCAAGCTCAAGCTGTCCACCCACTGAACCCACTGAACAGAAAGGGAAATAAAATGGTTATATTAAGTCCTAATTTGAGGAGCTCTTCTATTACATAGCAAAAGCTAACTGACACTGGGCAGGGGTAGCTCCCCTACAGAAGCCCTGGACTCCAATGGCAGTGGCCAGCCTTGCTGACACGGGGGGGGGGGGGGCACAGATGTGCCATAAACCCATATCCCAACCCCTTCATTTTCATTGTTTTGGCATACATGTGTCCAACTCTGATTGCCAGTCCCTATGTCTGTCCATGGTTCCTCGTCACCTTCTCAACTGCCTAAAGGTAGCAAGCAGCCTTCAACTTATGACTGTGGGAGAGGGGTCACCAATACCGCAGTTCTCTCGTCCCTGAGGTGCTCTGTGTCTAAGGCACATTCCTTCACCAGGATCTTCTGAGCATCATCATCAAGGCCCAGGGCCCCCGTGGTGATGGCTGTCTTGATAAAAGGGTCTTTATTGGTTACCTTCTCACCTCTGATTCAGCCCCTCCAAACCTATCCGTGCTTCCTGGAATCAGCTCTCAAATAAACTCACACCCTAGTCCTTCTCTCAAGGTTCTAAACCCCTAAAGCAAATGGACACCAGAGGGAAGCTGTCTCCCCCACGGCCTTTGCAGCATCCAGCCCCTCCCCACAGGCTTCCACTGCTTCTAGTCAGGAACCAGCTGGACAAACACTGCCCACCAACCCATGGCCACTGCCCCAAGCATAGACACTCAACACGGCCCATCACATGGTTAAAGGAATGACTTCCTTGGCCAGTAGGCTCTGTAAACAGTGGTTTTTTGTTTTGTTTGTTTTGTTTTGTTTTCCTTCGCTTTCCAACCCACAAATGTCTCATCTGGAGCTCAAGAGGATGAAGGAGAAAAGACTTAGAAAAATAGGAAGAGCCAGGGAGGTGGTGACACATGAATTTAATCCCAGCACTCAGGAGGCAGAGACAGGAAGATCTCTGAGTTCAAGACCAGCCTGGTCTACAGAGCGAGTTCCAGGACAGCCAGGGCTACAGAGAGAAACCCTGTCTCAAGAAAAAAAGAAGGAAACAGGAGGAGAAGGAGGAGGAGACAGAAAGAGAGAGAGAGAGAGAGAGAGAGGGAGGATCAGACTTGGAACAAAAAGATGGGAAGCAAACGGGGCTGGTGCAACTGCCCTTTCATCCTGCTCACATATTCTAAAATGTCCAGCCTGATCGCCCAGCAGGCTGAGCTACTCAGAGACACAAGTTCAACCACTAAAGACTGTTCTGGCCAACATACTCATCCAAAGCTCTTTACTGAGCACTAGTCACAGGCCAAGCAGAGATTAAATGGACCAAAACCCGGCTCTTGCGAAGCTCATCTTCCAGTGCAGACATAGAGCACAGACTGCATGCATGTGTCACGCTAGGGCAGAGCCGTCTACCTTAGAGCCTCATGACTCGGAGGTTGCAACAATGAGCATGGCTTTTGGAATCAGGCCGGCTTTCATTCAAATCCTGCCTATCTGGGCCCTCAAGTAGCTGTGTGATCTTCGATATGTTGTTTAACCTCTCTGTCCATTTTCCTCATCTGCAAGGCAAGGAATATTGCAAAGATTGAGTATTGCCCGGCGTGGTTTAGCCCTTAGGGAATCTCAGCCATCAGGAGCGTTACTTCTCTGTTAGACAGCCTATGGTGTTACCTACAAACACAGGAGGCAGAAGAACCCATCAGTTTGCACAGACGAGAGAGGCTGTGGACTAAACTTCAGCAGAGCCACCTGTGGCAAATGCATGATGCAACAGGCTTTTCCTTGTTGCCTTTTTAAATTTTATTTTATTATTGTTATCCTTTTCTTTTTTTAATTAATTTATTTTATGTGCATGGGTGTTTTACCTACACGTATATCTGTGCACTATATGCATTCTGGGTGTCCACAGAGGGCAGAAGAGAGTGCTGGATATCCTGGGACTGAAGTTATAGATGGTTGTGAGCCAGCCATTTATGTTGGTGCTGGGAATCAAACCCTAGTCCTCTGGAAGACCAACCTGTGCTCTTAACCACTGAATCATCTCTCTAGCTGCCACCTTCTTCTTCTTCTCCTCCTCCTCCTTCTTCTGTTTTTAATTTGCTGCTTATTGATTGATATTTTTCTTAAGACTGGATTCTCATGTGGCCTGGGCTGGCCTTAAACTTTCGATGCGGGTGAAGATAACCTCATTCTCCTGTTTCTCCTCCTCCCACCTCCTGGGCTCTGGGATCAGAGGCGCACACTGCCACACCCAGCTCTATTGCCTCTTACCAAAAGCACACAGCCCTCTTAGGTACTTACTTTTATTTTGCTGAAGATAAGAGTTCAGAGAAAACATTTCTTTATCATTTGAGGAAAACCTTCAGAAGTTCCTGAGGATCACAGGGAGTGGTGGGGACTAGGGTACCCCACAAAAAGAGCAAGCCCCATCTTAAAAGAAAGAAGGGTGACCTGGGTTTACATGGAAGATTCCAAATGGTAAGCCTTCTGTGACCGGACACCTGTTTTTTGTTTCTTGTTTGCTTTTTTTTTTTCCCAAGAGACACCAGAAAGTGCAAGCTTTGGGGGAAGTACAGGGAATCAAAGACCAAGCCTTGCTTATCTCAGGCAAGGACTCTCCCACTGAGCCATAGCCCTTGAGTTATTAGAAAGAAAACCAAATATTTATTTGTAAATATTGGATCCAAATGTTTGGGCCTGTTATGTGCAACATGGGACATTTTAAGGGTCTGTGGACTGGCACAGCCCCATAGGACCTCTCTGATCTCCTTCTCCTCTCTTGGTACCAGCAGTCTGCGTTCTTCGTGATGCACACCTATGGAGATAGACGGGGGGGGGGGGGAGCTGTCATTCTTTTTCAGTTTTTGAGTCTGTGGCTTACAGCAATAAGAGCCAGGGCAGGAAGGGGCGCTAGCTTGGTGCCTCCTTAGTCTCCGTGGCACTGACTGTGCCAGCCAGTTGGCAGGGTATCTCACAAGCTGAGCTCTCCTCCTGCCTACTGCCCCAAGCCAGTCTTTATTGAATCATCATATATAATGTTATTTAAGGGACACAGTGTAGTCTGGGTAATTAAGAGCTTCTGCGGTGAGTCAGTGTACCCCCGTGTGAATGAGTGTTCACAACACGAGCGCCATGCTCATCCGAGTCAAGGATGCCCCATGCCCCAGACTCACGGGAACAGGGAGGCCTTCCCCGTTCAGAGTAAGGATATTAACTGTGTGCAGAAAGTTTCAACCACAGCTTTCTCCTGTAAGATGACTGCAGCCTGAGGCTGCACCCCTAGAAATCCCCCTACCAAGATTAACTAACCCGGCTCCCTTTCTCAGCTGTGAATAAGGAGCACTGAGTTTCCAGGCTGCTGGTACATCTCCATCAGAGCACAAGGTCCACCCGCGTCCCACCTTCCTGCATCTGTCTATGGTTTCTTCATCACTCCACTTAGGTCAATCCCTGAGCAGTACTCTGTGTCTTCCTAATGAAAATGAGTGGGGATCACATTCTGTGCCTTTTAAACTTAGCTATTTTTTCATCACTGTGACAAAATACTTGGCAAAAGAAACTCGGGGAAGGAGGTTCTTATTTTGCCTCACGGTTTGGGGGTACAGTGTCTGCTGGAGGGGAAGGCATTCATGGAGGCAAAGGCTGTGTAACTGTGGGGCATGAGCATGAGACAGCTAGTCACATTACAGCCGTGGCCGGGCAGCAGAAGGATGAGTGGTGCTCAGCCTGTTTTCTGCTTTTCACTGAGTCCAGAACCTCAGCCACAGGAATGGTGCCACCCACACTCAGGATGGGCTTTCCTCCTTTCTGGAAGCACCCTTCTAGACACACCCTGTGCAGTTGACAATGAAGACTCACCAGCATACTTTATAATGTCTTGTCTACTTGTCTCTTTCTTTCTTTCTTTCTTTCTTTCTTTCTTTCTTTCTTTCTTTCTTTCTTTCTTTCAGACAGAATCTTATTTTGTAGTCCTGTCTGGCACGGTACTCAAGATGTAGTCCAGGCTGGCCTCAAACTCATCTCAATCCTCCTGCCTCAGATTCCCAAGTGCTAGGATTACAGACATGCACCACCACAGCCATCTTCAGATGCCTTTTCAAATCACACAGTTCCTGCTTCACTAACTTGAACCCGATGGCAATACCTGTTTATGCGCTGGCCAATTCACTACAGAACTAATTCAGCCCTCCTTGCTATCGTGGATTACTGGAGTAACACTTGAGTACACAGACAAGGAAACCTCTTCCTGAGGTGTCCAGAAAGGGGAATATGTACGTAACAGCAAAAGCTACTTGACAATGAAAAAGAGCTCTTTCTGTATATCCGGAATCTGCATGTGCCAGGTGCAGAAGACAATCCTGCACTGAAAGTGGTCACAGTACTGTCAATACTTGAAATTTCTCATAGAAAATAAAGTGGACTCATTCAGGCTCACATCTCCTAGAAAGAAGAAAGAGTGAAGAGACTCCATTTACAAAATTTATTTCAAATGAAATATAATAGGCTGCCCATATTCTTGAGTTCTGAGTCTGAGGATTCAACCAACTGTGTATGGAAAATATTTTTAATTGCCTCTATACTGAACATGAACAGACTCTTTTTGTCATGACTCCCAAAACAACAGTGTAACAACTATTTACTTGGCATGTGTGTTGTATTTGGAATTGTAAGTCATCTAGAGATGATTTAAAGTATGAAAGAGAAGGCTGGAAATAGGGGTCAGCCAGAGGCCAAATGCTAGGGAAGTAGTTCCAATTTCAATTCCCTATACCACAAGAAGAAGAAGAAGAAGAAGAAGAAGAAGAAGAAGAAGAAGAAGAAGAAGAAGAAGAAGAAGAAGAAGAAGAAGAAGTAGTGGGGGGAGGGGATGAATCAATAAAAGTCTGTAGGCTACTGTGCACCAGCCAGTTTATATACATGACTTGAGTATCTTCAGATTTGGGTACCCCACACACAGGTCCTGGAAGCAGCCTCTGAGAGCTGTGAGGGGGAAAGTATTACCTTTGTTGTGGCTGATTGTTCTGCTAAGTGGTTTTCATATACCAGTTTTAGCAATTTGTTGGGCTAGGGATACAAGCTCAGGTAGAATGTTTGTCTGATAGTCACGAAGCCCTGATTTACTCCCTCAATACAGCACAAACCAGCTGTGGCGATACACACCTGTAATCCCAGTGCTCGAGAGATAGGGGCAAGAGGAGGAGGAGTTTTAGGCTAGCCTTAGCTACATAACAAATTCAAGGCTACCCTGGGCTACGTAAGAACTTGTCTCAGAAAAAAAAATTATTAACTGTTAATTTATACCTGGGTTTTAGAATATATATTTACTGCTACTTTCACCAGGCACGGAGGGGCACACGTCTTTAATCAAAACGTTCAGGAGTTGGGGAGGCAGAGGCAGGGAGATCTCTGTGAGTTTGAAGCCAACCTGGTCTACATAGTTGAGTTCCAGAGGCAGGTCTCTGTAAAGAGATTCTGTCTCAAAACAAACAAACAAACAAAAACAGTCAATTTTCAAAAGTCTAGTTGTATCCCTATACTTTGTTATGAAGAATACAGTAATTTGTTTGAGCTTGTTTTTACTGTTTGATTCCCAAGGCTACTTGGTTTTATGTTTTGTTTTGCTTTTTGTTTGAATAGGCCTAGAACCCCTAATAAAAGAGAGTTGAACAAACAGTTTGAGAACAGAGGAGTGAGAGCAAACACAGAGTGCTTGAATCATAAAGTAGTCCAACTGGAAAGGGCAGGAAGATAACTCAGTCCACACAACTCCTCTCACCAGGGAAGCGACTGAGACCCAAAGAGCTTGAGTGACTCACTCAAAGACGCAGAGTCAGCAACAGGCCACACGCCTCATTCCTTGCACATGCTCTACAACTCAGGAGCTTCCAGACACTACAGCTCTCGAAAATCCACGGCTAGACAGTCGAAGGGCCAAACCCCTGCAAAGGAAGAGTTCCTAGTGAAGCCTCAGCTAATGGCAAAATGCCATTCACCCAGTGTTTTTTTTGACAGGCTGCTCAGTGTTGCCTTTGCAACGCAGACAGGCTTGTCAGAGATCCCAGACACCTGTCTCCCTTGAAGGTTCTGCCTTCAAGGGAGAAGACAGAGGCATGAAGAATGAAGTGAACACTGCACTTTCCAACAGCAGTAGTATCAAAATACCAAGCCCTATGTGACGGTGAGGAAGAGAGGTTGCTTTGAGCAGATGTTGGGAAATCGTTCTTCAGAGTCCTTGCATGGGCTGCACAGCACCTAGCTTCCGTCTAACCATCATCACCACGAGGAAAGTCACTGCCTCTGATGGCCAGCCTGATTAAAAAGATCTGTGGACTGAAGCGAGATCTACCTCCCTGAGACTTTAACCCTTCAGGAACTTATTCAAATGTCAAAGGAACCAATCCGCTCAGCTCCTAGACAGGAGGTACAAATGCACCTAAAATAAAGCACTGTGTTTCTGTGTTTTCATTTGGAATGGCATGTCTGGGAAAATACAACATGCCAAGGGGATGACTTACATGGTCTCATTCAACATTCAGTTCGTAAAAAAAAAAAAATGGTTCAAACCACCACTTCAAAGGATGCAGACACAGCCGACTTCTAGAACCTCTGACTGCCTATGTGAGTCAACTGACATTAGCAAGTCACACCAACTGCCTTCCGTCTATAACTCCAGTCAGGGTTGTGTAACACCCACACAGCTGGCTTCCAACCCGTCAGCGCAGGCGAAGGAAATTTGGCTCTTCCAAAAAGAAAAATGTGTGTATTTTGCTTTCTAAGATATTCATGGAATCATTACAAGGCCTTTTTTGGTTCAACCCCAGTATTTCATAGACAAGGACGAGGAGATCTGGAAAGAGGATGTGATCATCCAGGATCCAACCAGTGATGGCTGGGGCAGGGCTGGCTTCCTCCATGCCCCAAACCAAGGTGTGCATGGTTCAATAGGTACGGCACTGTGTAAACTCCATATTTCCCTCTACATAGGGGCGGGTCTCCAACTCTCCAGAGGTATTTAGAGCATGCATTTAAAGGGAATGCCCAGCTCCCAGGCCCCTTCTTATTGGGACCAAAAAGTATAAACCTTCATAGACAGTGTACCACTTGCTGAAGGGATCCCCACGTGAATTTGATGTGCATTGTTTATCTCATGGGTATCATCTTCTGTGAGACGAGAGGCAGTTTCGGCGCCCAACCCCACTGGGAAGATGCTCCAGGATGTGAGAGAAAAGCAAAGGTCAAAGGCCATACAGATACCAGAAATATTTCAACTTTACCTGAGTCCACTGAGCAATTGCCTTGCTGTCCACATGCCTCCAACCATACCTCATCTGGATAGAGGGAAGTTGAGAAAAAAAAGGCAGAAAGTGGCTTGAGGAAACAGGACTTCTTTCATCAATTACCAAGTCAGAGAACCCTGTCATGCCTGCTCCAGCTAGCAGCCATGGGGCAGATGGGAGAGACCTGAGCCATGGTGACAATGCTGGTTCCAGGGGCCTCCTTCTTCCCTCCATGGGGGGTGCTGTTGGAAAGAGCTCTAAGAAACTGACCTTTCTCCCCCTCTCTCTCCAACGCTCTCAAGAACAACCTCTTTTGCTAGAAGAGGACTGTGGGAATACAGCTTAATAACTGTGAACATTGGGGCTGGAGAGCTGGCTCAGCAGTTAAGAGCACTGGCTGCTTTTCCAGAGGATCCACACAGCAGCTCACAACCGTCTGCAGCTCTAGTTTCAGGGCATCCGACACCCTCACACAGACATCCGTGCAAGGCGAAACACCAATGCACATGAAATAAAAATAAAGAAATAATTTTTTTAAATTAATTAAGAACCAAGTCTTTCAGCAGGGCACCAGTAGGGAAGGCATTAGCTCCATCAGGGGAGGCCTTGAGTTTCAGAGAGCCCAATCACTGCCGGCTGATGAGAGGAGTCAGCTGAGCCCTGCCCTGCCTTGGGCTTCCAGACCATTTCTCAGGCAAGACAATACACCCCTGAGAAAGAAAATACCACACACATGCACACACACCAGCCATGCCACGAGGGCTTGGCTTTCTGTGAACCACTGCACCTACCACAGGAAGGTACTGTCCTAATGGCTGCAAGCTCTTACGATATATTCACCTCTGCACTACGCCTAACACAGCAGCCAACCCCATACCACCCCTCAGTTTCCCCATTTGCTGAAGAAACCGACTTCTCCTCACCACACAGCCTCCAGGACTGGAGAGAGCAACCAGAGGGGATGAAGAGATGAGGAAAAGATGAGTTGAGAGGAAGTCTCCATGACTATGGTTCCCTAGGGAAGAAGGCTGCCATTTGACATCTGTCTCCTCTACCATGTGGGGACTGAGAGCTTGGGTGTTGACAGACTGGTGGCACATAAGTGTGTAATTGGGAATAGTGATCCCCCAGAGCCTGACTTCCCCCCTCTGTAAATGGGACAAATGATAACCGTATTCAAAGATACCATCAAACACAATCACATGAGGAAAGGCTGAGCCAGGGCTGGGCCTGCATGGTATGTCTCCTCCGTGCTGGCTCCTGTTACTTTAAGTATGTAAATGTACAGTACACATACCACCTGTGAATTCTGGGCAGGAAGTCTGAATGAGCCAGGTTGTGATCTAGGGCATCCCTGGAAGGCACTGTCCTAATGGCTGCAAGCTCTTACGCCATATTCACCTCTGCACAAGGCCTTTTCTTTCCAGAGTGCCTCCTTCCCTCCTATCTGCCCCACATTACAACCCTGTCATGCAGCCAAGGTGAATATGCTCCCCATCTCAGAGAGATTAAGTCACTTGCCCAAGGCCATCAGCAAGGTCACAAATTCAGGACTGTCTGGCAGCGTGGACCGAGAATAAGACAAGTGAGATGCCCAAGGTAGAAGAGTTAAGGAGCCTCTCACTGGCACAACCCCAAGTGGGGACGCCTCGTGTTCTTCTCTGCTTTCTGTTCTCAGGCCTTAGCCCCTTCCCCAAGCACTAAGGTTGAGTCCTGTGACATGCTCCACAGAAGTGTCTAGCCCTGAAAGAGCTATCCCTGAGCCCTGCAGTGGCTGGGTCCAACATCTGGGCTAGACATCTGTCTCAGCTGCAAAGGACAGAAGCACTGGTTGGGTTTAACAATCTCAGAGGGAAGTCAGATGGGATAAAGTGGTCTCCATGTTCCTTTAAGCCTGAGGGCCAGGGAAGACAAGCCCAAGTCCCACCTAAACCAGGTAGGTGAGCCCCACAGCCTCGCCAATCCTAGGATTGGACAAGCCCTACAGGCAAGCAGCCCATACAGACAACTCCCTAGGACAGTGGCTCACCCAAGAACCAGAGCTTCCTTCCTTCACCCTTAGCTGGGCCTCCTTTTGTCCCTTCTATGAATCATGAGAGGTACCAAGCAGCTCTTGGTAAAAGGGGGACCACAGAGCTACAGACATCTTGTGGCTGTTGTGATTACAAAAAGTAGCCACAATTTATTAGTCTACTATAGTCCGGTAGTGGATTTATTTATTTATTCACCCACTCATGTACTTACATTCTTATGCATACTATTTAACACTCACGCCAAACCTACAGGTTTTTGTTTTGAGGTGTAACTCTCTTGAGATTCATTTTACTTAATGTGTATGAAGGTTTTGCCTACATGCATGTCTGTGTACCATGTGCATATATCTGTTGGTGCTCTCAGAACTGAGGTTACAGAGGATTGGGAACCACCATGAGGGTGCTGGGAATTGAACCCAGGTCCTCTGCAAGAGCAACAAGTGCTCTTAATCTCAGAGCCATCATCCAGCGCCTTTTTCCTTTTGAAGTGTAACTTAAATACAATAAAGTACTCACATCTTCAGGCCACAGCTCAATGAATTTTTACCGTGTCATCATGGACCAGTTTTGACTCTTTACAGATGAACTCATACCATATGCACTTTTTCTTTCTCTTTCTTTCTTTCTTTCTTTCTTTCTTTCTTTCTTTCTTTCTTTCTTTCTTTCTTTCTTTCTTTCTTTCTAACTCAGGGTCTCTTGCAGCCCATGCCAATCTCCAACTTGTTACGTATCCGAGGATGGAATTATAGGTGCGTCCCGGCATGCCTGGTTTGTGCAGTGCTGGGGATCAAACCCAGGTTCGTGTATGCTAGGCAAACACTGTACCAACTGTGCCATCTGCTCAGCTCAGACATGTGTCAGCTTGTGTCTGATTTCCTTCCTCACTGTGTGCAATCCATCTGTGTTGTGTATTATCATTTGCTCTTTCACACATCTCTGAGGCATCCTGCTGTGTGACTGTGCAATTTGGTGATCCCTTGAAATGGGTGTGATTGATAACATTGTGATCATCTTATTTTGTAGATGCAGCAAACTGGGCCCTAACTTGCTTTCTAATCTTGTAGCTTAAAGTCACAGACTGATACTGAGATGGAAGAGTAACTTGAACCCAGGTTCCACTGACTCCAGAAGCAGCTCCTTCCCTGCTTGCAGTTCTGGGGACAAGAGAAATGCAATCTGGCCCCTGTGGTCATGCTTTTGCCTCCTTAAGTAAAACTGGAAGGAAGAGATAGATCCAGAGCAGTGATGGTGCACACCTTTAATTCTAGCACTCAGAAAGCAGAGGCAAGTGAACCGGAGTTCAAGGACAGCCTGGTCTACAGAACGAGTTCCAGAACAGCTCTACACAGAGAAACCCTGTCTCAAAAAACAAACAACAAAAAACAGAGAGAAAGAGACAGAGAAAGAGATCCAGCTCCAGGAAGAGAAAACGACACTAGGTTTGGCGATTGCCAATATTTATTTTTGTTGCACTACAAGCCGATAGCACAGCTATGGCCGTCACTCACAGCCCTGTACCTTGAGACCCACGCTTTCCCAACATTTCACAACAAGTACAAACAGCCTCCACAAGGAAGGGATGCCCTCGTCCACTGATCAGCAGTAACTCACAGGCTTGCTCTGGCTCCCCAGAGGATAGTTTTACAGATGAGCCCATCTGGGACTCCTCCAAAAAGCACTGCAGGCCCTCAGGCCCGGTTTCTGTCACCCAAGCATCACCCATCAAAGAGTGGAGCCCCAGAGCTGACCTGACCTCAGGAACCAGCCAAGGTGTTTGCCCTGTTCCCAGCTCTCTGAACCTGCAGGCCTCGGGCGGGACCATCTGCAAGGCAGCCAGGGGCAGCAGGAGCGTTGCTGACCTCCCTGCCACCTCACCCCCTGAACTCAGGTAAGCATTCCTGTCAGCACAGCCAGACATGATTAAATGCTTGGCTACGTGCAGGGGTGGGAGACCTCGGGGGGGTGGGGGGGAAGGGCTCAGAGCCAACTCCCTGAGGCACCCAGGGCACCCTTTGGTCTGTTGATCATTAACAGGAGCCACCTCATAGCAGGCAGAAAGGGGAAAGTCCAAGGGGATGGCCTGCTCCCTCCTCCAAACATGCCAATCCAGAGCTTCATGGGCCATGAGCTCATGACCCTGGGGGAAGGTGTGTGCATAGTCATCCAATCCAGCCAGTGCCTCTCAGCTTCTGCAGATCACCAGCAAGGGAGAAGGAGACAGGAACTGACCCTGGTAGACCTGTAGTTACTGTGTGCCAGGGACCGTGCCCAGTGGTGGCTTCAGTGTGTCAGCCTATGATAGGCCTTAGGACAGTGATAAAACACCACGACGTTGTTAACGGGCTTGGGTTCAGGTTCTGAGACTTTGTCACTGTAGGGCAAAGTGATGAGCGTCCCTGGGTCTCACTTCTTCCACGTAAAGTGGGGGTGCTCTGTGTGCTGGTCAGTTTGTCAACTTGGTACAACCTAGAACCACATGGGAGGGGAGTCTCAACAAGGGATTGTCTAGATGGGTTGGTCTGTGGGCATGTCTATGAGGGATTGTCTGGATTGCCTTCACTGAGACCAGAAGACCCAGGCTAAGAGTGGGAGGCACCATTCCCTAGTAGAGAAAGCTAGCCAAACACTGAGCATGCATGCATTCATTTCCCTCTGCTCCTCACTGTGGCCGTGATGTGACTAAGTTCCTTCTGTCTTGACTTCCCTGATGTGACAGATTATAACCTGGAGCTGAAGGCTAAAACAAACCCTTTCTCCCTAATTCGCCTTTTTGTCGGGGCATCTTATTGCAGCAACAAAAATGAAGCTAGGACAGCGTGGAACTTCCTTCAAGGCATCAGCATTACCGTCTGAGGCTAAGGTCTTAAAACGCAGCCTGGTATCCATGAGTGCTGCAGAGTGTTCCCTTAATCGCCCCAATAACCTTTTGAGACAGGTAGTCTGGCCTGCTGCAAAGGCTCAGTGGGTAAAAGGGCTTGCCATCAAGCCTGATGAGTTGAATTCAATTGGAAGGACCTATACGGGGGAAGGAAAGAACCAGCTCCCACAAGTTGTCCTCTGGTGTCCACAAGCACACTGTAACACTCATGAGCACATTTACCTTTGAAAAAAAACTCATTCCTTCTTGGTGCCATGACTCATTCTTCTTCTGCTCTCTCTCTCTCTCTCTCTCTCTCTCTCTCTCTCTCTCTCTCTCTCTCTCTCTCTCTCTCTCACACACACACACACACACACACACACACCAATCTCCTGAAATGCCAGGGATTTGTAATCCAATTACTGGCAAAACTCAGAGTAAACCAAGACCAGGAGAGGTTAACCTGGTCTACGTAGTGAGTTACAGGTTAGCTAAAGCTACACAGTGAGACCTTGTCTACATAGAGGAAGAGGAGAAAGAATAGAAAGAAGAGGAAGAGGGAAGAGGAAGGAAAAGAAGAGGAAGAGAAGGTTGTGGCCCAAATAGTTCGTTGCTTTGAGCTGCTCCAAAAGGCAGCCAGCAGGGCCAGCACCCATGAGGCCTTGCCCACACAAAGATTTGTATAAGCTGGAGATAGCCCAGAGTCCTCGGCAGGGGTAGGAAAGAAGACCCTGTGCCCAGGCTGGTGAAGCAGGAGCTAATCTTTAGGGCCACCTTATCCCCTTGTGTGGGCCTTACCTTCAGCTACCATTGCAGGGTCTTAGCCCCTGACAGCTGTGAAAATGCGCTTCCTGGATGTCTTGGTAGCCTAGTGTGCAGGGCCACTGCCAAGGCCCTTTCTAATGTGTTGGGAAAGTAATGGGGTGAAGGGCTCTTGCTCTTCCAGTTCAGATCTGATGGCAGGAATTCAGGCTACCGGCCAGGACAAACTAAAACCTTGAGTTCCTCGTGGAAACACCACGTGGGATATGGGGTTAGAAGCCAATCTCCCCAGGTAACTTGGAGCCTACCTTTGCCTTTCTAGTCTTCCAGTGCCTCCTGGGTTCAATGTCTTTCCTTGTCATCTAACTCCAGAGACTGACTTCAAAGCATGCTATTCAGGGTGGTTTTGAGACCCCTCTGAACCCAACTTGTGACATCATGAAAGGAGTTAATGTCCACCACAGGCACTCTGTGGCTAGAGAGTGAGCTCAAGCTGATTGACTAAATGCTTTTAGTTAGAATGGAAGATCATCACTACCCACCCAAACATGTGCTTACACACACACAATCACATGAACACACCTTATTCCCCGTCTTAAGGAATGACAGGCCTGGGTTCATCCACATCCCAGGCTCATGGGCTGCCTTTTTCTCCTTGTATCGCCAGCCCCTCCCTGCCCTGGAAAGGAGTGTCCCCATATTTCTACCTCACAACCCCGACACGCAGTAACATGCTCTGAGCAGGTGACACGTCCAGAGATTACTGGTAGTTCATTCATTATTGGACAATATCTGCAGCAGGTCTACATGTAAAGGCCAGTGAAATTCGAGGAGGTAGATTGCTCAACCCTCAAAACTTAGGAAGTGTGAGGAACAAGGGCTCAATTATCATCTCTGCCTTCCCTCCCCAAAACTCAGTTCTCCATCAGACTCAGGATCTTTACAAAGACCCAACAACTCCTTTCTCTAAATTAATCACTTTCCAGTGACTACCTGATCCTGACTAGATTTCTTCTGACCTCCTGCTTTGGCCTCCTTCAGCAAATCCTACACAGCAAAATCTTGTGTGCACCACCACAACCAGCCTGGCTGAATTTCCAACCCAGGAGACCCTACCACCTATTTTTCATGGCATCTGGATGTAACTGCTACCGTGATAAGAACCATCGATTAATCATCAGTCTGTGTTAATCCCCATTTTCCCGTTACAGCCCTCCTTTCCCATCCTGGTGCTTCCTCATACCCATTTAGGGAGGTCCCAAGGCCAGGACCCTGGTTAATGTCTATGTGAACAATGAGCTTGAGGCATCCACTCCAGGCCTGCCAGTATGACTTGGACTACATCCCCCCTTCTTCAGCAGTACCTTTCCAACCCCCAAAGGAAGACCTCAGTGGGAAGACAGGATTTACAGCTCCCTAAAGTAGCCAAGGCCACTCAAGTTAGCAAGGTACCCCTGGACCTGCTCTCTGCAGGCTGCTTTGCAAAATAACCCTCCTCCCCAACCAGGGCAAGAAAACAAAACACAACCTATAGACAATCATTTCTTGAAAAAAAACGGGGTTTATTGATTTTTAAACTGCAAATAGTCGTTACAAAAAGTTTTTTTTTCTTTTAAATAAATTCACACAAAGAAAAGAGAAATAGAAAGCGACGGTAGTGACCAGCAAGAGGAATAATAATTACATTCATCTTTATGTGTGTGCGCCAGTTGTTTAACAATGGAAAACTCCAACCTGGAATCCAGAACCTCGAATCTGCGAGCGGAATGTCTTGAGATGGGCACATGGAAGTCAAAGGGTTTTCTGTTTTTCTGTTTTCCCTTTTAGAAGCTATACATAAATGGTGGTTTTCCTTCTATACTGTCACAGAACTTGTACGTACATTCTCAGTCCTACCTGTGAAAGGCCTAAGGAGGAAGAAACTCAATTTGCAGTCCAACACAAAGGGGAGAATTTCTAAAATAAATAATCCAACAGTTTTTTGCATTTTTTTAAATTAATTTTTCATTTTTTTAAAATAAAATAACCAAAAAAGTGTAAAGTTACAAAAATGTTGTTGAAGAATAATATATTAAAACTGTGGAAAAAAAAAAGGAAAGACACGTCACAAAATTTTAAGATTAATATGAAGATCATAATTTAACATAAAAGAATATATTCTATGGATTTGTCATCCCGATAAATATGAACAAAATTAACAAAAAAAAGCATAGTTTGGCAATAAATACGTTTTGATAAGTTAAATAAGCTTTTTTATATTGATGTGCAGTGACAAGCAAACTTTTTGCTCTCCAATTTCTGAAAGTTAGATGAAGTTTAAACCCAGGGAAAAAAGCATGGCGTGAGGGCTCTAAGGTAGACCTAAGGTATTCTAGAGCAAAATCCATCAAAGCTACTTCTACAGGAAATCGTTTTACACAGATATTGAATGTGGAATGAATACCATTAACTGCTCACCCCTTGCATCTTTTTTTTAGCTTTTCTCTCGTTTTGCCATTTTTAAGATGTCACATATGAACTGGGGAACTTTAGCACCAAAATCAAGTCTCTCATAGTCCATCTAGTTTCCCCTTCCTCCCCACTTAAAAAAAAAAAAAAAGAAAAAAAATTAAATCACAAAGTCCCACTTATGTCAAAACCTTATGTCGTCCAACTCGTTCCTTTCTCCCCTGAAGACCTACACAAACCCAGGCAAGATTAGTCAACAGGGGTTCGGGCTGGGAAGAAAAAGGTTCTGAATGTCAAAATAGGTTTCCCCCCAAAACCCAAGTCCAGCAACAATTCTCTGAGGGAGGCGGGCAGAAGTGTGCGGGAGACTGAAAGGTGCACTTGTGTGGCCAGCTGGGGGAGCTGCTGGTTGCGGGTCACCCCTCCCCCCAACCCCATGGGCAGAGGCTCTGGGAGGCCCACGGGTGCCCCCTGGCGTTGAAGAGGTAATGTAGTCACAGTGACAAAGTTAGATTAAAAGGCACTAAGTTGCTTCTGTAAACGGTTACTGCTTTTTTTTTCTTTTGTGATTTGGCACTTAAGGCTTAAGCCAAAAAAAAAAAAAAAAAAAAAGGCATCTACTGACAGATACGGGACTCTGTTATGCGTGGTTAAGTGGGCTATGAAATGGAGGGAGGGGGTTTCAAGCCAGAAGCTACAGACAAATTGACTTGTCCTTATGTTGGGGAGGGGGCCGTGTGTGTAACATACCAAGGTTCTGGGGAAGGGGTTGAGCTTAATGTATCAATGTAGGGATTGAGGAAAGGTTAGGGGGTGGGGAGGTGAAGGGATGGGATGGGGAGCAGGCTGGAGAGGGGAAGGAGGTAGGGGGTCCCTCCCTACCCTGGCTTAGTCATCTGAGATGGAGAGTCTGCTGAAAATGGGCAGGCGTCTTGAGTTGTCCAAGGTAGGGGAGTCTGAGCCACTGTGGCTGCTGCTGGAGCTGCTCAGGTAACCCTCCTGGTCCGAGAGAGAATCCTGAGGGCTGGGGGGAGAGTCAAACATGTGAGGGGACTCGGACATGGGCCGGAAGAGGAAGGTGGTGGGGGAGCCTCCCCCGGGCAGCCCCATGCTAGGAGCAAAGAGGCTCGCCAGCTCCTGGCTGGAAAAGGCGAAGGGGTTATTGGTGCCATCGGGCAGGGTAGGTGAGCCCAGGAGGTCATCGGCGCTCAGGATGGGGGGTGGGGTGATGGACGTGGGGCTGTCCAGCAGCCCCGTGGCAGCGGCGGTGGCAGGGGCGCTGGGAAACCCAGCAAAGCTAAAGCTATGCTGGAGGCGGGGACGGTCGGCGGAGAGGTCCCGTCCCCCGGCCAGGGCGCGGCGCTCCTCGGCGTTGTGAATGAAGTGGCAGCGGGGCCCGTAAGGGCAAAAGCCGATGGTGTGGAAGGTGCGGCACAGCTCCGTCTTGTACTTGGGGTGGCGGGTCAGGCTGCGGAGCTCGTGGATGCCGTGCGCGAACTGGCACTTGTCCCCGTACTTACAGGCACCGTTTTCTTCGAAGGGGCGGCACAGCTCCGTCTTGTAGCGGCTGGAGTTGACCTGGCCGCCCCCAGGCTGCTTCTGGGTGGGCAGCAGCCGCTCGCCCCCTTCGGAGAAAGAGCGGTCTCGAAAGCGGCTGTCGCGGGAACTCAGGGACGGGGCCGGGTCACCCTTAAGACTGCTGAGAAGCTGGTTCTGATGGAACTTGGAGCTGGGCAGAGTGACCGAGTGCCTCCGAGGGAAGCCCCCGCCAGCAGGGGTACCCACTGCCTTCCTGTCCAGCAGGCAGCCCCCAGCACTGGGAGTGCTGTAGTTGAGCATCTTGTTACCCTGAGGGGAGGGGGGAAAAAAAGGACCGGTGAGTGACTGAGGACACCCACGAGGCCAGGGCATGCTGTCCACAAAAGTGTCCCCTCCATCAGATAGGCCCGTCTCTCTCTAAAAGGGGCCATCTGGGTTTATTTTGGCACTGCTCATAAGAAACCACAAAATCCTCCCCTGTGTGGAAAAAAAAATTAATGTATGCATCCTGATCCATGCTGACCCCCGATATGCGGCTTCCATATTCTCTTGTCCCTCAAGCTCATTAATTCTTCCCTTTACAATCCAAGCCCTCAACTACGAATATTTCAAACAAGGCGGTCCTCTGTAATTTCCCTCCCCCTAGCAGAACCAGGTAAACCTGGTATAGAAGTTTAGACGACTAAACCAAACAGGAGCCAAATCCTCTCTCAATCAGGCCCTGCTAGCCCCCTCCCCCCCACAATCCGGCCCCAAACTCTCCACTTCCTCTTCCACAAGTGTACCCTTCCTCTGGCAACAGGTTTTCAAATTGCACTTTTTTCCCTTGCTTGCGGAAGGCCCTAGTCTGGAGTGTGGGGAGAGGGCTATGGTGTCTGAAAACACAAATGCATGGCCCCAAGCTTGTGGAAGGGTAACCCCTAAGCCGGGGAACGATTTCTCCCAGCATTCCCCAACCCCCCCTTCACCCGGAGGATGCCTTTGCACTTGGTCTCCTGGCTGCAAGAGAGGTCTGGATAAGAGCACCAGTGTTTAATCTTGAACCAAAGCTGCAGATGGGAAAGAAAGTATCGGCCCGCCCCCACCCCCCACCTCGCAAGCCAATGGGGGAGGGGGCGAGCAGGGACTCAGGGCTGCCACAAGCTCTAGTCACCTGCTCAAACTACCTAAGATTTAGAAAGAGTGGGGGTGGGAGACTTTTGAAAGTTCTCTCCAGGCCCCTGACACATGTGGGTGTCATTGTGCAGATTCTAAAGTTAGTCCCTCTGGATCAGCAGCGGGGGATCGGGAATCGGTAACCGCAACCAGCCCACCGAGCGGATTACAGGAACCCGGTTCCCAACAATGAGGTTCATTTAAAAAGTCCTGCGGGGGGAGGGGGCAAGAGAAAGAGAAACAGATCAAAGAGCGGGCAGCAGCGAAGAGGATGGAGTTGCCCAGGAGCGCAGGCAACCGCCAAGGCAAACAGACTTGGAAAAACGCAGGGAGGGCAAGAAGCTGAAAATCCCAAACGTTTTTGATGTTGCTCTTCAGCTCCAGCACGGCCCTACACCCCAACCCTGCAGCCCCGGGGCCTTGGCAGCTGCACCGACAGGAGCGGCAAGCTAGGAAGAGAGCAACATGACCCGACGTGTTTAAGGGAAGGCAAAAACAGTTCAGCAATTAAAAGTAGCCCAGCAGCTTCATCCTTTCAAACTGGGGGTGGGGGGAGGGTTGGGAGAGGTAGAGTGGGGAAAATTTTTTTTTTACAACATCCACGGAGTTGTACATTTCAACCGCACTCCTGGAACATACCCGGTTTTAAAACTTGTTTTTTTTTTGGAAACCCAACTGGCAAACTACCCCACCATTTAAGGAGGCCCTCTTAAATCCTGACTGGCGGGAACTTGAGTTCTGGCAGCATCTGGCTCCCCTGTCCCTCAGTCAACGAACCGTAGTGCCTCACAGCACAGGTCAGCAGCCACTTTCGGCCCAGAGTTCGCAGCCTGAGCCACCAGCTCCCGCGGAGGAAGCCTAGCCCAGCCAGGGCGGGCGCAAACTCCACTACGAAAGTCGCCTGCCCAACCTGGCCTTTTTCTTCGCCGCATTCTCTCAGGTCCCCAAGGCAGAAAGGAAAAAAAAAAAATCTCCCAGCCAAACACCGCCCTGAGACTAAGCTTTTGGGGTCTCTACTAAACAGTCTAGCATTGCCATTGGGTGGCTTCGAACCCAGAGCGCACACCGGGAAGCCGAGCCTCCCCCCCCCCCAACCCCGGCGAACCCCAGCTCGTGGCACACCACGCAGGGAAAGAATCCTTCAAAACTCTGCCCCAATCCTTGCCACCCTTCCGCCTCCCTTGGCCCGCACGCTGGAGCAGTCGCCCAGAACTCTGCACCCCGGATTCACCTAGAACCCCACCTGGGACCTGGAAATTTTGGAAGAGGGGAGACGCGGCCGAAATCCCTTCACCGTGGAGGAAACGCAGGCGGCAGCGGAGAGGCCTTCGCCGCCTCCCTCCACGCCGGTTCCCCAAACTTTTCTTCTGTAGGGTCTCTCTAACGCACGAGAGCCACTTTTCGGAAAGCCAGCGCTCCGCCCCACTTTACCTTGCATAGAACTTCGCTCAGGTCGAAGATGGTGGCGGACACGAGAGTGGTGGTCATCGTGGGCGTTCGCACGGGGCGAGGGCGAGGTTCCGAGGGGTCGCGAAGGTCCCGGTGCGGGGAAGGCGCAGCCTCCGGCTGTCCGGTCAGGAGTCCCACACGCCTGCTCCCGGCGCCCCTCGCCTTTCCGACTCTCCCGGGCTGCGGCGCGCAAAGCCCGATTTATAAGGTTTGGTGCGCTGGGAGGAGCTTTAAACTTATTTAAATGAAGAAGAGGAGGCGGAAAAAAAAAAAAAGAGTTGATTGACACTGAGGTTGAATCAGCCATGCGGTCAAGCGGGAGGGAGGGGGAGGGGGGGAGAAGGAAACAAACTTTCAAAAGGAAGAAGGGGGAAGGGAGACTAGGAAAGAAGGCGGAAAAAAAAAACCACTCGGAGCGGCGCAGAACTTTTTTTTTTTTTTTTCTTAAAGAGGAAAAGTTTCGAGTCCGCGGGCTGCGCTCCCCCGGGCTCTCGGGGCGCCCCTCCCTTTGGCCGGGCGGGCCGGCGGGGGGAGGGGCGCCCACCCCTTTGTCAGCCTCGCTGCACGGCTCTGTGACATCACTCATTCCACCCCCTTCGGAGTTCTGGTTGTTGTGTTTTGTTGTTGGTTTTGGGTGGTTTTTTTTTTCTTTTTTTTTTTTTCTTTCGGGCAGGAAGGCGGGCTCGACTTTCCCTCTCTCTCTCTCTCTCTCTCTCTCTGTCCCCCCCGCCCCCCTTTGCTAGCAGGAGCTGAAGCTGGTCCTGAGCGGGCCGGGGCTGCGGTTTCCATCTTGAGCTGGTGTCTCTTTGAAACTTCTCCAAGTGCGCGCACGGCTTACCTTTCCCTGACTTTCCTGTCCACACCCCGTCTGCCCACCGCCAAAACGGGCTGGGCGAGGAGTTTAGGAATTCGGAGCACCCCCGAACGTCCGAGCCAAGAGTCTTGTGTGTTTGTTTCCCATCAGTGGGCAGGAGGAGCAGGGGCGGCCGGGGAAACTTTTCTCCCCCTCCGGGAGCGGCGGCCCGGCGGGGGCGAGCGCACAGCGCGCGCGTGTGCACGCGTGCTGGGCCAGCGGCCGGCGCGCTCCGGGCAGCGGGGAAGACCACCGCCCGGGCGGGCTGCAGCCTGGCCTTCGGGGGCGCCCTCCCCGCGGCTCGCAGGCTGCCCCCTCCACACATGCCCCGAATGTCAAAAACAAGGGGGGAGTTCAGAAAATAAAGCAAAAGGCAGCTACTTCGGCGAGCAGGGCGGTAGAGGCGGCGGAGCGCGAGCGGCGAGACCCCCGGGGCCCGGCGGCCTTCGGGGAGCGCGCCCGCCCCGGGAGGCCGCGGGCTCCGCGGTTATTTACTCCCGGGTTTGGCCGGCTCGCGCGCTGCACCGGGGACCCGGGCGGAAATCGCGGGCCGCGCGGCCGGGGCCTCGCACGTTTCTCCCCGGCCCTCGAGGCCGCCGGCCCGGCTAGGAAACCCGGCGCGCCGAGCGGCCGCGAGCGGGTTCCATCGCGATGGAATTAGGTCACCCCATTACGAGTACGATTCTCTGGAAAGGGACGGAGCGGGCGGAGCGCCGCGCTCGCGCCGCGCCACCCCCTTGCACACACGGACACTTTTTTTTTTAATTTCTTTTAAACTGCATTTATTTATCGCCAACCTCTGGGTAAACCCAGGGAAACCTTCCAAATCACAACTTGTTTTAGAAACAAGTTCTTGGGTTTGTTTTTTTTTTCAACTTTGCGAAACACACCGACTTCTGCTGCAGCCCACGAACCTAACGTAATTCCCGGCGGGGTCTCCGGTGACTTGAGTCGATGGCCCCCGGGTTTTGCCGCTGCTCCTGTCCAGCCGCCCGCTGCTTCCCACCCCCGCTCCCTTTTCTTTTTATTTTTTATTTTTCATCTTTTTCTTGAAATCTGGCAAGCGCCGGGAAGGGAAATAACTTCCATCCACCTTAATTTAAATCACTCGGGTTGTGTAGGTCTCTTTTTAAAGGGATGTTTGCTCGTTTCCCCCTCCCCAGCTCCAAGGGGGTTGGTGTGTGTGTGTGCGCGCGGATTCCGTGCAGTTTCTCGGGGATGAGGTAATGAGTTCCAGATTTCGGGACAGGGCAGGGTGCGTTAAAAACCACAAGGTTAGTCCGAGCCCTGATGTGAAGCTATTTCGGCTCTTCATTCCGCACCACCCGCCGCCCAGCCGGTCTAAACTCCCGAGTGTTTGCACAGCCCAGCTGGAGGGGCCGGGGTGGGGCGGCCTCCCAGGGGCAGTGCTGTCCCTTCTGAGGCCACAGAGCGGCCTCGGGCACCCCGAGCTGCCCAAATCACTTTCCCCCCCCTCTCTCTCTCAAAGAAAGAGGCGATTCCTCGAATTTCCTACGCTTTCCCGGCTCCCCCGGGCCTCCCCTCCCCCGCTCCCCGGGGGCGCGGGCTCCGCGCTCCCGGCTTGTTTACCCGCCCCGCCGACCGCCCGGGTTTGTTCCTGCTCCCAGAGCCCGTCTCTATAATTAAACTTTTTTTTTCTAATTGTCGGGTTGCAACGTCACTTAGGGGACTTTCCAGGGGCTGGGGGGGGAGGGGAAGGGCGAAGGGGAGAGCGCTCCTTAACCCTTCGCTGACCCTTGCGTCGGGGACACACTGAGACCCGCGGGTGGGCGGCAGGTCCCCCGGCCGGCCCCGGCCACGCCGCGAGGCTCGGGGGAAGCGAGCCGAGGCCTCCCGCACGCCCCACCGCCCGTGCCGCCGCCGCCACCTGCGCCGCCGCTTCCGCCCGGGGGGGCGCTGCTCTGCCTCCGACTTCCGGTGCGCGCGCCCCGGCCGCGCAGGTATTTGGGTTTGAGGGGGCGGGGCCGCGAGGTTTTGAGACCCGGGAAAGTGAAAGTCCTCGGAAGCCAGGAGGCTGGGGGTAGGGGCGCTGGGGTGCGTCCGCCTGGCTGAGACCTGGAGACACCTGGGTTACCCGTCGGGTCTGTGGACCCCGCCAAGGATGAGCCTTCCCTAGATCTGCACTTCACCCCTCTTCCACACCCCCCACCGTGGGTCCAAGACATTGACGTTGAGCAGTTCAGGATTCAAATGTTTGATTCTGTCTTTTCTAGCTGTTGTTTTCTTTTATTACTACTATTGGCATAAGGGCTTGCTGTGTTGCTTAGGCTGGCCTGAAATTTGCGTCCTCAAGTGAGCCTGAGGAAGAGCAAAGCGGTTTAGGCTGTAGTATGGGGACTTGTGTAACTGTTCTGAATATCCCGATTATTGCTACAAGTATTTCTGCAAACAGTAGACTCGAGGGTTCTTAGAATACAGATGGGAACCAGTCTCCCGTGTCTCCAAGTCCTAGGCACCTCAAAAGCACTTAGTGGACATCACTCAGCTCTCATGTCCCCCAGAATCAGGCTGCTTCCCTCAGGAGAGGGCAGTCCAGAGTCTAGTCTTAAGTGAAGTATTGCCTGGGGTCTAAGTCCTTAAGAGGTAAAGGTACGTCTCAGGAGGACTGAGAGTGCAGCCCTGGTTCAGGCAGAGAGAAAACATTTATTTACTTATTTGTTTGTTTATAACATTTCTTTATCTTTTTGAAGACAGTTTTTCTGTCAAGCACTGGTTGTCCTGGACTGGCTTTGTAGACCAGGCTGGCCTTGAACTCACATAGATCTGCCTGCCTCTGCCTTCCATCTGCTGGGATCAAAGGCCAGGAGCCATCTTTCTAGTTCTTTAAGTGGTGTATTTAAAACTCCATTCTTAGGCTAATTGTTTCAGCTCTTTGAAGAGAAGTTGGAAGCTCTTCAACTAATTCTTTTGGTTGTATGCATTTGCCTGGGCCTAACAACAAACCCCTGATCCAGTGCAATCCACAGACCTTCATTTTTTGCATGTCACTTCCATATCCCCAGGGCACTCTATAGTGGTCTTATTTAAAGGAAAATAAATCCTCTTCCTCCTGCCCCTGGGCCTTTGCACATGCAAATCCTGTCTGGACAGGGTCTTTCCTTGTAGCACTGGCTGTTTTGGAACTTACTATGTAGGTAGACCAGGCTGTTTCAAACTCAGACATGCTTCTGCTCTGCCTCTGCCTCTCAAGTGCTGGGATTAAAAGGATGTTCCACCACACCTGCCTAAATTGTTTTTCATTTCTGAGACAGTTTCATGTAGCCCAGAATGGCCTCAAACTCAATTTATAGCTGAGGATGACCTTTGAACTCCAATCCTGGTGCAAGGATTATGCCCAAGAAAGTTCCTAATCATCATTTAGAACCTAGCTAGCTCAAGCACACTTCCAATGGAAAACATTCTTGGCTGCACACCTACCTCACCTCACAGTCCTTCAAACAGCTCTGTTTTGCTTTTTAACATACAATAAAATTGATCTTTATTTGGTTTACATATCTATCAATGTTAAGAATAGATTTCCCTGAAGAATAGATTCATGTAATGGTTCCCACAGTCAGGTAGTTCGATCACCCCTCAAAAGACTACCTGGTGGGGCTGGAGAGATGGCTCAGAGGTTAAGAGCACTGACTGCTTTTCCAGAGGTTCTGAGTTCAATTCCCAGCAACCACATGGTAGCTCCAAACCATCTACAATGAGATCTGGTGCCCTCTTCTGGCATGTTAATGCAGACAGAACATTGTATACACAATAAATAAATAAATCTTTAAAAAAAAAAAAAAGACTACCTGGTAGTGTCCCTTTGTAGTCACAACCTTGCTCCATCCTTACTTCCTGCAACCACTGAGACATTATCAATCACTATTATAGTGTCTTTTCTAGAGTGCCATATAAATAAAGCTAGGCAATATACACTTCACAACATAATAACTTAAGATTTATCTATGTTGCATACATTGAGAGCTCATTCCCTGCTACCGATAAATAGCATCTTAGTGCATAAGTATACAGTAGTTTGCCTACCGCGAACCAATGGGGCATTGAGTTATTTCCAGCTTTGGGCTGGAAATGGAGCTGCAAGGGAAAAAAAATCTATATGCAAGTTTTTGTGTGAGAGCATAGTTCTTATGTCCCTAGGGTAAATAAAGTGAGATTTCTATATGGTAGTTGTATGTTAAAATTAAATTATAAGCTTCCAAACCTTTGTTTTGTTTTTGAGACAGTCTCCATATAACCGTGGCTGTCTGGAACTGACAGATAATCCACCTGCCTCAACCTCCCAGGTGTATGGATTAAAGGTGTGCACCACCATGCTCAGCTCTACCAAGCCATTGGACAAAGTGGATTTTATAAGTTTGCATCTCTAGCAGGTGTATATGTATGGGTCTCCAGTTGCTTTACAGCCTCGGTACTTGTTACTGTTTTTACTTTAATTTTTCTAATAGGTAGTATACAGTGGTATCCCATCATGCATCTGGTTTGGTTTGGATGAGGGAAAGGTCTCAACTGTAGCCCAGACCGGCCTCGAATTCACTAAAGCAACCCCAGCTGGACTTGGACTCAAGGCGTGTCTGACTCAAGGCATGTCTCCTGCCTCAGACTCCCAAGTGTTAAGATTCCAGGTGTGAGCCACCATGCCTGCTTCTTTCAGGATGGTTTGATTCACATGTCTGTAACAGCAATGTTCCGTCTGCTTAGCTGCCACCTGTGTGGGCTCTATGCATATCTTTAGCATATTTTAACTGGGTCATTATTTTCTTTCTACTGAGATGTGAAGTTTGCCCTTTTTAAAAATTCTAGGTACAGTTCCTTTGTCAGACATGTGATCTGCAAATATTCCATCAAGCCTGTACCTTTTCATCCTTTTAACAAAGTATCTTTCACTGGGGGGTGGGGGGATAGGGGTTAACTTTAGAGAAGTCTGATTTATCAGTTTTATCTCTTGTGGATCCTGCTTTTGGTATCACAGCTGAGTACTCTCTAACCCAAGTCATTAAGATCTTGTTTGTACCAGGCCTGGTGACACAGCTCTGTAGTCCAGCTAATAAAGAGGCTAAGCAAGGAGGATCAAAAGAGTCAAGGCCTGCCTGGGTAACTGAGCAAGACTTTCTTCCAAAAATTGTATAATTTTAAATTATGTTACTAACAAACGCTTATAATTGTTCTTTGTTATTGCTGTTTTAAATACCTGATTAATTATAATGCCCTGACCTCCTATAATCTTTTATATTCTAGACATTATGTTCAACTATTCAAACACAGGAAACATTCTTTTAATTTTTAAATTGTTATAGTGTATATGTGTTTGTCTGAGTTTGTCTGGTTCTGGTGTACGTGGATATCAAAGGTACAACTTGCAGGGCTGAACTCAGGTTGTTAAATGGTGAGCCATCTTGCCAGCCCACTTATAATCTCTGAAAGTCTCTCTGTGTCTTAGCTAGGGTTTCTATTGCTGTGAAGAGACACCGTGACCATGGCAACTCCTCTAAAGGAAAACATTTAATTGGGGCTGTCTTAACAGTTTCAGAGGTTTTGTTCATTATCTTCAGGCAGGAAACATGGCGGCTTGCAGGCAGACATGGTGCTAGAGAAGGAGCTGAGAGTTCTGCATCCAGATCACAAGCAGTGAGAGAACCAACCAGAGCGTCTCAAGACCTCAAAGCCCGCCCCCACAGTGGCATACTTCCTCTAGTAAGGCCACACCTACTCCAACAAGAACATACCTCCTAATAGTGCCACTATTTGGGTTGAGCATTCACACAAGAGTCTATGGGGGGCCATTCCTATTCAAACCACCACAGTCTGCTCTTTTATTTACTCTTTTTCTGTTGTTTATTTTTAGTGCTAGAAATTGAACCCAGAGCCTCATATGTCTTTAGCCCCTGAGCAACCTTTTTCTGTCATTCATCTTCAATCTATATGTGTCTTTGGATCTAAAGTGAGCACCTTAAAAGTGACATGTAGTTGAGTTATGGTTTTTCTTCCTTATTTTGCTGATCTGACTTGAGAGTTTACTCCCTTGCATTTAAAATATCAGTAGTAAGGGGAGACTTTATTCTGTCTTAAGTGTTTCTTCTTTCCTTCCCTGTTGGCTTCTTGTGTTGGGATGTTAACCAGGGCTTCATACACGCTAGGCCACTGCACACTGAGCTACAGCCTCAGCCCTCACTGTGTTTTCTGGATGCCTAGAAACTATCATTTCCTGCTTTACTAGAGAAGGTACCCCCTTGTCTGTAAGAGATGCCTTCTAAGATTCCCGGTGTTGGGTGGGCAAGCTGGCTTAGCAAGTAAAAGTGCTTGCCATCAAGTCTCATGACTTGAGTTCATTCCCCAGAATCCAAGGTGTTCTCTGACCCCCCACATGCTTTCCAGTGCCCTCTTCTGGCCTCTACAGACACTTCACACACTTGGTACACAGACATATGTGGGCAGAACAACCACACACATAAAACTAGTCAATTAAAAAAAAAAAAAGACATGAGGCTTATGTTGAAGTTTCTTTTTATGTTTTGTTTTGACTGTGATTGTCCAATCCTAGCACTGTTGAAAAAGACTTCAGTTTCTCTATGTAATTGTCTTCATATCTCTGTTCAAATCAGAAGCAGCATTTGAATCACCGACACCAACCACTAGCAATGACGGTAGCTTTAGAGTAAGTCTTAAAATCAAAGGCTATCTTCCCTCCCAACGTTTTCTTTTTGAATTACTTTATCTATTCTTACTCCTTTGCCTTCTTGTATAGATTTCCGAATCATTGTGTCTCTCCCTGAAAAAAGTCCTACTTGGAAATCACGGGTGGAGTATCTGCTTACAGACTTATCTGCTTCTCTGCTGCTGTGATAAAATACCATGATGTAAAAAAAAAAAAAAAAGCAACCTATAAAAATAAAAAACATTTATTGTGGCTTCTGGTTACAGAGCGAGAGCCCATGACGGTGGAGGAGGCATAGCAGTAGGCAGCTGGGGCATGAAACTGGCCGATCACATTCCCTCCCACATGAAGCTGAGCCAGTGAACTGAAGGGGGCTGCAGGCGCTCAAAGCTCACCCCCAGGGGCATACTTTCTCTAGCAGAGAACTACATCCTAAGAGTTCCATAACCTCCCTAAAACAGCACCTCTAACGTGAAACCAAGTATTCATATATGGGAGCCTATGAGGGACATTTCTCATTCAAATCACCACATTTTCAATACACAGGGTCCCAGGAACAACCCCTAGAACAACACACATTAGAAAGATAATAACTCCTAAGATCTTCTATCCATGAATATGAGGTGTATTCATTTAGGTCTTTTTTTTTTTTTTTAACTGGGTTGACTAGAGCAGGAGATTGCCTCGGATTGAACCAGCCAAACACATTACCGCCGAATACACCTCACACACACTTGATTCATTTCATCGGTGGTTTGTTTGTTTGTGTATGTAGCCTTGGCTGTCCTGGGCTTGCTCTGTAGACCAGGCTGGCCTCAAGCTCACAGAGCTCCACCCACCTCTGCCTCCCAAGTGTACCACCAAGCCTGGCTTATTTCCCAGTTCTTAATCTCCTGTAATTGAATCTTTGTTTGCAGTCATTTATTACTAATTTACAGAAATACAATTTTTGTTTTGTCTCCTGTGAGCTTATAAACATCACTTTAGCTATATGGGGAGCTTTTTAGTTATATGGGTAGATTCCTTGGGAGATTTTGGTTGGCAGCCATGTTGTCCGCAAATAGAGATAATGACTTCATTCCCGGTGTGTTGTTGGTCTTGAACAGGTGTGGTGAGGAAGCCCTCACCTTGTTCGTATTCCTAGGAAGGAAACTTCCATCTTCCTACATTAAGTATGATGGTTCTTGCTAGCTATCTTACCCACGTAGCATTTTAAACATCTGCCTTCCCAGCAGGGTATGCTTGCCATGAAAGCCCTCTCTGCTCTCAACTTAGTCCCTAGTGGCTGGCATAGTGTCCAGCACATGGTCGGCCCACAGTAAGTACTCACAAGGAGAAAGTGAAGATCCAGTGATCCTCTGCTTTGTTGACTTAACCAGCTTACTTCCCTACCTGACAGATGACAGGGCCTTGGCTGATATGCTCAGACATCACACACACACACAGAATAATCCAGCAATAAATACCCAGCAGATCCACCAAGGCACTGGCCCCACACAGTCCACTATTTTAAGCTGCGGAGCGTTTATAGACCAGCTTCCTAGCAAGCCTTTTACAGTGTCAAAGCATTTATCTGTGAGGAGTAGGTGACTGTGGTAAAGTAATTATTTTAAATTGAAAGCATTCCATTCCCAACAGAATTCAAACAAAAAGCTCTCAGCTCAGAAAATGAAGAGCTTTCTCGGTGAAAAATCCCAGTGCTCTGAAACCTCGGGCCCTCTGATGGGTGGGGTAGTTTCACTAAATTTATTTCAGCCACTTATAGAAACAGAAAGGGGAAAGGGGTGGCTGTGTGCACAGCAGCCCTGGCTCTCTGGTGTATTAATGTCTTCCAGGTCCAACCTTTATTTGAGTTTTGTTTTACTTTGGGGGGCTGGAGAGGCAGGCAGCAGAAAATCTTGCCACTCTAAGCTGTAGTTTCCCACCCTTCTCTCTAAACATTCCCCTTGGTGAGGCCAAAGCCAGCCACAGCCCCTTGCTTCACCTTACGATGCCTGGGAGGTGGTTAAACTGTACCGTGAATACCCAGCACTGTGGTCACACCTGGCACCTTTGGCATGCGTGTTTCTCCCGTCCCCAAAGGGGTGGGGGAGAAAGGTTAAGTTATTTTTCTTTTCCGGCACCAGGGTGGGTGCGTGGAGACCTGCTCACCCCACCCAGTCCAGTGCACCCACCTGCAGTCACTGGACTTAAACCTAGGGTTGGATGCATGTGAAAGGCCTTTATTTTTAAGCATTAGGAGCCACATTCCCCACAGTCCCTGATAACTTGCAAGTCTCTCCTTCTGTCACATCTCTGCCCCTACAACTAGAAAAGAAAATTTTTAACGAAACTGCCTTGATGATTTTCTAAAAACCTGTTCTCAGCCATTTGAAAGCAGGTATGGAATACATGCTCATTACCTCTGGCAGAAGGGGGAAACTGAGGCAGGGAGGTTAGGGGGGAGGCAACAGGTGACCTATACCCACTACGGATGGGGAAGCTCAATATCCAGTCTACAGCTGACTCTCAGAGGCCCCCAGCTGGACCAGCAAAGGCCAGAGCTGCCTTCTGTGGCCACCACCACCCAAGGCTGAAAGAGGAAACCCTTGCGTGCATGAGAGTGCTGAACCTGCTGCTCTCGAGGCTTGAACAGACAGGAAAGAATGTGGGAAAAGCACCTTGCCTGCCCAAATGCCAGGCTGGTTTTCTAGCAAGCTCCTGCTCCCGAGGTACCAAGGAAGAGGGAAGGAACTCTGTACTCCTACTCATTAAGAACAAGTGGGAGGAAGGATGATCTGTGCAAAACGGGTAAGAGGTGCCCAATGTGGAGATTTGCCAGCAGATCCTTGTTCTGATCTCAGGATGGTCTTCGGGGCCTGCAGAGACCATATCATACTTTCATTAAGCTGTGACTTGCTCAAAAGTAAACGAAGCTACAATGTGTCCTGGCGTCAGCCAGTTGGCTCTATTACTGTCTAGAAGACCAGTAGGTCCCAACCCTGAGAGCCACTTACTTCTTCAAGAAGCAGGAATCTCCGGAGCCAGACAAGGGGGATCCACAGCTCTTGGCACATTGCCCGTGGACAGCTGGGGTGAGGTGGGGGCAGCTGGCTGCAGAAGCCAGCCAATGGGGAGAGTGGCTGGGCCTCAGTCACATCCCTGTGACCTCTTCCATGTTGCATCTGCCAACTGCACCCTATCCCGGGTGTGTGTGGGGACCCGGGACCTGCCCTTATCTGACCAAAGGCAACCAGATCTGCTGCATTGCTAGGTGAGAGAACAAGCCCTCACAGAGACCAGGGAAGCAGCTGGGGAAAGATTCCTGGGGGCATAAATATTTATACAACACCATTCGTGGGAAGAGGCAAGGCGGGGGAGGTTGTAGGAAGTGGAGGCACAGACGGAGCCTGCACTTGGGCTCAGGCGGGAGGGCCAGCGGCGGCTGGGACCCTAATCCCTCCCTATGATCCTACATAAGGCACTGAGTCCTGGCCTCCAGTTCTGCCCTAGTGAAGGGCAGGTTTTAGAAACTTCACCATGTATGTCCCAGGCATCCCCACTGTTGAGAATGTGTTTGATATGGATACTGACAGATGCAGATATAGAAGAAGGAGGCCTGCCTTGAATCAGATAGGAAACAAGTCCACAGAGTCTAAGAATAAGGGCCTGGGGACTCTCGAGGCTCATGCAAGCCAAGATAAGCAATATATTCTAGAGTGACAGAGAATACTGTGCATTGATGACCATGAGAATGATGAAGGGACAGGTTCTGGAAAGAGAACAAAAGTATGTTTGAGGTGGCCAGGAGGCCCTAAGTGACACTCATCAGGGAAGCCCGTGGCCACCATTACACAGAACCTAGGTAGACAAGGTACTCTTATGGTACCCTTGACTGCCCTTGGGCACCCCACTCCTGCTGCAGCTTAGCTCCAGGTGTGCCTATGTAGAAGCCTGATCCAGCCATCCTTCTGTGCTAAGTCTGCATGAAGCATGGCCCAACAGCTTTGGTGTTCCAGGATGGGAAGCGAGCCTGAACCGGTGGGGACAGCCAGATGGACTCCAGTCAATTTGCCTTGGACAGCTGGGGAACAGGGCTCAGGCCACTCCCCTCCCCTCCAGACGAGGAGGGGTGCGGTTGCAACTTGTAGGATTTCTCTGCTGCCACACCCATCAGGAAGAGCCACCTGCCTCCGTCAGTGCCCAAGCTGACCCTCAGAGCCTCCTACTGATGGATTTCAAGTTGCTTCCCAGTGGCCGGTAGCCTTGACCTTCATAATGCCCGCTGACCATCAGCGGGGCACTGGGAAGGAAAAAGGACTGGCCTCCATGGAAACATGCCTGTCCTCTCAACAGATCAGCCTAGAGGCAAGAACTATATCAGCATATATCAGGGAGGGTATCAGACTCCTTTAAGAGACAGATCCCTCTGCTTCAAGTTCTCCCTCATCTTCAATATGCAAATGATATCTTCCCATCAGGATATCACCCCTTAAGTTCCAATCTCTTCCTGTGAGCCCTGTTAATCCTCACCCATCCATCCATGGGACTCTCCAAGCAGTGGGGCCCAGGCCACACATTGAGCAGGAAATGCCATCTGTCCCCACCTCTGGCCAGGGGCTGGCAGCCAGCATCAGCCGGTCTTGAAGGCTCCTCTTCCAGGGCATCAGGGCTAGGAGGAGCCTCTTCAGGCACCCTAGACCTCTGGCACCATGGCCCCTACTTGCTGGTCCCAGTCCTCCATGCCAGCTCCACTCAAACAGATGAGCAGCAATAAATGCTCTACAGCCCCCAGGAAAGCTGGACAGGAAAGAACTGAAACCAGGAAAGAAAACAAAAGCTCAGAAATGGGAGGGCTGAATTCAAGGAACAGACAAAATAATTCACCCAAGAATCCATACGTATATATAATGAGGCAGGACAAAGCAGGGACATAGGCTAGAAGGAACAGTGAGATGGGGAAGGACCTGAGAATGGTAAAGGAGGGAGACGGTTATACGTACCCTGAAAGAGAAGAATGTAAAACAAACAGGCTAGGATAGCAGACTCAGGCTAGGATAGCAGACTCAGGAGAGAAGCAGGGGGGTCTGAGAATTCTGATCCTTAACCAAACACTCTCAGGAATGTTCTGGAGACTTGTTGCTTTTAGGGGGGATTTCAGACTCTTCCAAACATTGAGCAAGGACAGTCCTAGGAAAGCCAACTTCCTTTCTTGTCTTTGCTTTCCCTGCAATTCTCCCAAGTCACTCCCACCGTTGGTCATTTGTAGAGTGAGGGCTTGTCTTCCAAAAGCAAGGCCAAAACTCAATCCATTCAACATGGACACAGGCAGCTTCCTTCATGGCATCCTGTGGACAGTTCCTGGCTGTACCTGTGCTAGACTTGGAGTATAAGGCCGTGAGCATGGGCTAACCTAGCATACAGAACTACCATACTAGAAAACCGGGAGTTTACGGAGGCCTGGCATACCATCTCTGCAAACTCAGGGAAATCCCAGCAACTGGAAACAACATGGACAATTTCAATTGCTTTCTAGACATTCCTTGGAATAAAGACAGCCCTGCCTTTCCCCTTGCAAGGGTTGGCAAACAGCTGTAGAAATTTATCCTCCATGCCTGTATCTGGAAAATCCAGGAGGATTCAGAAGTCACTGACCTGGCCCCTCTGGTGAGTGGGGCTCCCTCGCTCTCTGTTGCCCCTCTTCTCTTGGTCTGCCCCTGCCTCTTCTCCTCCAATTTCCTTAACATACACAGCCCTGCCCACTCCTCTACCTCCTTCAGACATCAAGAGCTGTGAGAGAGCAGAGGCACACCAGGCACAAGTGAACGCATAAGAGTTTTGTTTAGGCCCCTGCATCGCTGAGCCAGGCTGCATTTGGTTGACAGGGCAGGCTTCCAGTAGAAAGATGGCTCACAAAGCCACCTAAAACTGCCCCTTCAAAGTTCAGCCAAGGGAAAGGCACATGGGCTGAACTCTGAGAAAATAGGGCCCAGGCCAACCCTCCTCCAAGAATTCTAAAGTATCTGACCCTGATTCTGTACATGCCAAATGTCATGTTTCATCTACTTCAAGCTGGGAGATGTGACAAAAAGTATGGGAGGGATGTCTAGGCTGTAGCCTGTCTCCCTATCACTGCCAAACTTCAAACCCGTCACTCTTAGCATCCCCAATTCCAACTATTATTTAATCACACACACACACACACACACACACACACACACACACAAAGATAAACCAGGAAATTAGAGCCTCAACAACCTAAATGTGTTAAACTCCTAAGCAGCACATACATACCTTTATCTGTTCTCAAGACACAACAAGAAAAGCGTACAGCAATTTCAGCTTTTTCATATTGGGCCTCAAAAAGTAATGGCCCTGGTCAGAGGTCAAGTGATCCCAGTTTCTTAAATGACTGTAAACATTGGGAATCATCATCATGTTAAAAGCTGAGTTCAAATCCGAGCATTGCAACTTCCTGGGCAGGCAAGGGACCTACCTGCCCTCCCTAGTCTCCTCTGTGAATAACAGTAACCATGACACCAATCTCCCAGGGCCGCTGTAAAGACAGACGGGCAAAGCACTTGACACACTGTTGATGAGTGTGACGCCCTGTGGCCCCCAAGCAAGCCAGTCAACTTTTGTTGTGCCCTGAGCAGCAATCAACTGACAAGGCCAAGAAGCCCCACCAAGGAGGACTCCATGGAGCCCCTGGAGCGCAGTCAAGTATCCCAAGCAAGAGGGACAAGCAGGTCCCAGAGGGGGCCTGGGCAGCTGGTAGCTAGAGCATGAGAAGGGAAAGCCAAGGACAGCCGCCCAAAGCCAGGGTATCTGTCTGAATAGCTGGCGGGATAGGAGGAGTTACCCTCTAGTCTCCTTTCACTAACTCAACATGGTACACCCCACGTTTGTGTGTGTTTACGCTCACGTGAAACTCAGCACGTACTGACCTGCACCGCCATACTCCCAGGGCCTGTTGGAGTAGAGGTGTGCAGCTAGAGTGGGCTTAGAATGGGCACTAGCTCTACACTACCTCTAGGGCCTTGCTAGCCAGGTATTTCTGCACAGATGCAGAGACTGGCCCTTCCGTGGATGACATTATGAGCGAGAGGTCCAAATACTAGCATTCTCTTTCATTATTAATAGTTATTGCATTTATTTTGGAGGGACGGGTGTGTATTGGCTGAAGCACTCACAGGGAGGTCAGCGGCCAGCCTGCGTGAGTCAGTCCTCTCCTTCCACTCTGAGGGTCCTCCTTAGCAAACCCAGGTCAGCAGGCCGGGTGGCAAAGTGCCTTTGTCCACTGAGCCAGTCTCCACAGTCCATACTGATGTTCTTTTTGGGGCAGATGTTTTCTTTTTCTTTTTTTTTTTTATGTAGAATAGGATCTAATACATAAGATTTCTTTCAGTGTTAAGAGGGGCTAGGAATGTAGTTCATGGCTCACTGGTATAGCATATAGCATGTGCTTAGCATGTGGAAGGCCTTCCCAACATTTTTTTTTTTTTTTTGGTCTTTCAAGGCAGGGTTTCACTGTATAGCCCCAACATTTCCAATCAAAACCAAAACCAAAAAAATAGTACAGGGAGGAGGTGGCTGGGGTTGCAAATGAGCAAGCTAGGCTAAGAGCTGGTGATGCTGACGCTGGATAATGGGCCCTTGTTTTCTTGGTTTTTGTTTGTTTGTTAATAGTTCCCTGCCTCCCGTGTGTGTTTAAAATTGTCCCGAATTAGATATCTTAAGTTCATAAAGCTGAATTTATTTTTAACTCAGTTGACTGTCTTATTGGATCTTATAACATACTGCTTCCTGTATACACACTTTCTTAAAGATGGGGCCATAAAAATATCTGTCAGGGAGAGAAGGGACAGGACCAGCCCTACCCAGGGCCAGGAAGGTTCCTAAACCCTTCTGCATTCCTATGTGAGGACCAAGCATGGGATCCCTTCCCTCAAGGTCTCTGGGCCATGGCAGGGTGGGGAACACATTTAATTTTCATATTGTTTTTAAGTTCAGTGATTCTGTTCTTCAATTGGTTTAATGCATTTTAAGATACAATGAACTTTTTAACCCCCTCAGCAAAAGGCAAACTCTTAATTCTTTCAGGAAAATGGGGAGAATCACCCAGACTCCACCTCACAGGGTGTGAGTGTAAATAACTTAGTATTCTGCGGTACCTGTCACTAGTAAGTATTGTGGAGTGGTGTGGCTGGCGGGGTGGTGTTTTGCAGGTAGCAACCGTAGCCTCTAAAACTATAAGCAGAAGAACTCCCCCATCTTGGGTACTCTAAGTTAGGGGTGTTCCCCCTCTTTTCTCTTTCTTCCTTCTCGGTTTTTGTTCTCTGTGTATTTGCTGCCAAAGCAAGCACTTGCTTTTATTTTTCAGACAGGGTCTGTCCCTCATTTTGTAGCTCAAAGTAGACGCAGACTCACGGTGACCCTCCTGCCTCGGTGCTGGGATTATAGGTGAGCCATGATGTCTGGCTATCAAAGATTTTTCTAAAACATCAAAAATAAATAGAAAGGCACACTGCTCTGAATATCTTTGAGCCTGGCATCTTACCAGGCATTGGAGAGGCCGTGCTATCCTTCCCAGAGGTCTAGGACATGTCACGTTGGAGGATGAGAGCCGGCTGAATGAGCTGCCTCTGCCTGCTCTATGCGGTGGCGTTGAGTCACATATACACGGAACACATGCATACATGCACAAAGAAAGTAGAGCCAAGGCAGATTAACTCATTCCCAAAGACTGGATTGGTTTGGGGGTGAACAGAAAAGCTATTATTGACCCTGGTGGGCAAGAAAGCCATGACGGCCTCCACACAGCAGGGGGCAGTACAGCATGCCTTCAAGGACAGGAGGGACTATCCAAAGGACCTGGCCAGAGCTATGCATCCATGGTCAGTAACCACGGCCTGCATAAAGGCAGGAGGCCTTCACAACCAGTTTAAAAGTTTCTGCCAGTTGCCTCAGGCCACATAGTGAGTGGCATCCTGTAAAGCCAGCTTTAGCCTGTGACCTCGCGTGAGGGCCCTGCAAGTGAAAAGGTGAGGGGACAAGAGCAAAGGTACTACAGATGTGGCAGCCACGTCTGAGTCCCTACTCTAATGCCTGATGCCAGTCAAATGAAGGGATGAAGGACAAGAAGCTTGCTCTATGCCCCATCCTGCCCTTAAAACCACTGTCCACAGAACCTAGAGAAGGCAGGTGAAGGGCTACAACCTTCCACCTGTTCTGTCTCCTCCCCTAGGTGGGCAGAGAGCCGGGAGAGCTCACAACAAATCTAGAATGCGCTTTGAGACCTATACAAAGCACTAGTGAGATTATCCTAAACCTTATAAACTGGCTCCAGGGAAGACAGCAATCTTCTGAGAGAGCTTGAGAGCAAGGGCTGAGGCTCCAGGTTTGGGAGGAAGAAAGCTTGACTTCAGATCTCATCTCTATTAGCTTTGTAACACTGGCCAAGGCACTTAACACTGTTTTTT
This sequence comes from Pachyuromys duprasi, assembly GCA_028658305.1. Classification (NCBI taxonomy): domain Eukaryota; kingdom Metazoa; phylum Chordata; class Mammalia; order Rodentia; family Muridae; genus Pachyuromys; species Pachyuromys duprasi. Next base: position 32,552,248 of record CM053765.1, on the reverse strand, counting down.
TCTGATTTTACAGGCTCATTTTAGAACCTAACCTTTGCTCTATAGGTAAAGCTGTTTCTTGGCATGACAGGAAGTCCTCACTAAGCTTAGCAAGGGCCCTTGACCTAATGGGGACATACTACTACTGACTGCATAGAGTTCTGGAAGAAATAAACATACTGAAGACCTTTGACGGAAGTAGAAACACATGCACAGAATACTGCTTCCACCTCAGGCCCAGAACGCTAAAGACATGTGCCTACATCCCTCAGAATGCAAGCCCTCAGAGGCCACCAGGCCACAAAGGCTGCAGGAATCTGCAATGACAGTGGACTTACCTGCCCCTCCCACGGAGGGGTAAAAAGGGAAGGGGACATCGTGGGTTTTCTGTGGGACAATCTAAGGTAGGCTAACTAATCACATGGCTAAAAGCTGAAAGGCAGGTGCTATGGGGGACATTTCCACATGGACATACATAGAGACAAGCCGCCCCTTACTGAGCCCATGTCAACCCCAGAGGTTGTGAGGCTGGCCTCTGCAGTCAGAGCAGCCTGTGGGCTTGCCCGAGGCAGGGAGGAAAGAGTTAAACCTGCTCTAGGCTGCGAAGGAGGGCTCAGCGGCTATAAACAGTGAGCCCTGGGAGGGAGGGAGCTGACACAGGATGTGGCCAGGGCTTGAGCTGTCTGATTATTAACTTCACTTTTATTTGGAGGGGGGATTCATTCTCTGTTTTACTTCCCATCAAGGAAGTGAAAGCCCAGGGCTCAGAGGGGCCTGGTCTCCAATTGTTTTGTCACAGTTCATTTATTCTTCCCCTTAAATAAATAAACAAAACCACCTCTTTGTTTCCCCCTTAATGAGCATTCAGCAAATCATCTGAGGCTGGAGCATGAAAGAGGTTTCCAGGAGTCCTTCACGGGAGAACTCTGGGCTTCTTGGGCTTCGTCTTTTAAAAGGAGAAAGGGTCACGCCATTGGCGTCAACCTTCTCCAAGCTGCTAGGAGCACATCTCTTCTGCCTCTGCCTGTGAACTCAGCCTCAAGTCCTACCCAGCACTTAGGCTGGTGCTTCTCAATCTTCCTAATGTACCCTGTAATACAGTCCCTCTTGGTGTGCTGACCCCTCCAACCATAAAATTATTTTCGTTGCTACTTCATAACTGCAGGTTCGCTACCATCTGCGTTTTCCAGTGGTCTCAGGTGGAGACCCTCTGATAGGGTCGCTGGACCCCAAAGGGGTTGCAAACCCACAGGTTGAGAACTGCCGACTTAGTCTTCAGCTGGTCCTGGGCTTGACAGCCTGATTGTTGCTCACAGCCTCAGGCACACAGAGGAGCACAGAGGGGCTCTGAAACCTACCTCATCTACTGTTTTGTTCACACCTAGGGTTTCGGTTCCTACAGCACCCTGACATTTCTACTCAGAACGTCTTTCAATAGTTAAGCACACAAAAGGATTCCGTTGCGGCTCTTAAGAAAACACCATTACATATTCCTTTGCTCAAAGTTCAAAACATCTGTGAACCTTGCCCAAACCCAGATTAAAACGCATTCAGTCACTTGATAATTCTCTTGCAAGGGTCCTTTCCTGCATGGCCCCTCCCTCCCCAATACCCAGTAAGGAAGACCAATTTCACAGGGGCCTGAGGCCAGTCAGGAGTCCTCTAGATTCTGGGAAGGGTGCAGCCACCGAGACTGAGGAGGGTGGTGGAGGCCCATGATGATGGTATGAAGGTGAGCCAGCCAGGAAAAGACAAAATTCACTGGAAACAAGGGGGCTGGGGGGAACTAAGGATGGCTTCCCGGTGGGACTGATCTTACACAGACCTTGAAGAACTGACAGAAAAACACAATATGCTAGAACCTGACAACTACAAATGGTAGGACAACCCCCACGTGTAAACTAGGCAGACAGGATGGGCGGTGGGGTCTTCTGCTCCTCAATGACATCAGAATGATTGCGAAACTGGAAATGAGCTGGTCACATACAGCCACTGGAGCAGCCAGCCAGTCCTTGACCCTGGGTTGGTATGACCTCAGGGCACACCACCTCGCTCGGACCCTGACACTGGGCTGCCAGACAAGAGCCTGATGATCGCTCTGACCTATTTCAACCACCCATGACTTTAAGGCTCTTTGAATATAGGGCAAAATGAACGAGGAGGCGACTGAAGCCGGGCCCTAACTGACAGCATTTCCAAACACGCCGGGGAACGTGCCAGGGCCTCGGCCATTCTTAGAAATTCCTCCCCGCGCCCTTGGCATTTCGGTTTCCAAATCCCAGGCCTGCCGCAGGGCTCGGTGGCCGGACCCCTGGCCGGGCCCGGAGCGGCCAGGAGCGGGTTAAGGGCGCCAAGATGGCCGGCTTGTTTTGCTCGCCCAGTCATCACGCGGAGGCTGCCCTTTGCCTCCGGGGCCGCGGTCAAGGTTCCGCCGCCCTCTCTGGCACCCTGCCCCGGCCGGCCCGACGGAGCCTCCTCCCCTGCGCCCGGGAGCCTCGCGAACCTTCCAGACCCGGGCGCGGCGGAGCGGCAGCGCGGCCCGCCCAGAGTTCCGGGGACGCGCGCGCCCCTCGGCTGCTCCGAGCGTCCGCCTCCCGCGGCCCCCCGCTGGGGACCAGGCTGCGGCCGCTCCGCAGGTCTCCCCACAACAGCCGCCCGCCTCCCGGGGTCTTTCCCGCCACCCGAGGCTGTGCGATGGACGTGGCAACACTGCACTCCAGCGGTCGGGGTGCCGAACAGCACACGCGGGGGCCATCAAAACATCAAGACAGCTCCGCTCGTTTATTTACCCAGGCCCAGATTCTGTCATACACACCAGTATACAATATGCCCTGTAGACAGAGCACAGAGGATAAATTGTGAACCTGGCAAAGTTCCACCCATATGGCACTTAGCAGAATAAGCTCATAAATCTAAGACTGCACTTGAAAACGTTTTAAATTTTATATGTACGAGTGTGTTTGCCTGTACGCATTTCTGTGTGCCATGTGCGTGCAATGCACTCTGAGGCCACAAGAGGGCTTTTCAGATCCCCCCGGAACCGGAGTTACAGATGGTTGTAAGCTATCACGTGGTGCTGGAAATTGAACCTGGGTCCTCTGGAAGAGTAGCCAATGTCCTTAACTGCTGAGCCATCTCTCCAGCCCCTTGAAAAAGTTTTAATACACTTATAAAAATATATTTAACTAGTATATGTGTGTGAAAGAGACTATAATACACACACACACACATTTATGCTTGCATTAAGTCGGAACAGTTTTCAAGACTGGGTTCCCTCCTTCTAACACATGGATTCTGGGGACCAAACTCAGGCCATCAGACTTGCAAACCACCTCTACCAGCTGAGCCAGCTCACCAGCCCCAATTCGAAAAAGTTTCCAAATTCTTATGAAGGGAAAAATTAAGGTACTCAAAGAAGACATTTATAAATAGGGAACTACAAATAGTCCCCAACTTACGATGCTTTCACCTTTAAGGTGGTGTGAAAATGATATGCATTCAGTAGGAACCACAGTTGAATTTTACTTCTGGGTTTCCCCCCTGGACTAGCAATAAACACAATACTCTTTTTTTCAGGAAGTTTCTACAATCACAAGTGGAAAACAGCCTGTGGTCTATCATGTGCTCTGCTGCTAAGTGGTGAGCAAGTGCACTCTTCACCCTGCCTGACATTTTCAGTTGATGGTGGGCCCATTGGCTTTGTTGTAAATCGAGAAGCATCTGTGAGTTAAACTGGGTTTGGGGAAGCTGCGGAAATCCTAAAGGGAAGACTAGAAGGAAGGAGTAGGAAGGTCCCGGAACGAACCTAAGAAAGCTCTGGGTATGGCAAGCAGAGCAGTGAGACAGGACAAGAACACTACCACCCATGCAGAGGCAGAAGGGCAAAGCTGTGGGAACAGGAAGAGACCCAATGGGTAGGGTCCAGACATCTGGTACTCAGGGACCTTTCTCTTGATAAGGGTCCCTAGATACTGAGACCTTAGCCACACCCAAGGTGATATACCACCCTTTAGGAACCCCGGCCAAAAGCTCACGGACCACGAACTTCTCACCCACTGAGTCCGGTTTATTTAAGCTCTTCCTTGAAGTCTAAAGGAGAATCACATTCAACAGAACTAGATGTGTCGTGCAGCGGTAAGAAAATAAAGTGTCAGGGGCTGAAGAGATGGCTCAGTGGTTGAGAGTATTGTCTGCTCTTCTAGAGGACCGGGAGTCAATTCCCTGCACCTACATGGCAGCTCTCAACTGTTTATAGCTCCTGTTCCAGGGGATCTGACACCATTACGCAGATATACATGCAGCCAAAACACCAATGTGCATAAAATAAGAATAAATTATTTTTAAAAAGAAGAAGATATAAGGTCATCTTCCCACCCGCACATTCCATGATTAGTCTGGTGACCGTTTCTCCAGTGAACATTGTTATGCACCTGTCCTGTGCTTGGTACTGGTGTCCCACTTATGACATGCGAAGAGGGCCACAAAGGATGGCCACCCTGGCTTTGCCCTGTTCCAAGCACTTTGGAGGGCAGATAGGGGACACACTATCCCTTCCTCGGGCTCAGTTCCCACCCCTCCTGTTCATTTATCTCCCGAATGACCCCAGGGTTGGCCAAATTGGCCCATGGCACCCACAAATGCTGTTGTAAGGATGCTTGATGCAGGGCACCCATGCCAAGTTGGAGAGGAGGATAGGGTAAGCACCAGCCACTGCCTCTTTGTTGTTCAGACTTAACTGAAGAACATTTCCCATTGGTCCTGTCGCCTTGCACAGTCCCTTTCTTCAGAAGAAAGGGTGGGGGGGGCTAGGATGAATGAATTAGATGACCGAGCCCACCAGCACACCTTCAGGGAGATAGAAGAGAGGAGAGTTCCTGTCCAGGGCCCCTACCACTCCAGTGTTATGCAAAGTAAGGTCTTTAGTCAATGGACTCCAGGCCTGTTCAATTGGGAGAACACATTTAAGAAATAAATAAATAAATAAAAATCACTTCCCAATTCAAACCATTGCAGCTCAGCTCCTGGTTCTGTTATTTCCAGCAAGTCACTTAATCTCTTCCAGCCTCAGTTGCCTCATCTGGGAAATGGGAAGAGCAAGCATTCTGCCTCGTTGGAAGATTCTGAAGATTGACAGTAACAGCTATCAGTTCCCAGGTGCTGACTCCATGACCGGCATGAAGTCATGTGTTGGAAACACTGGCCTCTGGCCAGCCAGGACTCAAGCTCCGTCGTGGGAGCCAGGAGTGCAATTTCACAATAGCACTGGTGCTCGGCCCATGTGGTTAACATTTAATAGGTGGAAGAAGTTTAGCAAGCCCTAGGCACATAGTAAGCGCTCAATAAATGGCCTTCATTATAAGCCAGAGAATGGGGATCTGTGTGCGGAAGTCCCATGACAAAGAATGTGGAGAGGTAGGCGACCCAAGATGACAGTTCACCCCATTTCTTTCTCCCCAGGAAGGCCAGCCCTGTGGATGTCAGGCAGGTCACCAGGCTGGGACCATCAGCTCTTACTCACTCTTCCCGGGGAGAAGCTTAATTAGCCTCCCAGCAGCCAGGATCACCCCAGATGAAAGGTGCTGAATGCAAGTATAAGGCGTGACCCCCATATTTATAACCGAGGCTCCCTTAGGTGAGGAAGGCCGGGGGCGGAGAGGCAGGCCAGATCAGGGCCTTGCCTCGTTTATGACAGAGGTTCTCAGGAAAAGGAGCTGGCTGTGGTGGCTGTAAGTCTGAGAAAAGGTGGGGGTGCAGATGGCCTGAGCGTGGAAGGAGTTGGGGACGCTGGAAGGGTTGGGAGGCTGGGAGCAGAGCCCGGGTGTTGCTCTGCCTCTAGCACAGCGAGCTGCAAGTCCAGGACACAGGCTTGGGTGGGGTGGACCAGAGTGGGTAGAGGGCTCGGATTCGAGGCTTCAGGTCTAAATCCAGACTTTATTATGGCATTCCGTATCTGTAGCCTGTACTCCCTCTCTGATCAGCAGCGCTTGGTAGGCAGCTGCAGGCACCCACTGTTCTCCACACAGCACCCTGGATAGAGAGGAAATCAGCCGCTGAGTTAGGTAATGCTGATGTAGGCAGATTCAGAGACAGGGTCAAAGGGCAGGTCTCAGGCATAGGACTCTTGATCCACAGTCTGGCAAAGCAGATGCCGCAAAAACTGTCCTTATCCCCTCAGGTCCTGCTGGGACTCCTGAAGTCAGGTCCAGTGAGGCCGAGAACTGCATAGTGACCAGGCTAAGGACAGTTTCTGAGCCTGCTCTCTGAGCTCCCAAGGGCTCGGTGAATAGGTAGCTGCCTGACTTTACAGTGAACCACTCAGTGGCACCTCGTACATTAGTGAGGTTATGTGACTCCTTAACTGTAGCTGGTTCCACTTTTTTTTTTTTTTTTAAGGCAGGATCTCACTTTGTAGCCCTGACAGGCTAGGCTGGATCCACATATCTCTACTTCTTGAATGCTGGGATAAAAGGCATGCATCTCCATGTCTTGCAAGCCTTCCATTTTCATCAACCCTAAAGGAAACTCAGGCCCACTGAACAGCTATTTTCTGTTTCGCTGCTCCCACAACCTCCAGCAACCACTAATTTACTTCCTGACCACGGATTTACCTGTTCTGGATCCCTCATCTATCCGAGGCTTTCTTTCACTTAGCCACACTGTCCGTGTTTGTCCACAGGGTGACATGCGTCCATATTAACCTCCCTTTATGGTTAAATCTTGTTCCATGGTTCTGTGTAGGTGCCCGTTTTATAGCTGAGGAGACTTGGGACAAACAAGCAACACCAAAAAGGTCACGGCGAGTTCATGGCAGAAAAGAGGTAAAGATGTGGACTGTGTGAATCTGTTCCCCAGATGGCCTCATCCTGGCACCATGTTGAGGAAGAAGGCTGCCTCAAGGGAGAGACACCGGCTCCCTCACCTCTGACATCACTTCTCAGCACATGTTCCCAAATATGGGTGAGGTGGTCTAGTCACTGTGCCCCAGGCTATAGGAACTACATTCTTGCGAACTCCAACCCCTGCCAACCATGGGCCTTGACACTCCTGCAGCTCCAGGAGCAGGCCAGGGAAGGAGTGCTGTTTCCAGCCAACAGCCCTGAGCAGCACACTCAGACCCACCAGCAGAAGGGCCACTCAGTCATCAGGCATTCATGAAGACCTTCTTTATGCCTAGAACCCTGTAGTCTCTACCTCACGGAACTCCATTCCCGGGACAGAAGCAGGTGCTGAGCCAGGGAGCAGGACAGTGGGCGTTCCTAAGACCCAACGACAAACCTGAGCCCAGGATGTCTCACAAAGGCAGTGGTGGGTACCACCTCACACAGGGTGCCCCTCACCTCAGAGGAAAGGATCTGTCACCTCAAGGATGCTAAGATGTGAGTGGCCCTGCCAACGCTCAGCTTCAGTGTAGCAGAAGCCTAGGAAGGCACAACCTATTGTGCATGCCTAGGATATCCACTTGGCAGTGCCCCGACAAGATGGTGTGCCTTGTCTGTGTACCCTGTTCAGGCCATGTCTCTGCCTGGGGCTGGAAATTCATTTCATTCATTCAATGCCAGTCACTCTACTGGGCAGCATGGATAGGCAGCACATAATAACAAGTGCGTAGTCGCTGTGCTCTAGAGAACTTAAAATTGAGCAAGGTTAGGGGTGTAATTCTGGTGGAACACTTGTACTGTATGTAAGAGGCCGTAACCTATCTCAGGTTATCTCCTCCAAAGCAGGTGCCCCTATCTGCACCAGTACCTGAAAGGCAGGCAGCATTGTCCAGCCAAGGAATCAGAGAAGAGGAGAAGATATCCAACCACAACTCACCAGGGCCCCATGGGGTCACTCCAGGAGACAGTGTAGGCTGTTGGGCTGAGCCAAATGGCCAGAGGCTCTCTCAGGATGGAAAACTGTCACCATTCCCCCATAACAGAGCACTAGCAAGGTTCTAAGCATGTATTTCTTAAACTACTAAGATTTTACTGATGACTTTCCCAAGGCCACGGGGCTAGCGTGTGGAGGATTTGCACTGTGGTCTGGCTCACCCCAGAATTTCACACACACAGTTCAACACATCCCCCAAGCGAGCCAGCATTTGTTTTCCTGAAGGAGCCCACAATGGTCCCCTGTGTGCTGCTTAGGCTCCGAGCCAAGCTGCCTGCCAAGGAGTAAGGGAGACAATCATCCAACACAGAGTCCCTACCCCAGCCATGCTCCTGCCTCTCCCCCTCCCCTGCCTGGTCTCAGCCAGTCTGTGCGCAGACAGGAAGCCCTTCCTGCCTCCAGGAAACTCATAGAGGATCTGGAGGGAGCTGTCCCCACTGGGTCCAAGTGGGTAGACTGGGCCTGGAGAGGGAAGGGAAATGGATGGGGTTCTAGGTCCTGGTGGTCAGTGCGCCTCAGCTAGGAATGAAATGAACCCTTCAAGCCTGCTCACACCAGCAGCTGTCCTGGGGAACTGCCGTGGCAGAGAGCTGAGGGAACAAGCTAGGTCTTGCTCCAGGTACCTTGACTGACCTGAGGAAACCCCGGGTGCCCCTCAGGGAATCGGGCAGAGGGACTGGGGTGCGTGGGAAGGTGGTTGATTGCCATCTTCCATTTCAGGGCTGGGGTGGAGTCACCTGCCTGAGCAATATAAGCTTGTTGTTTAGCAGCGATGAGCCCCTGCCTGCCCCCGGCACACTAGGGGTCAGGCGGGGTAACAAATGGGCCAAGAAACGCCAGGACATGGTCTCTGAGAGGCCCACCAACCCCAGCTCCACTGTCTGGCTTCCAGCTGAAACACTTCACACGCATCAATTCTGAAGCTGGTCTTCAAATTCCCTCTGAGATGAGGAAACCGAGGCCCAGAGAGATCGGAGAAGTGTGCCGGTGGCCATGTGGGTCAGTCTGGATGTGAGTTTGCTGCCTCTGACTCCAAAAGTTTTGTCTTTGACAGGCACTTAGAGCTTCTCTGTTCACGGTGTCCAACATCAGGATCAGCAATTGTGGGAGGGAGGGAGTTGGATACATGAACTTTCCCCTACTACCCAAGTAGATGGATGAGCGAGTGGAGAGTGGCTCAGGGCATCAGTGGGTGGGTGGCTCAGTGAGCAGATAGGTGCATCAGTGGGCAGATGAGGGCACCTGCCCCAGGTGAAGTGGGTCAGTGAATAGACGGGTGCATCACAGAGTGTCTCAGGGAACGGGCAAATGAGTGATAGTCAAATGGCTAATGAGTAAACAGGTGAGCAAAAGGAGCAGAGCAGAAGGGAAGACAGGTAGCAGGAGGCTAAACGGCCCTTCTAAAGATAGGGGAAAAATGGCTCCTCTGCCAAAATGACCTTTCGGAGAGATGCAAGAAAGAATGCGCCTTCTGGGAAACTGTGTGGCTCTTTGGTATGCCAGCTCGCTAGGAAGAATACCCCTAGACTTCCCTCCCTTGAAAGAGGCCTTCAGAAAACAGACCCTGCAGGCCTGGGGACCCTGTGTACTACCATGGTCACTCAGCCACTGGCTGGGTCAGTCAATCATTGACAGGCCTTTCAGAGCTCCATTGCTTAAGAGGACCCTGGAATTGACCCCTCACCTCTGGCAGGGAGGGAATGAGGAAGGAGAGACCCATTGGCTCTGGTGGAGTCAGAGGTGGGACGGGGTGGGGGGGGGGGAGTGGGGGGGCAAGAGGCTCTCACTGCTGCCCTAGGAAGGTCTGGGTCCTGGCAGTGGGGGTGGGGTGGTCAGTGCCCATCCCCCATTTACCTTGGAGAGAAGATGCAAAGTGGCAAGGGAATGAGTCACGGGGGGGGGGGGGGTTGTCATCGTTAAGACTGGGAAGAGGGGCTGGAGACGTGGCTCACAGGTTAAGAGCACTGGCTGCTCTTCCAGAGGTCCTGAGTTCAATTCCCAGCAACCATATGGTGGCCAGGCAGACATGGTATAAATAAATAAATAAATAAATAAATAAATAAATAAATAAATAAATAAATAAAAATAAATAAGAACAGGGAGAGCCACCCACATTTGCCAGGATAGCTTCACACCTGGGACCAGTCCAGTCTACCTCACACCAAAATCTAGATACCCAAGTGGGTGAGAAGGAGGTGAATGCTTACATGTAGTTCTGTGTATCAGAAACCCAGAGGAAGAGGTGATTAGGGGCCTAGGAGGACAGGAACACAAAGTTGATTGTGGAAGCTAAAGGTCACACAGAGAAGCCCCTCTATCCCCTGTCCAGACCCAGACAACTCCAGGAGAAACCAAGAAAGCAAGGGGCAGGCACCGATTAGCCAGTGGGTCTCTGAAGAACAAGTTCCAAATTCTGTTCAACTCTGAGACAAGGAATGACAGGAGAATTCGTAGAGAGGAGTGAAAATGCCTTCCGTCGACCGTTCTAGATTCTCTAGCTGGGTAGAAGAGAGAGTAACAGGAGAGAAATCATATTCAATCTAATGTTTGCACATAGTCACACACAAAATATGAGACTTGAACAAGAGTCACATGACTTGAGTTTACATAGCAACCTGAGCCGCAGAAAGGAACCAGGATTCGGGGTGTCTGGGAGATAGCTCACACGCTGCAAGAAGCAGAGGCGGAACTGCAGCATGAGTGGCATTTTTCTTGTTAAAAATAAAGTCTCTCTAGCCAAAAAGTCTAGAACAACCCCTTCAGGGGTACCTGCCAATTATGGTCATCAATTTCTTTCAGAGCCCCTCTTGCGCCTGCGTCTCTCAGGATAAGTCACTCAAAATATTCCAGAGAAATATATTCCAGGTTGGCATATTCGGGTCTCCTACCCTCACGCTTTGAGTGAAGTGTCATGACCTTGGCCCAGATGTGGTCTGGCATAGTCTTCCCAGTAGTGAGTTGTTGGGACATTCCATATGATCCAGTGGGGTTACAAAGGGTCCAGGGAGGCCACCAAAGGCAAATATTCTGACCACCCTGCCCAGAGACAAACTGAGAGTGCTTTTTACACTTTTGTTCCCAAATGAAGACCTTGGGTCTAGCAGGGACCCAGGAGGTGGTGAGCACCCTCTAGTGGCCACTTTCCACACAGGCTGAACGGGGCTTCCCTACCCACATTCCGGGTAAGGGGGTGGATTAGAGGCTCTGCCTCTGTGCGCTGAGGTGAGTCCGGAAAACAAAGAACAGACTCTACTCAGATGTAAAGAGCAGAACATCAGCCATCACCGGCTTGATAGGACAACCGAGAAATGTAGAAGGAGACTTTAGCCATTCAGATCCCCAGCAGTAGAAGATGAAGAAGCCTCCTCAGTAAGCCAGCCAGCCAGCCCTTGTGGGACAGAGACTCTCAGCACCCCCCCTCCCCCCTGCCACACACACACACAGGACAGGCCTCAAGCTAGTTGCAGGTTTTGGTGAGACCATGATTCCTCACGCAGTGGTCAGCAGCAATTGGTCAGCAGCAAAGAGATCTGTTCTGTCATTCCCCGTGTCTTGAAGGGCTGTGGCTATACACAGTCTTGAAAGGGGATCTATTGTTGCAGGCGGAGGTAGGTGGATCTCTGTGAGTTCGAGGCCCGCCTGGTCTACAGAGCAAGTTTCAGGACAGCCAGGGCTACACAGAGACACCCTGTCTCGAAAAACCAAACCAAACAATTAAAAAAAAAATAGCAAAAAAACTGGGCTACGCTAGTAGCTCAGAGCTGATCACATCACCTGGGAATAACTAGGTCTGATAATCCTGACGTGAGAGGAGGGGCAACTTCCGCTGCCACCTGTCCGCTGCCATGTTCACTGCCATAGCAACTGAGAACTCGTCGGAGTCAGCCCCCGCAGCCCGGTCCCTCTCCTGGGTTGTTTATTACTCATCAGCTTTGAAGTTATGGGCGAAGGTCTTGTCCTGACCGCTCAGCGCTTCGTCTGCCCCTCCTTTCCCGGGGCGCTCAGAGAGACAGCTTCTGACCAGATCAGCGGCCAGCACAGGAGGCGCAGCCTTGACAGTCAGAGTCTGCAAGGCTGAGCGTGGCCAGCAAAGGTTCCCGGTTTCCAACGAAGGGGAAATACGGGAGTGACACAGCTCTAGAGGACACGCACAACATTTGTCAGATGCCCGAACATCGGCATAAATCACAGGAGAGACAGGAGCCCTCAGGTACAACTGGACCCCTCCAGCTCTGCCCCCCTGGCAGATCCCAGTTACAGAGCATCCAGAACCAAGCGGCTCCAATACCTCAGCTGCGTTGTTTCCCCTCTGCTCCACGTTTCGCCCTTTTTTTTCTTTTTATTATCCTTTCAGCAGTATTTTGACTTTTTTTTTTTAATTTTCTTTTGCATTGTGTGCGTGAAAGAGAGACAGAGAGGGAAGAAGAAAGCAAGGAAGGGGGAGGGAGGGAGAGAGGGAGACAGATCCCTGGAAATAGCGTTACAGAGGGTTGTGAGCTACCACGTGGGGGTCTAGGGGTCAAACCTGGGTCCTCTGTGAGGACAGCCAGAGGCCATCCACCAAGCCATCTCTCCAGGCCTCTTGGGAGGTGTCTTTTTAAAATCTCTTGCTTTTTCCTCTTTCTCTTCACACCATTCCTCTCTACTATCTACCGACCTTTCTCTTATTAAGCCCTCTCCTCACCCCTGTGCTTTAGGACATTCATTTGATGTTCGTGTGTGTGTGTGTGTGTGTGTATAACTTTTAGCTTCAGAGTGCACTCTCCGTTGTTTTTGGCAGTTCCTGTGGTCATTGGTGCTGTGTCATTGGCCTTTAATGGTTTTTAAATGTATTTCTTTATCTTTTTTGGTTTGGTGTCATTGTTGTTATAACAGTTTAGCTGTCTTCTCTCAGTGGTCCTGGGGACTGTGTCTTCATGAGGACATTTCTGAATAAAATTGGAAAAGATAACTAACCAACAGACGAACCAATCACAATACAGAAACCTAGACAGTGGTGGCGCACATCTTTAGTCTCAGCACTGAGTATATATATCATATAGTATATACAGTTAGAGTATGTAGCATATAGAATATTTAGTATATAGTGTATATTTAGTATACAATATATAAGCAGCACAAATTGGACTTGGTGAGTTTATATTTTTTAAATTGGAAGAGTATGGAGATGGGATGTGGATTTTGGAGGAGTTAAGGGGAGGAATGGAGAGGGAATAGTATCCAAAAGATTGTAACCCCTCAATTGCTGCACACAAAGACACTGAGATGGGTACAGTTCTTGGTGGAGAATTACAATACCTGTAAAATGATTAGTGACATCAAAGAGGACACAACCAAGCAGATAAATGAAGAAAATCTATTGTATTGGTATGTACATATACACCATACATGCACACTCACAATGATAATTAATAAATAAATAAAATTTAAAGCTATACAATAAAAACACCAACTCACTTACAAAAGTAAACCCATCAGAATAACATCAGGAAGCAGGAGATGCTCATGAGCTCCCACCCCTGCCTGAGGAGTTATTAATAGTTGGTGGCTGCCTCGGAGAGGGAGTCAGTTTTCCTAAGGATGTCGCCCTAGGAGGTCAACCATCCTCGGTAACCAAATGAAAACGGAAGCACAGCTTGCCAGAATCTTTGAGCTATAGGAGATAGATCTAAGAGGAAAGTTTTTAGTTAATGAGTGTCTGAATTAAAAACAAAACAAAAAACAAAGCAGGGGCTGGAGAGATGGCTCAGTGGTTAAGTATGCTTCCTGCTTTTCCAGAGAATCAAGGCTAAGTTCCAAGTACCCATATCAGGCAGCTTACATATCTGCCCATAACTCCAGATTGAGGGAATATGATGGCCTTTTCTGGCCTTCCTGGGCACCCGCACACACATGGCATACACTCACACAGATATAGCCACATACACATAGATAAACTAAATCATCTTACATTGTTGTTGGTCACTCACCTGAACTGGTAAGATCTTATTCCTGAAGATGCCCACATCTTGGACAAAGGACATAGACAAATCAAGTTGGAACTGAGCTGGAAGCTTCCTTTCTTCTGACTAGCCCTCATTACAGTGCCGGAGGTGTAAAAATAACTTCTATTCACCTGTTTCAGTTGTTGTCTGGGAGACTTACTACCTCCTTCTAACTAGACCTAGTCCTAGAAGCTTCTAACCTCTGTACAATCTAAGCTAGGCCTAAAATGTTTTCAGCCTCTGAGACTTCCTGCTTAATAAGCTCACTCTTTCTAATTCCTTCTGAACTTGCTGGCTGGTTCAACTCAGCTGTTCCAGCTTAAACTCCTCTCCCAGCTGACTTATTCAATCTGGCTTTTCTCTCAGCCTCTGAATTGTTCTGCTTGGCCTCAAACTAACTCCAGCCATCTGTTCTAATCTCCTGTCTCCTTTTTATTTCTGTCCCAGTAAAAACTCTTCCTCTCTCTAGCATTGCCCCTATGTAGCTTCCTTACTCTCTTCCCCTGAGAGCTGGGCGTATACTATCCTGTCAAAGTCTTTTTCTGGTTTATCACTGTTTCTGCCACTCAATTAGAGAGCGCTTTCATACACAGGTGCTTCCTTCTGCAAACTAACTTTGCCTTCGTTGCTTGGGGTTAAAGACATGTACCACCACACCTGGATCTAAGCTTTTCTTTACCTGAAACTCACTCTCTACCAGGCTGACTTCAAACTCAGATCTCCTTGCCTCTGTCTCCTGGATTAAAGGTGTGTTTGTATTCCAGCTGGATAACACAGACCTAGGAGGTCTTTGTATGTGATCTCTTGCCAGAGCAGCCATGTTCTGAATTTAAAAAATCCTCTACAAGAAAGTACTATGATGTATGCTGGCAGAAAATTGCCATCAACAGTTGTACTTAGCTGTGGACATCCTATGTGCAACCATACCCTCACCAGATAAGATGTCTGTAGTGTTCATTTTAAAAACTCTACTTTATTTGGGGTGTTTAGGCCTTGACCTCCCTTCCAATCTCCCAACCCTACATAAGAGAAAAAAGGTTAGTAAGTAGAAAGGGCCCCTTTACTTCTCCCAGCTGTTTAGGGCCAAAGGACTTTGGGCTCTACCAATCTCTATCAACAGCAGACACAGCCAGCAGTCTCCCTGACACCGCTGTGCCCCAAAGTGTTTCTCTTTGTCTGTCTGCTCCAAAATGCCATATCGTCCATCTCTCTGGTCTCTCCAAGCTGCTGCTCACCACATGCCAACACTGAACACCACCCTTTCTCTTTCTGGGCTCTCAACTTATAACCTCAGAGCCCCAGAGCACACCTCTCTCTGTGCCACACACGGAAGGTCATTACCAGTTGACAAAAGCCCTGCCCCGCAAAAGACAGTTAACAGCTGTGGACAAGATATAGCCCAGCTAAAACCCCACACTTGGGATTAAAACAGAAACATATTTACATAACATAACTGAGTTTACAAAGAAACCAAAACTCCCATTACTTTGTCTATTGATGCAATAGTGGCAAGTCTGTTATGTCGTAACCAACTGCTTTCTTATTGGATTTGATGACCAACTCACAGGAGGGAATTCACATCCGGTACTGTAAACCTGGTCAAAAGTCCTTGGCTGGGGAGGTGCCCTGTATTGGTTAACAATGCTTCCACAAGAAGACTGGACTATTAAATGAAAATCTCAGTGCCAGGGCTAGGATCCTCCCTACAAGTTATTGGTCAGCATATTATTTACGTTTTTGGTGGCTGTGATAAAATACTGTGATGAAAGGCAACTTAAGGAAGAGTTTATTTTGGCTTCCAGCTCCTGGGGCTTGCTATCCATAAGGGCATGACAGCAGCAGCAGCAAACTGAGAGACTGTATCTCTCAACACCCAGGAAGCAGACAGAGTAAATCGGAAACAGGGCGGGCTATAAACTCTTAAAATCCCAGCCCTAGTGACATGCTTCCTCCTGCAGGGCTCCTCTCCCAAAAGCTCCACTATGTATTCTAGCAACAAAAGGCCAAGTGTACACGAGCCTAGGGGGACATGTTTCATGGAAACCACTAGGCAGGTAGTCCCCAGAGGACCTAGAAACAACACAGGCTATTGTGACTGATTTTGATGCTCACCAGAACGAAAACTTCCTGCTGGCTTTTATATCGTCAGAAGGTGCTACGCACATCACTGGGGTGGGGAGGGGAAGCCATCGATGATTTTACCAACAGTGAGCTCTGACTGCCACAATACTGACCTGCCAGGCGAAGTGTGCCTCCCACTGGCGCAATAGTGGCATGAAAGCTACTGGGTTGCCAAGTGCTTTTGAATTGGATTCAAGGCCTGCTTTGCTGGTGGAAATCTGTGCCTGGTGTTGCAAATTTGTCCAAAAGCCAGAGACCCAAGGGTGGAACCTACAATTAATTGTCTTACTAAATAGATGTATATCAAATTGCCTTCTCTCAGCAGTGATCAGCAGTTGGTGCAGATTCCTTAATGGTCAGAGTGCTAAAACTAAGGGACTGTTAATGGGACATCCGTATCTCACACACACACACACATATGCACACTTATGTACAACTTTGGACACATAACTTTGGACACATACAAACTGAACTCAATGGGAGAAAAAAATAACCCATAACTGTTCATGAAACAGGGAGGGGGATGTGTTAGGGATGTCCTAGAAGGAGTGAGAGCAGGAAGTGGGGGGGGGATATGACCAACATATCTCATTTACACATATAAAACTGTCAAAGAGTGAACAAAAGATACCTTCTCAAAACCATTAAGATAAGAAGGTCCCCGTGCCCATGCAGCACAACGCCAGCCTTTTAAGCACAGCTCTCGTCTAGTAAAGATGATGGCATCAACAGGAGTCAGTTATTTGGTCCTCACAGCGTTATCATTTCTGCAAATGAAAGCAAGGCTTCCTCCAGAGCAGATAGGAATGTGCAGGCCTTGGGTTTCAAACCAGCTGGTGATCTCAAATTCAGGCTGTTCTCTAAGCTCCTGCTCCTCCTGTTCGGATTCTGCAAGAGAGGCTTCCTCCAACCAGAGGGTCACCTGTCCCCATGGTTACTGTATAGTGTTGGAAGAGGCAGGAGAGTAGACCTTGCCTTTATGATTGATGGTCAATGAAAAATTTTCTTCTTTGGCTTCTGTTGTTGTTTTATTTACACACCACACAAGCCCCGTGTGGAAGGAGGCATCAGTCTCTGCAGCAGCTAATGCAGTCCTGCATCTTCAGGGACCCGTCACAGCCAGGTCGGAAGTGTGCAGTTCTCTGCAGGAAGTGCCTTCAGTCTCCAGGTGGAAAGGGATGAAGCCCGGGGTTTCACCTCTCTTAGAAACATTGGCCTCGGGCACAGAAAGATGAACAGGGGATAAGATCTGTGTCACAAGATCTCAGGTCCAGCCGGGGGTGCGGGAAAGGGATATTTTCCCCAAAATGAGTGTTACTGCTCTTTTAGCTGGGTTGTAGGCATCAGGCCAAGTGAAGGCAGGAAGCTGGGGTGGGGGGCGGTCTCTGAAACCAAGCCAGGCCGCATTGAGGGCCTGGCCTGCCTCGGGAGCTCAGGGTTCCAAGACTGACAGAGGCCCACCTGATTCTTAAATGATCAGTAGATTTAAGAAGAGTCACAAGAAAAATTAGAAGACACTCAGAGATGAAAGAAAAGAGAACAAAACACAGCAGAATCATAAAATACAGAGGAGAGCTGGAGAGATGGCTTAGCGGTTAACAACATTGGCTGCTCTTCCAGAGGACCCAAGTTCAATTCCAGAGGACCCAAGTTCAATTCCAGAGGACCCACATGGCAGCTCACGACTGTCTGTAACTCCAGTTCCAAGGGATCTGGCACCCTCACATGGACACATATGCAGGCAAAACATATAACAATAAATTTATTTTAAAAAGAAACAGGAAATTTCTGCTATAAGTATAACTATAAACACTTGAAAATGCCCCTCTGTCTCTAATGATACACTGGAATAAACCAATAGTAAGTAAGAGAAAAAGCAAATAAATTTATTACACGTAGGAATGCAGTCACATGATGCACTTACCTACACCCCATTTCCATAGAGGAGGACAAGAATGGGGACATAGACGATTTTATAAAAGGCTTTAGGGGAATTCAAATGCCTAGGACAAAGACTGTTTGGCTAACAAAATAAAGAGTCATTTATAAATGATTGCCTTTGGAATGGGACCAAATAGAAGACAAATGTGTGTGACAACAGTCTGTGGAGGTATTGAGCCTGTCTTTTAGCAATTGGTATAGTTAATGGAAAATCAGAGAAAGGATTTTGGGTAATTGTTTTCTCTCTTGGCAGTCCAGAATCCAATCAGACAAAGAGACAATGGAGAAAAGCCTCTCCCAGCATTCAGTGCACTCAGAGTGCTTTCATTTAAAAAGAAAAAAACACACTGGGGTGCCTCATGTTGAGGTGACCATCCCTGGACCCCCTCACTACATTAAAAACAAGAACAATCTCAAGAGCCCAGCTTTACAACCTGAGCAACTAGAAAGAGAATACTAAATTGAGCCCAAAGCAGAAGGAAGGAAATAATGAAGAATGGAGAGCAGGAAGGAGAGGGGAGGATGGGGAAGAAGAGGAGGAGGGGGAGGGGGAGGTGGGGGAAGAGAAGGGGGAAGTTAGTAGAAAAGAGGAGAGGGGGGAGGAAGGAAGAAGAAGGGAGGGAAAGAAGGGAGGGAGGGAGGGAGAGGGGGAAGAAGGAAGGATGGGAGAGGAAGACGAAGAAGGCAGCTGTTTCAGAAGACTCTGGTTCAGTTTGCTCGTAACCCTCTGTAACTCCAATTTTAGTGGATCCGGTGCCCTCTCTGGCCTCCATGGACACCAGGAACATGGGTGGCGCATTTAAATACATGCAGACAAAATCTCCTTATACATAAAGTAAAAATAATACATCGTTTTTTTTTTAAATGAAAGAGTGCTGGCCTATAAATGGCCACTTCTCACCTGCTTCCATTCACAGAATTCTGAAGCTCACAGAACAACCTTTAAGTGGAAAGATCAGAGCAGCAGTCGCCTCTGTAGACCGGGAGGAGATTGGTTGTGGGGAGACAAGGAGAATTTTCAGGGTTGCTGCTGATGTCTTATACACATGTGTTAAAACTCAAGAAGGAATGGCTGAGGGGCTGGCTCGGCAGGAGAGAACACTTGCTGAACAAGAATGAGGACTGAGTTTCAGTCCCCAGCGCCTGTGTGAAGGCTGGCTGTTGGCACATGCGCCTGAAATCCCACCCAGGGCTGGGGAAGCAGGGGCAGGGGGATTGCTGGAGCTTGCTAGTCAGCCAGCCTAGTTGGAAAGACAAAAAGCAATGGATTCTGGGTTCAGTAACACTGTCTCAAGGAAATAAGACAAGGGTAATGGAAGAAGACCCCCAATGTCATCCTCTGGTACCAGCACATGCAACACTCATGCGCGCACGCACACACACACACACACACACGCAGTATGTATGGTCACTGTATATAAGTTTTACTTCAGAGTGCTAAGAAGGTAAGCCGTATTGAACACTGATGGGCTATCTCCACCAGGAGATCGTCAGGGCGATGAACCCTCATCCTCACGGCTTCTCCCCTCTCCAGCTGGGCTTGCCTTCTCTGTCAGGTCTATCCAGATCTTCTATCGCCCATGCTCCCTCTGTGTCTCTTTCTCCCCTCTCCCCAACCAGAATCTTAGACAGTAGGGGCTGCTTCTTCAGAACAGTACATACCACGGGGCTTGAGAGACTCCCAGCCTCTTCTGGGACCGGAGTGTAAGGACTAACTTTCTCTCACACTGGCCTCTGGCTTGGGTGCCCCTCAGTGACCTCTGAAAGCTGACACTCTCTCCAACTCAGGGCATCACAAACCAGGTCATCTTGTCTGGCTCATCTCGCTCCCAGATCCTTTCTGCCAGTCTATGTCCCACCCCAGGGGTCCTAGGGTCCTACACTGGAGGAGACCCCGTCAAAGACTTCATCTTCCACCTCAGAGCTCCACAGCTCTGCTCACTGCTATTCCCACCCAGAAGGCTCCAAGAGGGCAAGGGTTGGGCTGTCTGGTCGAGGCTCTGTCTCCAGTCACAGCAGGTGAATGGGGTAGGGGTCCCCTTGCCTGGCCTGGACCCTAAAGGGATGGTTAAAGTACCTTCAGCTACCCCAAGTAATCCTATACCCACTCTGACTCCATTAACCTCTATCCTACACTCAGAGCTCTACAAACAAGGACTTGGCCTCCCCAGGCCGGAGGTAGGTCTCAGTCCAAGCCCTAAGCCCTTCTCTGAAGTTCCCAGACCTTCCCTGGCAGCCCCAAACCCCTTCCTCCCACAAGCTGCTTGGTGGTTTCTCTCCACCCTCCTTAAGATGGCTCTTGGGAGGATATTTTATTTTCCCAGACAAGCTCAGCAAGGCAACTTCTCCTCCTAAGAGGTTAACCTAATTACCTTTCCCAGAAGAAAACCCTCAGAGGTTTCCCTTGTGGTGGAATAGGAGGTTTGAAAATTATATGTTCAGAGCACCGTCCTGCTTGCTATATTCAGTGCAGTTTCTCAGCTTGCGGCACCGGAGAGCACCAGCGCCACCTGCTGGTCCGCAGCGGGATTCCAGGAAAGGACGGGGGCCCATCGGTGCCATTGGGAGTCAGGAGCTCAGCACGCTCAACACGCAGGGCCCTTTGTTGGCTAAGAAGCAAGGCCACAGGTCAAGGGTTCAGCCTTCGGCTCGTTTTTTAATGTTTCTTACTTTCAAAGCCCCGTGACAACTGTGGTATTCAATGTATTGGTTTTCACAAACACAAAATGTGTGATTTCCAGGGGTGGAGGGTAAGAGAGGCTTGTAAACATTAGGGAAGAAAAATGTACAGTATTTGCATACACATGTCTGGGATCCAAGATGTCTGGGTTACAAAGACAGGAGGTTCCCCAGAGGCCTACTTGAACTATAGGAGCCTGACAAGGCTCAGAACTTGGCTTCTCTCTGCTCTTCCTTCGAAGTCTCTGTTTATGTATTTATGTATCTCTCTCTCTCTCTCTCTCTCTCACACACACACACACACAGATTTTTTTTAGAGGAAATACAGTCCAAGTCTGACCTGAGGATTCATCAGCCCTCACGGGGAAGGTGGTACTGTGGATGGCTTGGTCTAGTCAACCTGATTTATCACTTACAACCCAGCCGCCCTGCTCCTTCCCAGGCCCTGATGGACAGAGTTCACTCCACAGCTCCGTAAGCTGTAACAGGGCTCATGGTAAGATGAGGGACCGCAAAGCTGGGGTGTGTAAACCAGCCTCTAAGAACAGAGAGCCTGTGGATGGTGCTCCTGGCCTCCTCTGTAGCTACAGAGGACCCGGGGAGGGATAAAGTGGTTACCCTGCCCTGGGGAGGCTTCATTAGTCACACATGCTCTAGCAGACTTGAGCGAAGCTGGCTAGCAGCACCAGACACTCAAGCAAGTTCTCTGACAAGTGCAAGCCAGAGGGGCAGCAGCCAGTATAAAGGAACAGGGGAGAGTACAGGCCGAGACAGGGGCAGAGGGCTAAGGCAAGGCTGTGGTCCTAGCAGCTAGAGAAGCTAAAGCAGGAAAGTTCCTTGATCTCAGGGGCCAGCCTGGGCTACACAGTAAGGCCTTTCCTGTCTTGAAAAGAAGAGGAAGGCTGAGAAGGTAGCTCAGTTGGTAGAGTGCTTGCCTATCATGTATGAAGCTCTGGGTTTAATCCAAACTGGGCATACCGGCACACAGGATTCCATTCCAGCACTCGGGAAGTGGAGACAGGAGAACATGACTATTAGGGTCATCCTTGGCTACTCAGTGAGTTCAAGACCAGCAGGAGCTACATGACATTCTGTTTCGAAAAAGAAAACAAGAAAGTCCAGCAAAGCCCACCACTCTTTTCATCTTACGAGAGCACAGAGAGAAGACGTTGTCTGTCAATCTACACAGTGGCCTCTCTAAGTTAGAGTTCCAACTGGTGTGATGAAGCATCATGATCAAAAGCAAGGTGGGGAGGAAAGGGTTTATGTTATCTCGAAACCCTCAGGCCACTCACCATCACCAAGGGGACTCAGGGCAGGAACTCAAGGCAGGAGTGTGGAAACAGGAACTGAGGTAGAGACCATGGAGGATTGCTGCTTACTGCTCTAATCCCCGTGGCTTGCTCAGCTGCTTTCTATGCCATCCAGGGCAAAAATCTCCAGCGGAGGAACCCCTCCCAATGGGCCTCCCACATCAACCATTAATCAAGATAACACCCCACAGACTTGCCTACGGGCCAGTCTTATGGAGGTCATTTTCCTGAGTTAAGATTCTTTCTTCCCGAGTATGTCTAGATTTTTGTCAAGTTGACAAGACCAACCAGCACAGGGTCTTCACCAGGCATTGAACTGGGCTTGCCCTTGGACTTCAGCCAAGATCTAGAATTGTGAACAATACATCCCTATTGTTGGTAAGCCACCCGAGCAAGGGTATTTTGTTATAGCAGCAGGAATAGACTTCTTAACCATCTGGCCGCTTGCTCAGAAATTTCCAGGAAGCCCTGGCTTCTTGCCTGGGGTCCACCTAGCTCAGTGACTTCCTCAGGGAGCTGCTTTCACCTCCCATCCTCCTCAGGCCTGATTGTGATTTCCTGTTGCCTTCTCAGACCCATGGATCTTGACTGGCCAGCCTGCTCCTCTACCTACCCCAGGCCCTGAGTAGAGGCCTGACCAACTTCCTCCCCATGGTGGCAGCTTGGGGAAAGACACTAATTACAAGTTCTCTGTCAGACTGGCTCGTACCATCCCCAAGCCAGGCCTCATGTTTTCTAAACAGCAGTGACACAGCAGGGGACCCGGGAAGACCTGTCCGGGTGCCAAACCAGAATCACTATCCCCAAAGGAGCAGAGGGAGACTGCTTTTTCTTCCACTGTGCCCAACTCCCTGTCTGCTAAGGACTTGATGAACTCAAGGAGTCTGGAGTCATGGCTGGGGGTAGGGGAGGGGCTTCCTCCAAGCAGCCTTAGTAGTATAGCATAGACTATTCAGAGGCTTCTGTGGGTCCCCGTGGCTTTAGAGGCACGGATATTAATCAGGGAGGCTTTCCCTTCTCTGGATATCTCAGTTTCCACCAGCTTCAAATGCTCAGCATGTCAAGTCTATGTGCTGGTGACCATGGGCCAACAGCATGGATGGCTGTATAGCATGGCCCAGAGCCATTAGGACACCCCATAACTCTTTGGTCAGCATCAACTCTGACTCTTCAAGCAGGCTGTGTGCTGTGACTCAGCTTGTCTTACTACAGGGGAAAACTTCACCAAGGAGTGTGTTATTACAGCCTTCCACAAGTAGGGGGGAAGGTCAGGGAGACCCAGGGCCCGCATGCCTTCATCGCGTGGAGCCCACCCAGACTAGAAATTCTGTCTCTAGCCCGGTGACTCTCAACCTTCCTACATGCTGAAACCCTTTAATACTGCCCCTCATGTTGTGGTGACCTCCAACCATGAAGTTATCTTCCTTGCTACTTCATAACTGTAATTTTGCTGCTGTTGTGAATCGTAATATAAATACCTGAATGTAAATACCTGATATACAACCCCAAGGGGGTTGAGAACCGACGCTTTAAGGAAATGCACAAAGAAATTCTATCCTAGAACGTGGTGCCTTAACATTTGAAAAACCAGTAAGAACTGGGAAAGTTGACTCTGACTCTCTCCCTGCCCTACCCACTGGGAAACCAACAAGCCTGTAGGCCTCACAAAAGCCCAATGTGCGGCCAGTCCATCATTCACCCTTCTGCCCTCCAATCACAGTCCCGTGACTGTCCATCTAGCTGCATGGCTTCCCCTGTCTTTCTGGGTCTTCATCCTTGTGGGGGCTCCTGAGTCATGTGAATTGTTACACTTTTCTCTTGCACACCTGTCTGCTACAGGAGTGTATAAAACCAGGAGTCTGGCGATGGCTGACCAGAAACTGTCTCACCCCTACAAGATCAGAGCAATTTTAGAAACAATGCTAAGATGCTAGTAGTTTACTCGTGCATTCTCTGTGTGTGCAATGGAATTTTCCAGAGGCAACATGACATACGGCATTACAGTAAACTGGATGCAAGAAGAAATTTTTAAAATCCAGCTGTTTATGCTCTATAAGCCCAAGAGTGAAAAGTATGCCAAAAACGAAAGAGCAAAGAGTGTGGCTCAGTGGTAGAACATCTGGTCAGCCTGTGCAGGGCTCTGAATTGAATTCTGTCCCAGCATTCCTAAAGACATCCTTGAGTTTCTCACCAGTTTTTGTTTGGTTTGATCCCATTGCGAACCCCAAGATTGTGAACCGTAAAAACCTGTTTCTAATTGTGGTATGGCTCAGTCGGAGAGCTAGAACTTTTTGTTTGCTGTAAACAAGTACTTTCAGCGTTTAATTCTCTCTGTAAACAGGATTAAAGGACCTTACCCCTGGGCCAGGAGGTAGCGCAAGCAACCAAACTGACAGGAAGTGAACCTACGGAAAAACCATAGAGAGGGCGAGGAAGTCGGCTGGGCAGATGGACACACAGGAAGTAGAAAGGAGGGACATTGAGTTGAAGGGTATTTAAGACACGGTGGAGAAGGCAAAAGCTTTTTCCTTCTGGAACATCAGCTGAGTGGAAGGTCAGCTGAGTGCTTTCTCTGCCACTCTGAGCTAGCAAATTTTCATCCCGGCATCTGGCTTCTGAGTCTTTATTGATAAAATCGAACAATTGGGATTTTTTTTTTCCAAGACAGGATTTCTCTGTGTAGCCTTGGCTGTCCTGGACTCACTTTGTAGACCAGGCTGGCCTCTAACTCACAGAGATTCACCTGCCTCTGCTTTCCTGAGTGCTGGGATTGCAGGCATGCACCACCACACCTGGCTTGATTTTTTTTTCTTTATAACAACACACAGTTTCAAAAATCTTATTTAAAATATTCGCATTTGTTGAGTTCTTTTCTTTTCTTTTTTTTTTTTTTTGAGACAGTCTCAGTGTGTAGCCCTGGCTGGCTGACTAGGTTGCTGCGTAGTCTAGGCTGGTCTTGAGGTTGCTGTAATTCTACCTCAACAGGAATCACAGGTGTAGGATTCTATGCCAGACACATTGGTTTGTTTGCAGCAGTGGGGTGGAGTGGTGTTTATCTTAATTTTTATTTTTAGCATGATAAACATTGACTGCTTTATACAACCTATTCTTTTTTAAAAGGTGTTGGGTTCCCTCGACGATTTCTTTCTTTCTTTTAATGTATGGATGTTTTTTCTGCATATATGACCGTGCCTGGTACTCAGGTTCCCTTGGAACTAGAGTTATAGACAGTTACAAGGTGCTAAGTGGGTGCTTGGAATTGAACCCAGGTCCTCTGGAAGGACAGCCAGTGCTCTTAACCACTGATCTATCCCTCCAGACCCATCTTACTACTTTTTTTTTTTTAATGAGTGTAAAGAAGTCTTTTAAAAATGTTACCTGTATGGGTGTTCTGCCTATGTATGTCTGTGTACCATGTGCACATAGTACCCAAAGGAGTCCAGGAGAGGGCGTCAGATACCCAAGAACTAGAATTACAGATAGCTGTGGGCCACCACATGGGTGCTGAGAATCAAACCTGGGTCCTCTAGAAGAGCAGCCAGTACTCTTAATGGCTGAACTGTCTCTCCAGCCTTCTCTAAAAGAGTCTTAAAAGCAACATGTCAGGGAGTTTGTGTTGAGGTGAAGAGGCCCAGGGATGCTGCTCAGAGCTGCCCACGAAGAAGGAATTCAACTCCTCTGCACTGACTGAAATGATTAACACTGTAAATTCTCACAGTATTTATATTTAGCCAAAGAAAAATAAAGATTACAAAAAAGTGAAAGGATTGAAAACCGTTGCAGCTGGTAATACAGCTCAGAGGTAGCGTGTTTCCCCAGCAAGTGTGAGTCCCTAAGTTTAAATACCAGGACTTGCCATGAAGGGTGGCATGTCCTGAAGATACTTTCTAGAGATGCTTAGAGAAGGTGCTTTAGGGGGAGTGAGGCCTGGGACAAGAAACATTTGCTGAGTGAGGGAAAATAAAAATCAATGTCTCCCTTGGGATCTGAACCACGCCACACTCTAGACCCTTATCTGTTGAGCAGCTGTAGAATGAAGCTCTTATTTGTATGCCCTACTATCTTGCATTCATTCCTGTGAGGAAGAACGATTTTTACATCTTATTTTATTTTAGCAGTGTTGAGAATTGGACCCAGCGACTCATGCGTGCTAGACTACTGCTCAACAACTCAGCCATATACATATAAGGACCGTTTGCAAAATAAGAAAATGGTCATCGAAAGAGAAATGACCAGGGCTGGAGCTGGAGCTCAGTGATCAAGCTCTTGCCTGGCATGCACAACCCCTAGCATAGAAGAAACCATTTTAAAAATTTTATTTATTATTTACACAGCATTCTGCCTGCACGTGTGTCTGTGCGCCAGAAGAGGGCACCAGATCTCACTACAGATGGTTGTGAGCCACCACGTGGTTGCTGGGAACTGAACTCCGGACCTTTAGAAGAGCAGCCAGTGCTCTGAACCTCTGAGCCATCTCTCCAGCCCCAAGGTGAAACTGTGGATTATAACTGTCTGACACTCCAGTTCCAGGGCGCCCAGCACCTTCTTCTTGTCTCTACCGATGCTGCACACACATGTTGCAATGCATACATGCAGGAACAACGCACATACACACAAGATAAAAAGGAGTAAATCCTAGTGACCTGAGCTTGAACCTGAGAATCCGTGTAAAGGAGGAAGGAGAGAACCAAGTCCACAAAGTTGTGTTCATACGCACGCAGGCATACTGTGGCACATGTGCACACACAATACGCCTCCCCCCAACAAACACAATACTCTTTCTCACACACAAATAATTGTCTTGAAAAATTAAAAATCGCCCGACCGCGACCCTCAGAAGGAAAGAGTGAACATGTAGGGTGTATATTTCTCATATCCGTGCGTGGCCTGGTGGACGCAATATTGGTAGCAGTGTACCAGCAGGTGGCGCCGTAGCACGCTGAGCGCGCTGAACTGAAGGTTGGAAGGACCCCAGCCTCCCCTCTCCTTCTCCCCTGTCTTGCCCGGTCACAGAAAACTGGAAGTCCTCTACCCGAAGCAAGTCATAAGACCCTGAAAGACCCACCCTCTGCCCTTCCTCTCCTGACACTGGGCTATCGGATCGTCATTCCACACAGTCTTGCTTCGCGCCTGTGGTGGGGCAGAGCGGGCGAGGAAAATCAGGACAGAGAGGACTTTCTAGCCCTCGCCCCATCTATTACTGATATGTTTTGGATCATGAATGTCCCCCAAAGGGCTTACACATTAAAGGCTTGATCGCTATAGCCTGATGTTTTATTGGGAGGTGACAGCCCCTTTTAGGGACGTGGGAAAGGAAGAAAGGTCCCCTTGAAGGCCCTTTTACGCTCATTACCCAACGCTGTGAGGCAAGCCCTCTTCCGTATGCTCCCACCATGCTGCTGCACGCCCCATATGATGGCGGACGGAGATGCCTGGAGCCTACACAACCCTTTCCTCAGATTAAGGTGTGGTTTGTTGCTGGGATGGAAAGCTGAGTAACATGGTTGCCCTTAAGTCAGGTACCTTCCTTGTGGAACCGTCTTCCCCACAATTTACCCGAGCCCTTGAGTGTTGGTTTCTGAAGGTTCCCACGTCATGTAAAACTTTGATCAGGTCAAACTCCTGTGTGCTTTCTCCTGTTACCTGCCTGTTGTAGTGGTGTGTACACTGTGGGTTGTAAGGAAGAGCTTCGTTCCTTCATGTCCTGATGAGAAGACATTTGGGTCCTTTTTTTGGTTCTGGTTTTTCAAGACAGGGTTTCCCTGTGCAAACTTTGGCTGTCCTAGGACTCGCTCTGTAGATCAGGCTGGCCTCGAGCTGGCCTTAGCACACAGATATCGGCCTGCCCCTGCCTTCTGAGGACTGGGATCAAAGGTGTGTGCCACCATGGCCTGGCATAGAACAAATCTTTACAGGGGGAGGAGAGAAGTTGTGAAAGGGCAAAATAGAAAAACAGCAAACAAACAAAAAACCCCATGCTTGGGCAAAAGAGTCTAAGACGGCCTTATGGGCATAGGATGGGGAGTGAAGAGTCTTGGAAAGAATGAGGTTCTCCTAGTGTCTGGGAATAAGAGGAGGGGCATTGTGCAGGCCCGACACTCTGCTTTGGACACTCTGCTGCCAAGCAGGAACTGCTGGAGGGGCCTCAGATCCCAGACCCTCTCGTGGACAAATGGCCCCAGGATTCACTCTCTGCTCTCAGGGCTGAGTTTCTACATGAAACTTTTAGTCTAACAACTGCCAAAGACCATACAGACACATATATGCAAGCACACACACATGCAACATGTAAAGAATTGCAAACGCATCACTGGTGCTTCTGCTTCTCTCGTGCACAACCTTCCTCTCTGGGAAGCTTCAGGAGCGGACTAGTCTCCCTTTCACACACACCCACCTCACAGAATCCATGCAGTGCACACACAGGCCCTTCCCTAAGTCAGTGGCAGTTGCAGGCCAGAGCCCCCAGATTCCTGAGTTGAGGAACAGTGTTGGCAGGACATTCGCCTCTCAGCCCTTGAGTGCCCCGTCTTAAAAATGCCAAAACTATTAAAATAAAATAGGAATAATAACAATAAGTGTAAAGCTAAAACAAGTGAAAAATGCTAAAGTCTTAGGCCAACATAAAGAAAAGAAAGCACTTAACAAATGTTAGTAATTCTTTTCCTACTAGTGTGCCTAGTTGCTTCTGCTGTCACTCTGTGACATGGATATAACCAGTTGCTCACAATCCTGTGAAAAACCAACCTATTTGGGACCTGCTGAGAGTCATTCAAAGGAGGTAGATTGGCTTTCCCAATCTTTCCGTGAAATGCTGTAATTTTACATTTTGCCACTAGAGGGCAGCATCTACCTAGATCTTGTTTTTATTTAGTCGTTCATTTCTTTGTTTATTTAAACAGGGTTCCATTATGTAGCCCTGGCTAACCTGGAATTCACTAGGTAGCTCAGTCTGGCTTTGAGCTTAAGAGAGCTCTGTCTTCCTGCCTCTGTCTTCCTAGTGCTGGGGTTAAAGTTTTTTGTTTGGTTTTGTTGTTGTTTGTTTTTGTTTTTACGAGACAGGGTTTGTTTGTGTAGTCTTGGCTGTCCTGGATTCAATTTGTAGACCAGGCTGTCCTTGAACTCACAGCGATCTGCCTGTCTCTGCTTCCCGGATTATAGGCATATACCACAGCAAGCTGCTCTAGGATTAAAGATGTGCTCCATCATGCCCAATTTTCTTTCTTACATACACTTCTAAGCCAGGCATGGCAGTGCACACATTTAATCCCAACACTCAGGGAGCCAGAAGCAGATGGATCGCTGTCAGTTTGAGGCCAGCCTAGTCTACAAAGCAAGTCCAGGACATCCAAGGCTACACAGAGAAATACTGTCTTGGAAAACAAACACTTCTAAAACAGTATTACCTTCCCCAGTTGTGTGGAAGGTAAAGGGAAGCTGGCTGGAACTTACATAGGTCTTTTGCTTCGCTTCAGCCTTTCACATATGTGCGCCCTCCCCCAAGAAATCCCTGTGACTAGCTATAACTTAAAACAATTTTCTGCACAGCTTATTAAAAATGCAGTTTATAGAACATCCTATAAATACTTTGCTTAAAAACCCAGTTTTCCCACCGCCTTGAATTCTAAAGTAACAATTTTGTTCCTAAGTCCAAGGTCTCCCATAAGGGCCTGGTGACAGTTTTCTGGTCCCTGTGGCACCACAAAACTGCACACTGAAATACCCCAGCTTACCCCCCCCCACGCTACCATTTTCCACCCTTCCTAGCTGGTATATGTGGGAAAACAGAGAGGCAGCTGAAGAGGAGGTGGCAGCTCTTCCCAGATCCTCAGAGTTCCCACCTCAATGTGGCTGCAGGACAGCCAGTGGGACCAACTGTTGTTCCAGCACTTGGAAGGACAGGGTCCCCATCACATGGGCTAGATAAGGGACTCCCAATGATAGATGTTCTCCAAGTAGGACTCTGAGAGTGGCCAGTATGTTCATTTGGCTTACCCACATCGCACCTACCAAGTGAGATCTTTGTGGGATGGTAGAAGGCAGACGTGGGAAGAGATAGACAGATGGACAAGTAGCCAGTACGGGTGAGCTATGAGCTTGGCCACCACAGAAGACAGCTTGACTGTGCTGTGAATGATCCCAGACGTAGGCACACTCGGGCACTCAGAGCCCATCCCTGAAGTTGCCTGCTGGTCCTCAGACTGAGCGGTCCTCAGTGGTCCGGCGAGAAGCCCCGAGCGGCAGAGTTCACGTAGGGCAGGTGGAATTTTGCTGGAGCAAACAGCCGGGTGGTGACAGTGACAGCCGGAGGCTGTCTGGCTAACTGACCGCTCAGTTCCAGCTCCTCTGTCCTCCAGCAGCAGCCTCTGGCCCCGGGCGCCATCGTCCGCCATCTCGGGTGTTTGTGGGGCTCGTCGGTCAGCGGGTAAGCGCGGGGGAGGCACACTGTTTCTTTCAGTCACCTGCAGCGTCCCGAGGCGTCGCCCTGAGTCCATGTGGCCAGGGTGGGGCTGCACACTCCACTTTGGGATGAACACCTAAGCAAGGCCAAGTCTACAGGCAGAGCTATGGCTCTGTTTGGGGGTGTCATAGCGCATGCCCACAGTGGATGGCACTCTCCCCTCTAATGTGTCTCTTTGCTAGCCATGGAAAGCTGGGGAAGCTGCAGCTACCAGCTGCCATCTTGCCGGCTTAGATGGACAGGTATTTGAGGACGGAGTCAAAGCAGGAGAGTCCAGATCTTCTTCTGTTGCTCTGACTCCTGCCTGGGCATTATGGGAAACCAGCACTACCCCCGGATATTGCAGCTCTATAAGCCAGCAAGTGATCCTGGCTTTGCCAGCTTTGGTTGCATTTTATAGCTCCTGCACCAAGAAAGGGTCGAGCCAATAGTTACAGAGTGTCACTCACAACTGACGCTGGGTCGGGTCATTAATGAGCTATTTTATCATCTCACACTGACCTTGATATGAAACCGGAAGACTCGCTGGCGCCCTTCTAGCCGCTCACCCTCTTTGGCTTCAAATTTTGCCATCGCGTAGCGCGCAATGGGCTTCCCAGGAGCCCTGGCGCTAGCTCCGCCACAGCCTACCTGTGGCCTAGAACACACTCCAGCTTCTCACTTCTCCACAGAAAGGCCCAGGTTGTGCTCGTGGGCCTTTCCACTCAGCGGTGTTTCTTTCCCTTCATGTTTGTATTTGGCTAGTGAAGACTTCTAACCAACCCAGCGGCTGTGTGTGTGGTGACCTCTTTGAGGTCAAACAACCCCTTTCACTTCATAGGGGTCACCTAAGATCATCGGAAAACAGATATTTACATTGCAATTCATAACAGTAGCAAAGTTAGTTATGAAGTAGCAGGAAAAATAATTTTATAGTTGGGGTCACCAGGACATGAGGAACCGTATTAAAGGGTCTCAGCATTAGGAAGGCTGAGGACCACTGTCCTAACCCTCCCTTCTGCATTCCTGCTGCCTGCCCCATAGCCACGCTGGGCTGAAATTTATTCCTTTGAAATGTGTAATTTTATGAAATTGCTGCTGTCGCTATTGCCCAAGAGGGTTTTTTCCCTCTCTCTCTAATTCTCATGTTTGCTTTATTGGTTTTGTCAGGACTGTGGGCATAATGAGTCCAAATCACCCAAGGAACGTGTTGACTAAGACAGGACCTAGATTAGCTGTGACCACTAAGTGTGTTCACTTCGTCGCTTAGGTCTCGAGGGAAGAGCCGCTGACTGCCCTGCCGTTCCCTCTGGGACTGTCTGAATTTCAGCACGAGTGGAGACATCTTCACACTGTTCTTTCCGTAGACTTCAGCCGACCCTTTCTTCTCACGTAAAAACTGCTAGCGGAGCAGCATCTTCTTCACAGTGCAAAGCTGAACCTGGACTTTCTCTACACATACCTGCTTTCTGAGCTGGGCCTCGGCCTATGCTGTTTGTGTTGAACTTGTGAGGCTCCCTTCTCAGCCTCTGAGTACCTGGGATTACTGCTGTATGTCACCTACCCAGCTCTTCACAATCCTTTGGGGAGGAGGCTAGGAACTGCGCTTTTGAAATGATCTTTTGCTATGTAGCCAGGCTAGCCTCAACTGGCAATCTTCTGGCTTCTGCCTCCTGAGTAGTGGAACTACAAGTCTGTGCTACCACAAACCATGGCCTATCACAAACCATCTTTTAAAATTACTTTCAGAAGTCAGTCTCCCGTATTAGTTAGCAAACCTTTCATGTTGTTGGAAAAGTAGAACTCAAGGGGATTTCTAATTAAGGCAGTATGACTGGAAATGAACATTATAATGAGAAAGTGTATTAAGCCTGGTGTGGTAGCACATGCAGTAAGCCCAGCGTTTGGGAGGTAGAGATTCAAGGCTATCCTCAACTACACAGTAAATCTGAAGATAACCTGCGCTACAGGAGACTATCTCAAAAAAGAAAGTGTATTTTTGTTTTGTTGTTTGAGACAGGGTTTCTCTGTGTAGCCTTGGCTGTCCTGGACTCACTTTATAGACCAGGCTGGCCTTGAACTCACAGAGATCTACCTGCCTCTGACTCAAGTGCTGGGATTATAGGCATGAGCCACCGTGTCCCATTAGCATGTAATATTTTGTTGAAAGTAATTTGCAGTTAAAATTAAATATGTTCTAGGGGCTGGAGAGATGGTTCGGCAGTTAAGAATATTTGCTGCTCTTGCAGAAGACGTGGGTCCAGTTCACACCACATGGTAGCTCACAGCTCCCTGTAACTCCAGGTCCAGGGAGTTACGCACACTCTCTTCTGGCTTCCACACACAGGAAGACACTCAAAGATAAAATAAAATAAACCTGTTTTTCAAAAATGAATGTTTTATTCTGTCACTAAGCATCTTTTTAGATACAAGGACTTGCTGTGCATCGAGGATGTGGAGAGCCCACTGAGGTCCTGCTGTCTCTCGCGGTTGGCCTTTCCCATCATACTGGTGTCCCTTCTATCCTGGCAGTCCTGTTTTGTGCTCCCCGGGGACAGAGGCTCACCCCACAGAAGCCGCTGCCAACCCCAAGTCTCTAGAACATGTGCGGCCTGGTCTGTTCGATACAAAATGCCCATTGGTAATGACGCCAGGCACTAGTTATGTAAACCAAGCTGCCTTTGCCTGCTCAATGCTGGGATTATAGAGCTTTCTTAAAAATTAGTGTTTATTTGTTGTTGTTTGTTTTTCAAGTCGGGGTTTCTCTGTGTAGCCCTGGCTATCCTGGAATTCACTCTGTAGATGAGGCTGGCCTTGAACTCAGAGATCTGCCTGTCTCTGCCTCCCAAGTGCTGGGATTAAAGGTGTGCATCACCACTGCCCAGCTCGCTATTAATTTAATTTCATTTTTTATTTCTGAGGGTGACCTCCTGTAGAGGTCAGGAGCAACTCTCCTGAGCTGTTAGCAAGGTCAAGGCCAGACTAGGTCACATGAGGCCCCGTCACAAAAGACAGAAGTGTAGCCAGTTAAACTGCAACACGGTGCCTCCATCTTTAGTTTTATTCATATATTCACCTATTATATTCGATGCTTATCACAGACCTCATTTTGACCTATTTCGGTATAGCTGTGTTACCATTTTATCAAGCTCAAAGCCCAACCCTGGTCAGTCTTGAAGAGCGGTTGTCCACACCTTCCTCTCCAGAGCTCTGCGTGTGACAGTCAGGAGGTTGTCCAGGACCCCGCTCTTTCTCAGTGCCCACTCTGCAAGCTTCGACAGCGTTGTGTGGTCTTAGTGAAGGCATCTGACCACAAGTTGTAGGTCAATTTCAGGGCTGCCAAAACTGGAAGTTGAAATAGCTCTGACGAGGTCCCCTTCTAGGGTA
Organism: Pachyuromys duprasi; assembly: GCA_028658305.1. Classification (NCBI taxonomy): domain Eukaryota; kingdom Metazoa; phylum Chordata; class Mammalia; order Rodentia; family Muridae; genus Pachyuromys; species Pachyuromys duprasi. Next base: position 32,518,535 of record CM053765.1, on the reverse strand, counting down.
GCTGGGAGGATGAAACCCTACCTACCCCGTGAGCAACAGTCACTGGTGTCATTACCGATGGGCATTTTGTATCAAACAGACCAGGCCGCACATGTTCTAGAGACTTGGGATTGGCAGCGGCTTCTGTGGGGGTGAGCCTCTGTCCCCGGGGAGTCAGGAGCACAGAAGGCGGGACTGCAAGGATAGAAGGGACACCAGTATGATGGGAAAGGCCAACAGTGAGAGAAAGCAGGACCTCAGTGGGCTCTCCAGATCCTCGCTCCTGAGCTGTGACATCCTGTACTCCACCATGTTATCTTTGAGTTGGCTAGCTAGTAATATTATTAACAATGGGTCCCCCTGTGTGGACACAGTTGTCTTTGGGTCTGTTTTTAGACAGTAGCCTCTCCACCTGTGGAGGCAACAAAAGGTGGAACTGGCCACGCCTCCAATGCCTCCTCTGAAGAAGTTGTCACTCTCCATCCTGGTGCTGTGGTGTTAGATCAGATATTTCCCCCAAAGGCCATGCATTGACTACCCTGTTACAGCCTGGGGCACGGTGGGGAAGTGGTGAGAGCCTTAGGAAGTGGAGCCTCATAGAAGGAAGACTCTGCCTCCTGGCTGAGCACAGACCTCCTTCAGCATGTGCTCAGCAGCTCGTGCTGTTTTGCTACAGGCCCAGAGGCCACAGGACCAAGTGAGTATGGACTGGGCCAACCTGGAACTGAGAGCCAAACATCTCCGTGCATCTCATCACAGTGACAGGAAAGCTGCCTTACACAATCCCGTCCTTACTAGCCAAGTGACTGCATTCTTTAGGTGCTGAGTTTGTGCCCAGAGGGAAGTTTAGAGATGGTCCTAGCAATGGAAATAGCACTGAGTCAGGCTGGGTGCTCAGGCAGTCATTAGAGGTTGCTAAGGTGCTGGCGAGTCAGAGAGATGCCATTTTCATAGACCAGTCTCACGGAGCCATCAACAATCTCCAGAGAGATGCGGTCTGAGATGGATGAAGATGTAAAGTTAAAAAATGTGCCATCCACACAGGCAGGAAAAAGATGCTACAGTGTTTCCCATGGAGAGAGGAACCTGCTGCCAGCTGAGTCACAACAGGAAATTCCACCCACCCAACATTTACAGGAAGCTGGAATAGTGACCCAAAATGGACAAGGATGAAATACAAAAGATGCCCAAGAGCACAGGCAGAGGACAGGCAGGCTGGACACCTGGGGCCAGAGCAGACAATGTCCATTAAGATGGCGTTCACCTTGAATGACCTTGGGTACACCAGCCCTAAAGAGGGTTATCTTGTGACAGTTTACAAAGTCCATGTGATATAGAACAGCTCAGAAGGGAAAACAAGTAGTACAGGACATTGAATCTAATTTAAAAAATAAAATAAAATAAGAAAACAGGTACAACAACTGAAGCTTTGGTGGTGTTTCATTTGTCCCCATCAGGACAGACTGGGTTAAAGTGCATGATCAAGCCAAAGGGGCTGGCATGCGCTAGCTTTGTGCTTCTAGTCTAAAGTATGGGACTAAGTCAGGCATGTGAATTTCATTTTGGAAGCGAAAGGGAATCAGTACAGCAGCATTAGACTGCTCTCGGGAACTGATTTATTACATTTATGACACTTGTAGTGGCCTCTCGCGGAGCAAGATGTCACTGCTTAACCTGGATAGGCTGAAGTCTGAAGTTCAATATCCTGGGGGAAACCATTAAAACTTGTGTGGTTTACAATGTTCAAAGAAGCTTAAGAAGGCTTGCCAATGGGGTTGCTTTGGGGGAGGAACTAAACCTGTTAAAATGAACAAATTTACAACACCACGAGATGTGTACGGTGACTTTGAAAGCCTGTTTTAAGGCGGGTGGTTAGGGAACTCAGTGGCCGAGAGCTTGTCTGATTCCTACAAGGCCCCAGGTCCATGCTCAGCATTGAAAGAAACCCAGGTTTAAATTTTTATCCTCAACAGACTAAAAAGCAGTTTATGGGATAACCCGCTGGGCACACTTTTGTTGAAATGACTTAGGTGACTGCAGCCTCTCTTTTGTTGCTTTATGGGTTCTTCCGTCTCCCAACAACACCTTCCCTGGCTCACCTGCTTCCTCTTCTCTAACCCTACCCATTCTTCTTCCCTGCATCAACTGCCTTCTGTTCTTCCTCTACTCAAACCTCTCTCTCAGCCTTTGCTGGCTTTGATAGCCTCTCCTGTTCCCAGAAGCCCAAGAGGCAACCAACACGGAAGGTCATGCGGTCAAGCAGTTCTAAAGGCTAGACCCCAAAGGGCCAGTTGACTAGCAACTGGGGATCGTTTAAGATAAATCATACTATACACGATTGTTTAAAACAAAACAAAACAAACAAAACACTGAGAAGGGGCTAGCCACCCAGTAAAGACCCCTGCCACCAAGCCTGATGATCTTGTGACCTTCTTGTACTTGCTGTGATACAGTAAATGAATGCTTTAGGAAAAAAAAAAAGTTTAAAAGCACTGCCAGGAACACAGATTAACCACACCTTTGGAAAGTAGAGCAACAAAACACTTACATCCTGGGTCTGGGAAACTTTCAGTTGGAACAATTTCTTCCTCTGAACTCCAATACTTATCTTTAGCTAATTTGCATACAGAAACTAGCTAAGAATAAGCATGCCTGCCCTCTCAAGGTTTTGAAACCAGGACCAGCCTACTTCTATGGCTTCTTCCACATAGATACTGAGTATCTACTGACCTTGCTAGCATTCAACAGCAAACACAAGAGCTTCCCGAGCCAAATGCCATCGCCTCACCTTTCAGTGGCCCAGTGGCCAGGCTCTTCCCTAGGCTGAGTGGTCCAGAACGCCCCGAACCAATCCCTACAGGGTTTCCCCATAGACTTCTCTAGCTCAGCTCAGAAAGTTCTGATGGCTTTCGTTCCCTTCACTGCAGGAGAATAGCATGCTGAGGGTTGTCGTATTTAAAAAGAAGAAAAAAGGAAGAAGAAAAAGGAGGAGAAACCTCCATTTATTCAGTGTGTGAGAGCATGTGTGCACAACCCAGGCGCCACAGGACAACTTCTGAGAGTTGGTGCTCTTCACCTTGTGCATTACAGGGATCAAACTCAGGCCTTCAGGCTTGGCGGCAGGGGCCTCACTCACTGAGCCATCCCACGGGCCCCACTGGCCAACTTTTAAGTGATCCTTCCAACTGAACAGACTCCTTAAAACGGAGCCTCGACTGGCCACAGCCAGCACACATATATACTCTCTGCACTCGGCTTACCACCACGTTTACAACAGTGACACTTAAGTGCCAGCTCACCATTTTTAGGAGGCACAGCCACTGATTTTAAAACTGACTCCAGGCCAGACTCCCAAACATAGCTACGTAACTCTGCTCACCAAATCATCTTAACCATATGGTCATTTTCGCTGCGCGGAAGCCTCAAGGAAGAGGTGGGTAGGCTGAAAGGGGGCAGGGCTTCTAATAACACAGCACCACCACTGTATCTTCTTAGACAATGAACGGTAAGCTGGAGCATATCAATGAACAACCCGAGATTGCTAAATGGCCGCTATCTGTCCTACATTTTGGGGGTTGAATTCAGTGCCCAGCATAGGCTCATCGCATACCCAGGCACCAAGCTATAGCCCCAGCCCTCTATGGGACAGTTAGAGTAGGAAAGGAGAATACAACCCTGACACTATTCAAAACTGTCCCTCGCAGCAGAAATAAAACAGTTGAGGGCATACAGAAGGCAGAGACACTACTACAGAGAACAAAGAAGGCCAGGTCCCTCATCACGGGATCTCTCATGCATTCATGACCTTTGAACTCCCAGTACATCAAGGAGACCATCTTTTCCTCTTCAAAATAATCAACTGAACATACCAGGCTCAGAATCTAGAGGTGCGTGGGGACCAGCACCCCATTCTTGACACACCCCACGCCCACCTCTAGAAGTCAGCAAAAGGAGCAAGCAGAGTGTTGTCATTTTAATACAGTCTGTGCCAAGCAACATCATAATCTCCAAGCTTGCCCTATTTTTAATAGGCAATATTCAAATTTTTAAAAAAAGTCTGCATCCATAAAACAGGCCAGTCACACTTCTGAGGAGACTTAAAAACGAGAAGCTATGAATTATCTTCTTTGAAAAGCAGCCATTTCAAAAGATTTTCTTTAATATCATAAAATATTCTCATGGACAAGTGAGCTAGCAAACACACATGCACCAATGTGCCTTCGACAAGAGTACCCACCTACCCCACCCCCAAGTGGACATGAGATTGGAGAAATGAATACAGCAGACGGAATAGGTAGAAGGAAAAAAAAATCAGTAAAAAGGATGGAATATAACTTTGTGCTTGGTTATTTTCCTATCTCACAACAAAAACATTTCGGTGCAAATAGTTAATTTTTCCTCTTTTCCATTTAAGACTGGTGGAGAAAAAAATACTTTTTTCTATAATAAAATATGTAGTTTTTTGGTTTTTTTTAAACTTTTTTTAAACGTAACTTTTTTTTTTTCCTTTTTTGCAGAAAATAATTTTGTAAACTGTCACTTTGCGGGCAGAGAGGGTCGGTGCCGCCCGGGTCGCAGCTGGTCCCCTTGGTGGTTCAGCTGAAACCAAACCCGGACAGGCGGAGGACTGGGCGGCGGCGGAGGAGCAGGGCAGAGCGCACGCGCAGAGGGCCAGGGTAGGGAGGCAGGGACGGGTTAGAGGTCACTCTCGCCGTACAGCGCCGTGGAGAAGGACATGTAGTCTAGAGCACCAGGCACGGAGTCGGGGCCCGTATAGGGGGCCATTCTAGCGATGCAGTACTCGGCCTGGTCAGGTGGCAGCTCCCGGCGCAGCTCATCCCCCGTGATGTAATTCTGTGGAGAAAGCGTGGTCAGGGTCGCAAACTTGCCCGTAATGTTAGGTGTGTATGTGTGTTTTTTTTCCAAATCTCTCCTAGTTCTCCTTGATCCATACAATATATACAACACAAACATCTGTGTGTATGTACATATTTGAAGTGCATATTATTTATTTATATACTATATATCGTATTTACATGATATTTTTTAAAAACTCCATGCTTTCCATTTTAGTATCTACTTCAACTTCCAAACTAATTCTTTTCAAACTGATTCTTTTCATTCATCCCACTGGTTTATAAGAACCACGTCCTGGCTTGGTATCAACAGGTCCTCTGCCAGAACACATAAATTCCTCGGAACCCTCCGCACCCTTTCAACTGTCCCCCTCTAAAGACCTCCAGCCGTGTCTAATCTTAAGGAGTGTGCAGCAGAGTAAAATAAATGTTCGGTTTAGACATCACAGCTACAGGCCACTTTCTTAACAGCTCTACATAATAAGAGTATGCCTTCACATACACTCAGCCAGCTCTCAGCCTGGATCTCTAATTTTCCTTTGTTTTATTTTATTTTTTCCCACTAGGTAAATAAACTCAGAAACTGGTATTTTTAGGACCTGAAAGGCCTAGAACAGCAGTTTTCAACTTGGGGGTCGAATGAGCTTTTCACAGTGGTTGCATATCAGATATTTACATTACGATTCATAAAAGTAACAATGAAAATATGATTGGAGTCACTGTAACATGAGGAACCGTATTAAAGGGTCACAGCATTAGGTTGAGAACCACCGGTCCAGGACTTAACTCACAGCCCCAAGCCCTTCAACTGTGAGTTGAAGACCCAGTGTGAGGAAGAGTAAAACTGCCTTCCGATCACTCCAGAAGTCAGGTGACCACTTCCACTTTCTGGGGGTTCTTCCTTTACAAAATTAGTCATTTCAACTAGGTGGCTTCTGAGGATCCTACAAGGTGGTAGGACTCATCCCAAATACACACTCCAAACCACTCTCTCTACCTTTGCCTCCTCCATTCAGCACAAGTGGCTTTTGATGACCTGCTGTGTTCCTTAAGCTGATACCATGTCCTGGCACCTTAACTGAGCCCAAGGTGTTACAGGATGGGCAGAGATGCACAACAGCCAGGCCCAAGGAGACTCTGATGGAAATGCCCTTATCCCAGCCCAACAGATGAGAGGCTAAGCAGTGCCTAAGCCACAAGAGACCCACCTTATCTCCAGCCAGGATCTTGAAGGACGCCATGACCTGATCTGCCGTATCCGTGTCGGCTGTCTCTCGGGACATGAAGTCGATGAAAGCCTGGAACGTCACTACCCCCAGGCGGTTGGGGTCTACGATGCTCATGATGCGGGCGAATTCTGCCTCTCCCTGGAGGAAACAGTCAGTCCACACCTGTCATCTAATGGCCTACTACAGCACCTCAGGAGGACCTCCAGCCCCAAGTAGCCTAGGACTGGAACAGGACACAGGAGACTTCTGATCTGGCTTAGGGTGCCCCAAGGGTGTGATAGTGACTCAGTAGTTGGAGACCTAGGACTTCCCACCCCCTACAGATGTTTGGGTTCCCTTGACAGAAAATAATAGTGGTATTAATTACGACAGTAACATCAGTACCGGCTAATACTCATACAGCATGTATTAAATGCCAGCTACAATTCCAAATGTTTTGTAATCCATTTTATCATCACCACAACTAAATAAAATCACAGTATTTCCATTGTATGGCAATCCGAGGCCCAGACAGGTAAGTGACTTACCCAAGGTCACACAGGCAGTAAAGAAGAGCTAGGATTAAGACTCAGGCAGTCTGGCTGCAACATTTGCTGTTTTTCTAATACTCTGGATTTCATAAGTACCAGACATGTGCACAGTACTTGCGGTCACTTTAGTTAACTCTTACAACTACTATATGGAGCTTCCCTCACTGCATCTGAGACCACAAGCTGTAGATGCCAAAGTGGGATATACTGACTACACTTGTGGTCCAGCCCTTCGCTCTGCTGGGCATCCCATTGGCTCTGTACTTGGCTCAATGGACAGGAATCACCTATCCATCCAGCTAAGTGTCCTGAACTGCTCAGAAAGCTCAAGTGGGGACACACCAAGGTTAGAGGCTTGGGTCAAGGACTGAGGGGTGGCAGGTCTGGATGGAGCTATTATCAGGCCAGAAATATAAACCTCTATTCTCATATGAGACAAAGCAGCGCTATCATTCCTACGAGCCTTGGGCATGGCCATCCACAGTTGATGTCCACTGCAGGAGTGGAAAAAAAAAAACCCTTTCTCCACAGTAAGTACCATAAGATAAACTGGTTCAGAGACCAAGCCTTCCAGCCATGCCCTGGTTCCATGGATGGGCTAGTTTTCAGGTGCCATTGTCCCAAAGGATGGGGACACAGGGTTCCCCTGGGGAGGATAGTTCTAACCTAAGGGCCTCGGGTCCACCATTACTAAGACTTAGCTTCTCCAGTCAGGTGGCTGCCTCCCGGCCAGGACAACAGAAAGCCTGGCAGGTAGAAGATGGGGTTTACATTACCATGTTGTAACCCATGGAGATAAGGCAGGCGCGGAAATCATCTGTGTCCATCATGCCCGTCTTCTTCTGTGGGGCAGTGGTACCAAGACACAGGAGGGACAGACAGGTGGGAGGAGGAAAAGACAGCCAGAGGCCAGAAAGACAGCAGAAAGGAAGGGTGCAGTTTATGGTATGTAGATCATGAAGAGGCCAAAGAATGTAGGAGGGATATGTCAAAGGAGGTCAGAGCAAAGAAATGCAAAAAGATGTAGTCCACAGATGAGAAATGATGAGGGAGAGGAGGCAGATACCCAAGCAGGGTCCCAGGGAAGATAACCGAGGGCAGAGGTCAGAAGTCAGAGGAACCCGACAGGGGGCAGGCAGGGACAGCAAAAAGAGGATGAGCCCCATGGCCCACGGGAAGGGAGACAGGGAGATTCAGACAGAGAGAGAAGAAAAAAAGGAGAAATGCGTTATTTCTCGCCCCAGAGGCCACCCTTGAGCGTGCTCCATGCAGGAGGCGAGTACCTGGGGGTCGTTGCCAATATCATAACCCAAGCTGATGAGGCAGGCTTTGAACTCTTCGGGACCCAGCGTGCCGGAGTGATCCTGGGGCCGCGGTGCGCCAGGCAGCGAGCCATGCGGTGCCAGGGAGGAGGAGGCCGTGAGGGGGGTGGGCCATGCCCCGGGGGGGTGGAAGGTGATGTGTGTGGGGAGACACGGGGACAAAGGCATGCGGATGGAGAGGGTGGAGGGCAAAGGGTAGGGGAGAGGGGAAATAAAAGTGCACACAGTTAGACACACAGACGAGGTTCTGGAGGGGGGCCCTGTCCCTGGCACACGTCGTCCTGCTTGGGAAAGCAGGGCCAGAGGGGGACATGATGAGCCACAAGGGTGAGAAGCTCCCACAAGTGCCCCCAGGTTCCCCAATGTCTCCCCAGAACCCTACCCTCCCGCCTCGCCAGGTACCTGGAGGGCAGTGAAGCAGGCAGGGGGGTGGAGAGCACCTGACCCCATGCCCCATCTCCCTTGTGGCTTTCCCCAAGCTCAGGGCACTGAGAATGTGCAGCCCACTGACAATACAGCCTGTCCTGAAGCAGGCATGAGAACCCAGGACAGTGGACTCTAATGTCCCCCAATAGTAGGTCCCAAAGGCAGCCCGGATAGGGGCAGAGTCTCTTTTGGCTCCTTTGTCCCAAGGCAGAGGTAAGGGACAGTCCCCACAGCCACAGGCACAGGGCTTTACTTGTGGCTCTGGCAGCTTCGTTCCCAAGAGTTGATTCCTCACAGGAGAGGAAGACTCAAGGATGAAGAGGACCTTTCCTCTCTTTGCCCACAACATTAGCATTTTCTCTAGGAATGCAATGAAAGCTTACAGGGCAAGGCAGGCTTTCCAAGGCCAGCTTAGAGTGCCTGGCTCTAAGGGGTACACTAACTCAGGGCAAGCTGTTATCAGTGCCTTCCTCTCCTCACCTAACCCCAGGACCAGGCTCATGCCCTGGGCAGTGCCCTCCAGGGCTCTGGGTCGGGGGTTAGGGGCCACTGTAGGTGAGCAATGAGTGGGACTCTCACCCGGTCAAAGTGGTTGAAGGAGGCCCGGAACTCGTTCATCTGCTCCTGGCTGATGCCTTTGGCATCCCGGGTCAAGATCTGGTTCTCCACTTCATTGATGGTCCTGGCAATGGTGGTGAGCAGCTGTTCCCAGCCCACACGGATGTGCTAGGAGCAAAGTGGTGAGCCCGTCAGAGAGGGGTGCCAGGCCTGGGCTCCAGGCTGCCTAGCTAGTCCAACTCCCAACTCAAAAATGGCCAAAGTAGGGGCTAGAGAAATGGCTCGGTGGTGAAGAGCATTTGTTCTTCCAGAGTACCCAGGTTTGATTGTCACACCCATATGGCGGCTCACAACCATCTATGATTCTAATTCTAGGCATTTATCCCTATCTGGGGTTACTGTATCACCATCAAGAGGGATGGACACAGCACACTCTACCAGGAGAAGGACATCCTACCCTGAAAGGGGCAGGAATGAACAGGCCTCTGCCTGAAGAACAAGATCCAGATTTGCCAGTGGAAGTCAGTTAGTGAAGGAAGGTGGGTAGATTTTGTGGCGGGGGGGGGGGGGGAAGGGAAGGGAGAAAAAAACCTAAAGAACAAAGAGTAGAATGACTCCCTCCCAGCAAGTTCTACCTCACAACCACACATACAGGCATATACACCCACAAATAAACCTTTGGTCAAAACAAATATAGCCGGCACCACATAATGGCCTTCTGGTCGACGACAAGCCAAATACAACATGGTGGTCTCAGTGACCACATAGTTACACTGCAGCCAGCGTAAGCATGAACACTCAGATATTTGAACAATGAGGAAACCACTTAACAAGGCAAACCTAAGAACATCTCCTATCATTACAGATGAATAGCTAAGCCAGTGAGTTCTTGAGCCCACTAGTATCAAAATCACCGGGGAGTGCTTACTAAAAATTGAGATTTCATGGGCTGGGCAGTGGTGGCACATGCCTTTAAATCTTAGAAGAGGCAGAGGCAGGTGGATTTCGGAGTTTAAGGCCAGGCTGGTCTACATAGTTGAGTCCAGGACAGCCAGGGTTACACAGAGAAGCCTATCTCAAAAACAAAACAAAAACAACAACAAAAGATTCCTTTAGTTCTACCCCAGAACAAATTAATTGAATTCTGGAGCTAGGGACCAGATGTGCACACTTGCAACAAGTTCTCTGGGGCATCCAGAAGGTACTGCAGATTGAAGGTACGGGGGGGGGGGGGTTGAGACAGCATTCCTCCCCCACACCCAAGTTCACTGGGAGATGCTATCCCAAGTGGAGGCTAGGAAGGGACCCCGGCTTCCTCCCTGAGAAGCAGGGCCGGGCCTGTTTACCTCCATGGTGTAGTTGGTGTGCTTATTGTCGAAGATGAGCGCCTCCTGGATGAGCTGGTGGTCGCACTCCAGCTGGTCAATCTTCGGCTTATAATTGACGATGCTCTTTTCATACTGCCGCAGGTGGTTCAGCTGGTCCTCCAGGGTGCCATGCATCTCAATGGAGATCCTCCCAATCTCCTGCTCAGCAGGAAGGAGATGTCTTGTTGGACCACCCACCCCACTCTGCCCCCCCCACTCCTGGGGCAGGGGCCAGTCCCTCATGGTCACCTCTGCTAGCATCACAGCCCTAGAGAGGCCAGCACTGGCAACACTTAGCATGAAAACATATTCAGCATGGGCATTCCTTGGTAAGGAAGCCACACCCTGTAGTTATATAATAAGCCTTGACTCTGGCTGAAATATCTTCCACCAACCACGTATCTCTCAGCCTGAGGAAAGGGTTGGCATGCAGGATCAATGGCTGACCTGGGTGCTCATTCTTTTGCCTGCCATTTAAATACTGTCCAGAGCCTTGTTCCCAACTGCCTCCCATCTATTATCTGTTGAGCCAGGCCCTTCCATATTTCTTAGTTCACCTAGTGTGCCTCATGCCTCCTCTACAACTATTTTTGCTCCTATTTTGCCTCCTAGGATGGCTGTCCAGATCCTACAGAGTCCCACCCATCCCCACGAGCCAGGCCTAATGTATATTTCTGCCAGCCATTCGCTCATGTACGTGGTTCTAGGCAAAATCAGTTTTGTTCATTCAGTTCAGTTCTATTAATATTTATTGAGCATTTCCAAGTAGAGTCTTGGGGATGCATGCACAAGAACATGTGTGCATGTGTGTGTGTAGACCCACATACACTTGACATGGGCTCTGAGCCCAAGATGACCAGTGATCACACTCTGGCCACACTCCTGCCCTGATACTCTACATCCCACAAAATATTCTATACTTGTTAAGAGGCTCCGTCTCTTTCTGAAAAGGATCAGGCTCACTGCCAGGAAGCAGTAACAGAAACAAGGCAACTCAGAGGGAGTGAGCTCACCCACGCAGCCAGTTGCCCTTCCTGCAGAACTTTCATAGATAGTTCCTTAACAGTGTCCGACTGCTCCAATCAGACACAGGGATCAACCCATCAGCATCCCCTGCAACTGAACTATCATCCTGGTTCCCATCTCAGTCCTCCATGGTCTCCTTCCTAGTAAGCACATGACTTAGCTGACTGGAATGGTGCTAAGTAGGCACAGTCAGAACGTTCCCAGCTTGCTTCCCGTGACAAAACTCACCTCCATCTTGGTCTGGATCCAGGGCCCAATGACATTGGCTTGTGCCCCAAACTGCTTGCGTAACCTCTCATTGTGCTGCTGGCGAGCATGCTCCTCTGTTAGAGCCTGGTCCCTCCGGGGCACCAGCTGCCGTACCTGAAGGAGGAACAACCACGGGACTCTGTGGGTAGGCCAGACACCTGTCACATACTCTCAGTGGAGGAAATGGGAGACCCAATGAAGGAAAGGGACAAGTCGGAATGCAGCAAGAGTAAAGATGTCACATTAGAGCAGAAATTCATTTGATGATGAATAAATGAAAACTAATGAGATAAAGATAAAAATTCTGCCCTAAAAAAAAAAAAATGTACAATGGCTTAGCCTATGCCCATCAGCCCTTCAACTTACATGGTCCCATTTGCCATTGATCTCCTGAGGCGTGATGGTTGTATAGGGGTTGGTGCCCGCCATGTTGACATGGTAGGTCTGAACAATCTTGGACACTTCATTGTGGATGCCCAGGATAGCCAGGCGCTCCTTGTCTGCGTCTGGGAGGGTGGCCTTGAACTGCTCATGGGCTGTGGTTAGTCCCTGAAAAGACAAGTGTCAGGATTAGTATTGATACTCAGAAGAGTGCTCTCCTCAGGCAAGATAAGCAAAGGGAACCCAAGAGGTCGTTGAAGGACCCTAAAGGTCAAGATTGAAGACCTGGAGCCATCAAACCAAGCTCTTATGATGGAGAGCCAGCAAGGCAGGGTGGCTAGAGAGGGAAAGGCTGAGCCAGCTGAGCTGTATCCTGGGAGCTGGTACCATTAGCAGCCACTGTTTGGGGGCGTTCAACACCCTATTGTGAGAGCAGTGATGTGAGGGTGGGGTAAGCCCTGCTCCCCAGGTAACCTCTTCCTGAACACTAGCTCCTTCAGCTTCCCAGAGAAAGCCCTTTTCTCTTCCTCTGGCTTGAGAGCGCTGTTTCTGAAGACCATCAACATACTTAGCTTAGGCAGTGGCTGGAACTGAGTGCAGGGCTTCATGTAGACTAGAGGACTCTGCCAACCAAGCTATATCCCTAGCCCTGCAAACGTTTTGATCTAATGCTCTACAGTTACATAAGAGATTGAGGAAGGTGGGGGCCAATGGGAGCACCAGGCTTAGTGTTAAAAGTCAAGGTTTGGGATATGGTATTCCCCAAATATATACATAATATATATATGTATATATTATATATATATTTTTATATATGATAGTCTACATTTTTAAGAGCACATAAATAAATACATTTGTGTATATATGCAAATACTGTGATCAGACTACTTACTGCTGAAAAAGCAGTAAGCAAGGGGCTAGAAAGGGCTGTGGGAAGGAAATCTTGTCTTAGCACCCCTCTATCTTTAGGATATCATACTATGGACATATATCACCTTGTCAAAATATTGCAAGTGCTAGGCTGGGTATAGTGGCATATTCCTTTAGTCCCAAGCACTTGGGTGGTAGGGGCAGGAGGCTCTCTGTGAGTTTGAAGCCAGCATAGCCTACATAATGAGTTCCAGACTAGCCAGGAGTACATAGTGAGACCCTATCTTTAAAAGGGGGGGAGGGGGGAGCTAGAGAGACGACAGAGCAGTTAGGACTACTCGATGTTCTTGCAGAGGACCAGGATTCGGTTCCCAGTATACACATGACCACCAACAACCACCTGAAACTCCAATTCCAGGGGAATCTGGGCACTGTATGCACGTGGTATACATACATACATGCAGGCAAAACACCCAGCTGTACAACATAAAAACAAATAAATCTTAAAACAAAAACAAAAAAAACCCAAAACTAAATATGCCGGTGACTTCATACACCAATACTTTAGTCTATGGGACCCTTGGGGTATTGCTCTTCAGTTTAGCCGAAAGAGGATCAGCCCTCTGGGCTTGCCCACCTGGATCTCCTCAATGGTATGCACGATGAAGGTGTCCTGTAGGTCCTCCATGGCTCCTTCCATCCAGTTGTTGAAGGGCGCAGCCCTCTTGGCATACTCCAGGTACAGCTGGTCGATGGTCTCCAGCAGTTTCTCTGTTCGCTGGGATGACCAAGTGGGGCGGGATGTTTAGCGGAGTGACACCCAGAGTCAAGCCCCCAGACAGCTTGGCCTAGAGCCACTAGACTGGATGAGGTGGAAAGAACTGTTCTAGAGTGGCTCTGGGTCTTGGTTGTCAACTGACTGACAGGTCATCTGACATTGGAATCACTTGTCCTGGCCCCAGGAGGGTCTGGTTGACAGAACAGGACAGCTCTCAAAAGGCTGGGGCTGGGCCTACAAGTTCACTGAACTGCAGGGTGAGTTATAGTTGGGACAGGAGGAGGACCTCCACTCCCACATTCTGGGTCAAAGTGAGTCATCCCGTTAGACGAGAGAGATCGGGATGGTCCAGGGAATCATGACTACTTATAAAGCAAAGAACCAGGGGGAGGGAAGCGTTGCACGGCATGGCAGGGTCCTTACCTCTAAAGCTTCCCTCCGCTTCTGGGTGAGGGCCCCTAGATTGTCCCACTGGTCACAGATCTTTTGGCAACGAGCGTTGACACTTGGTGAGTCGTAATAGTCCAGCTCGCTGTGGAGCAGGAAGAGACAAGGAGTCACGTGACGAGCGACACAGGCTGAGGGGGCGGAAAGACCGCCATTCCTGTCCCTGGGGATATCACGAGCACTAACAGTGCTGGAGGGGACTTGGGGCGCTCTTCTCTACACACCTCCCGCCACCCTCCCATTCCTGCCTCTTTAGCATCCAAGAGACCGGAGGCAGGGAAACTGAAAGCGGCTGCTGCTCTCCAAAAACTGCACCCCCCCCACCCCAACCAAAGTTGGTGGTGACTTCTAATGGCCAATAGCAGGAAGCTGCTAAGGCCTAAGGCTCAGAGCCCAGGACTAAGGCTTGGGAACTGGGCATAGTGACTCATGTCTATAATCTCAGCACTCTCCTGAACTGCCACACATCTGAGGCTAACCTGAGCTACACATTGAGTTCTAGGCCAGCCTAGGCTACAGTTTGAGCCCTGTCTCAAGAGAAAGCAAAGAAAACACAATCTGGACTGGCAAGATGGTCCAGTGGGTAAAGGCACTTGTGTGCAAGCCTGAAGACCCGAGTTCAAGCCCTGCAGCCCACAGTAGAAGCAGAGGCAAAACCACTTCCTTCAAGTTGTCCTCCGACCCCCATTGCACTGTGGCATGCACGTGCCTGTGTGCACACACATACACCCTCACACAATTTAAAAGCAAGAAAGTACAAAACTGTAACAAACCCCATTGCTTTTAAGCTAACTAGTTAAAAGGCAAAATCAAATAAAATAGGGTTTCGGTACCCTCTGGTCATAGGTGATGACCAAACGTCTGCACAAGAACAGACTGTTTCAGGTGCTCTCCCACCAGGACGGGGCCTTGCCTTCCATACTGCCTCCTTTCCCGCGTGGGCACAACTCTCTTTCCCTCTCAAGCAGCATCTGTCTGTAGCTCCCCTTACTGCCCACCCTCACGCACAGCAGCTGAAAAAAAGCAGACCTCAGCCTCACACTGGGGCCACCACAGGGAGAGAGATGACAGCAGGCCTACTTGAGCTCCTGGGCAATGGCAGCGATCTGCTCCACGCGGTCCTGGTGGGCAGCCAGGTCACTCTCGAAGGCTTCGTGCTTCTTGAGGAGGGCCTTGATCTCCGACAAGGTGGCTGTCTCGTAATCCTTCTGCCGCAGCATGGCTTCTTTGCCTGGGGCGAGGGGGAGGTGTGGAGACAGCTGAGCATGAGCCAGGCAACCGTGTTTGTCTGGTCATCCAATTCTTGCGCCCCAGATGCTCTGCTTGTTGGGGTATTTCCCATGGAGGTGCTCACTGTCCAGCAATCTAAGGTGTAAGAGAGTAGACGTGCAGCAAAAAATATCCCAACTATGAGGAGGGACTGGGAAGACCACTGCCTTCCAGGAAGCACTTCCAGGGCACTCAAACTAGTTGTATATGAAGGTTATACAGGAATACAGCAACAGGAAACAAAGCAATCTGTGCTCCATGGAAGAACCAGGAAAATCACCAAAACAAAACAACCAAGCCAAGTGCTTCATAGGTACTGGCTTCAGAATGTCCTTAGTTACTATGGATGAGTCCTAAGAGCCTTGCGGGGACGCCCCCTTCCCAGACATTCTCCATGTAGTCAGTATACTGAGACCCTCTACTGATCGCATCGACTGGAGCTCGAGCCTCCTCAGACCATCACTAACGTCCTCACTCTAGGGCAAGGGCAGCTCTTGTATTTTGGGGCCTGTTCTAAGAGAAGGGAGGCAGGGATGAGAAAAGACCTCCCTATAAAGCTTCCAAGCTGCTCTTTGTGTGTTCCATTGCAGGAAGCTCATATCTTCTTGGTCCATGGCTAAGAGCTGTGCCCAATAGTAAAGCATTTCTTTCTATCTTCTGATATTGATCCCCCTCCCCCAAATCATAGCACAGTAAGCTTAAATTTCATTTACAAATAAACACATTTATCTACTCCTATATAAATTCTGTCTTCTGCCTTAACTATTTAGCAGCACACACAAATCAGAATTTCTCCTGTGGTTTCATGGTCTTCCTGGGTACAGTAGTCCTTCAGGATCTGTAGAGGACTCATTTCAGGACCCCTGAGGATAATACCAAAATCCCAAAATGCTCAAATCCCATATACAAAAGAACACAGTATATGTATATAACCTCCACATGTTCTCCCATATATTTTAAAGCCTTCAGGTTGTTTACAGTATACATGCTATATAACTAGCTGTACAGCCATATTCTTCAGGGAATTATGACAAAAAAAGTCTGTATGAGTTCCACACAGACATAATTCCCTTTGGTTCTTAATATTTTGCTTCAAAGTTGGTTGAATCCAGAGACACAGAACCCACAGACATGGGTATTTTCTTGGCCAGATTCCTCCAACGGCGCTTCTCACAGCTCCGCATTGTCCCACCCCCTATCCTACCCCAGCCTTCCCTGTGGTAAATGTCACTGCAGATATCCCTTTGCATACAACCTCCTCAGCGGTTAGGGTTGATTCCTTAGTCTCAAGAAGTGGAATTCCAGTTGGGTGTGGTGGCACATGCCTTTAATCCCAGCACTAAGGAAGGCAGAGGCAAGTGGATCTCTGAGTTCCAGGACAGCCTGGTCTTCACTGCAAGTTCTAGGTTAGCCACGGCTACATGATGAAAATGTTTCGAATCAAAACAAACAAACGAACAAATGCAAACCAAAAAAACACAAGTGGGTGGATCAGGGCCATGCAATCCCCCCCACTTTGTACTTATATGGGATCCTAAATGCACCTCCTTCGCTGGGTGTTTTCCTGCCAAGCCAGGCAACTCCCAGATGACTGTAGAATGTGATCCTCCCTCTTCACTTCCAGCCCCAGGCCAAAAGAAGACAAACCAGAGCTGAATAAAGAAATCTTACAGCACCAGTGACCACTGGCTCTGCCTCAGGGGCTCCAGCCAATGTGGCCAGCAGAGCGCAAGAAAACAGGCAGGAGCAAGTCCTCACTCTATCCAGCAGTTCCCAACCTTCCTAACGCCGTGACCCTTTAATAAAGTTCCTCATGTTGTGGTGATCCCCCCCAACCATAAAATTATTTTTGTTGCTACTTCATAACTGTAATTTTGCTACTGTTCTGAATCATAAATATCTGTGTTTTTTTTGATGGTCTTAGGCGACTCCATGAAAGGGATGTTTGACCCCCAAGGGGGTCATGACCCATGGGTTGAGAACAAATGCTCTAAGCCAGGTCAGCTTCTGAGAAAAAGCCCAATCCCATATAACTGTTCAGTTACCCTTGGCCTTCAATAAACAGACACTAGATACCAGCCTAGCCAACTACACAGGAGGGTCAACAACATCTCAGAGATTTGGAAACAGACAAATTGACAGTGCTTCTCCGGGACAGTGGTCAGGATTGACAGCCACACTGAAGGACTTGGAAAAACCAGTGACGGCGATGAGAACAGGAAAGAGCAGTGCTCTCACAAAACTGCTGAAAGGAATTCTCAGCACGCCTGCGACCTCACCATTTAACTCTCACAAACTCAGGACTACCGTCACAACTTCCCAAATACAAAACTGAAGCAACCCGGAGGGTAATGAACGTGTCTGATGCCAGAGAACTATTAAGAGACAGACAAGACAACACAAACGAAAGCAGATGAAAGGAATTGTAGCCGGTGGCCAGGTGGGAGCCGGAAAGGAGAAACAGGGAGGCAGCAGAAACCAGGGAGCTGGCTCTGGCTCACCATCTGTCCAGGCTTCGTGGATGGAGGCTTTCTGCCGGAACTTCTCTGCCAGGTGGTCCAACCTCTCCAGCCTCCGGATCTCATTCAGCAGCCACTCCTCATAGCCCTTCTCTGCCTGCTCCAGGCAGCCCCAGGCATTGTTGATATCCTGCAGAGACCGGAGCACGGGGCTCAGAGAACAGGAAGGGGCTGCAGCCTTCCAGGACGTGCTTCCCCGTACGCATCAGTCAACTGTCCCACCTCACATTTCCAGCTCATCAGCATTTCCTGGCCTCCTGCACCTGGAGTGGAGTCTGAGTCCACATTGGCCAAGGAGCCATGAGGCCCTCCTGTTCTGACTAGCTTCCAACGGGATCCTGGCCAGTCTCAGAGGTCCAGGAATAAGCCAGGGGACCAGACCAATTAAAAATGAAGCAAGCTGATGCTAGAGCCTCAAAGATATGCACCGTCCTATTAAGCTAAGAGTCCCAGATTCTGGCTTTTAGGTTCCGGATAGTAGCTTGGATGAGGGAATCAGCCATGATCATGAGAAGAAAGAAATGCATATGGCCTTTGCAAAAGGTACCCTACAGTTAGCACCAGGCACCCAGATGGAACAAGAACAGTGTGAGTACTATCCCCCTGGCCACGAAGTGGGCATCTGCCCCACATAGTGGCCCTTGCTCTATTTCTCAAATATATGTTAGTTGATAGTGACTCTAAGAACCCCACTGCACCCGATTAAGCCCCAAACTTTAAAGGACTGGTGCTCCAAACTGCTTCCATGACAGACACCACAGGCCTATTTTCTCTGTGCCAAGATCAACCTGCTCCTGCCTCCTCACACTTGGCCCGTCCTGTTCAATCCGCCTGGGTTCTGTTTTTGTTTGTTTGCTGCTGTTGTTACTCTTTGTTTGAAAGGAGAAAAGGTTCTGCCTTGATGAGTCTGTCCTGTGTTCTCCTGGCTCGTAAAGACAGGATAAAGGGGAAGTGGTGACAGAAAGACAAAAGGGGTCAGAAGGGAGGCGCACTCGTGATACAGAAAGTTGACTGCATCATTAGGGTTTTGGTTTTGTTTTCTAGACAGGGCCTAGCTTTACAGCCTGGGCAGGCCTCAGGCTTGCTGTGATCCTCTGTCTCCCAAGAGCAGGGATTATAGACATGAATGTCTATAATTCCCACTCAACTTGCTACAGGTGTTTTTGTTTGAAAGAATCTTATTATATATATACATCAGGCTTTGAGATTCACTTAAAATTATACTTACACATAAAGATTAAAACTGGACTTGCTAGCACAGGTCTGTAATCCTAGCTACTTGGAACACCAAGGCGGGAGAATCTCAAGAACAAGGCCTTCATAGGCTTCAGGGTGAGTCCTAGGACAGCCTGAATGAGTTAACAAGACCCCATCTCACAGAAAAAAATAAAGCCTGGGGATATGGCCTTGTATCAGGGCACGTGCCTAACATTCATGAGGACCTGGATTCAGTGCCTAGGATCACAAAAAAATAAATAAAAGAATAAAAGAATCTTTTCAAAGTAAAACAAAACGTGTAGCAGCTAGTAAGATTATAAACAACTTCTACTTTTTAATATTTTACTTATTAGTATACCAGAACTAAACTACGAAAATTAGTTTGTTATTTAAGACAACAAAAGTGGGTTTGATTTGCTTTGTTTTTGCTGTTATTTTATTTTGAAAGTACTTACGGTTATATAAAAGTAGCTTGGCTCAGTATGACTAGATATTCTGTTTAAAACATTATTTTTTAAGGTGAGGGAAGTTTGGAATGCTCAGGTGTTGAGACGAATAAGCCTGAGCCAGAACAGTCGGGGAAGAAGGTGGCTGTTCCCCTGTGTCTGGGCTTAAGCCGGAGTGGTAAAGTGAAAGAAACATGGACCAGGTTTGTAGACACAAGACAACCCACCTCCCCAGACTGGGCCCTGGCACTCACCGAGACCATCCTGCCCTCGGAGGGCATGAAGGCGGGCCGGTTGCTGAGCCGCAGCTTGGTCTGCAGCGTGTTGAAGTTGATCTCTAGCTGACACTTCTCCTGCACCTTGGGCGGCTTGTGCAGGCGCCGGTAGTCCCGGAAGTCCTCCAGCTTCTGCTGCATGGCGTGCATGGTGTTCTCGGGCACCCGGTTCTCCAGCCATGGGATGGTGCGGCGGATCCACTCCAGCAGCTAAGGAGGGAGAACAGAGGGAAGGCATGCGGTGAGGATGTGCGAAGGTCAGTTGGCCCTTCTGCTGAGGCCCTTCGACCCTCATAGGAAGAAGGCTGGCAAAAAGTCTCTCCTGGTGGCACACTCCCTTCCCAAATTCCCACTGGGACCTCACCATGCCATGTAGCAAGGCTTCTGGGTGCTCCCTCCAAGTTGATCAGGACACGGTCAACTCAGAACCCACAGCCCTCATCTTCTCTGACAGGGGAAGAACCAAAGGACCACAGGCCGCTCAAAGAGCAAGGAGCCCTGAGCTCAAGTCTAGCAGGGCCTCAGTTCTTTCATTTACACCAAGCAGGAATGTAATAGAATGGGGGATCTTTGGCTAGCTTCTGGGACAGCCTAGGATTTCTATCCTGGAGCCATGGTGAGGGTGATGAAGAAGCAGCAGGACTATAACAGCATGTGGCAGGAAGCTTATGGAACCCCTGTGTGCTGCCAGGCATGAGCCACAAAGTGACTCATAGGAACAATCATAGTAATACTACATGGTCAATTGCTACGGTCACCCCCACATTATGGAGGAGGCACCCAAGGCTTTGCCAGGTCACGCAGCTTGCCGCGGCAACCGGCTGGAATGGTGAGGCAGGGATTAAAGCTTGGGCATCTGGCTCTCATTCAGCTGGAGGGCAGAGCCACCAAAAGGCCAGGGGAACGGTTCAAAAGGCTGACTTCTTTCAGGGAAGAAGCAAGCATGCAAGTCACACCTTAACCCAAATGATGGTGGGCAGCTGATTAACTAACTCCCTCCCATCCTGTCCCCTGCTGGCCTGAATGCTAAGTACCAAGTGCTCAGTTCTAAGCCAGAGCCAGTACTGAGTCCTCCCAGGTGCATGCCTTCCAAGTACCCGGCATACCTTGGAACCACAGCACTACACCAGGCTGCAAATGCCTCTGGGGTCCCAGGGCTCAACTCCCACTCAGTAAGTGAAAGGCAAAACAGGAAGCAGGGGGGTGACAACATTTCCCGGGCTCAGTGTAGCCAGAGACTACCTTCCCTGCCTTCATTTCTGCTCTCCCAGAGGCTCAAGCTGTCCTGTGTTAACTGTGCTTGGATCGTACACAGCACCAGCCTGGGACTCTGTCTGCAGAATGAATCCTCAGGTACGGCTCCTGGGAGCTTCATTCTCTCGGGGTGTAATACAGGGCCTTGCTGGGGCCAAGCCAGAAGAACACAGGGTACGCACATCACTGGCCAGCTTCTCGTAGTCTTCCATAAGCTGTTCATTCTCTTGATTGACAGCCAACACCTTGCAGATACGATTAGCTGCTGTTTCCGCCTGGCAACAAGACAGAGAAAGTCATGACCAACCTGCACCAGGAGCAGGGTCACGCCTTTGCCAACAAGCCCCTTCCAGCCTACTACTCCTATGTAGGAAGGAAGCCCCTAAGGCTCTGAGTCAAACCCTTCTGCATCGCCCTCTTTGCCAGCCCTGGACTGATTTCCAGGGCTGATTTCCATCATGTAAGCCAGAAAGAAATTAATTAAGCAATTGAGGCGTTCAAATTCTCCAGCCAGGTGGAAAGAGGAGGAAATTCATGTCCAGCCTGGGATTCCAGGGATCCCAGGACTTGGGACCTCGAGCTGGATTTGACAGGATTTTGAAGATCTGAGATTTCAAGTCTGAAAGTGTAAAGAGAAAGGACTCGCTGACAATGAGGCCTCTCAAGTTCCCTGAAGAATCTCTGAAGGCCCCTGGCTCGAAGCCCTTTAGAGAAAAGCCTAAGATGTGGTGGTGTGAGGAGAATAAGATGTAAGGATCAACCCAGCATGGTGGCAGCCCAGGAAGCCCAGCACAGATACTGATGGCTAAGATCATACCGTACACCAAGCAGTGGACCAGGATAGACTAGAGATAGTCCTCAGCAGGGAGAAGACTGACAGAGATGGACCCATAACCAGCCACAAGGTCTAGGGCCCTTTAGAGATTGGGCCTCTGGTGGCTGGGAAAGGTGCTATGTGCCCAACACCAGCAGGGACCCTGTGTTCCCAAATCCACTTCACTTAAGTGACTTTGGTTTTTGGAGTGGGGGGGGGGGAGTTTGAGACAGGGTTTCTCTGTGTAACAAAAGCCCTGGCGGTACTAGACTCACTTTGTAGACCAGGCTGACCTCGAACTCACAGAGATCTAACTGCCTCTGCCTTCTGAGTGCTGGGACTAAACGTGTGAAGGTGTGTAACACCACACCACACCTGGCTGTTTTCTTGGTTTTGTTTTTTGAGACAGCATCTCACCATGTAGCCCTGGCTATCCTGGAACTCACTCTTGTTAACCAGGCCGGCCTCGAACTCACAGAGAGCTGCCTACCTCTGCCTCCTAAGTGCTGGTTGGAAAGGTGTTCACTACCGGCCGGAAGTGGATTTGGGTCCTTGTACATATGCCAACGGACTTCACCAAGGGGAAGTGAGTGAAGCTTGGGGAACACATGATAGAAAGGAGACAGGTTAGGGTAGCGAAGACTATGCCTATCAGAAGATAGATATGAACCAAGCCCCTGGAGACAGGTGACCTACAGATGGTAAAGGATGCCTGGTTTAAGAGAGAAGAAGGCAAAACCGAAATCTGGTTGACAAGCAAAAAGAGTTTCTGTTACCACAAAATGAGATCAAGTGTAAAGAAATTCCCGAGGACTGGAAGGAATGACTATGGTATATGTGGTTTTTCCAAGAAGAAGTTTTCAAGGGGGAAATGCCAACCAAATCACATGCCTTGTGGTGAGTGTGCTGGGACACATAGGGAAAACTGTCCTAGAGGTCTCTCGAGTGAAAAGTCAAGAGACTGTATCCTGCAGTGTGGGCAATGGAACAGCTCCGACTCTGAAAGGAGAACTTGGGAAGGGCTGGGGGAGGGGGGGGGACTCGGAGACTCCCAGCTTTTGAGAAACCAATGTTTCCTCAGTCATCACCCCTGCCCTGGAGATGGCATGGTCTCTTTTCAGATCGATGTCCTGCTTGATTGTCATTCTTTCTTGAGAACCACTGAGCAGTGGCGGTGAGGAAACAGTTGCTTCCCAGAAGCCTATCCCTAAGAGGCAAGTTCCAAAAACAATGCAAACTTATGAGCACTAGGCCAGCATGCTCCATGAAGCTGGCTGGACTGGTAAATCTCTGGTGTCACCAAAACTACCTCCACTGAAGTTAGGGCAGAGGACCCCAGACAACCAGGAGGCGGCTACAGAAACTGCCACCAACAAGTCATAGCCAGCTCCTCACTGAAGATAAACAGCAGCTGCAGGCCAGTCCAGAACTCAACATTCTCCTGCCTCAGACCCCAGAGTACAGGGGTTCCAGGTATACAGTACCATGGCAGCTAATTAAATAAACCCCACCTTAAACTCCATGTCTTCCAAATACATCCTGAAGTCCTGGGCTCAGCAGCCACAAACTACTTGTTTGCCAAGTTGGTAGACTGAGTGGGGTCTGAGTTTGTACTTCTTTTTCCTGTTGAGACAGGATTTCTCCCTGTAGTCCTCGAACTTGCTTTGTAGACCAGGCTTCCCTTGAACTCACAGAGATCTGCCTGCCTCTGCCTCCCAAGCACTAGGATTAAAGGTGTGCGCCACCACCGCTCACCTAGAGTTTATACAGTTTTGAGAGCTGAGCTAGGTAGACTTTAAAACTTTGCCACAGCCTGTGGACCGTTCTGTATCCAAAGAAGAACCCTTCGGATGAAATCTGGGGAAGACTTCTCCATGGTACTCCTGAGGGCTTTTTGCAAGGATCTAACCCTTCCCCAAGCAAAGCCTGCATTCTGGTCTGGTCTTTCCAGGCTAGCCTCATCAGGAGGGACAGTCTGAGGACTCCAGCAACAAGCCCGAAGGAGCTGGCTTTAGGAAAAACAGCACCACAGATTACAAGAGTGCTTTCTTTACAAAGGACCCATCTGTGAACACTCACGGGTCACCTTTAGGAACGAAAGCCCTCTGACCTTTGAGAAGCAGGTTCTCGGAAGACAGAGGCTAAGTCCTCAGAACTACGGAAGTTCTCCTTTCTCCAGCATGCTGTAACCCTGAATAAGCCTGCCAGGAGCCTGGGAGACATGTGCTCTCAGGTGGTCCCGTTATGATGGAGAGAGGCCAGGCACTATCAACCTCAGCCAGAGGGGAGACAAGGCAGCCTGGCTGGCCTTGCAGACCTGCATGGGGTGAAGGGAATCGGGCTGCAGATGAGAGCAGCCCAACAGCGGCCACCACAAGCATCCAGCTTCCCTTCCTCAGAGCTACAAGAAGCCAAGGAGGAAAGGCACAGCAGCCACACAGTGCACAAGGAACGCTGGCAAAGCTACAGGAATTCAGAAACATGAGCGAGGGACCCGGCCCAAGAGAGAAAGAAATGGCCCTGGCAGAAAGGCAGAGATGGAAGCCATCTCAGGAAAACCCAGCTTGGCTTCTGACCTTGGGTTTTCGGCAATGAGACAGGCTGTTCTGAAACCCATGCAAGAACCAGGCTGCCCAAGTCTTTCCAAATGACGGGCTCTGCATGAGATAATACGCAAGCAAGCACAGATTGCCAATGAGCTGAGAAAACACTCCAGAGAAAGAGGCCAGGTGTGTGTTTTCACATTCTTTGTGACCACTTTCAATTGTTCTATTAGTACAACTTAACATACAACTTATTTTTTTTCACACAGGGTTTCTCTAGATAGCCCTGGCTGTCCTAGAACTTGCCCTGTAGACCAGGTTGCCCTTGAGTTCACAGAGATCCAGCTGCCTCTGCCTCTCAAGTGCTGGGATTAAAGGCATCACCACATCTGGTCACACATATGTGTAATATCTATATATAAATGTATATATAAATGTGTAAATATATATATATATATATTTAACATTTTTTAAAGCCATGAGCCATTATTCTTAGAGATTTAACTATCCTGTGCCAAACTTCCATTCTGATAACCAGAGCACCACATCACCTGAGACAGGTCCGTCTAAAGAGAGGCTGTTGTCCATTGAGGTGTCATCAAATACCCAAACCAGGCATAATGACACATCAGGCAAGACTCCCTCACCCACAGCCCACAGTTCACACGAATGTTGCAAAGATCTCTTTGTCCATGTTTTTAGTAAAATCTTCCCCAATCTGGCTGAAACTTGCCTTTCTCCCTCCCAGTAACTGCTGCCTAGTCTATGCCCTCCCGCTGTGCAATCTCTACTCTTCCCCTGGGTTTGCTAAGCCCAGTAGATCATGACTCCTGGCCCCAGAACGGAGCTTCCCTAAGACAAGCAGGCTGGGGTGGGTTTGGGGACACATGTCTGTCCCTCTATCTGTGCCTCGATTTCCTCAGAATTTCCCATTCCATAGTGAATGGCAATGCCAACCTCCTCTCACACCTCTAAGCCTTAGCTGTGGTGACCATCACTGCTACCACTGTCAGTAACTCCTCAGTGACAGTCCCTTTGCTCTTCCCTAGTGGCACCTGAGCCTCCAAGCTCCAAGCTGAGGCTCTCAGAACACACCCTGCAGCCCCACAGTTGTCCCCTCTGGACAGACCTGCAGCAGCACAAGCCCTGCCCTGGGCGCTGCCTCCTTGTCGTCATGCCTTTCCAGACAGCTTCTGTGGCCCGGAATATAGTTCTCCCTTAGAAGGTTTACACTAGTGGACCGAGTGACTGACAGACAGGCGGGTGGCTGCAGACAGCTCCACCTGTCTCTACACAGCCAGAAACGCCCGCATCAAATCAAGTTTGCCCATTCAGGGGCCAGTTCCCAGAAACAGCCCCCAAGAGACCTCTGAAGCACCAGATGTCTAAACAAAAGCTCGATGCTCTCCACTCGTTCTAAACCTGGGCGGCAGGGGAAGGAAAGCAAGGACATCAGAACCCAAACCAGCCTGCCAAACAGAAGTTGGTCCTCAGCCAACGAGGACAGTCAGCATCTGTGTCCACGGCGTGCTTGAATGTCAGTGCGCACAGGCTCGTGCACGTGCCTATCAGCTGGGAACTTCCTACTTCTATTATCTATGACTGGCCAGAAAAAGGTGGAGAGAGGAGGGCGGGCAGGCCACGGATATAGCTCTGGAAGATGTCTGTCAAGGGTACCAGCCACAGAGGCAGTCGAGACAAGAGCGTGAGATGCAGAAAGACTCCTTCCTCCCCTCACCCCTCCCCATCCCAGAGCTGATCACACTAGGCAGATACTCTGGGACAACTCTGGGTGAGGTCTCTGCCCAGGAGACCCAGGAATCAGGCAGGGACACCCCACATCCTGACATACTGTCTGTGCTCTTATCCTGGGATGGAGACAAAAAGCATGAAATGGTTGCAACAGGGATGAGAAAAAGGGAAGAGGGCGCGGGGGAGGGAGTTCGGAGGGAAAGCCGCACAAATCCCACACTCTCCCTACCACGCCCAGGATACATGCACACCTCTCCCACGCCATGCGAGTGTACACACACATGCGCACACACTCACATAAACGGACACACACCCCTCCTGAGCATCATCGTCAGCCAGGCCAGAGAGAAGGCGTCAAAGACAGGCCAGTGTCAGTAGGCGTGAAGCCCGGGACAGAATCCCTCAAGGCAGAGGGTGTCAAAAAGAGGAAGAGGCCAGTCACACAGAGGAGAGAGGCCACCTCAAGTCAGCCGGGCAGTGCATAGGAGGCTGAGCGGAAAGGCCCAGCCATGGCAAGCTGAAAGGCTGCCCATATCCTGGCTGAGAGGTGGGGGCAGAGTTCAGGACAGGTCGGCAAGAGAGCAGCAGACTTCTGGGGACAGAGAAGGAGTCATGAGGCCAGCAAGGGGCTGGGGGCTGGGAAGTTGGATGCTGGCCACCACTGAGGAAACCAACAGGTAGGACTGTGTCCTCTGTAGTCAGTAGAAAGGCAAGTCCAGGGCACAAATCTACTGGGTACCAGGCTGCTCTCAGCCCATCTGGTCCTCTTTGGGCATTTTTTTAAAAAGGTGCCTTTTCTTCAAGGCATCTCTATTTTTTTTTAAAAAGGAGGGAGGCCACAATGATTTGTTTAGAAGATATTTTTAATGCTGGACATGGTGGTAGAATGCTTATTTAGCCCACACAGGACCTGGGTTCAACCCCAGAACCACCACAAAAAAAAAAAAAAAAAAAAAGCCAGAAATGGTAGTACATGCCTTTAATCCCAGCACTCAGGAGTCAGAGGCAGGCAGATCTCTGAGTTTGAGGCTAGCCTGTTCTACAGAGTGAATTCAAGACAGCCAGGGCTACACAGAGAAACCCTGTCTCAAAAAACCAAAGGAAAAAAGAAAAAGAAAGGCAAGCAAAGAAAAAGGCAGCTTTGCTGCTATCTACAGGGTAAATTTGGTAATGAATGTTCAAATCTCCACAATCTATGGCACACAAGTGGCATTCTTATATTGTTACAACTATCCATGAGAGGCCCGGCTGGCAAATGGCATGCAGGCCTCTGGCCTGAATATCAGGGAAAAGGTAGAAGACTTCTCCTGTCCCTGGCTGCTGCCTAGATTTGAGAAGATGGCTTTGCTCAGGCAGGAAAATGGAGGGTCAGAAGTGAAAGGGATCCTGGGTATTTAAGGCAATGGCTTAGGACCCAGGCTCTGCCAGTTCTGCTGCTTCCCCTACGTGGTATCCACTATGCCCAGTGTTCACAGAGACACAAAGGGAGGCCACTCAGAGCCTGAGCTTCTCTGGCATCCGTAAGCGTGCTGAGGTTCTGAGTCTCCTGTCCCCTGTGGGGATGGCTGAATTAACGAGCCCTCTCTCACTCAGGGACTGCTGGTGTCCAGCGAGGAGGACAAGATGGGCCGAAGGGTGGCGGGGAGAGCGGGCGAGGCCAAGGGCGAGCTCACCTTCTGCGCCCCGAGAAGGCGTGGCAGTGACATGAAACATTAGGTCACATGGCCTTCCCCTCCGGCCTTAGCGTGCCTACACATCTGCACAGAGAAGGAGAAGAGGTTGAGAGGAGAAAGTAGAACAAAGCACAGAGCAAACCCGAACAGCAGCAGTGGACAGAGCACACGAGACAGAAGGGGGACGAGCAGGAGGAGCAGAATAGGCCAGAGGGACATGAGCAGAGAGGGAAATGAGCGAGGGAGGTAGGGGTTGGGGGCAGAGCTTTCCATCATGCACTTCCAACAGGTCGCCCAGAGACCATGAGGAGCATGTATGTGGTAAGGCCTAGGGACCAAAGCCATAAAGGTTTCTGTGGTCACAGCCATGTGCTTCTTCTGGGAGGGACATCTGCTGCCCCAGATAAGCCTGGTTGTGAGTGACAACTTCCAGTTTTCCAGTGACCACAGTAGGAACTGGGGCCTGGTATATTACATACAGTACGGTACAACCTGGCTTTACCCTCTCCCAGAGCGATCTGGGCCAGGATACCAGAAGGGGCCTCGCTGCCACCCACATCCCCACCCCTCCCCCTACAGGTCATGCTTATGTCTGAGAACACAGTGTACAGTGTCCACGTGGGGGGTCCCAGGCAGGATAGGGCTCAAGGGCTGGAGACAGACTTGTTAAATCATGCCTGAGGACAGAAGGGAGAGGAGGAGCATAGCACGACACCTTTGCAAAACGGGTAAATGAAGAGAGGAGTTGCACCACAGCCCAGTGGAAGTCCCGGCACTGCCAACCCTGTAGCTTCCATGGAGGTGGAACTGTAGCTTACTCCCTCCTGCAGCCAGGACTCACTGAGTTCACACACCCTGCCCTTCTGCCTGGGGCCATGCAGCTGGTTCCAAAGGACTAGCACTCGCTAAATGTTCTCGGCACTGCTCTCGGCACTGCGAGATGGTTGAGAGACAGCAGAGGTGCAGGGTAGGAGAGGGCAAACAAGACCTCTTCACAAAGACCACTAACTATCCACGAGACCAGAACCAGGCCGTCCAGACACCTGCCCCCGGACATGGAAGGATGGAAAGGAGGGAGGGGCAGGAGGGCATGGTTAGGATCTGGCATGAGGTGTGCTGGGCATAGAAGGAGCAGGGCCCCCAGGTACCTTCTGGGCTCCGGAGAAGGCATGGTAGAAGCTAGACACATAAGTCATAATGGCTTTCTCATCCGGCCGGGCAGTTCCGACGATATCTGTGGAGACAGAAGGAGGTGCAGTTAAAGCCACATAAGTGAACACACAGTGTGTCTCATAAGGGGATGCAGAAACCTGAATGCTGTGATGGATCTTGCCGAAAGGTCCATCATGAATCTAGCCAGCCCCCCGAGTCAATGTACACTAAGAGGAGCATGGGAGACAGAGGAAGGGGTAACCGGATGCCCCCGGAAGCAAGCTTCAAAGAAGTCCACAGGGAATGCCCGACCTGGCAGCCCTTCTCCAACCACAAGGTCAATGGCATCAATAAAAGGGGTTGAAGGAAGGAGGGCGGAGATGAGGTAGAAATGACAAACAGAACTCTGCCCCCAGGTACAGGCACGGACAAAGAAGAAAAATAAGGTGTGGTGGAATATAAAAAAATCCTTTTGGAATGGTGGGCAATATACCACCTTATGCTTCTGTACATGTTTGGAATCTTCTTGACATTTTCAAACATAAAATGCCACTGATGGGGGTGTCAGGAGTACAGGGCTGGAGGCAATCTTAGACAATCCCCCCACCCCCACACTCCCCACCAGAAACTCTCTTCAGCTTCTGAACGGGGAACTAAGACACCGTAAGATGATACATGAGCATCAGGATTAAGAAGATCCCAAAGGACAATGGTCATGGTTCCCGCTTCTTCCAAGAGCAGAGAAGGAAGGCCTACCCTCCCTTCTCCAAGAAGCTTCCCCTATACTGCATGAGTACTTCTTCCTCAAGACCACACAGAATCCCTGACAGGCAAGCGACCCCAAGCTCTACAAGATGAGGTCCCAGGAGACAGACCACCTCCTTCATGCCTCGGCTGCTGGGGACCAGTGGAGAAAGCCCTTACCTTCGGCATCCAGCATCTTAGGGATATCCAAAAACTTCTCTGCCACATCAAAGGCCGTGTTCAGGTTTGTGAGTGGATCATCCTAAAAGAGAAAAGGACAAAGTGAGCATACAGAGAGCCACATGTCACAGCTTATCCCAGCTGGGAGGAATGGGGCACGGGTGTGGGGGCGGGGTGAGGGGATGGCGGGGGAAGAGACTTTCAGCTAGATCCTCCTAGGTTTTCTGGGTAAGAAAGGCTGGCTTCAAGGCCTTTAGGGGCCACTAGCTAGAGGTTTGACGTATTCACATACACACACCCAACACCACCACTTGTTGTGGATAGAAACATGTTTTGTTTTGGTCCCAGGTGTAGGATGTTGGACTGATCAGATGGTCCACAGCAGCAAACTATTTGCCTCATGCCAGCTCTAAGAGGAGGTCTTTGCCAGCTGCAGACAGTTTGAATCTGACTCTGGAGAGGGAATAAATGCTAGAGCCCAGAGAGTGGAACAAGGAGAAAGAACAAGGCTGCTCCTGCTTCCCCACTGTTGTTCCTGGTTGCTGTTGTGAGACAAGAAGTTGGAGATCTGCTGAAGTGAGGATTGGACTGGTTCCAAAGAACCCGATGACCCTGACCAGCAGGAAGCAGCTAAGAAAGAACTACACTCCCTCTCTCCCACTAACCCTTTCTCTCTCCTACCTGGTGTCAGGGGAGCAGGGAAAAAAAGATTTTTAAAAAGTAAATGAAAGAGTGTTAAAAAGTACACCAACCACCACCACCTCCAATAATAATAATTAAAGAAAAGGAGGCCGTAATATGAAAAAAAGCAACAACAGGCATGGTTCATGGGAAGGCTTGGAGGGAGGAAGAGAGAAATGATGTAATTACCTCAAAATGAAATTTAAAAATCTTTGATTTTTTTTTAAAAATCATTCGATCCAGGGGTTCACAGGATCTTGAGAGACACACAAAGAACTGAAAACATGGTCTCAGACAGAGCTGTGTACACTGGATCAGAGCAGCCCTGTTCATGGGTCAGAAAGCAGAAGTCAAGAGCTCACCAATGGGCAAGCGACATACGGGACATTGTCTCCCATGCAAAAGCAGCTGAGCTGGGAGGCTGGGACTCTCTTCTCCCTCAGAGGTTAGCTTGAGAATGGTAGCTCTAGCTCCGTATATAGGGCCAGGCCTTAGGCTCCTCTCCATTAGCCTTGTAGGTGAACAGAGGGTAGGAATGTGTTATCTCCTCCTTTGTAGCTTGCTCATCCATCTACACCCTAAAACCGAAGGCCCTGCCACCACCACAAGTAGCCAGGGCAAGAGCTTTCTTGGTTCCTGGTTAGCAAGCAGCCCTGTGCACACGTGTGTCTGTGTGGCGAAGCTAGACTGAACACTGCCCTCAGGCACTCTGGGGGAAAGGGAGAAACAGGCTTGTCATCCTAGAAGACCCCTGCCAAGAGGGCTACACAACAACAGGTTCCATTTCCATTCCTTTCTAGATCAACGTGCAGCTGGGGATAGCCCATGACACTGGCTTCATGGTAGATAAGAACGGTTCGGGACAGGCTTCAGCAAGGTCTAGGCCGGAGTGCTTGGACCAGCTTGGACACCTACGACCGCCACGAGTTTACAACAGGCCCCAGCTCCTCACCCCTCAACATGCATGCCTCACTTAAGAAAATCACCAAGTAGACTGACACCCAGACACAAATGAAGGTGATACAATGGCACTCAACTTCAGCCCCAGACACTTGGGAGGCTGAGGCAGGAAGATCACCAGAGTCAAAGAGCAGGAGACCAGCCTGAGCAACACAGTGAAACTCATCACTATCTCAAAAGCATAAATAAATCTGGCAACACAAGGAACCAAACCCCACAGTGTCTGCCTGAGACACTGGGACTCCAGGAAAAATGTCTCTCGGGTTAAGAGATTTTGTACAGCATCAATGGATACTTTCACCTTCTGGAATCAGAAATAATGGAAAGAAGAGATGTTACTTGAACATAGCCACTCAGTTCTGGTAGCTTTCTTGGTGGGTCATGTATGTGCAAAGGGATTTGTGATGTGTACACTGAGTAATAATCAGAAAAAAAGCATTTTCCCCCCTGCTTGCTTCCAAATGAGGCTGGTCCACAAGGCCAACAACTTTCAGGCTGGGCATTGGGCTTTCAGCAGCAGTCCTGTCCTGTCGTCAGCTGGTCTCCACCCGCTAGAGACCAGTCATCAGGCAAGAGAAGCCAGCCTTAGATCAGGTGAGCATACGTACCTTCCGCAGCTTTCCATAGTCAATCAGTTCAGGCCGGTGTCGGTGGATCAAGGCACAGAAACCAAGACCATCCTTCCAACTGTCCAGGGAGAAAGAGAGAGAACGAGAGAATGGAGCAAGCTGATGATGTCCAGTGTTCCTTATGCAATGCTCTGGAGCAGGGTTTAGAAGGCAGGGTGGGAAAGGGAGACTTCCGCCTGCCACAGTCCCAGGTATTGGGGTCAAGCTTTTCTGAGTGGTTGACAAGTCGAGATGAATCTGCTACTTCCACTCTCCCCTGCACTAAAGCCCGTGGCCTTAGCCTGTTGGTCTGGAACCTTGAGGGAGGGGGGTCTCCTCCCAGTATCACAAACGTCTGCAAAGGCGTACCAGGCAGCATCCGGGTCCAAGATACCACAGGGAGGGACGGCAGATTCAAAGGGACACACTCTTCCCCAGAAGAACTACAATTTCCTCTGGCTCTCCCAACAGGGGCAGGGCAGGAGGGCCCTGAGAAGGCAGGCCAGCCTCAGCGGGAGCCCCTGGTTTCAGCACTCACCTGATATGGAAGTTCTGGATGTTGACATTTTTATATGGGGCTGTCTTCCGCTGACACCACAGGAGCAACCCTTCTTTAGCTGATGTCTCTGTGAGGAAGGGGAAGAGAGAAGAGGTCAGTGGGCTGACCCAGGGGAGGGAAGATTCTGCCCATAAGAGGCCCTCCTGGGGCCTCAGGAGCTCAACTCTGTTGCTATAAGGAGGGAAGAAGTCCAGGCCACCATGGTCTATTTGTTTGGCAAAGCTGGAAAAGAAAGAAAAAAAGCAAGCCAGCCGCTCACTCACACCATAGACTAAAATGTCCAGACAGCAGCAGCAGACTTTCGGAGTTATCTGGCCAACTCCCTTTTATTCAAGAAGTGACGGTGATACAAGGTAAGTCAGCAACTGGTGGCTCCTCCAAGGACAGCTGGAAGAGCCTATGAAAGGTACATGACAGCCTGCGGGTCGAACATGGGGGAACAGGAAGAAAGGATTCCTGTCCGGGTTCATCCGAAAGAAGGCTCCCTCCTATTTACTGCACTGATGGTGGTCCTGGTGGCCTGTCACTGTATGTGCAGCAGATGGGCAACCGTCTGTAAAGCCAAGCACCTGAGGGGATGCAGGAACTCCCAGCACTAAGGTTGCAGGCTGCACTGCCCCGTATGTTCAGATCTGTGAGCTGCAGGCAGTGGCAGTTAGTAAAGAGGGCTCGTGCATTCAACCCGTCAAAATGGGCTTTATGATAATGCTACAGGATCTCTACAAATACTATTCAAGCACAAGCAAGCGGTTATAAAATTGGCATGGGGTGCCAGGTGTGGTGAATTCCTTTAGTCCCAGCACTCTGGAGGCAGAGGCAGGCAGATCTCTTGGAGTTCAAGGCCAGCCCTGGTCTACACAACAGGTTCTAGGCCAGTCAAAGGTACATGGTCAGTCAGTCAGTCAGCCAGCCAGCCAACCAATCTATATACGAATTGGCACGGGGCCTGAGAGATGGCTCAGCGGTCAAGAGCACACTCCTCTTGCGGAGAGCCTGAAGTTGGTTCACAGTTGCCTGTAACATCGTCTCCAGGAGCCAATGCCTCTGGCCTCTGAAGACGCGAGCACTCACATATATACAACCATATACAGACACACAAGCACATACCCAATTAAAAATAAATTAAGTCTTTACGGGCCTGAGGAGATAGGAGTACTTGTTGCTCTTCCCCAAGACTCAAGTTCAGTTCCCAGCACCCACCCTGGGACGCTCACAACTGTAATCCCAGTGTCAGGAGATCCAATGCCCTCTTGTGGACTCTGGGACACCAGGCACGCACACAGTACACAGACACACATACAGGCAAAGCCACCCCTACACATAAAACATACCATACACATAAAAAGTAATTAAATGTGCCTGCTCTAAAAGCATCAATCTCACCATTTAAAAAAGTAGGTTTTATATGCATATATCATATACATAGCAAACTACAAACAGGAAGTGATAAAAGCATTATAGCAGACACACAAACAAACCAACCAACCCCAGCTGGAGTAAGAAATCAGAGAGATTACTCTATCATACCAGGGCAACCATTTCAGATCTGAGCAGTGGCCACTAGGGGGAGCTATGAGAGCAGCGGTAGACATGGGACTCCCCTCACTTTCCCATGATTCCTCCTTTCCCACTTAGGGCAGGGTGATTGGCCTTTTCAAAGTGAGAAATGCCACTGGGCCAACATACTTCTGGGGTGGGGGGGTATTTGAAATCATAGGAGGGAGTTCTGGGTGAAACTGGAGAGAAAGGCGAGGTGGAGAAGTCAAGGGGAGAGGTCAAAGTTCAAGAAGGAACAGAACAAAGCAGAAACCTACCTTCCACAGAGATGTCCTGGATGGCAAAACGAAGGATGATGGTCCAGATCATGCCCAGGGTCATCTTCACATTCCCGTCCACAATTTCTACAGGAAACAGGGGTAGGACATGTCAAGCGGATGGAAGCAAGCAGACACACATTTTCAGCATCCCATATCACTCCCTGCACCACTCAGTAATCTCCCACTGCTAGAAGGAAAAAAATTGTTTACTTGTTTGTTTGTGCTAGGGATTGGATTCACACACCTCAAACATACAGAGCTCACCAAGTTAAGCCACACCCAGCTCCACATAGAAAGTTGGCACCGATCAGTCAGGACAGATCAGGAGAGAAACCCATTTGAAGTATGATGAAGGAATAGATGATTCTCTTGAGACAGTGGGTTCATCAGAAAGGACGCTCTATACCCTAAGCCATAGTCACCCAGTCTGAAGACAGGAGGGGGCAGATTTCTAAGCCCTCACAGAGGTCCTGGGGTCTGTGTACACAGCTCTCAAAATAGCCATTTACACTACCCCAAATAGCCAGAGTGAACAGAAAGCCACCACACACACACACACACACACACACACACAGAGTGAACAGAAAGCCACCACACACACACACACGTGTTTTAAAAAGCTGCCATTTTAACCAACCCTCTGATTTGATAGGTCAACTTCAAGATGCCCTAAGTTTTAAAATAGACTTTTGTTTTAAAACACAGTCAAGACGACAGCTTAAACAACCTGCTATATTTAGTTCTAGCACTTTTCAGACATTACATGCTACAAATTCTATCATTTTCCTACCTTTTTCTTTCCCTTTTTCTTTCTTCACACATACACACACACACACACACCAAGCCTAGAAACAGAATAAAAGTATAAATCAAGACTGGAGAGATGGCTCAGGAGTTAAGAGCAGTGACTGCTCTTCTAGAGGACCCAGGTTCAATTCCCAGCATCCACACTTTGCAGCTCACAACCATCTGTAATTTCAGCTCCAGGGGATCCAATGCCCTCTTCTGGCCTCTGCAGGCACCATGCAAGCACATGACGCACAGACATACATGTAGGGAAACACATAGGAAATAAAACTAAGTAAATCTTAGACCAAACAAAAACTACATCAGCTTTAGCCCCAGAGCTCTTTGGGTCTAGTGGGCTGAGAGGTGAGGTTCCGCTGTCACTGCAGAACTGGACAGTAAGCTGCTCTACCGCAAGGGGCTCTCAGTGAAGAGCAAAGGACCCAAGGGATGTCTTACTGATTTCCCCTCTGTGATACTGTGCTGGGTCTGCATCGGTGTGCTGGGTGAAGGAACACCAGGGTTCATTCACTGGGGACACAAGGTCTGCTGTAACTTGCCAACAGAGCCACAGACAGCCATGATAGAGGTCACAGAGGGCTGTGGCAGCAGGCAACTGTTTCCCTGAACAGAACTCTGCAGGAGATGCAGATGATTCTTTCACAGGGGTTGTGTATCAGATATCCTGCATACCAGATATGAACAGTTCATAACAGTAGCAAAATTACAGTTTTGAAGTAGCAATGAAAATTATTTTATGGTTGGGGGGGGGTCACCACACCAGGAGGAACTCTATTAAAGGGTCGCAGCATGAGGAAGGTTGACGACCACTGCTCTACGACCTCCAGCACCTTCACATTGGAACACTAACAAGGTTTAAACTGATGTGCACAGAATCTAAGCTCTCAGAGGTAAATGGGGAAGGGCATGAATAAAGACAGACCATGAAATCAGGTATCATTTCCCAAGACATTAAATTAGTACACTTTAAGAACAAACAAATCTAGACACATACACATTATTACACTGCAGCTAGAAGGATAAACTGTTTGTTTTTGTTTTTTTAAATCTTGTTGAAAAAGCTGGCAACAGGGAGCAGGCATGTCAAAGCTGTTCAGTTCTGGTGGTGAGATTCTATCTCTGTCCCTGGCCAAAGATCTGCACTGCAGAGTAAGGTTTCTGTATAAATACCCTGTTGTTCAGTTATTTATCCTGGAAACTATGTTCAAAGTACAAAGAGTGACTTACGTCCCCAGAGCCCCACATCCTTCGCTTCTGCTCACAGCCATGGCTTTCCACCCCACGAAGAGCCCAGTGGCCAGTAAAAGCCAGTGGCCTTTGAGGCCCTCTTGGGCTTGAGCCTCCTTGGTCCCTTCTTCCATCCTCGATGGCATCCCCATTGCTCCCTCTCCCAGAATATCCATGTGGCTTGTCCCTCCCCTCCTCGCTGAAGGCCACCTCACCGCAGCCTTCCCTGACCACGCATTTTTCTCTACACTGTTCTCTACCTGATATCTGCAGGTATTTCCTATTGTCTTCTGGATGGACATGGGTCAGGTCCTCTCCTGTCTTGCATCACTACTCAGAGCCCAGGGCAGGCCTAGTACTGAGTGAGGCCTCCAGGAACGAAAGAACAAAGGAATCAATGAATGAACAAAAGAAAGAGCCGTCAATCACGGCGAGCCAGCAGGGGCACGCGGGCCTGTCATCGCCCGATGGCCTATCACTGCTCAGCCACTCCCAAAGCAGGCCCGGGTGACCACAACTTAGCTGTGCTCAAACAGATGTTAACAGAACCCATTCAACACAACATTCCTGAGGTTTTAATGACTGGGGGCGGGGGGGGGAGGGGACCTTACAATGAAATTTTATAGGCAGCATTCCGACTCTAAAGGGAAAATTTTTTTTAAGCTTATAAAAGAGAGGAGACTGAAGCTCCGTCTTTCTTGAATGGATACCTGCCTTCCCTCTGCCAGGCTCTGTGAGGGACAAACCCAATGGCCTCCCATGGGGGCCTTTCAAGTACTAGGGAGACACGTGGTTTCCTTTCTGGGCTCCTAATAATTCTTTCCCTCTTCCTCAGAACTTAGTGGACTCTAAGTCATAGCGAAGAGACAGAAAACTAACGCTGGAGATGACAGAGGACTGAGGGATGTGCTCAGAGTCCCTCACTGCCTTTCTTACGGGTCAGGCTCATACCACCCCCAAAGCGCATGCGCGCACAGCAGTCCCTTCCATTCCCGAAATAGGAGACCCTTCCTCCAGGTATCTGTTGACAGGAGGGGTACCCCTGACTAACAGGCAGCCTGACAGCAGGGGCTGCTGAGAAGAATGGGGTGCGCTGTCACTCCTGGTCCATGGTGACCTAAACGCTGCTCACATCCTGCTTGCTCAGACCCTGTTTCACCTCCTGACTCCAGGAACACAATAACCTGCCCACATTCAAAGAGCAGAATGACCAGTTATGAAGACCCCATGTGATGGAACCTGGAGTCCCAGGGAACAGGGCCCTTCAGGCCAACACTCAGGCTTCTGGACCCACTATGTGGCTCTCCCCACCCCCAACAAATCTGAATTACTGGGATGGCCCCAAGCCCTTGGCACCCAAACACCAAGCTACCCTCTCACGCCAAATCTCAAGATTTAAGGATTCTGCTTGGGTCCCCTCTCCCCTGGTTAAATCCCAAGCCCTCACCCCACTAAGCCTCCACTTCATGAAATCTAGATGTTTTAGACACAAAGAAGGCAAAAGGCAAGAGAAGTCTCAGGGCTTGGTTCTAATCCTGGGGTTTGACACACACTTGCTCCATCTAGACACTTCAGGGACAAGGTCCACAGGACATTCAGGAGCACGCGTTGCATTCCGTGAGGTCTGGCATGCTCTCCAGGACCAGTCTGCCCACAGGATCCCTCTGCCAGGCCTGGTCCAGTCAGTGCTAGAGTGGAGGGATGTCCTGCCAGGGCCTGGTCCCCACACACAATCTTCAGCAACGAAGCCCTCCCACTTCTGGGAGGACTTCCAGGAGCTCTGCCCCACAGCATTCAGTTCGTAACAGTCAGCTCTGAAGCGCTACTCCTTACAGAGCAAAAGCCCAGTGTATGTTCACCTAGCTTTCTGAGGCCAGAGTCTCAGCCTGCCTCCTACAGCTGTACGAAGACAGAGAATAGTTCACTTTACAACAGGAACCGGGTCAGCACAGCAATGGGACACAGGGGCCTATGTGGCATGGCAGAGGCTGAGTGGCGCCAGAGCTATGGAGTGTTGGAGGACACAGCAGGGCCCATCAGGACAGGAAGAGGGTTAGAACTCAGCCCTACAGCCTGAACCTCTGGGCTGGGCCTGGCTCCTCTACGGAGGTGTAGCTTGGTTCAGAGTGACCTGACATTCTGCCTCTCTGGCAATTTTTCTGGTCCTCAGCACTCTGCACCCTAAAACCCAGCCTGTCAAACCCACCTCTCCAGCCTGCCCTGGGGTGGTGATACACAGATACCTCCTGTTGGGACAGGCTTTGGCTAGCACAAAACATATTCATCCGTCATCCATCTTTCTCCCTTCCTCTTTGGTGGTCCTCCATCAATTTTTCCTTTCTAAAATTCTGCCTTTTCTAGCTGCTGCTGCTGCTTTTTTTAAACCTGCCACAAAGGCCCTGCATTTCCACTCCACAACAGTTGATCAGATCTATATGAGCCCATCCCTTCTTTGCAGGAAAAGCTCGTTCTAATTCATTGCACTCCCCACCCATCCCTACTCTTCACCCAAACCTATTTCCCATACTCTTTCCCTCCCTACCCCAGTGGGAACCTGAAACTGGTGCCAGACCATTGAGTGGCATTTTTCTCGGCTTCTTCTGCCTAAAAAAAAAAAATCTGCCAAGGCTTCAGTCCTCCCTAGGAAAACATGATGTTCTCTTATTCTTATTAAGAGGCAAAGAATGTTTTTCCAGCCACAAAGTCAAGTACCTGCCACACACACACACACACACACACACACGTGCAGCTAGGAGCTGTGGCCACAGCCTGAAGACAACATGGCCTTTGCCCTTGAGATATTCAACGCTGCAAGGGTGCCAGGATTCAGGTGTGGCTGCCACCTTGAGCAACAACCCAAACAGGTAAGGCAAGGGGTCGGCCAACTTCCTCAATAAAGGGCCTAACAGGAAATAGTGTTGGCTTTCCTAGCCACACGGTCTCTGAAGCAACTACTGGGCTTTGCTGCTGACACCCAAAGCAGCACCAGATGACAGAGAGCCAAACAAGCAGATGTGGGTATGTTCTGCTGTTCACCAAGAGCTTTGTCAACATGCATGGTGGTGCAGGCCTTTAATCCTAGCACTTGGGAGACAGAGAAAGTTGGATCTCTGTGAGTTCAAGGGCAGCCTGGTCTACAGGGCCAGTTCCAGGACAGCCAAAGCCACACAGAGAAACTCTGTCAAACAAACAAACCTTTGTCAACCCCACGCACTGCTGTTTTTTGGCCTTGTTGAAGAGGATGGAAAAGTATAAAACACTTCCATGTCTTAGGGAGGGGAGGCTTTTCTCATCACCCGCAGGAAATCTGCTCTCACAGATTTAAGGGGAACAGTATCCCCAGCATTTCTTTGGTGTCAAGCGCCATGGTCTTCTGTGTGCACGTTTTCTATGGAGGGGGTGAGCATTGGAGACGCTGGTTAAAGCATTTCAGCATGGCTTTCCTCATGACAATCGAGTCCTCCCTCATATCACAGCCATGGCCATGCCTTGACCAAGTGAGTAAGATGGTGTCTCTCACATGTTCACATCCAGTGAACATGTCATGTCACTAGAGAGCATGGTTAGAATATTCTGGCTGCTCCTTCAGAGCCAGTACAATGTATACCAGAAGCCCTGCTGCATTCCAGTAACTGAAGAGCATGCCAACAATGGCTTCAACAACTTTTTGTTTAAAAAAAAAAAAAAAAAGCTTCTGAAGTGATGGGGGGAAAAGCCAAGGAACTATGGTGCTGGGAGATGCTACTAAGAAAGCGGCTTTGGCCCTCCCCCAAAAGGTTGGTCGGGGAAGCACACATCTCTAGTGCCAGCATGCAGGAAAGGCAAAGCTAGGTGGACCTCTGTGAGTTCAAGGCCAGCCTGATCTATAAAGCAAATTCCAAGACAGACAGACTACACAGAGAAACCCTGTCTCAAAAACCAAAACAACAACAACAAAAGAAAGCTGCTTTGGGAACAACAGTGTCTCCCCAGGGCCCTGTCAGGCACAAGTCTGTCTGTATTGTTCCACCCACAGAGCCACAGAGCACCTCATAGAACACAGGGGATTGGGGGGAGGGGGGCACAGTGACCAGCACTCCACGTGCAACCGCACATCTTAAGGACTGCAGTGAGAGAATGAGAAAGTCCTAGTGTGGCTGACCAAAGAGGTGGCGGCTGTTTCCAAACGCACATGAGCCCAGGAGTCAGGGCAGAAAGGACCAAGGAAACAGCGATCACAGGTTACCAGCCTCACCTTCGGCCCCGATGGATACCAGCTTGACCCCTTTGCTGGCTATGAAATCCAGGGCCTTGTTGACGTTGGAGATCTTGTGCACTCGCATCTTGCCTCTCTCTGGCTTTGCCAAGCGTTCGCCTACAAGAGGGAGAAAAATGAAGGTGAGGTGCAATTGCCCAGGAGCCAGGGCCACCCTCACTCCCCCCTACTCAAAGTGGTTCTTAAATGGACATATACATGATGTTCCTTCTCAGGTGTTTGGCATTATCTATGCAGGCAGGAAATCAAAGAGAACTTAGGTCTACCTGGATTCTTCCTCTTCTCCTCAGAGACAAACCTGTGGGTGTCTGCTCAAAATTTAGATCTTTCTTTAAAAATATTTTTTTAAATGTGTGTATGTATGTGTGTGCAGGTGCTTGATGAGGCCAGAAGAGGGCGCTGGGTGCCTTGGAACTAGAGTTACAAGCAGTTGTGAACCACTCACTGTGGGTATTTGGTACCAAGCCTGGATGCTCTGAAAGGGCAGCCACTCTCTTAACAATGGAACGGTCTCTCCAGACCCAGCATTTATTTGTTGTGTTCCTAATAGATGCCAAAGATTAGCCAGGAGCTGAAAATATGAGAGTAAACAACTCTCTTGCCTTTTATATAATGGCAGCCCAGTAGGAAAGGACAGGCCTTAAGTTAAAAATTAAAAAGTAGACAAATGAGCCAGGCACAGAGGCACATGCCTTTAATCGCAGCACTCAGGGAGGCAGAGGCAGGCAGATCACTGTGAGTTCGAGGCCAGCCTGGTCTACAAATCGAGTCCAGGACAGCCAAGGCTACACAAAGAAGCCCTGTCTCAAAAAGCAGAAAAAAAAAAAAAAAGTAGATAATACATACAATGGACAAATACTGAAAAGCATCTGTGTTCTTCTGAGAAGGAAAGGAGGAGGAGGAAGAGCAGGAGGAGGGAAAGGAAAGAGGGAAAGAGGGGAGAAGGGTGGGAAAAGGCCTGTGGCTTATAGTCATGCTAATACTGCAGGGAATGGGGACCAAGGCAAAGGAGGCACTTTTAAAGGCCCCAAACTCCCTGACCACTTTGTTCAGGACATAGGTACAGGCCTCTTTTCAGTATTTCGGGGAAAAAAAAGCCTGTGTTGAAATGGAGCTGCCTCTGGTATTCCTAACCCCACCCACTGTAGACCACATCCCATGCTATTACACTGCCTTCCAGTGGGCAACCTCAGCTCTGCCCCAGGCCCGCCTTCCACTCACACCCTCCCCTCCTCCACACCGGGCTTCTGC
The DNA here is from genome assembly GCA_028658305.1 of Pachyuromys duprasi. Taxonomy (NCBI): domain Eukaryota; kingdom Metazoa; phylum Chordata; class Mammalia; order Rodentia; family Muridae; genus Pachyuromys; species Pachyuromys duprasi. The sequence goes on along the minus strand of CM053765.1, from coordinate 32,476,513 downwards.
TCCTCAAGCTGCAAGATCAGCAGACAGAAAGAATCTGGGGGATGGGGTAGGGGTGTCAGTTTGCCGAATTTCAGTAAAAGCACTTTAACCCCAGAACAGACAACCTCCGGGGACCTATCAAAAGGACCACCCTGCCTCCTCACCCCACTATATGAGCCACTGAACCGACATTTGAAACAGGTGCATGGTAGCAACAGGGATAAATGAGTGGACATTGACCAGGAGTCCAAGTATGCTATAGGCAAAGCTTAATGGGAGCATCTGGAGGGAGCTGAGAAGACCAGGAAACCAACAGAAACAACAGGCAAGACTGTACTCAGGAGGTTCCAGACAGAGGCAAGGCCCGAGAACGGACTAGAGGCATTCACGTCACATTCCAGCAAAGAACTGCTCTATATTTTGTTGGCGTCCTGACACTGTGGGAAGCTGAATTTTAGGAAGATGGGCTAAATGAATTGGGTTAAAAAAAAAAAAATCTCAAGACAGCGCCCCATACAAGCTGTGGCACAGTTATTGACAGGTGTTCTTAGCAAAGCTGACAGTGAGAATCGGGGGCAAACAGCACAATGGAAAGATCTGGAAAGCCTGCCGCCTTGCCTGAAAAGGAGCGAGCTAAAAGCTGAGGGCAGGCAGGATGTGACTGTTAAGAGATCAGTGGCTTTAAAAGGAAGGGCTGGCAGAACTGATAAGATCCAGGGGCTTCTTTTTGTTGTTTTGAGACAGGGTTTCTCTGTGTAGCCCTGGCTGTCCTGGACTCTCTTTGTAGAGCGGGCTGGCCTCGAACTCACAGCAATTCAATCCGCCTGCCTCTGCGCCCCAAGTGCTGGGATTAAAGGCATGAGCCACCACACCCAGCTAGATCCAGGGGTTTCTTAACGGACTACCCCATTGAGGACTCTCTCCTCTGTGTCGGAACCAACAACTATGGCTGATAGTTAGAGATCCTTCGGACTCGATTGACTTAGCAGACAAGTAGCTTCCATCTTAAAGGCGTTATCATCAGATAGCATCTTAGGTCTACAGAAAAGCCTCCCCAGTCCCGTTGTAACTGTCCCTCTGATGTGCCCACCAACGTATTTTAACTTATGACTGTCTTTGTCCCCCCAAAAAAACTATAAAAACATCATGAAACTGCTTCCACAATGGAATATAGAATGTAAGGATAACCTCAATCCGTGTCTTTGAGCCATAGTTACTCAAAAAAGCTCCAGAATAAACTATAACTTACTCTCTTTTAAAAAACAAAAACCAAACAAACAAAAAAGCTAAGAACTTTACACTGAGTCAAGAAGGAAAATGCCTTGACAATGAAGATGTCTTGGACATCTCAGGAACTGGCCAAACCCCACCCATCACAAGCTCCATAATGTAACACTGTAAAATCTTTCAAAAGGCTTTGCCTTCTGGGGAGGGCAATGAGGAAGGGAGATAAATTAGAACAAAGTATTAAGGAATATACACATATAAAATTAATAATAATACAAAAGTAAGTCAGGAGGGGGGGAAAAACAGTTTCCCTTTCAGAAGAGAAAGCTGCCAGGGTGCTCTGCCTAAGGGGGCGTTTTTCTAGGTTCAGCTTCCAGGCACTTAGAGGCCACCGCAGTGTGGGAGGACAGGGGAACATGCAGAAGGCTTCATCCATGTGATGCTGGTTTTGCAAGCATGCAGAATTCAAGAGTTACAGAGCTATGGTGGTGTCTACCCAGAGTTCAAAGGAAGGCCTGGGAGGCCAGGAAATGTATAAGACGGTTGAATTACCTACAAAGAGCTCTGGGGGGGCTGAAGCCTAAGCTGCAATGGAAACTCCATGGATGCTGAGCATGCAGGGAATGCGGAATGTCTGCTAACAAAAGCCTCCGGCGGTGGAAGCAGCCAACACAAGAGAAAAGCCACATGAAAGGAAGGGATCCCCACCCAAGCCCACTGAGGTTCACATCCCCCCACCACGCCTCCCCGGATTGGACCCGGACATGGCTGTACAGGCTGGGATCTTCACTCTTCTGAGTTCTGGTCTTATTTTGGCACTTGTGTCCTTTCCTATGTCCCTGGCCCTCTCACTTGTGCCACAGTATGTTAGAGGTATTACTGCCCAGTTTCACAACTTAAGGGATTGCCTTGGGTCTCTGTAGGGACTCTGGACTTAGGACGTCTGAACCTGAACAAAATGTTGGAATTATTAAGAGCACGAGGACTTATGGAGATAAATTGAACGTAATATTTTGGGATCCAGGGGTAGAAGGTTATGGTTTAAAGTGACCTGTTTGGGTATCAAGTTGACAAGAGGTAGACTTTGATGCTCAGTCATAAGTGTTGACTTGGATGAATTAAGAAGTGTCAAAATTAGTCAAGTACACACCGGGGTGTTCTCAGAGATAATTACATCACTAGGGAACAGACTGATGCCTGGCAGGATTCATACTATGATAGCATCATTAAAAAGTGGTGAAAGCAGAAGGTGGGGCTTCTGGAAGAAGTACATCACTGCAAAAATGCTCTTGCTGCCATCATGCTCACTGATCCGCTCTGCCCCAACAGGCTGATGCTTGTGAAACCATGAGCCAAAATAATTAATTCCAAAATAATTAATAATAATAATAATAAAAGCTAAAATGGTTCCGCTTTCCATTGTGTATTATTTTCCCCCGCCCAGGTTTCACTTTAATAAAGGAAATGTGAAAAGCTGTTTTTAAAGAAGGGAGGCTGTCAGAAGTCATGCAAGAGCCCAGGGACAGTATGTCATCTGGGGAGATGTAAGAGCCTCCCAGTGTGGTAGAGGACCTGAGGTCCACTACCTTTTTGGGAATAGTTAGTTGGAAAGAAAGCAGGTGCCAGCTCCCAAATGATCCCAAGGGCTCAGCAAAAGGAATGTGGACTCAGGCTAGAAGCCCTGGGGAGACACAGAAGCCTTTCGAGCAAGGGAGCAACGTGACCATATTTGGACTATCAGAGAATCGTAGGCCTGGGCTGCCTCACAAAGCAGGACTGTAGGGAGGAGAGGGCAGAGGACGAGACAGAACCTAAGGCCTTCGTGGTTTCCTCTAGGTGGGAGTCACCAGACACAGGACAGGAGGGGGGGAGGGGATCATGAAAGAAGGAAACAGACTGCAAAGTACGTCAAGTTGGAAAGGGGCAGAGGCCGAGCAGTTCGCGGTCCCAGCTTAGCTGTAGGATAACAAGGTGAAGTCGGCTGCAAGAACAGAGGGCCAGCTACTGCTTTGAGCATACAAGTGGACACGCATAATGCAATGATTTGGATATGGCTTGTCCACTAGTGGCTCAGGTCCTGGAGGCTTGGTTCTAGCATGGGGATATTCCAAGGGGTAAGATTTTTAAAAGGCAGGGCCTAATAAGGTCATTGGGGTAATCCCTCCAAGGAATGAGAGTAAGTGATGTGAGATCTTGATGAACTCTTTTCTTGTATTTTTTATTATATATATTATTACATATTATATATACTCACACATGCGCACGCACACGCATACATACATGAGCGTTTTGCCTGCATGTATGTGAATGTATGTGTGTGTGCCTCGTACCCAGGGAGGCCAACATGAACACGGACAGAGCACAGCCAAGCGCTACAGAACTCAAAGGCTACCACCCTGCCCTAGCCAGGGCCAGCTCACCCGAGATGACCTCCAGGAGCAGCATGAGCTTCAGGCCGTCTCGGAAGTCCTCTTCAATGTTCTCGATCTGTGTCCCTGCCTTGCGCAGGTGGGAGTTGCACCAGGCCGTGAACGTCTAATACAAAGGGAAGAAAAGCGGGCGGTCAGTCTCCTCACAAGCCATGCGGTCGGTCTCTGAGGCCCCTTACCACAGACCTCAACAGCTTCCAGCCCCCCCCACCCCAGCTTCTTCCCAGTTGTTCTGAGCAAGGCCCTCCGGCTTGTGCTCAAGGCACATGAAGGAACTAGGGAAGGTGGCCACCCGTTCGGGAGACTCAATGGAAAATCTTAGCGTGGTTGTTCCACATAGTCACACCAATCGATGGCGTTAGAGGGGGGAGAGAGGGTCTTGACAGAAATGCAAGTGGGCCAACTTTGGGGGCCTATGGGTACAGGATGGCGGTTGGAAGGAAGCCGCACCTCCCTTAATGGGTCTTTCCCCAGCCATCCTCAAAAGCATAATTTCTGCTCATACCCAGAAGTGTCACAATCCCATTCTTAGCAATCTCCCTCTAAGACAAGTTCATTTCAGCCTTTACAGTTTCAAAAAGAGTAAGGCCAGAAGTTTCACTTGAAACCCACTGGCTCCTCTCGCTAGGTTAGGTTGTAAAATCCTTCTCCACTTTGTAGCTAACCAGGGGAAAGGATTCCTTTTTGTTGGGGACAGATTCCAGAGGCGTGGTGTCAGGAGAAGGAGAAAGCAATGACCCCACGGCATGTGTATGGGGGCATTTGGGTTAGGATTGGTGGGGGAACCTTCAGCCGTAAAACCACAGAGAATAATTTCAGAGAATGGATGGAAGGAAGTTGATGCAAAACCATCAGCTTTGTAGCTACTTCTCTGAGATGGAGTGGGGGACCAGTGGGCCACCAACCACAGGCAGGCCTCCAACCAAAGGGGTCTTATGCTAATAGCGCCTCCTGGTGGTGCAAACATGGAATGGGTTGGCCCCACAAACAACGGTGAATATGGGTGCTTCAGTTTCACGGGTTCATTCAAAACTTGCTCAAATCTCACTCTGCTGAAACTACGCAGAAGGGCGCTCTTGCTTTGGACAACCCCAGGCTCCTCCCACCAATGACACCGCTGACTACATGAGGCTCAAAAGTCTGCTCCTGTTCATCTTACCCGCCCTGTGAATCCCATGCTAGAAATGTTCTCATTCAGGGGAGGTACCCATGTCCCACCCTCCTCTTGCTCTGGGAACCTCCAAAGTGAAGAGGCAATGGATGAGTAGAGAAAGAACATCAAACTGGTGGCTATTAGGGGAAGCAAAAGCAGACTATCTGGATTTATGAACAAAGTTGAAGAGGCCGTGGTAACAAGAAGGGGGACAGAAAGGCGGGGAGGGGGGAGGATGAGAGAGGGGATATGACTCTGAGAGCTTTTGGGCTAAACATTCTCGACCTCACCATTCACTTACCAACCCGGGGCCCTCTCTCTCCTGCAAATACCCATCGCCGTGACTGGGAGAAGGGGTATATGCTATACCAAATATCCGGGGAAACAGCATCAGATCAGGTGGGCAGGAGATTAAACTCTTCCTCAGTCTGCGCTGTCCTCCATACCTTGCTTGGCTAACACATCTGCCTTCCAGCACCACGTAGGGATGTCACCTTCTCCAGGAGACATGCCTGGGTTGCTCGCAAAGCCTGCAGCACCATGTAGTCATTCTACTGTGGCTGGGACCTGGTGACGCACCCTGGGGAAGCTGGGTGCTCTAGAGAACCTAATGCAAAGCTCAGGGGTCATAAAGCGCCAATGGAGCCTACGGGTGGTACTAAGCGGTCAGGGTGTGGAGGGGGTAGGTAGCCATCCTCCCGGGCGCTAGAGACCCTCTGGCCTCAGAGGACAGCTCAGGGGACCAGCTGACAGAGGGTAGTATGCACCAGATACCCTGGCGGGAGTGGGAGGGACAACACTCTTCTTAGCGTTTGTTTTTATTTTGTTATAGCTTGTGTCAGCATTTTAAAAAATATTTTGCTTCCACAAGGTCTCTCCCAATGGCCACCTGTCCATACCTCACTTTGGCCAGGAGCCACCACACTGCACATTCACTGGGACCAGGGATAGGAATGTCTCATGCCGTGATCACCATCTCCTAGCTCCTGGTTATTAAAGCCTCTTTCAGGCTCACCCTCCAACTTTCTGTCCTTTCCACCCTCAGCCAAAGGCTTCCAAAGGCCTTCAGGGAAACTAGCCAGTGCCAGCAACTGAGAGTTGAAGTTCCTGGCAGGAGCTGCCCAGATGAGAGCTCCCTGTTTACTAGCCTGGTCTTGAAGGGGAGGGGCGGAGGGAGGAAGAGGCTGTTGTAAGACGACTGGGCTTGTGAAAGTGCAGTAGAAAGCAGCTGGCCCCATTTCCTGGGGAAGCTTCCGGGGCCCACACAACACCTGTGTTTGTTCAGGCCTCAGGGACTAAGCCTCCAAGGGAGACTCAATAAAAGCCATAGTCCCCAGGGCCCCTCAGCTTAGGGCCCTGAACTCCTCCAAAGTATTTAAAGTACCCCAACAAGCGGTAGCCACAAAGCTCAGAAATGGGAGTCGTACTTTGAAGAACACAGTCTTCCTACAGACCAGATCTGAATCTAAAACTCCAGTTCCCCTAGCAGTAAAACGGAGATTTGCAAGGCACTTGCAAAGTCTGCAGTGCCATGTAATGAAGGAGGCCCAAAACAGCAACAACAAACCAAGCATGCTGGGAGCAGGGCCGGGAAGGGTAGGCTACACTCTCTCTCTCCCCTCCCTGCCTCCAGCCACCAAAGTACCCAAGGTCCCACCTTTCCAGGCACTGCTCTGAGGAACCTTTGGGGCTGGTGCTAAAGTGTGCTGAAAGAATGGATATATGTGTGTGTGCTGTGTGTGTGTGTGTTTTTTTTTGAAAAGGAAAAGTAATAACTTTATCATTTTACAGGTAAGGAAGGTCAGCTAATTAACCACGGTGCCTGAGCATCAGGAAGTATGGGAGCAGGAACTGTGACTGCAACTACAGCTCCTTAAGTTAATTGCAAAGCTTTGCACAGCTCGTCTGCTGAGCAGAAGAGAGTTCCTACGGTACAGAGGGGCAGACGGTGGCACCCACCAGTGTGGAGACTGGTGGGTGGCATTTACTTAGGGAATACCTAACAAGAAGCAAACTATGCAGAAAGAATCCTGCGGCCCTCGGATTCAGCCCTGAGGAGAAGGTAGCAGCCAAAGAAAGATACACCCATTTCAGACACCTCTGGCCCCGGAGGTGGGCAATGCTACACTCAGAAGCCTAAGGGTCCAGCTTCATTTGAATAAAGGGGTAAGGGGCCACATGCCTACCTGCACCCCAGTGGGCCGTGCTTTAATTTCCCTCACCCCAAAAATCTTCACTGCCCTTCAGGAGCCTGTTCATCGAGTAGTTTAATAAGGAAACGGGGAAAGTCAACTGACCTTCCTTCACTGGATCCACTGCGCTCTAGAAATGAGCTTGGGTGGGTTGGGATGGGGGGGTACCATGAGGTCTTAGGAGACAGGCTTAGGCAAGGACCCTTCTCTGCCCCTGCGGTACCTCTCCACACCTGTCCCTCTCTCCCCATGGACACACATACATGCATTCATGTGTGTCCAGCTGTTGGCCTCTGCAGATCTTGGATAGGGAGAGAAAAAAGGGACATGGGTCCCCTCACCCCTCCCTGACCCTGGCACCTAATGGTGGCTTGAGGAGGTGACAAATGTGTCCACATGTCAGAGTATCTCAGGGTCATAAAGGGCACACGGTTGGCCAGTGCGAGAACGGAACCTTGTCCCCAACTTTTAGGGTCTGAGTCTTGCTTGCCTGGCTTCTGCCATGTTCTCATTTTGCCCTTAACAACTACCAATGGCAACATGTCTCCTCTAATACCCTTGAGAATGGAACTGGCTTTTGAAATGTGCCAGACCTGTCTCCTAGCTCCAGGGTGTCTATGGGTACCCACACAGCCTTAGTTTTCAGAACTATACAATGGGGGCAACAGTTATCAACCAGGCATTCCTGAGGCAACGCTTAAATGAAACAATACTAACTAACAAAGTAGTAGCACTTGTTTATATTAATATTATATATTACATAATATATTATAGTAATTATTTATATTAACAAATGGCCCCAAAATATGAATGTGTCTGAAATACAGTGGGCTTGAAGTGGCCCCTGATGTGATTGCTACTGCCTCCGCGGTGGTTTCTATTAAGATTTCCAAATGTCACAACCAGTCGGGATTGCAGTACAGATGACTGTTCCCATGGCATGAGCCAGCGGCTGGGTTTTTAATCGGCTGTAGCCTTGACCTTAGTGCTAGGAGAGGAGCAAGCACAGGAAAGCCACAAGCTTGTGTGACATCACTCCACAGAACAGTAATCTTCAGGACCGAACAGGTGAGGTGGCCGCAGAGATGACCACACAGATCCTTCACCTGGCACTGTGGGTGAGTGACCTGTCACAGCTCCAACTTAGATAGCCAACAGCAACATGAGGGTAACAGTGGGCAGCCTGTGAACTGGTAACAGGTGGTCTGAAGAGAGTCCCCTTAAAACCAAAGGAGGCAGGTATGGTCGTGCAAACCTTTAACCCCAGGACTTGCAGGAAGAGGCAGGTGGGTCTTGATAAGTTCAAGGCCAGCCTGGTCTGCAGAGCAAGTTCTAGGATGACTAGGGCTATATAAGAGATTCTATTTCAAAACAACAACAGAAAAAAGGGGGATACCTGGGCTGGGGGGGGATTGGGAGACCCCCTGGGTAGAGGGAGTGGGATGGTGGGCATTGCTGAGTAGCTTCTAAGTGCTACTATCACCCTGCTGGAGGGAGAAAGCTACGTCATCGCAGAGCTCGCTGTAAGCACACTCCATCAATGACGTCAGGCTGGCAGAGATGTTTAGGTAGCGCCTAACATCCTCATTTCACAACTGAGGGCACACGACCCAGAGAGGGTAAGTGGCTTTGTTCAAGCTACCAACTGACGCCAACTCTAACTCCCTCACAACTTCTGCTCCCCAGAATAACATGGCTCGGGCATGGCTGGGGTGCTAGAAGGGGTAGGGAACCAACGCTGACATTTTAAGCGGTCACACAAGTGAGCCAAATTTCATGGAACCCCACTGAAAACCAGTCACCGGGAAGTGAAAACACAAATCACGTGGGTTCCAGAGATTCCCACCAGCGTCAGCAGCGCTAACATGAGAGGCGGCCTCTCTGGACAGCATGGCAGAGAGAGGTCAGAGAGGCAGCGCCTGTGGACTGGTGGGTGATTGTCAAGGGACCACACAGACGGGAAGCAGACCAGCAAGGCATGGGCAGGGGGAACGGGAACTTGGTCTCTGGCCCGCAGGAGAAAAGGTAAGTCTGAGGAAGGCATCTCAGCTTCCATAGTCAAAGAAGCATGGCTGATGATGTAGCCCCCAACAGGCCCGCTGCAGCCCCAGGCAGCACAGGCAACTGGTGAGGGATGTGGACTCTGCAATTGGATAAGAAGCCAGCTGTACCCAAATGACTGTGTGCAGGTGACGTCGCTTCTCTATCCCTTCACGGCTATATCTGGAAAATCGCTGTGACACAGCCATGAGGCAGCTGCTTTCAGGAGGGTAAAGGACAGAGAGTTTCAGGAAAGATCAAGACCTCAGTGAACTGAGGGAACCCAGAGCCGGACATGACGAATGTCCCAGGGGCGGAATGCTGTTGGGAAAAAAAAAAGGTAGCTGAGCCTTCGAAAGCCAATAACTGCAGTCTTCCATGGTCTCAGCTTGAGCACCTGCCCTGATTTCCCTCACCGATGGACTGTGATCTGGACATGGAAGCAAAACAAATCCTTTCCTCCCCAAGTTACTCCTGGTCACGGCACTTGTCACAGCAATAGAAAGCAAACCAGGACAGCCATCCATTATATTTGCAGAACAAATTCCTGCTATTTCCTGTTGTTAGAGGCTGTGCAAGGCGATGCCCCAATACAACTGTGTGCAAACTGGTTTGTTATAGCCCTAAAGGAAAGCATCTTGTCAGCGTGAACCAGTACAGGCCTGAACTACACCCCAACTCGGAGACTCTATCCTGCATATAAAATGCCAAATAAAGAAAAGGGGGTAAGCATGAAAGTGTGTTCCCTTGCCTTCACTAAGTGAGGAAAATAAAAAAAGACCCCAAATTGTGTTAATAAGGTATATAGTTAAGTAAACCATAGCATGTCCACTTATCAAAGGAGGACTAACATGATGGTTTCTGAAGCTACATTATTATAGGAAATTGCTTATATATAATTAGCCAGAAAAAGTCTGAAACAAGATTGTATGCACTACCGTTTATAAACACTGGTTTAAAGCTGTGTGCAATCACACAGACATGACAAAATGACTAAGACCGAATGTGTCCAAACGCAAGCACACTTGTGCTCCAGGAACTGAAGTTCCCAGGATCCTTAGCTCCTTTCTTGCCCCAACTGCCTATAAATACAGTTTATTGTTACACTCTCTGTCTTCCCCCTTGGCAAGCCTCTTCTTTTGGATATTCATTACTCCATGCACAATCCAGGCTCTCCACACTCACCAGAGAAGACTCTCATGACACCAGTACAGAATAAACAATGCTCTGAAGCCAAATGAGACCGGCTAGGCAGGGATAGGACAACAGCCGACCACAGGCCTGGGCTTCACCTGCTGGCCACACCTCTCCTGGCCACATCTTCCTCTCCTGGAATCAAGGTGTCCAGCCCTGGTTCACTTCAGGGAAGTTACTTTTCAAAGGACTGGAGTCAGCCAGGAAGCCTGGTTCAGCAAGGCACGTGACCTCAGATAAGTTAACCTCTTTCAGCTCTCAAATCCCATCCTCTGGTGCTTCAACAAAACAGCCAAACAGAACAGTTGGCGATAACCTTTTGTTCCTCTGTGGTTTCCTCCCAAGAAATTCCACGGGGACGGATGGTTTAACCTCAAGGGACTCAAAACATGACCAGTGCTTCAGTCTCAAGAGTTCAGCTCCTGGCCCTCCCGGCCCAGCAGAACTTAACTAGTTCACTGGATAAGCCAAAGCTTGATTATCAGAGTGTTGGTGGGGCAGGCCTGCAATGAGCGCTCATGAGGCTGCGGAAGGAGAGTCATCAGTTTGAGGTTAGCTTAGATAAGATAGTTAGACCCTCTCTCAAAAAATGAAAAACAAAACAACCAAACCAAAGCTAAACACCAGAATCTCCCTGGAGGATGCAGGAGAATCCTGTCTGTGGCTGGCTCTAGGGAGGAGGAAGAGAGGTTTGGAACAGAGGATGGAGAGAGACATTTGCTCTTCACTGACTATCCTTGTTTTCTTTTGAATTTTACACCCCGTGCTGTCACTATCTATTTAAAAAGTCATGCAAATGTACAGAAAGTCTGTCAGAAACAAATTTCACCATTATAATCAGGACTCTGGGATGGGACAGAATAGACTTTCTATTTCTCTGGGATCATTTTGGTGGGAGAGTGTTGATGCTGAATGTATTGTTGTTGGTTTCCATCATGAAGAGGGAAAACTACTCCTTACATTTAAAAGAATGAAAGTTGGGTGTGGTGACTCACGCTTATAACCCCAGGACTTGAAAGCTAGAGGCAGGAAGATCAGCTCAAGGTCATCCTCAGCTACACAGTGAGGTGGAAATGGCCTGGACTACGCATGATCCAGCCTCATAAATGCATAGCAAGCATATATACACAGAGAGATAAGCTCATGACAGCTGAGTGGTGGTGGCACATTCCTTTGATCCCAGCACTCAGGAGGCAGAGGCAGGCAAATCTCTGTAAACTGGAGGCCAACCTGATCTACAGAATAAATTCCAGGACAGCTAAGGCTACACAGAGAAACCCTGTCTCAAAAACAAACAAACAAAAAACAACTATGAGAGAGACAGAGGGCTCTGAGAACATTCCCTGGTTAAAATCCACCAAGAAAAGGCATAACTAGACACAGGGACAAAGGACAACCCAACGCCTGGAACACACTCCCCTACAGCTCAGTCTGTAATGGTTAATTGTGAGGGGAATTAAAGGACAATCCCTCAGCCTCCTGAAGGTGGCATTGGACTTTCTCTACCAGGGGTCTTCCTCTCCTGGTCCAGGAGATCCAGCAGGTCCAGGCAAACAAAAGGATAGACAGACAGACATGGTTCTTCTCCTGCCTAGGGGCGGTCTCCAGCAGCCCACAGATACAGGAGGAGCACTGAGAATTCCGTGCTTGGAATGGCCTTCGAGCACTGTACAGAGACCACACACCCCAGAAACTACTTCAGGGAGCTGGTTCAACTTTAATTCCAGAGAACAAAGGCTATATAGCCCTTGGGGAGTGGGTGGGGGGCTCCAAGGGTAGGTGCACATAATTAGTTGGAACTAGGCACTTCAAGGATGCTTGATTTGCATTAAACAGCACACTCCTGCTGTACAAATGGTAACATAGTATCTAATTATCATATAGGCGAGGGGAAGAGAGAGCTAGCAGGAAGTTGTGTCAAAGGCCACATATCAAATGTGGTTAGCGGCATTTGTGTCCAAAGACACTCTCCAGACGAAGTCAGGCAGAGAGCAAGAGGCCCTGCTGAGGGAAAGGAGTCCTACATCTTAATGCCAAATTCAGAATGGCTATCCGGACTGGGAGGACTGTAACCTCAAGTAGCAGAGTCCTTCCAACAGACAGACTGATCAACTCGCTGGATCCCACAGTCTTCCAAACCCCCCCCCCCCCCCGGCAAGCACCATGCTAGCTGAGGATGTGTGGGTACTGGTCAGAGCCAGACCAGCTGTGGAGTGAAAGCATCAGGCCAGAGTCCCTGGTGTGTTTGGGTTTACGTTCCCTCCCCCACCTGCCAGCTGACACAGGGAGGGTCATGCTCCAGGGCCATACCAGAGAGTCCCTCAGATACATGCGGCCTGTTTGGCCAGGGCATGTGTCCTAGGTAGTTTGTCTAAGCAGAGACCTACCCAGAAGAGATCTCAAATGCCTAGTGTGCGGTAATGTCAACAGGAGTGTCTGGTTAGCTTATCGAGGGCGGTCTGCCAGCCTTTCAAAGCCAGTGCCAGCTGCTTCACCCGCAGATAAAAGGCAGAACTCCACAGAACATCTCCACCCAGCTCTGTTTACTTTCCACCCACCTGAGAGCTCAACCGCTGGTTGTGCTCTAAGTCCGCCCCTACCCCACCCCACCCCATCCCTGTATGAATGCTGAGGTTAAGGAAACTCCGAATGAAGATGGTCAAACAGGCTAAGCTTTGGGGCCTGACAGGCTGGGCTTTAGCCCCGACTCCTTGGGCAAAGTTCTCAACCTGATGGTCCTCGTAGGTAGAATGGAGCTAGCTGAATCTATAGTCAGTGTTCTGTCCGAAGCAGACAGGCAGATGCTTCAAATGCCACCCCAGCTGGTCCGAGGGACTTCACTTAATCTACTTGGGCCTCAAGCACCTGGCCCGACAAAGGGGATAAACAATGTCGCTACTTCCAAGGGCTTTTATGATTAGGACAATACATGCTAACCAGCCAGCAAAATGCCTCGGTCATAGCAGAAGCCCAATAAACATCCCTTGTCACTTCCTCTTCCCTTTCTATTTAATCAGAGTTAATCATTCACAGAGCACCACGTATTGGCAAGAAAGAGGCCCTGTTAGTTTTCTCCCACTGATGAGAAGACCTGCATCAGCTTCTAGCAAAAGCTGTGTTTTCTGGTTTGTTTCCATCTAGAGCCCAGTGCCAGGAGACACAGTGCCAGGGACCAAGAGGGTCACCCAGGTCAAGGGGGCTATGGGACCTAAGGAGCATCCCCTGCATGGAACCCCTCCATCCCCCGATCCAAGGACCCAGCACAGTCTTCTCTGCCCTGTGCAAACTGAACCTGTGCAAACCTGGGAGAATTCAGGACACCGGGACACATTATCCCAGTGAAGAAACACAGTCTGTCCTTAGTTCTTAGGTACTTCGAGTCAACTGCACCTACCAATCTGACACTGTCAGCCCCTTCCCTCCCCCACTGCCCCGCTCCTAGAGACAGAACAGTCCATAGCAAACGCCCAGGGACCGCAAGCTCTGTCCATCACTGGCTTTATAGGCCCAGACTTGCTTGGTCTCTTTTCTTGGTTCCAGCACTAGTAAAACAAAGACAAAAATAACCACAGGACTGTTGTGAGCTAGTGCAAAGGGCTCAGTTCAGGGCTCATTCTGTGGTGTGTGTGTCTGTGTACGGTGTTCATTCCACCCAATTCCATGAGGACAGAAGGTATAGTAGTAAAATCAGGCAATGGGCTCAGGCTGGAATCCCAGCACTTGGGAGCCTGGGGCAGGAGGATTAAAGAGGTGGAGGGAAACCTCTGGGCAACAGAGCAAGACCCTGTCTCAAAAATTAATAAACACAGCTGGATATGGTGGCGCACATCTTTATTCCCAGCACTGGGGAGGAATCAATGGGCAGATTTCTGTGAGTTTGAGGCCAGCCTGGTCCACTTAAGTGTGTTCCGGGCTAGCCAGAGATACACATTGTCTCCAAAATCAATTAACTAATTGAACAGTGGTTGCTTAGGCTGGGGACAGAAGAACTGGGTTGGGGGGAGGGAATATAGCCAAGGGGTATGAAATTAATGTTCATGTTATCAAATCGGTTATATTTACCTATAAAACACTATTATAAAATTATCTTCCCCCAAAAGGTGCTATTTAAATTTTTTTTCTAACACAAGTAGGATTTTCTAGAATCCCATTAAATCTCTTAGGCTAATATTTTTTTGTCTCTTCTCTGCTTGGCCCATTGGAAGAAAAGTCTCAAGAGCAGTTCCCCCACCCCCCATCCTTCATTGCTAGTGAGAGAACAGGGGACTAAACTCACTCCACTGCTACCCTGAGGCCTTCAAGCAAGCTGAAGGTTCAAAGGCTGGGGGAGCAGGCCTTCTCTGAGCAGAGTGGCACCTCACTCCAAGAGGCCAGCCACCCTCCCCACCCCACCCTCACCCCCCAGAGGGACCCACATCTAGAGTAATTCTGGCCCTTGCTGATCTGACAACACACAGACCTTGACAAGCCAGGACCCACGGGTCTAGTCTGCACATTCCTTCCCCATAGAAGGAAAAGCCACCTAAAAGTGAGCTCATTTGGGTTTTTTGGTTGTTTTTTTTTTTTTTTTCTGGCACAGATCCTAAGACCTACAGGTCACCAGATTCCACAGCGACCTCCCACAGATGACAAGCCCACCAATCCTCGGCGTGGGGCTCTTCGGTCTGGCAGCCTGTGGCTCCTAATACATCCTCTTCCGTAGTGTTGGAACACGGCATTGACGCACTAACAGCTGCACCTGTGCGTGAGAGGGTCCACTCTATCCCTTCTGGGAAGATGGAAAAACAAACACTTGATTTGTGATGGAGGCTCAGAAAACAGAGTCAGGTTAGCATCCATCTCTTCCTGGGTCATTTCTGTGGAATGTGCTGTACTGACCAGAAATGTAGAGCTGGACTAGATTCCAAGCCCCTCTATGGAATCTGCTCTCGAGGGGGTCAAACCACAAATTATAATTTGTTTGGTTTTGTTTTGAGATAGAGCCTCATGTAACCCAGGCTGGCCTAACAGTCACTAAAGTAAGGCTGACCCTGAACTCCGGATTCTCCTACAGACGAGGGACACATCAGTTTATGTGATGCATTTTTTTTTTTTAACCAACTTACCACATCCTCAGCACAAATTCCAAATTCCAAGGACAAAGTACTGCGCAGACGAAGAAACTGCCCAGGGCTCTCCTCTCTGCCACTCTGGACCCTCTGCTCTGACCTATGCAGAACTATACAGGCTCATCTAGACCCTTTGGCACAGTGCCTAGGAACTCCAACCTCTGTGCCATGCTGGAGACAGTGGGATCCTGTCCTGTCAACAGCTTTCCCAGTTTTGGGGGTAAGGGGGTGCTCCTGGAGGTCTTGGGTTCCACAGAAGCTGTATCTATCTGTAACAGATACCAAGCACCCTGAAAAGCAGCCCGAGCCAAAATCTGGGCTCACACAGACCAACCCAATGATGGAAAGGGATGGGGGCGGAAGGGTAGACAGAAGGATGGAGGAAGCATCTCAGTAGGTTGAGCTCACAGCCGAGCCACTGGAATGCTGGTTAGAATCAAAATGGATGTGTCCCACCAGCAGCTCCCCTGCTTCCAATGCTCCGGGAAGGTAGAGACAGACGTAATATTTCTCTAGATGTCGCTGCTTTGAGGACCCCACTGTCTAAGGACCACAGGCTTGATATGAGTCTGGGCACAGGAGACCTGACGTGCTTTTGGCTTGCCACTTTACTGACCTTGGGATCTAAATTAATTCCTGACCTTTCTGAGCCCAGTTTTCAGGATACCTTTCTTGCTGAGCGGTGGGGGACTTTCAAGGAGGTAAAAAAAAAAAAAACCTGGCATGTCACAGGCAGTCACAAAGTCTGAAGTATAAGAAACGAAAGGGGTTAAGGATGGGAATGCAAATCAATAAGACTCTGGGAACTGTGCTGGGGCCTGTGGAACTACTTTGTATACTAACAGTTCTCCGAACCCTGGAGAGCTCACAAAGGATGCTGGGTAGACTCTATGCGCTTCTAGAGAGCTACCCTGCTCCTCACGAGGGAATTCCATGTGCACCCACCCTATAGCCCAGCAACCCCAGTCCAGGACAATCTTCCATGGCTGAATTCTGTACTGCACTGTCGGCAGGAAAAGAGTGGAGGGGTCTGTTATGGGGACACTGCAAGGAAATGTGAGACCCCTGATGGCAGCGTGCTATGGACAAAGAACCTAATATCCTCAACTCCCTTAACCTGAGGTCCAGTCACGTTTGTTTTCCCCGAGCACACACGGTACAGGGCAGCGCCCTAAAAAGCAGTCCAGATTCCAGGTGGTGGCACACTCCTTTAGTACCAGCACTCAGGGAGGCAAAGGCAGGCAGACTTCTGTGAGTTTGAGGCCAGCATGGTCTACAAAGCAAGCTCCAGGACATCCAGGGATACACAGAGAAATCCTGTCTCAAAAAAAAAAAAAAAAAAAATTGACCCAAGGGGCTTGGGATACAGTCAGTGTTAGACAGACTAGTTTGAACAAGGCCCTGGATTCAGTTCCCAGAGTTACATACGTGCATGTGTGTGCACACACAGAAAGCAGCAGAGAAACAGCCAACCCTCACCCATGATCTAGCTGATGGGGCCTGCTACCATCACTGCTACCAGACTGTCTAGGAGAGCCCATCAACAGCCAGGAGTATCAAAACTGCAGCCCAACAGATTTGCTGCCCTGGCAGCTGGCCAAGCCCTCAGCATGACCAGCTTGATTCCAGGGCCAGGGCACACAGATCTATGGAAGTGTGTAAATGAAGATGTGGTAGAGCCTTTCTGACTGTGCTGGGGTGCTCAGAGACCTCTGGCCAGAGCGGGGGCCAGGGACTTCGTATGTGGGCTCAGTCTGTGGCCACTGCCCTCCTCCGAGATCAAAGGCTCTACCGTTCAGTCCTCCTGGGCTGCAGAAACAGTTCCAGGCGCCATATCACTCCAGCCTCCTCCAGTTCTTGAGAGGAAAACACAGTGTTACAGCCTCATATAAAACATGGACACTGCGTGCAAAGAGAACAGCTTGGAGCCCCAGGAGGAGAGGAAGCAATCAATCAATCAGGCTCTGAAGCTACACAGTGACTTTGGCTATCAGAACCACCAGGTGTGTGGCCCACCAGGTGTGTGGCTCACCAGGTATGTGTAGTATATCCAACTCACAAAGTCACCACTGAGGCACACATCATCTTGGCTGATCTGCTCCACAGTCCTCCATTAAAGGAGGAGACAGGGTGAGAGGCAGAGGCAACCTCAAGGACAGATAGCAGAACCGAGACTTTTTACTGTGGCTCATGGGACAGCTGAGGGAGGCTCCACTAGGAAAGCCACCCAGTCATGAAGACTCAGCTTGACCAACCCTGCCTGGCCCTCTGCAGGAAATCCAGACAGAATATAGAGCCATGTGAAGACCCTTTTTGGTTGTCCCCAGTCTGGGAAGGAAGAGGGCAGCTAAAGGGCAGCTCAGGACACAGCCGGAGGAGAATCACCTCCAATGCTCAGACCCAGCCAGCAGAGGAGACCTGGCCCTGTGGCTCCCTGGGGATGGCGAATGGGTCGGGTTGGGCAGGTGGGACTCTCTTCTGAGGCTCCATTTTGGGAAGGTAGAAAGGGGATTTGAATTCTTGCCTCTTGGCTTCCGAACACAAAGCCCATTGAGAAAGACAATGAATAATTAAAGAGGCAGCCAAGCCGGTAGTGTGGATGCCAGGGTGTGAGCAACGCCCTGCTTTGGGCTTGAGCTGGGCCCCTGTCAGCAGCCTCTCTCACAGCAGGCCAGCGCAGATCCTCCTGACCTGCCCACCCTCTCCCCACCTCCCTCAGGGAGTTAGAGCTGACTCATTCATTCATTTGTTCATCCATTCGATTTTCACTGAAAACTGATGCTGTAAATAAATAAAACCAGTTCCTAGGTCACTGGAGCCTAGAGTTTTCCTGGGAGAGATAAATGGCAAGTGAAGGGCATATAGGGAATGTCACAGAAGCATGAGATTACAGGTGGGTTCTGCCCTGACCCTTGCCACAAAGAGCGCTACTTGGGTGAAAAGTTTGCAAATATGAGGCCCCGATAATAAAAGCTATTCATATTACACCATGGGTGAAAACTGAGCTAGGTGCTGCTGGAGGGGAAGGGAAGTTGCCATCCAAGCAGATGAAACAAAACCACCAAGGCTCTAGGTAGGGTAGAAGCCTACTCAAAAGCAAAAGCAAAACAAAACCCATAACCCCTGTAGCTAGCACCAGAAGAGAGCACAGTGCTACCCGCCCAGAGATCACAGAGTGCTGAGACTGTTTTCCCTGAGAACCATGGAAGCCACTTAAGATATCTGGTCCGATTTCAAACGAAATAAACAGAGGGGTGGCGAGGTGGGTGTGAGAAATGGGTGTGGGTTAACACACAATGACACTTGTATCTAGGAAGGAGACTTCAGACTGTTGCAAGCAGGGGTAGACAAAAGGGCTACCGGAGACACAGACACAGTGTGTCAGACCCAACTGATGCAGGCACGAGAGTAGGCGGAGCCTAGAGACACTCCAGGATGCACAGTTCGGAGACCAGCCTACCTAACCCCACAAGGTGTCAGATCTGAGTCCATAAGGGAGCGAAGGGGATGGTGCCCCGACCACACTCCTGCAGTGGCTCCTGCTGCTCCCCGACCCTCAAGCAACCCCCACCAGCAGTGAGAGCCTCCTGAGTCCACTAGGAAAGCAGGGGTGAGGAGAACCTGAAGACCCTCTTCTCCAAGGTGCATTGCTGGCTGCCACAGCTCTGCACATTCCCATTTCAACTGGGGAGTCGGTCTTGCCCATGCTCCTACAAAGCTCTGCAGACCAATCGGGATGGACAAAGGGACAAACGTGACTTCCTCAACATGCTAGGCAGGTGGTGCAGCCCGGCCCACCCCATCTCTCCAGTGCCACTTAAAACATGCCTTTTCCAACCTTTCTACATTCCAACACCTGTTGATGCTCAAAGCCTACCAGGCTCACCTGGAGCTCCACCTCCACATCTGTCCCTCAGCTGATCTTTACAGACCCCTAAGACAGCCTGAGTGAGTCACCTCCTTCCCGTCATCCTCTCCTTCCCCCCCCCCCCCCACTTGTCCACGCTTTAAAGGAATACTTGCAGGAAAACAGACACGCAACATCAGAAGACCTGAGTTCTGATTCTGGGTTCACCACTATTCACAAGTTTCTTATTTACAATGCCTCCTACCCCCCATCCCCCGAGGAGTCATACCTGCTTTCTATCAATGGGCTACATCTGGAGGGAGAGTGAGCTAAAGGGAAGGAGGAAAAAAAAAAAAAAAACCAACCCCACATTCCTCAAATTGGACCCATTGTAGCAGATGCTGTCAGAAATCCCACCCTGACAAGCACCACTCTAGTTCAGGAGCCCTAGGGTGGGGCCCACAAATTGGTATTGCAACCATACTCCAGGCGAATCCTGTAATCGGACAAGCTTGGGCAACTATGGGCTAAAGAAATGCACAGGAAGTCGAGGCTCCCTGCCTTTGCAAAGAAGGGTTTGCTGCTGAAACCCAGCCTGGCTCATCCTGCTATACTCATGCCTAGTTACAGAAGCTCACCACGTAAAACAGACAACAGCCCGGGCGCTCTACGCCCATCATTTTAGTTTAGTTCTAACAATGTCCCCACCTGGCACACAACCCTCCCTCCATTGATGAAGGACCTGGGCGACGGGGAGAGGATTTAGTGGACAAAACACTCGCTGCCCAAGATTTTCCACCCCTCATGTAAAATACCTGCTCCGATGACACGTGACCATAACCCCAGTGCTAAGGAAGCAGAGACAAGTGACACCCTCAAGTCCCTGGCCATCCGGTCTTGCTGAATTAGTGAGTCCCAGGTTCCTTTTGAGCAACCCACGTGCACACGTGTAACCATGTGAACACGTACACACACACACACACAAAAAAAGAAAAGGGGGTCAGGGGAGAAACTGAGGTTCATAGACACAGCTGCTAAGATGACAATTCTCTCTTCTAGAGATGGAGAACAGAGGCTCTCGAGCCCACCTAGGAAACAGCCACTCAGTAACCAGGGCAGCTGAGAGTCTCCACCAAAATGCCTGCAGCTCGATCAGAGAGCATAGCACATCAGAAGCCCAAAGCACCCTGGGACCCCTTCTCACACTCACACGCACAATCCCAGTTTAGACCACACAGCCAGCGCTCCCCCACCCCCCACCGAAGTTCAGTAACTCCTCTGTGTCCCGGGGAGAAGGCCATTCCCTTCTGCAGGGGTGTCTGCCTGTCACCTAGTTTCCTCTTTCTCTCGGGTAGCCTGTCTGAAGAGCCTGGCCTAGAACAGACCCAGGAGAAGCAGGGGAAGGCACAGGGGGCCAGAAGTCCTGCCTTCCAGCACAGTCCTCCACAGGCTTCCCCAGCAGGGGCAACATATCAAAGACAGCTGGCCCATATTTACTCGGCACTTTATACCAAAGGTCACACTTACTGTTTATTAAGCTTATTAAGAGGTAGGTTGCTTTGATCCCCATTTTAGAGATGGAAACACCGACATTCAGGAGGATTAAGTAACACAGCTACCAAAGATACAGCTCAGGGGTGAAGGGATGGCTCAACCAAAAAAGTGCCAGACGTAACGTGCACAGGCGCGCGCGAGCACACACACACACACACACACACACACACACAGAGAGAGAGAGAGAGAGAGACACTCAGACTAAATGCAGTATTAAAAAAATAAAATAAAATAAAATAAAAAGAGCTGGTCCCACAACCCCAAACTACAGTTCCCTAACACCAGACCCCCAATTTCCTCTACCTTCTCGCCCTCTCTGCGTATCCACTCAGTACAGAGGCTGCTGCCTTCCTGTGATTGGACTTAACAGTTTTTCAACTTTCGGGTGGTTCTTTCTGCATTCAACAGAAACCATCCTGGAATTCTGAACTTTGTTTACTCCCCAAGCTAGTGATTTTCAGTATAATCTCGTGATACTAGGCAGTGGCCATGAGCCACCACTCCCACCCAGAGGGCAGTGCATTCACAAGTGGGGGCCAACTGGGCTGAAGAGATGGCTCAGTAGTTAAGAACATAGGACCTAAGTTCAGTTTCTAGCATCCATGTTGGACAGCTCATAACCACCTGCAACTCAGCCTCCAGGGGGATCCAACGCCCTCTTCTGGCTTCCTTGGCCACCTGCACTCACACGCAGATACCCACACACAAACAGAATAAATCTTGGGCTGGAAAGATGGCTCAGCAGTTAAGAGTTACATATTGTTCTTATAGAGGACTTGAGTCTGATTCTCAGCACACACACCAAGACAGCTCATGATTGCCTGCAGCTCCAGCTGGAAAGGATCCAACACTCCTTGGGCACACACATATGAACACATAAATAATAATATGAAATACATTGAATCTTGAAAACACACACACAAGAGGGAACAACCAATGCTCTCCAGCATACCATTTGCTAAGCTGGGATGCTGGGTTAAGTTATCTGTGTTACCTGCATCTTGACAAGAGATGTCCAATTTGCTAAGGTTTTTTTTTTTGGGGGGGGGGGGGGAATATGACCTCATTACTAGTCAAGAAGCATCTGTGCAGGTCACTGGACCTGCCACTGATAGGTCCTGCCTGGGAAAGAATTTTAAAAAATGGTTCCACTCTCAGGGAACTCCAATTAGCTGACAGGGCCACTATCAAGGAGGTGCAGGCTTTATAAGCAGCATAGAGCACCCCAGCGGGGACCACATGCAGATCTCTGCAGGGAGTGGGATCAGGAATGAACACTAGCAGCTTGGAGTGGAGCCCACACTAGCAGCAGACGAGGCAGGTTTACACATCTAAGGGCTTGTATCTGGAGGCTGAAAATACAGGGCTAACCACCCGCTGGCTACAGCAGCCTCTGAGAGAGCAGGAATCAGGACAGAAGAGCCTGCTGTTAAAGAAACAGATGGCGCTCAGCTCCAAGGGAAGCTAGGAAGTTTTGCATTAGAGTCTCTAACTCACTGGCCAAAAATGTGTCATACGCTAACCTCGAGATCAGGAAAAGCTGGGGGCAAAGTGAATGGAAGAAAGTGAGGGCAGCAGTCCCCATCAATCCCTGGGGCACCTAGGAGGGCACAAGCCCCTTCCAAGTTCGAGGCTGGAGGAGCTGGGGAGGGGCGGGGATGTGACCCCCCAAATACTCTTCTCTCAACAGACGAGTCTGAAATGTCAAATTAGCTCTATAGTTTCAAACTTCCCCAGAGCTGTGTGGCAGACAGCACTAGACAGACATGGTGTGTCCTTGGGGACCAAGCTGGCCAGCTGGCCTCTACAGACCTCTACTGTAGCAATCCCAGTCAGGGGGAGAAGAGAATGGAGTAGTGTCTAAGGCCTTCTGTTGACTTGCCAACCCCACCCCAGGGGCTCAAAGTGCCTCTCGGGCACACACAGATGCCAAGGTTCAATTATCCACCAAACTTGACAGCAACATTATTCCCCTTAGCCCAGATGCAGAAGTAACCCAAATGTCTGTCAACACATGAAGCGATAAACAAAACGTGCTAATATATACAGTGGAATATTATTCAGCACTAAAAAGGAAATTCTGACCCAGGATACCACTTGGGCAAACCTGAAGTGAAACAAACCAATCACAGAAGGAAAAACACTTCTGTAAAGTACGGAGAGTGAGAGTGGTCAGTTTCATTGAAATTGTGTATAGCTAGCAGAGGCTGGGACAAAGAATACTACGTTGTTTTAATGGATACAGAGTTTCAGTTTTATGGGATGAAGGAGTTCTAGAAATGATGGCAATCATGGCTACACAACAATGTGTTTAACGTCACTGAATTGCAAACTTAACATGGCTACAATGGTCTAAAAAAAAAAATCACACACACACACATATATATGAATTTAAAGGGTTTAATTTTATACATATAGTTAAACATAAAATTTTATATGTGGCATAAAAAAATAGTGTGGCTGAAGAGAGCGCTCGGTGGTTAAAAGCGCTGGCTGCTCTTGCGGAAGCCCGCGTTAGTGTCCCAACCCCTGCATCTGTGGTTCTCAACCTGTGGGTCATGACCTCTTTGTGGTCGCATACCAGATATCCCACAATCAGATAGTAACATTACAATTCATAACGGCAGCAATAGTACAGTTAGGGAGTAGCAACAAAATAATTTTATGGTTGGGGAACTACCACAACATGTATTAAAGGGTCGAGGTATGAGGAAGGTTGAGAACCACTGATCTACAGGGTGACATACATATAAGTCCAATCCTAGTCTACCTGACCCCTCTTCTGACCTCCTCAGGTACTGCGTGCACATGGTACACAAACATACACACAGGCAAAACAAAAAAAGCAACAACAACAACAAAAAAAGCTACTCACACATATAAAATAAAAATAAATCAATCTTGCCAGGCCTCGTGGCTCACACCTTTAAGCCCAGCACTCAGGAGGCAGAGACAGGCAAACTCTTGTGAGTTTGAAGATAGACTGGTCTACATATCAAATTCCAGGACAGCCAGGTTACATAGAGGAACCCTGTCTCAAAAAAAACAAAGCAAAATAACAAAAACAGACACCAACACCAAAGGTGTGTGTGTGTGTATATGTGTGTGTGTGACCCCTCTCTTTCCTGCCAGCACCAAAAAAAAAAAAAAAAGAACTAATAGCTCCCAAGACTTGAGATAGAGATGGCTACACAGCCTCGGGCCCTTCCTTGCCCTCTGCCCTGCAGGCAGGCAGGAGGAAGTGCTTCTCCTGCCTCTCCCATGGCCAGAAGAGAAGCAAACTGGGGGGCCCCTCCCCAGGTCCTGATTCCAGGGTGACTCAGGCTTCAGTTTCTCCAGAAGGAAGTGAGCCACTCAAGTCTGCCTTTTCCCCCTCTCAGGAAGGCACAAGAACATGATTCAATCTACTCCCAAAGGGCCCAGATTCCACTTCACTCTTACCTACACTGCAGATATCCACACCTCACACACAGTCCTCCATGACAGGAAGTCACGAAGGACAGGACTCAAGACTTCCCGCTCTACACTCAGCTCCCCACAGAAGTACAGTGGGAGAGACATAAGCAAGGCCTGCGCCCACTGTGGTTTTGATGCCTCAGTTTCCTCATGGGCAACTTAAAGGGATGGCACAGAGGAAGCTCTGGGCTCCTAGGCTTCTGGAAGAGCTGGATACAGATATACTGGGGCAGAGAAAGGACAAGAGAAGACAGAACGTGGCCCCGGTTGGAGCCAAGCTTCAGGAAGGAATACAGACTCATGCCTGGCACCCCTCCAGAAGCATGGGCTCCAACTGGAACACTGCGTTGCCCCCCCCCCCAGAGCCAAGCGGTCCCATCACTCACTCAGTATTTTCCCAGCTCCCACAGGCTACTGTTGGGGGACAGTGGTGAGCAAACCTGCACAGCTTGGTGAACTTCTGTCACCTTTAAGACCTGTCACCCTATCTCTTGTCCCCAGGGCTTGTGCTGGGGGGGGGGGGGGAGCACTGGGCAGGGTGAGAGGCATGGATGGGTAATTTGAACAACCAAGCAAAAGGGAGCTATATGGAGCCACAAGGGAATAAAGGAAATGAAGAGTCTGGTTTGAATCGTGCGTCTGACACTAGCTTGCTGTGAGACTTTGGAGGAGCTTGGTGGTTCGTCTGGCCCTCTATTTTCCTACCAGCACAGGGGATGGCCTCTAGGGGCCCTCCGACAGTCCATACAGGGATCACAAGAGAAAGGCTTGCTGGAACCGCCCTCAATATGCAGCTTCCTGTGGCCCCTGCTTCGACCCAGCCGTGGCCGTCCCACCCGGGCTGGCAGACTGCAGACAAATGAGCTGACAGGCAGCTAAACTCCAGGGAGTGCTGAGGCACGAGGGACATGGCTTCGGCCTGGCAAAGTCCAGCTGCTGGAGGCTGAGAGCAAACATCCTGCTTTGATGGCAGAGATGGAAACGGTGTGGTCGTTTTTTTCTCCGACTTGGAGCCAGCTGCCATCTGGCTGAGAAAGGGTCAGGGGACAAGATGATGGCTCCGTGCATTGTCTTTGTGCCGAAAGGCCTGGTGCTGGGAAACTGTATCCCTCTCGCTATCCCATCCCCCTTCCCCCCTCCCCATCTCTGCTGGATTTTAACCATAAACATAGCCTTTTTTTTTTCTAAAGGAAGGGCTTAATACAAACCACATGCTTGGGGACTTTTCCCCAGCCCCCTCCCTAGCCCTAAAATTAAACTCTCAGTATGGCCTCTGCCAAAATTCACTAGAAGGTCTATCCTTAAAGAGCCAGAGCCTTAGGTTCTCACTCATGCACATTCTCAACAACGTCCTCACCTAAACAAAATGTCAAAGTGCCCCAATGCTGAGAACGGTGGCCCCCTGAGCGCCTAACACTCATGCAGAAAAGAGACAAAGCTGTAGAAGTACTGGTCCCAGGCTGCCACTGGCACAGAGAGACAAACAGGACAACCCTGGACATGGGAAGGCTTCCCTAGCCGGGGATTTAGAGATGGAGCCCAGCCTAGCCAGAGGGCCAGCCTGCACAGTAGCTCTGTCCCAAAGGGCTCTGGAGGGGACAAGAAGTATAAATCTTCTTGGACTTGGCTCCCAGGGTCTAGAAAACAGGGTGGATGACAGACATCTCGTTTAACCCTGGGCTCACAAAGCTGGGACGGTCTGACCAGGTCAATTTCAGGGCAGCTAGGATCTGCTGCCCTTTTGAGGTTTTCTGGATGATGGTCACCCCCACAAAAGCAGACACCTCTGCTTTTTGTGGGACCATGTCTAACACCCTCTGTGACAGTCTGTATACTTCACAGAGTTCATAACTAATGTCAAGAAGAAATGGGTTTTTCCAATCTGGCACGACTCAAGCTGCCGAGTCAAATGTAGAAGCAGAAAACTAACTGAAGTGTAGGTTTCCTGCTTCCCTGTCTGTGCTGTGGCCCTCATCTTCCCCTTGAGAAGTTCCTTGGACACAGAGGCAGCCAGGACATGTCTTCCCATAACTCCCCAACACAAGCCTTTTTTAGTCCCTCACAGTACAGCCTGGGGGTGGGGGTTTATCCTGGTAGATAGTATCCTACAAGCCTCCCAAGCTGCCCTCCCCAGGGCTCATCTACAAAGGCAGTTTGAGTTTGTGCCAACACACACAGCTGCCGGCTGACCCCTAGGTAAAATGACCCAGTCTCATGACAATGAGGAAGCTAGAAGTTCAGGGCCAACCCAAACCCCTGCTGTCACACCGCCATACGGAAGCCAGAACCAAGGCAGAGACATGTACAACAGAAGTTGGTGAGATGGGGACCAGGGAAGCAAAAGTCACTGAAGGTGGTTCAGGGAACCAAGCGAGGCAGGGCGCAGAGTCAAACAACCCTCACTCCAAAGGAAACCAAACAACAGAACTGGGCAGGTCAGTGAAGGGCATAGTTGTTTGTGCTCAGCAGGGGCACAACACAGGCTGAGAGGGATCCCTGGGCAGTGTGGGTTATCTGCCAGGTAAACAGGCCCAAGAACCCCAAGGATGAATGAAATCCATCAGAGCAGACTCCGATGTAGTCACTGCAACACCTGCTCCACCAGCTCCAAACTCAATACAAACGACCATATGGAAGGCAGTGGATTTCTTTTCCTCTCCTTTCTTTCCCTCTTAGTAATGGGAGGTGGGGCTTGGTGTTCGGGGAGGGGGGGAATACCTCATTCCCATTTGGGGGCAGCTAGGATTCAGTCACAAGAAGGAAAGGCTCCACAGACTGTCCTGGAGGCAGAGGAAGTTAAGGGGGTGCGTGCGTTGAGCTTAATGGCTTCCCCATTCACACTAAAGCAGTAATATTCCTCCTCCAAAATCTGTACATTAAAAAAAAAATTACATAGGATAACTGTTGAAAACCACACCTGGGGCCTGCGGTTCATAGGCCTGGATGGTGCCCAGGGAGCCCACAAATGACCCTTTAAGGAATGCAGACATGAAGTAACACTCCACTCTTGGGTGGCAGAGGATGGCCGTGATTCGAGCAGCAGCACACATACAGAGAAACTGTGGTCACTGAGAAAGGGTGACTGTGCAGATAAGACAGGAGGCCCTTCATTACACTTCCAAAGAACATCTCCACTGGCCACCAGCAAAAGCCACTGCCTCCCGAGGAGGCCAGCTCTACCTCACAATCACCATGGTCTTCCGTGGGCCCTCTGTAGGGCTGACTGGGATTGTCTTGAGTGCAGAGAAGAAAGGAAGGCACAAACGAGACAGAACAAATCAATCCCCCATTCAAGACAGAACAAGTCAGTCCCCGATGGCCACATGGCGACAACCTGCAGACAGGACGAGGCTCCAATGGGGATTACTTTACACAGGCACTACCAATAGTGACGGAGACACTGCATTGGAATCCTCGTCACTGGTACTAAGAAACAACCCCTGGCGAACAGTCTCCCTGGTACATCCCATGATTCTGATCCTCCACAGCCACTGGAAACTGGAAGTCAGTTCCAGAATGTGCCGTCATGTGGCTAGCATAGGATACGGGACATCAGCATCCTCTACATAAGATGCCACCATTCATGTATTTCTCTCTTCTTCCTTCACAGGACGCCTGTAGACTGTGTGACAGTCCCAGCTCAGAACCCATCCCACTCTAGGCAACAGCCAGAGTTGCAGATGACAGGGACCTTCCTGGTCTCAGTGCTTCTGCACTGAGCAGGCCTCAGCCACCCAGGGAAGTCACTACTGTGTGTACAACACCAACTACCAGCACACACAACCATTTGGGAATTTTAGTGGGTTAACAATTCTTTTTATTATTTTAAAAAACTGCACGTATATAGATGCGTCTGTGTGTATGTCCATCTGAGTGTGGGTATCCATGGAAGCCAAAGGAGAACATGAGACCCCCTGGAGCTGGAGTCACAAGCAATGGCGATCCACGCACTGTGGGTTCTGGGAACTGGATTCAGGTCCTCTCAAGAGCTCCATATACTCTTACCTCCTAAGCCAAGTGGTCCTCAACCTTCCTAATATTACAGCCTTTTCATACAGTTGATTTGTGGTGACTTCCCCGAACATAAAATTATTTTAATTGCTGCTTCATTTCTAATGGTCTTAAGCAACCTTTATACAAGGGTCATTCAACCCCAGAGGGGGTCATGACCCACAGGTTGAGAACCACTTCCCTAAACCATCTCTCCAGCCCCATGTACTGTCCATTCTTAGAGCAAATCAAGACAAGGCCTCATTCCCTATCTAAGGACAAACACCTTCTCCAGTAACCATGTCCTTCGTGCCCCAGCTTCTGGGAAATTCAGAAGACGAAGCCTCGGGGGAACAGCAGATTGATGAGAAGCTGGGTTAGATCAAGAGTTCAGCAGGTCATCCCGCCAGCACAGACGAGGTCCCCAGCCCAGGAGCTTCCTCTTGAAGGTGGGGGAGTGGAGGGTAGTATGCACCTGAGTCATGGAATGGTTAGCTCAGAGAAGTGGGGAAGGGAAGTGAGAAAGCAGGCTCCTCCCCACTTCCCTTCAATGTTACCAAATACCCTTTGCCTATTCAGACATGCAGGAACTTAGGAGATGTGGTCAATAGCCAGATCTCGGCAAAACACTCTAGGACATGGATTCCATGCTTGAACATTTCTGCTGCCAAAGCTCATGAGCCCCTGGCCACCACTGAGGTCTGGTGTCTTGAGGTCTCACGCTGCTATTCCTGCTACTGAAGAAGTTACTAAGGGGTACCAGACAGTAGTGACTTAACCTCTCAACACTGAGCGTTTCCTAAACCATAACCCATGTAGCACCAAACAATTAACATGGCCAGAACCTGCCCATGTAAGCCCAAGGTTCATGGATGAGATAGTTTGGGATGGAGGAGTTGCCCCAAGTTCAAAGGTCTGCCTGCCAAAAGGCAGTAAGTTCCCTGCAGTGATGTGCCACCTTCACTCATGCTCTTGGGATAGCAGAACTATGATACTCCTTTTTTTCTTGTTTCCAGACTGTGATGGCCAACTTTGACATATCTGGGAAGAGGGAACTTCCACTGAGGAACAGCTGCCATCAGACTTGTCTGTGGGGATTTCTTGATTACTAATTGCTGTGGGATGGTCCTACCCACTAAGGATGATACCAGCCCCTGGGAAGGTGGGCCTGGGTGTGAAGAAAGGCAGCCTGGATGTGAGCCTGGAAGCAAGCCAATGTTTCCTCATGTTCTCTGCTTCAGTTTCTGCCTTTAGGTTCCAAACAGCATTCAGGACGCTGAGACAGAAGGAGTGAAATTCAAGACAATCATTACCTACATGATACACACACACAAAATGATCATTGCTTTCCATCACTTTAAACAGTTCTGAGAATACCAAGAAAGGAATAGCCATTACCTACAATAACCAAAAGTAGGAAAGAAAAAATATGCCGTCATGGGGATATTATTGGACAATGTCAGCTGAGACCCAAAACAGCTGTCAAAAGAGATAGGCCAAGCCTCAAACTGATCACATGGTTTCTTCCCTGAAGCTCCTCTGCCCTGGTGTGTGAAGAGGCCAAAGCCAGCAGCACCAGTGGACAAAAGCAGATGCAAAATGGCCTGTAAGAGACATCTCTGGCCTCCTCCCAACATGCTACAAAGGTGGGGTGGCCACATTCTCATGTCCATAACAAAACAGAAGCTCTGGTACCCAGCATAAAAGCAAACATTTCTTCTCTTAGTAAAGGCCTCAGAAAAGCTAGGCACTCCAAGCTGGGGCCCCACAGACTGTCCTCACCAGAGTGTCCAGGAAATGGCTGTGGAGCAACTCCAAGGATCTGGGTTCTCCAAGGTTAGGCCTTGAGAAACAGCATCGCTGGATTTCATGACCTCCACTTCCTACAGCAACGCCTTCAGACAAGCTCAGCTTAACACTACGCCTTGGCTTCTACTGTGAGTTCATTTGAAAACCAAGAATACAGAAGAGGTATTCTGCAGCTCTGGACTGGTTTGGCATGTCCAGGGTACCTCTCTCCTAACTGTTCATGCCCTCAGTGATTAGTGCTCATAAAATGAACGAGCCAACAGACTTCCTCATACTGGGAAATAAACAGTTTATTCCTGTTTCCCCTCCTGGTTTTAGAAGGCCGGAAGGCTCAGAAGGGAGGCCAGGGCTGACTTACAGAATCAACCACTCTTAGTATTGGGCTAAGTGAAAGAAGCTACACTGAAAGGCAAAGCCTGCTTGATTTCACATGAGGAGTCTAAAGGAGAACTCAAAAACAGAGTGAAGACAAACAGGATGGTGAGTTCTAGGTCATTCTGGGCTCCAAAGACCATGCCTTGAAGAAAACACACACACACACACACACACACACACACACACACACACGAGAGGGGAAGGTAGGAGGGAGAAACACCAGAGACAGACAAAAAGAATTTTTTAATTGATATTTTGGGCATGTGCCTTTAATTTCAGCACTTGAGAGGCAGAGGCATGTGGATCTCTGAGAGTGAGGCCAGCCAGAGCTACATATTCAGACCCTGTCTCAAAATAAAAGTTAATTTTTGGGCTGGTGAGATAGCTCAGCAGATAAAAGTGCTTGCTGCATAAGAGTTCAATTTCTGGAGCCAACACAAAGGGAAAAGGAAAGAACCACCCCCCACCCCGTATTATTTTCTCCCCTCAGCATTTTTCCTTGATATATAATTGACAAGTAAAAATGATGTTTATGTGTTTCGGTTTTGCTCTTATTTAGTTATGTGTATGTTTGGGGGAGGGGGACATATTAGCATGCACACACATCCATGAGCAAAGGCCAGAGGACATTACATGTCTTCTCTACCTTTAAGACAGTCTTTCAGGGAGCCTGCCATTAGGCTGCAGCCCCAAGCCCCAAGGCTCTTCCAACTCCACGGGTTTATAGTGCCGGTGTTACAGGAGCACATGGCTACACCCAGCTTTCTATGTGGGTGCTGAGGATTTGAACTCAGGCCCTCATACTTGCACAGCAAGTACTCTTACCCACAGGGCCATCTCGCCAACCTTCTTCCCTTTGGGGGATTTAAAAATGTGTTTTTAGATTTATTTATTTTATGTGTGTGACTGTGTTTGCCTCTGTACGTGCACAATGTGCGTATCTGGTGCCCAAGGTCAGAAGACGCTATCAGCTCCTCTGGAACTGGAGTTACGGATGGTTGTGAGCCAACATGGAGGTGCTGGGAACTAGCAGATGGCGTCTTTACCCACTGAGCTGTCTCTGGCTAACCCCACTGCCCTTTTTAAAATTGTTTTGATACAGGGCTTATTCTGTAGCCCAGGTTAGCCTGGAACTCACCTCTTGCCTCAACCTCTCAGTGTTCTGAAACTAGGCGTAGTTTCTTACCTCTTTTAAGTTAGCGTATACAGTACAGGGGACGCCCATGCAATTAGGTGCAGGGGGGCCCAACAAGGCCAACAGTGTCACATTCCCCTTGAGGCTGGGACTACAGGTGGCGGGAAGCTACTATAGTAGGGCCTGAGAATCAACCTTGGGTCTTCTCAAAAAGCTGTACATGCTTTTAACTGCTGAGCTATCTCTACCATCTCCCAAACTAACTTCTTTTAGCACTGATTTCTCAGTGGCCTCACCTTGCCTTACCAGCGCTCTGGCTCTTCTGACTCTATGGCCTGGCTGTGCAGAAACTACCCCAAATGCTTTGGAGAAAGAGGCAGGAAATGTACAAATAAATATATGTCTATGAAAACAACCTCTATTCTTGGATCTCACTTTCTCTGGGGAAGAAACACAGAGGTTGCAAAGATCTATAAGAAAAAAAAAAACATGTTTTTGGGAGAATGCCAAATGGGAAAACACTAAAGCCAAGCTAAATTTTATATACACTATGACTACTGCTATCCAAATAATTCAAGGAAGATTAAATCACCAAATGACTTCTGAAAACATAAGCGGTTTTGTTTTGGTGAAAGGGCTAGACAGTCCTCTTCCTGCTGCAGTCATTTCTCTTTGCAAATGGGGGAGGGGAGACGTGCGGGTAGAGGCACTGAACCAACAGCCAGGGAAGCACAGCTTTCCCATGTCATCTCACAGGCTGCTCTGCAAGGGGAGATGACAGGCCCCCAATGCAATGGTACAAGCGTCTAGTTCCCTCAAATCAGGATCTTTCAGTTTCTCACAGCCTATCCCCGCCCAATGGTTGACGGGTTCTCATCACTCCCTCGTGACAAGGCACATGGCAGATGGGATTTCCACAAAGGAGCTATGATCCCTAAAACTCTGGGCACCTAAAACGTTGTCAGCAAACTTTGGCTTCCTTGTATCAGATCAGCGCTACTGTCTCTCCTGGATGCTGTCTTCATTCACCCATAAAAATGACTCAGTACCTGCCCACAGAGCCTCACATAACCTCCATTTCTTAAAAATGTGAGCCCTATACCCCTGCCCCCACTTTCTGCAGCTGTCCAACCCCTGATTGTGAACTGTGGGTGAGACCCAGCTGTGGCTGGTGGCTAGTCCACCTCAGCTAAGGGGCGAGCAGATGTCCTCTGTGCAGAGGCCCAAGGTTTGGCTGCAGTGACTGGAGATTTCTTGGACTCAGAATTTTAGTATCGAAATTTAGAATAAGTGGCTGGCACGCCTTTCACTGTCTGGTGACAGAGCGCACATCCCAGCAGGGTGTCTGGGTGGCCGGTAGAGCAGGCAGAGGTAGGGGTCTGCAGGTCAAGTTCCCGCCTGGCCCGGCAGGACAGGCAGGACTGACTCATCACCTTGCAGGTAGGATGAGCTCACTCCCTTCTAGGGCATCTTTGAAAACGGAAACCCACAGCAGAAGAGTTCCCATGGCAACAGGCCAGTGCCTCCTCCACAGCCTTTCCTTAGAGTGCCTATGCCCACAGTCACCCTCTCAGGCCTAAATTCTTAGAACACAAAGTAAAGAGCCTTGACGCCAGACAGCACAGAGCCCTCTCCCTGCACATGCCCCGCTCTAGCTACGGCACAATGTCCATCCGCACACTTCTAAGACCACATCACCCCCACCCTATCCATTCAGTTCCTCTGGCTACAGCTTCATCCCTGCACAGCTATCACAGAGACCTATTTCTGCTTAGGCCCACCCCCACACAGCCCCTCTCATTTATATGACAGCCTGTGGCCTTCTCTAACCAGCTCTGCTTCCACCAAATATTCCTGTTATGTGGGTCTCCACCCTGCCCCATATATGAGCTTTTGTACATGAGATTAGATCAATCTATGGCCCTCTCAATATGTAGGGTACAAGTTGGGTGGCCACATGCTTTAAAGGTCTCCGAATAAGCCTAGTGAACAAGCCTAGTGACCGCTACTTCCCCGAAGATGGCCAGGGCTGATCCCTGTACTGATTCAGCCAGCGCCCGAGACTACCCAACCCCCAACCCCACCCCACACCCTGGTTCTTGCTGTTCCAGCCCCCTCCTTCACACTTGGCCTCCCAGTCTCCAGAGCTTCATGTTCTCACTTTCCTGCCCTTGCTTACACTCTGACCAACCCCACACACCTCTACCACTCTAACACCTTTGCCTGACCCAATCACTTTCCCTCTTCCTTCTTCTCCTCCCTTCTTTTTTTTCTGGGAATGTGAGAGGACTGAGACTCGGTCTTACTCTGTAGCCCAGGGTATTCCAGAACTCTGTATAATTGAGGCTGCACTCAAATGTGTAGTGTTCCTCCCATCACTGGAGTAATAGGTGCACAGCACCATTCTACCACGCTTTGTTTTATTCCTCTCTCTCATGCCATGGGGTCTTACTATGTGGCCCAGGCTGGTCTCACACTGGTTCTTCCTGCCTCGGCCTGCCTAGTGTTGGGATTATAGATATGTCCAACTTATTCTGAATCTATCTATCTATCTATCTATCTATCTATCTATCTATCTATCTATCTGCACACACACACACACATTTCTATATATCCTCCCCCATGCACATGGGAACCCGGAGCCTTGAGCATGTTCAGCAAATGCTCCCCCACTGAGCTATTCCACAAGTCCTCTAGGTTGGATTTTGACTGCAAGTATCACTGTTTCCTTACCTGTTGGATTTTAGCTCAGTGTCACCTTACCTGTCTCCTGCTGGCGGAGCAGGGGCTACCTCTGGGCTCCCTTCACCATGCTGGCTAGGATTCCTAAGAGTACGCCGGCATGTGGCTGTCACCCGTCTCCGGTCTCACTGGCTATGATTACACAGTTGGCTGACACCTGTATGGAACAGGGCTTAAAGGAGGCAGGCGCCTCATATTCATACAATGGAACAATGGGACCCATATGTGTGCGTGGTCCTGTAAGATTCTAAGAGAGCAGAAGATTCCTGTTGCTCAGTAATAGTGTAACCAGCATAGGTTGCAGATGGACATATTGTTCAACAGTGACAAGATCACCGAGACACTTAGATCTCAGACTGGGTCCCCATCATGAACCGACACACAGCGGCATCTGTTTAATATGGGTATCAAAGCAGACAGTGCTGGAGCATGTGTTCCTCTAAGCCCAGCACTCAGGAGGCAGAGGCAGGCGGATCTCAGAGAGTTCCAGGACAGCCAGGAGTGCACAGGGAAACTCTATCTCAAAGAGAGAGAGAGAGAAACAGAAAGAGGGGGGAGAAGATAAAAGGTTGGGCTGAATATATGGCTCAGCTGGTAGATGTCTGCTACAAACCCCAAAGAGCTGAGTTCAATCCCCAGGACCTACAGGGGAAGGTGAGAACCATCTCCTGTAAGTTGTCCTCTGACCACACATGCATTGTGTCACAAACAAAAGAAACAATGTTAAACTAAAAATAAACAAAATGATCCATGGCCAATGTAGGTTAAGCAGAGGAAGTAGATACAGCTGGCAGGAGTACTTTTTATTCCCAAGATGCACGTGTGAGGATTGCATATAGCCGCTAACCACACCGTTTCAAACACCCAGCCAATGGTGTATGATGCCGGTTCAAGCCCTGCGCACAGCATGGGTGAATGCTCACTGCACTACAATAGTGTCTATTCCCTCTCCCCTTACCCTTGCCACCCCAGCCACTCCCAGCAGGTCCCAAGAGCTCCGTGCACTACACAATCAGGACAGTGAAATATTTTAGCCACGTTCTGATACTCATCCATGTTGCCCCTTCTAAAGCCTACATGCAAACTCCCTGTAAGTTCTAAAGAAAAGCTGTGCATGCACCACGCAGGCATCATGGATAAGGGCAGGAATCCAAACCAGCCTCCAAGGAAGTGACACCTTCTTCAAATTCTAAATTACTTGCTCTCTTCACTCGATGCAGGAATGAACTAGATGGTGGCATCGGTGACAGAGGGCCATGCTGACAGCCCAAAAGCAGTGAAAAAAGGAGAGGCTTCGCTTTCCAAAGCAGGAGCAGGGAGGGAGCCTTCTGAATGCCCATCTACTCCACCTAAACTTGAATCAATCCCTCACCCCCAACAGTGACTACAGGAAGCCAGGGGAGGAACTTTGTAGAATCTCACATCCCCAGTGTACCATGGGATGGGATGGCAGCATTTCCTCCAACTGAGAAGCCACTTTTCTTTGAGGGTTGGGTCTCTAAACCTCAGAGCTGTTCTGAGAGCTCACTAGGTACCAGGTGCTTCGCCAGCTTTGAGGACAGAAACAAAGACTACACAGAAGCCTGGACAGAAAAACCATGGTCTTAGCGGATGGAATGGCTCACACATGTAATCCCTTGGATAGGTCCCTATTATGGAAAGTGTTGTGGAAGTTTTGGTTTATGATATGTAAGTGTGTGTTTGTTTTGATCTCAGGTGTAAGATATGGGACTGATTCAGATTGTCCACACCAGCAAACTATTTGCCTCATGTGGGCTCTGAGAAGGGCTCTTTGCCAGCTGCAGAGAGTTTAAATCTGAGGACTCTGGTGAAGGAATAAACGCCAGAGCCCAGACAGTATTGAGGGGACACCAAGGAAGGAGGAGGTGCTTCCCCCTGCTGCTTCTGGTTGCTGCAGATGCAGTTTAAAGAGAAGTCAGAAATACCCTGAAACGAAGACTGGACTTGCCTCAAGGAACCCCACGACCCTAATCAGCAGGAAATAGCCAAAGAAAACTACGCCCGCTCTCCCTACTGATCTTTCTCTCCTACCCAGTGTTGGGATGTTAGAAGGGATCGGGGTGGAATTCGAAGGAAGAGGCATAAGAAACCCAAATACAATCTATATAAAAAGTGCGCTGACAGGAAAGTTATCTGCCAGTGTGCTTTCCTGTGTACAGAGCACAGCCCCAGTCGCACGCTATGAGAAGGGTTTGCACACACACCACCCAACATTACTATTAAAATTACCATTATTGCTACACATCACGTGGCAATAAAGATATCTCTGAGCCCTGCCTACTCGGTCAGGAGGTTTTTGTCATTGTGTAAACATGACTGTGCACTCACACAAAGCAAAGTGGTATGGCCTCCTGTACACCTAGATTATTAGATGCTGTAGCCCATTGTTCCCAGGGATTGACTCTGGTAGGCCAGTGTAACCTACACAGCGTAACCACAGAAGTGTGGTAGAAACCCTAAGCAAGCGCTGGCAATGTAGCTCAGTTGGCAGTGTGCTTGCCTAGCATGCACAAAGCCTTAGGTTTGATTCCCCAGCACTGCTTAAAGTAGGTGTGATGCCCCATGCCTGTAACCCTAGCACTTGAGGGAGGCTGGAGAATCAGAGGTCCAAAGTCCTCCTCGGCTGCACAGTGCACTCAAGGCCAGCCTGGGCTTCAGGAGAAGGAGGGGGAGGCAGAAGATCTTCTTTTTCATCATCATCATCATCGGCAGCAACTTTTCAAGTTTATCACAATCTTATCTGATCACCAGGTGCCCAGTCACCATGACACATGTAATCCACCAGGTCCCCACAGCCCTTGTCAACAGGTCCAGTGGATACCTAAAACTACTTAACAAGAAGAAATCACTGAGGCTGGACCATGGGAAGGACAGCCTCGGACTGGCTTCTGGCTACCTTTACATCACTGTGTTCACCTGCCTGGGATTTTCTGAAATGAACCACCCAGGCCCCAAGTCCAGCCACACCTCAACAAAAGGAGAAGTTCCCAGCCACACCATACAAAAGGGAGAAGTTCCCAGAAGCCTGGTGACTGCTTTTCATACAGCCTAAGGAGACCCTCAGAGGCCCAGGATGCTGTAAGCCAGGCTGGACAGCATGCTGGGGTATCTGGGGGTTGGGGGTTCAGTTTCTGAGCCATCTACCACTTTCTCTGTTCATTTTGGGAGTTGGGGTTGTAGGGATTTTACTCTTACAGACCTAGTGCGTCTGTCAGTCTGCTGGAACAGCCTCAGTGAGTTCTCAAGGAGTTGCTTTTGGCCTGTGTCCAAAGAGCCAAGTGTCTCCCCTACTTTGTTCTGGGGATAAAACAAGAATGGGAAGCAGCAGGGACTCTGCTATGGAGGGACAATGTGACCCTCTGACAGCTCCAGAGAGGGGAGGCCTGGAATACCTCCAGACCAGGATCTACCGGAGGAACACCCTAGGGAGGGGCTTCACTCACAGCATCCTACAAGCACCACACTTCCTGAGAGCTAGAAGAACTGCCTTGACCCAAGATGACCCAACAAAGCCCCCCTTCCAAGACCGCCCTTGGTGCTGAGGCTAGGATAACAGGAAGGAAGGAGGTGGGAAGGAAGGAAGGAAGGAAGGAAGGAAGGAAGGAAGGAAGGAAGGAAGGAAGGAAGGAAGGAAGGAAGGAAGGAAGGAAGGAAGGAAGGAAGGAAATAATAACCTTCCACATGGCCCCAGGCTATCCCCACCTCAACTACTTGACCTGTGTGCAAGCCTCCAGGACCAGGCGGGGCCACCTTCTTGCTCCTTAAGAATGTGCTGTGCTATTCAAGAGAGAAGCTCCTGGGACCAGGGGAAGTAAAGACTCAGTTCCACCTCTGAGGGGCTTCCCTGGCCCAGGCAGGGCTGGCAGCAGGTGCTCATCCCAAGCAGAAGGGAGGCAGCCAGCTCCATGTGCTTTGAACAAGGAAATCCTTGTTCCCACAGAGTCATGTTTGCAGGAGCAACTGACTTCATCAAACCCTAGGATGCTTTTGCTAAGAGGGAATTAGGTATCAAAGTGCCATTTCTCTAGAAGGTGGTTACAGCGATTCATTGATAGTGCAGAAAGTGGACTGAGCACAGGACTGGGCATGAGGGAGTGAGTGTGAGCTATAAGCACCAGGGCCGCCGCCACTGTCACCATCTCCTCCACACTGCTTGGTCCCTGCAGCCCTAATTACACCCAAACTCATGGGCCAGACCAGGAGGACTGGAGTAGAGAAGCCGACCTGCCCATCACTACCTCTAACTTGCAGAATTCACTTGAAATTGGCCTCCCACACAACTGGCCAGAAGCCCAGAAGCTTTATCCTCAGAGTACAGTGTGTCAGAGCTGGTTGTGTCCACTCGCAGATTCTCGAGCCCACCTGCAGGGATGGGAGAAGTTAGTTCCCGTGCACTCTGAGTCCTTTACAAAGCCAGCCTCACAAGGAACGAGATCACGGCAGGGCGCCTCTGGTCAAATCTGACTGCCACTACGGACTTTAGTTTCTTCATCCACATAACCTTCCAGGTTCCCTCTGTCTTGGGATTCTATGATTTGCTTTTGTCAAACTGCTGCTGGGGAAAGAATGGCGAGAGGAGGCTCTGAAAGCGACCAAGTGAGGGGCAAGGCCACCAGTTCTCCTTAGATTCCACACAGAAAGTCTTGCTCTGGAGTCTGGCCTGGTTCTCAGGCCCATTGAGCCCGCAGGGCAAGCAGCCTCTCTCACACAGGCAATGGCAGCCAAGAAAACAGGCACTGATTATGACAGCCTACCTTGCAAGGGGCAGAGACAGTCCCCATTGTTCCTTGAACCACGCATCCTACCTCATGCCTGGAGCACCCAGGCTAAGTGACAAGGTACTGTTGCTAACCCCAAAGAAGGCTTCACACTGGCGTCCTGGGGCAACTGGCTTCCTATTCAAGGACACACCCTAGCCAAGCATTTTGAGACAAAGAAGGCTGGGCCTACCTCCTGGAACACTGACTTCTGAGTAAGGGAAGGACAGTCACCTGGTTTTAACCACCTGACCAGGCTGGGAAGCCCAGAGGCCCATCTCAAGATCACCTGAAGAAGTGCTTAAATCCACTGAGTGTTCCTTCAAATGGGGACCAATAGGGCTGGGGAGATGGCTTAGTGGTTAAGAGCGCTTAACTTCTCTTCGGAGGCCCTGAGTTCAAGCGTCAACACCACTGTTGCTCAGCTCACAGCCACCTGTAACTCCAGCTCCATGGGATTTGATGCTCTCTTCTGGACTCCACAGCCACCCAAACACAGTGTACACACACTCACACAAGACACATGAATAAAAAGCCACCCGCAACAAGAACAGTGGCACACACCTTCAAATCCCAGAACTTCCAGGAGTGGGTGTGGCTTTGTTGAAGGAAGTACGTCATTAGGAGAGGGCTTTAAGATCTCAGAGGCTCACAGTCTCTTCCTGCTGCCTGTCAATCCAGATGTAGAACTCTCAGCCCCTTATCTGCCTGCACCAAGCTTCCCACCATGACAATAATAGACTAAACCTCAGAAACTGTAAACCAGCACCAATTAAAT
This sequence comes from Pachyuromys duprasi, assembly GCA_028658305.1. Lineage (NCBI taxonomy): Eukaryota > Metazoa > Chordata > Mammalia > Rodentia > Muridae > Pachyuromys > Pachyuromys duprasi. Next base: position 32,436,727 of record CM053765.1, on the reverse strand, counting down.
GTTTTCCTTTATAAGAGTTGCCGTGTCGGGGTGAGGGGATGGGGCTGGAGAGATGGCTCTAGGGTTAAGAGCACTGGCTGCTCTTCCAAGGTCCTGAGTTCAATTCCCAGCAACCACATGGTGGCTCACAACCATCTATAATGAGGTCTGGTGCCCTCTTCTGGCCTGCTGGCACACATGCAGGCAGAATTCTGTATAAATAATAAACAAATAAATCTTTAAAATTAAAAAAATAAAAAAGAGTTACCATGGTCATGGTGTTTCTTTACAGCAATGGAAATCCTAACTAACACAACACCCCAAGGCTAAGATGGCTAAAGACCAAAGACTAAGGTCCACCCCTCAGGGAGAGCACTCACTTTAACCCGGCCATGGAAGAAGAAAAGCCAAGACCTTAGTCTGACATCCTTTGGGGGCCCCAAGCAAACACAAGAGGACCAGAAACTCCCTAAAATTTTCTGAAGCAGGGATCACAGCCAAATACCCAGCCTCCAGGGGGGAAAAGCTGCAGGGTGTTGGGAGAGGGGCTGGCATGGCTTGACTCTCAGGAGGGGAATCTGGAGTGTGCACCAGCTAAGAGGAAAACCACAGCTGGACTATCCATAGTCAAGAGAGCTGGGAGGTCATCAACAGCACCCCCCACCCACCCCGTGACTGAACACAAACAGGAGGCAGGGTCTAAGCTCATCTAATGCTGTGACCCAAAGATGAGGATGGTTCCAAATTACACCTGAATCTGAAACGCCAGACCAGACCTCTGTCCTCAACCCCGGAAGCAACCTCATGGCTGGAGGGGCCCAGGCCACTCAGACCCTGACATGCAAGACTTTCCTGCTAGACTACGGCTACCCAGGCACCTGGCCAGAGGTACCCAGTGAGTTGGGGGACCGGTACTACACACAAACTTTTTTGTGCCTGGTCTTCAGGGAGCTGGGTAACACCAGTCAGGAAGGCGCCTGAAGCCTCACACTTGCTAGGGGACTCCAGGAAACCCCACAAGCATACACCGACTGTCTAAGGCACTTCGGGTCATTGATCCTCCAAATGTCCTCAGAGCCAAGAGTTTCATAGTGACGCTCCAAGACAGTACAGCAAGGCTGCCAACAGCCTGTCAACACATCTGCCTCTTCCAGATTTCTCGCTAGCTCATCCTGGAACCCAGGTGCCAACTGGGCAAGGCAACAGCTAAGTGGCTGACGGCCAGGGGAGGAAGATGGGGGGGGGGGCAAAAAAACCCAGGCAGCGACAGGGGTGACACATGGTGTCACACAGGGGTGACAGATGTCCCCAGGGGCTGGGAGTGGGACTGACAGAGAGGTGTTTACCATGGTTGCCGGCCTCTGGCATCTCCCAGAACTTTTAAGCGCATCTAAGCCCTCATCAGGAACATCTGTCTTAAGGAGCATAAGTAGCTTACAAATACTGCAAGTCGTCACAGAGAGGCATAAACTATGAATTCATTCAGGAGTTTGTAGCTACATACTTGCTTCATCAAGAAGTAACAAATGTAGCAGGGATGTAACCCAGCAGCATGTAGCCAGGGGTTCAATCCCCAGTACTGGTAAGGGGAAGCAATGAGTATCTTGGTGGAGGACAATAATTCCAGAGCTCAGAAAGATGACGAATAAGGCTCTTCTCAAAAAAGAAAAAATGGGGGGGTGCGGGGAGGTGGGACAGCAAGGATGTGGCTCATTTGGGAGGGTACCATGCACAAGCCCTGCTTTCTATCCCCATCACCGCAGACAATGAGGCTCGGCGGCACTCCAGCGCTTGGAGCAGGAAGAAATAGGATCAGAAGTTCGAGGTCATCCTTGGCTACATAATGAACCTGAGATAGATGAGACCCTATCTCAAAAATAAACAAACGAACAAATAAATAATATAACTGGTACTTCGGGAAGACAATAGCAGAGTGGTGTGAGTCCTCAAGACCCTGACCTCAAAGCCCCAGGATGGCAGGCAGGGCACAGGAACCAGATACCGAAAAAACATGACTAGGAAAAAAGACAATCTTGGGACTGACGTCTGTCCTTCAAGGCCACCACAGAGGCAGGAAGCCAGCTCTAGCTTTACCTGTCAGCTGCAAGGAGCAATGAGACCTGGGTAAAGCCTCCAGGCCTCAACAGGAAATGGGAAAGCACAGATGTGTACAAGCTCCAGTACAGATGTGTGCAAACACAGCAATACCCAGTGGATGGAGGGTGGGGGGTTAAGCTTATCTCCAGTTTTTATTTTATTTTTTCATGTGCATTGGTATTTTGCCTGCCTGCGTGTCTGTGTATGGGTGTCGAATGCCCTGGAACTGGAGTTGCAGAGAGTTGTGGGCAGCTGTGTGGGTGCTGGGAACTGAACTCAGGTGCTCTGGAAGAGCCGCTAGTGCTCTTACAACTGGCAAGCCATCTCTCCAGGTCCATTGTCTCCAGTGTTAAAACGACACACACACACACACACACACACACACGTCAGCCGCCTGGGCAAGGTTAATATGATCATACGCTTTTTAACGAAAACATCAAACTCAGGATACAGGCTCATGCCACCAGGGAAGCCAATGGGATTCCAGAGAAGAATGCTGAGGCCTCAACTCAAACATTGCCACTTGCCTAAAATAGAACTCTAAAGTCAGCATGCTCTTTGCAACCTAGCTTCAAAAGCAGATGCTCTCGAAATACCTGCTGTGCTCACCTGAACCTTTCGGGTCTTTTCAGGAACTTCAAAATGCCTTCCACCTTCTGCTAGCCATCCCATCTCAAGTGAGCCCTAAACGAAAGCCTATCAGGGAAACACAGAGAATGCGCCCAGCCCAGCCCACGGTGCTTTAGTAGGACTGGTTCACATTCCTAGTCATAGTCCCAGTCATTGAGACCTACCTAGTGTGGCAAACCGTAAGGTGGACCTGCTCTTCAACCAGGGTTTTCTATAGCGAACTTTCTCTCGTCAGGCCACTGGGTGCCACCTAACTGCTTATGCCAAGCCGCCCCAATAGGGCAGTAGTACATAGGCTCAGATGCAACCACCAAAGGACTAGTTCTTAATTTTAAAAATAAATGTATAAAGCCAGAAGTGATGGTGAACTCCTTTAAGCCCAGCACTCAGGAAGCAGAGGCAGATGGGCCTCAGAGTTCCGGGCCAGCCTGGTCTCCAGACTGAGTCCCAGGACAGCCAAGGCTACAGAGAAAAGCCTTGTCTCTAAATGACATATAGTAATAATTATATCATAACAATATATTATATTTATAACATATGATAAATATATTCCCATATATACACATAAACACATATAAGATAAAGTTATACATACATTTAATTAATCAGGCTATAAGATTACTGTCATTTAACTTTTTAAAAAATGTATTCTGTTACACCTTAACTTATTGTATGCACATGTGCAAATAATGTGGTGGTCAAAGGACAACTTCCAAGAACTGGTTCTTCTCTTCTACCATGTGGATTCCAGGCACTGAACTCAGGCTGTCAGGCTTGATAGCAAGTCCTTTTCCTTGCCAAGCCATCTCACCGGCCCGACGTTGCTTAAGTTTTAAAAGAAGAGGAGAATGGGGCATCATGCTGGTCTAGTATGCATGAAGTCTTAGCTAGATTCTATTCCCAGAACCACAGAACAAAATAATTAAGGGGGTGGGGGTCCAGAAAAAAAAGAGAGTGGATGAGTGAGCCAAGGGCCTCATGTGCAGAGAGACACCTCCAGTCCTGTCCGTAGTAACCCAAAGGGCAGGAAACAGGGATCAGGGCCCAGTTCCTGCCTCCAGGAAAACACATTCATGTGCCTCCTCCTCATCCCAGCTCCCAGACTGAATCTGGAAAAGCACTTTGGGTTTCTGGAGAGAAAGGCCCTTCAGAAATATCGGGAACTCGACCGGAAGGTGCCATTATGTATTATCTGGAAGACGTCTGTGGTGTTTAAAGGGAACTGCTCCTCCAAAGCCAAGGCTTCAGCCAAGAACAACAGAGGGGCTTCAGGCAGCCAGGGAGACAGAGGGGCCTGCGCTTCAGCTGGCAGGGCAGGGCAGGATCCCATTTCCTAGGGCTATTGGACTGAGAGGGATTGATTGGCCGTTCTACTCTCTCCCCATCCCCAAAGCACAAGCTGTTCAGACTCTCCATGTGAGATAAGAGAAGACCACCTGCCCCTCACAGCCCCTCCACACGAAAGGCAGGGATCTCCTGTTTAACATGAAAAGACAAGAGACATCAAGAGATCTGCCCTAGGAAGGTCACTTACTTCCAGGGTCCCCTCCCTGTGGCATTTTACCTACAGAGGACTGGAAAATGGATCCAGCACTAATCCATCTTTCTCCCATCATATCCACCTCAGCTTTAAAAGAAAATTTTAAGAGGCAATTTTCCCTGGAGACACTCATACCCACATTTGATGTCTGCCTGTCTGTCTGTCTCTGAGGCTCCTCTTTTCTTTGAGAACCCACCCCATACTTTCAGGTGTGTCTTACTTCCTTCAGAGCACCTTTCTCTCCCTTAATCCTCGTGATTTTAAGCCTATGCTAAAATATCTTTCCTCAGAAGCTGGGCACAGTAGCTCACACCTATAACATGCCTATAATTTTAGTACTAGGGAAACAAAGGCAGAATTGTTGCACATTTGTAGCCAGAGCAGGCTACACAGTGAGTTCCAGGTCAGGCTGCGCAACAGAGCAAAAACCTGTCGCAAACAACTAAAACAAATAAGTCCTCAGGGCCCTATTAGGCCGGGCCTGGCCACACAGGCCTGTGGCCTACAACCCTACTCCAGACAGCTCCACAGGCCCCAGCCACCAGGCAGCAGTTGAAAGGTAACTAATGAGGCACACTCCCTGACTGACACCCAGAACGGACAGCGGAGGCCTACCAAGGCCCTACCACGACATTCAATGCTTGTGCTCGAGAAACGGCGCTGTCATCCAGCGGGGACTACTTTCTCAGCCTGACCCAGAAACTCACAGTCCTGTCACAGCAAAGACCAGCCTCAGCCTCTCAACTTTCCCCTCACCGTCCTGAACATTGCTCTCAAGGCGTATGGACTCCCACAATGGAGATAGACTTGAGGCCGGTTGCCTGGAGCAACGCCTGTCTAGTCCCTCAGGGGACCACAAGCAAAGGGCAGGGGAGATGAGAGAAGGAAGGGGGGGCTGCTGAACCCCAAAGGAGGGGAAGCCACTCCCCAGAAGCTGGAGTCAGAGCTAAAAGCCTTTTGGGGGTACACAGCATGCCCCCTACCTTTCTAACTAAGAAAAGTAACTTCGGAAGTGCCCATGTGAGAACCCTCCAAAGACTTTGGTCAAAACTCACCCTAAACATTCAGGTTGTGTCCAAGACCTTGGCAAAGTCACCTAACTTTTCTGAGCCTCACTTTTCTCTACCCTAAAATGGAGATTACTCCTCACAAGTTTGCACATCACCATTAATGGCAGAAAAAAAAAATCACATCATGATTAATACAGAAGTATAAATGTGAAAAGCCATGAATCATAAAATAAGCACTTGATTACACACCATCCTGAGTTATTACTCACATTATCACTCACATTAAGACTTGAGTCTCAATTACAACATAAGCCCCTTCACAGAAAAGGGTGTGTCTGTACTTCCGGTTAAAAATCAGAATTCTCAAGTTAATCTGCCTAACTTTGTTCATAACCCAGCTCATTAGCTGGTCAGCTCCTGGGCAAGTTATTTTCTCCATGTCTCAATCCCCCTATCTAGCAAAAAATACACTAACAGTGCCTTCCTCGGAGAGTTGTGCAGACTGAAGTAATCTGAATCATTTAACCTTTAATCATCATGACCTGTTGGGTCTTTTTACTTACTTGGAGAACCAAAATACTGTTGATAAGTACTGATTGGTGCAATGATGCAAAATTGACAGGCCCCCTGCCCAGTCCACCTTCCAGAATCCTCTCTTCCCTCCCCGGGGGGTTGGACAGTGTTTACATTTGCCTTTCAGTACCTGGAGCTTATGAAATGCTTCAAACCAAAATGTTTTCATGTCCAGCCCTTTCTCTGTGTGCCTGGGAGCGTGTTACTCTGTATCCCTAAGTTCAGGTCACTCTAAAAGAGTGAGCATCCCACATCTCTGACCCCTGTTGTGGGGAGCGCTAAGGGGGGCCACTGATGACGCATATCTGACGTACAGTCTGGCATGCAAGGGTTCCTCCACACTGGACCTTTTGGGACACAAACCTGGAGAGGACTCTGATCCTCAGAGTCAGTGGGGAGCAAATCACAGCCCCACAAGAGGCCCGTGGTAGCCAAGGACCAAGCAGGCAGTTTCCAGGGGAACGGCATCCTCCGCATCTACGCCCAGTTCTCATCCTCACTGCCTTTTATTCTCCTCCCACCTCTGTGGTGGGCTAAGTCACCTACCCACTATTGCTAGGCAACTTCCCAGGGAGGTACGGTTGCCTCCCCAGCCCAATGAGGACCAGAAGGCAAGAACTGACCACACTCCAACAGGGCTTATATTTGAACACTCCCAGGACACAAGGCAGGGACTTGGGAAGACAGGGAAAGACACCTTCCTCTGGGGCCTTATTCTCCTCATGTCCGCTGGGCGGACAGTGTAACGTATTCTCAGACAGTTTCCCAGGGGCCAACCAGACAACACGCTACAGAAATGCATCTCTTCCCAATGACCCTTCATTTCCTACCATAACCTCATGGCTCCAAATTCTAACCCAGGAGCAGTCAGCAAGGAGAAATTGGGGGGCAGGGGGGTGGGGAGGGGGTTGCCAAAGTAAGGATTTAAGTTATGAGGATGGCAGATAGCATTTGAACTCCTGTGACAGTATTCACATACGGAAGGCGGGATGACAGGCAGCTGTCAGCTGCTTCTTCATATTATTAGTCTTTTCTTGGGTTTTTCAAATTTGAGAGACAAATTTTCACAGCATCAGTGTCACCATTCTGGCAATGCACCATGCAGTAATTTTGAATCTATTCACAAGGCCACTGTCTAATTCCAGAACATGTCCACCCCTGGGGTTTGATTTGTGTGCCTCCATCTTTGCTCAGTGTTCCTACGCACGCTATTTTATAAGCGGCAGAGCGGAGCAGACACCAGAGGCGGGTGGGGCCACAGCTTCAGATCCAATGCCACTGTCACCCTGACCTCGAGATCCGGAAGAGGTCAGACAGTTCTCCACCTGTGCATATGAGGCAGCACACAGGCCTTCCAGATAGCTACTGTAGGCTGGATTCCTGATGCCCCACGCAACACAGTCCTGTGAAATAGTCCCCAGTCAACGGAAGGCCTTGAGAGAAGGCCCGAGGAGCTCTCTGTCCTCCCACCTTCACGTGCAGCTGTAGAACCTGTCAGTATATTTATTATTTTGCCAGAGTCTCACTGTGTAGCCTTGGATGGCCTGCGTATGCTGGGTGGACAGATGCACCCCCGCCCCTGGCCCCACCAGTACTCTCGCTGAGTAAATGGGCCAGCTCAGAGGATTGCTCCTGGAGAGATGTGGGGCCACTGGCCATCTCAAGAGGAGAAAAGGCAGGGCCAGTAAAGCAAGGCAACCCTCAGCTACATGTCAGGCTGTGGCTCACTGAGGCCACAGGACTGGCAGGATAACACCAAACCATACCTAAAGAGGTAAGGGTTTTGAGCGCCTGACCAGTGACCTGCTTGAACAGCCTGGCTTAGCCATCGCTCTCAGAAAGCGAAGGAGCAGGGGCATATATAGCTCAGTTGTAGAATGCTTGTCCACCATGCATGAGACAGTTCAGTTCCCAGCGTATGCTGCGGCACATCTGTACTCCCAGCACCTAGGATATAGAGTCAGGTCAACCGCAGAGACACAGAAAATTCAACAGCTTGGGCTACCTGAGACCCTGCTTCCCCGAAGGACCCTCCCCACAAACAAACAAACGGAAAGAAAGGAAAGAGAGAAGGGGGAGGAGGGCCAAGGCAGAATGAAGGAGATCGATGCTCAGTGAGGAAGACCATTGAGAGGGTGTCCCCAGCATCACAGACTCAGAGGCTTGCTCTGCCCTCTCAGGCCCTTCTGAATCCTGCAGCACGGCTGCCAGAGAGCACTGCGTTTCCCAGCAGAAACCTCTCCTCAAACTACACATCCACGACACCTTGTCCACCCTGGGCTGTGTGCACGCTCCTGCTCCACCACAGCCACAAGAAGTCAGCCGCTCGATCCGCCAGCTATTGCTGACACAGCCTAGTGATCTGACTATGGGTGTTTCTGGTCTCCTCAAGGTTGTCGTGACCCATGGGACAGAGCACCCAGGGTTTTCACAGTTAACACCCTGAAACTGGTTCCAGGAGTCATCTCAACATTAGGATCGGCCTCTTTCCAGGGGCCACACAGCAGTACATCCATGGCCAGCTCATATCTCAGGCTAGGGCTACCCCGCCCCAGCTCTAGACCCACAGAAAGTAGCACATCTTGTATGCCAAGCCCTTAAGCCCAAATTCTGGTCCATGGCCATGAGGTGCCCAGTGTCAGGCCTTCTTAGAGACGGGGGAGGGGAGGAGAGGGGGACAGACACAGCTTTGGAGCACCTCTCAAAGCCAGCCCCAGAGAAGAGAGATTCCTCCAAAGGACACTGACCATGGAGCCCTCAGGAGCCTGTCAGCCTCTTCTACCTGCAAACCCACCTCTAGTGTCCCTCAACTTGGAAAATCTGGTTGTTGGGCCATAAGCCAGGCTTCCTCACACCTGCCTGGTCTGGGGCCAGCTGGCACCTTTGGTCTGATGGCTAAACCTCTCCCTACCCCACCTCTCCTTCAGGCTTTGTCCAATGCTGAGCGCCTACCCATGTGGAGCAGCTCCCTGCCAAGTCCTGTGGTAAAGTGAGCTTGGGGAAGTTGCTGGGAGGTGTGAGGGTGGGTAAATTCCTGGGCTAAATGGCTCTTAAAGAACATTTCACTCTTTGTCATTCTTCTTGCACTATAACACAGTGCTAGAGGATACAAGTTTAAGCATCTTTCTGGTTAGTGTTTTTGGTTAGGTTTTTTTGGAGGGGGGTGGCTTTGAGACAGGGTCTTTGAATGTAAATGAAGTTGGCCTAGAACTCGGTCTGTAGATCTAAGATGGCATAGCTAGTCAATGAGGGAACCAACATTTAGACACACACCCCCTCAGCACACCCAGTGTACATTTACCTACAGAAGCTGGAGCCAGGATGCAGGGTCTTTATCTAGATCACAGAGCATCCACATCCTCACTCAGTCCTATCCCTGTGCTCAGCATCAGAAATTCAGGAAAGAATAGGATAGCCTGGGTGCTTGGCCCCGCAGACACTGTCACAAGCATGGCAGTCATGAAGACAGACAAGGAGGAATCTGAGGGTGCAAGAGCCAATTCTTTGTTCTTCCTAATTTCACTTCCACCAAGCACCAGTTTGGGATGGTTTGAGATTTTTTAGTCTTTCCCAGGCAAACCCATCCATGCCAGCCCTTTTCCTTTGGGAATAGTAGGTTAAAAGTTCCCATGAAATGGCCCAGCTGCGTAGCGTGAATGAGGTGGCTCACCCTTCCTGAGACCCAGCCTACCAATGCTGCAGAATCAGGACCTGGGTCTTAGCCACAGCCATTTTCATTCACCTGCCAACAGCTGCTCACTCAACAAATATCGATTAAGTGTCTCATTGTGAAAAGCTCAAAGGCTGACACCTGTGGAAATACACAGTCGCCCAGAACCTCCAAGACTTCAGAGAGGAGAATACAATTCAACAACAAAAGCACCACTTTATGTCCCAAGTTAAAATGGCATCAGCTAAGCGGCTGGAAAGATGGTTCAGCAGTTAAGAGCACTGGCTGCTCTCCCAAAGGACCAGGGTTCACGTCGCAACACCTACAGGGCAGCTTTCAAATGTCTGTAACTCCAGTTTCAGGGGATCTGACACTCTCACAGAGACATACAGGCAAAACAGCCATGCACAAAAAAAAAAAAAAAAAAAAAAAAAAAAAAAAAAAACACACACAACTTGGGTCCAATAGTTTTTACAACACAGAGCCCAGGCTGAGACTAAAACGACCCAGCCCAAGGTCACATTGGAAGGCTAGATCCAGGACCTGACTCCAAGTCAATATTCTTTTTAGCCTGCCTGACACCTGTACGCATACACTCAAGGGTGTGGTAAGAGCTCCCAGAGAGAACACACAGAGGCCTTTGGTCACCATGAAAAGAACTGTCTTGGAAAAGAAAGATGACTTCAGACCTGAGCGTGGAAGTCAGGAAGGAGATCCAAGTGGCGCCTCCTCTATTCCACAGGTTCTGTGCCACAGCCTCACTTTGCCTTTGGACACCAGCCCCAAGAACTCTGACCCAAAGCATTTGGTGGAGAACAAATAAGAACCGCCACCCTACCCCGCTGGCTCCTTGAGTCATGCCTCCTGCCTGCTGCTTCTACCTACATCCACCTCCACCAAGGAAGGAGTTCCTACCACATCATTTCATAGGAACGGGTAAGAGCTGGGGAAAGGGGGGGGGGGGGAGCAGAAATGCATCAGGTTCACAGATGAGGGAAAAACCAGAGAGATCTGCTCTATCTTACTCGGCCTCCCATTTCCAATACCCGGAACTCAGCCTGGCTCACAGTGAGGACTCAGAATGCATTTGTGGAACTAGACAAAGCTCAGGGCTGGGGAGATGATGGCTCAGTGACTAAGGGCCTTTCTGCACAAGCATTAAGTCCCTAAAGTCAATCTCGAGCTAAGAAGTTGGGTACAGTGGCACATGCCTGTAAGTCCAGCGCTGGCAGGGGCAGAGAGGCAAATCCCTGGAGTTTGCTGGCCAGCCAGACCAGCTGAGTCAGGAGCTCCAAGTTCTGTGAGAGAGACCCCTGTTTTCAAAAATAACGTGGAGAGTTGGCAAGTACGGAGGCAGAGGCATGCCATAGCTCTTTGGGTTTAAAGCCAGCTACATTGCGGAGTTCCAGGCCAGCCAGGACAGGACGTAGAGAGACCCTATCTCAATAAATAAAGTGGAGAGTAACTCAGGAAGTCACCATATGGTCAATCTCCAGCCACCACAGAGGCACACCCACACAGAGGTGAGAGAAGTCAATAACTTGCCCAGTCTCCCCAATAGTCACGCTGCCCCAGGATTACACGCAGGCTGTTCTCTGCCTTTCATGCTGTGACCTTTGGCTCCAACTGCATCAGGCCACCTCCATCCTCCCTCCTTCAGCCCTGTTTACTTGTAGGCGGCGGTCCCATATAATACTCTCCCCATTCCCAGTCAGCAGGAAGAATACAAAGCCTACAAAGTGCTGCTTGAAGCCTTAGAGATGACCCCCTACTCCATACATCCCCATCATTCTGCTAAGAACTAGACAGGGCTGAAATCTGCAGGTGAGGAAACTGACGCTCACAAAAGGCAACAGAGAATGAATGGCCAGCGCCACAACTTTGGACCGGATTTCCCAAGTCAAAAACAAGTCTGTCAGGTTATACTATAACCTAACCAATATGGGTTCCCTGATACCAAAAACCCCTCTAGCTTGGGATATCAGACTTGGCTTTCTATCCTCCCTCCAGCTGACTCCCAGGCCACCGCACACCGGCCCTCCGCCCAAGCTACTACGTCTCTCGCACCCTGGTTTACTCATCCTCACGTGTCTAGCTCACAGAGCTGCTGAGATCTACTAGATAAAATGGGTACCCATGCTACCGCTCCATTAACCAGCATCAGCCTGCATATGTTACATGTGTCCGGAGACGACAAAATCCCCAGATCAGTCTGTTCCTACCAGGTCAGTGTTCTGGGAAGCTATCATTTTCTCTCCAATTACATTGAATGTGTTCATTCAGCCAGTCATTCTTTAATACTGAGTGAGCATATAGACCCAGGGCTCAGTGAATCCCACCGCTCTTCCCGGGCCTGGCCCTTCAACAGCTCCATCACTCTGTCCCTTCTAGTGCAAAGCTGGACTCCTGGAAAGGAGTTCTATTCTCCATGGGAAAGCCCAAGGCTTCCACCATTCTGATCACATTCCCTCCCATCCATCTATTCTTATGAAATATATATATTTTTTTGAGAGCTGGAGAGATGGCTCAGAGAACCAGCGTTCACTCCCCAGCACCCACAGAACAGCTTACAACTGTCTGAAACTCCAGCTCCAGGGGATCTCATACCCTCACACAAACATACATGCAGACAAAACATCAATGCACATTAAAAAAATAAGTCACTTTAAAGATTTATTTTTTTAAGAAAAGGAGCAAGGGAGGAAGGGCCTTGTCCTCCCCGGGAAGCTCTAAAGTGCTCACTCAGTTTTCTCCTCCACCAACAGTCCCGGGAAATAAACTCAGTGAGTGAAGGGGGAAAGACCCTCAAGCCCTCAGCCCTCCCAAGAGAAGGGAGGAGGGCTGACGGGAAGAGGGCGGTGTCTTTAAGCTACCAATGCGTTACAAAGAAGTCAGTTCAAAGCCAAGGGACGCTGCTAAGCTGCTACTGCAGCCTGAGACAGGGGCAGGGCCCCAGGTCGCCCGTTTAAGGAAGCCCATCGTGGTGTGTTTTAAATTACCTCTGCTTGTCTGATGAAGTGAGTAAAAGGGCACCGTTTCAGGGCTTAGGATTCCTGAGTGAGCTAATACAGGATGCCTTTAGTTGAAAAAAAAAAAAAAAAAACAACTTCAGTCGGCTCTAAACTCCCCCCCTTTTAAGTTTAAAAAAGGGAATGAATGTTACCATTTTTGGACATGAGCATTCTCCCTCAAGCCCAGCCCTAACCGCACTATCCAGAGGGACGCGCCATCCTGTCCCCCTCCCTCCCATTCCCAGATCATGAAATGGGGGAGTATGAAACGGGGAGGGACTGGACGGGAATGGGCGGTGGGGTTCAGGGTACGTGGCCGCCTAGGGAAAGGGCTCGCTGCGCGGGCAGGATGCCGCGGCAGAATTAATGTGCTCCCCCCCAAACAAGAGCGGTTTCTGACCTCTTCCTGCCACTAGCCGTCGTGCTCGGGTCCCACGGCCAATTCCCTAGCCCAGACCGGACAGCAGATCCGGAATCTCGCTGACGGTGTCTGGGATCCAGCGCCGTAGCTATGTAGGGATCCTCAAAGAACGGCCCGAAATTATCTCCTGAGACCGTCCCTCGCCTCGGAGCTCAACTAGAACCCAGCTACCCAAACTCGCGTATCGCCAGGAAAATGAGCGAGCCGGCGGGGTAGAACGCAAGGCTTGCAGCCACCAGTTCACCGAGTTAGGCAATCAAACGGTTCGCCGTCCTGACCCCGCCCCCACAAGGCCCCGGGGAGCCCGCGAATGTCCCCCGGTTTTCTCGGCCCCGGCCGCGCTGCAGCACGTCCGCTTCCAGGTAGATCCAGAGGCGGACGCCATACCCTCCGGTAACCGCTCTCCCTGCTGTCTGCCGACCCGCCTGGGGGCGCAGAGCCCCAGGGGCGGCCCAGGAAGCGCGCTGCCACCGCGAGCCGTGTGGAGGCGCCAGGGGGGGAAAAAAAGGGAAGGAAGGGAGGGGGAATCGATCCAGAGTAAGCAGCCATGGAGCCCGAGTCTCAGCCCCAGCCTCCGGAGCATCGCCCCCGCGCCCTGCCCACGCGGGGATGGTTCGGCAGCAGCGGGGTGGCCCGGACCACCCGCACCAGGGCGACCTGCCCGCCGGCGGCGCCACCTCCCCGCGCGGCGATCGCTCGGCGTCCGCACGCTCCAGGGCACGGGGCGCTCCCCTCTTCCGCCGGGTGCCTGTAACCCAATACCCCACCTCGCGGTGGCCGCGATGTCCCCGCCTCCGCTTGCGCGCGCCGGGAACTGGTTTCCAGCCGGGAGCCCGGGAGCGCGGCGGGCAGAACCGGGGCTCAGGACTGCGGTGGGTCGGGGGCAGCCGCTAACCTTTCTCTGTTGCTTCTCCCAGGCCGGATCCAGGAGCAGGTCTCGGTCCCAGTCCTCTTCGGGCTGCATGTAGTCGTTGGTCTGCTGGGAATCATAATGGTCCATGATGGTGCGCGCGTGCTAAGGGGCTGGATTTCTTCCTCCACCTTCTCTCTCCAGGCGACGGCGGCGGCGGCTGCCCGGGCGTGGGGAGGGAGTCGGCAGGGCTGGGCTGGGCTGGGCTGGGCTGGCGGGGCCGGGCTCGCTCCCCTGCGCCCGCTTCCGCCGCGGCTCTGCTCGCGGAGACTGCTTGCTGACGGCGACGGTGGCGACGGTGGCGGCGGCGGCGGCTGGAGCTCGCGGACTGCCTTCCCCGGGGCGAGCGCTCCGACCTAATCTCCACGCACACTGGCGCTCGGCGAACACTCGCGCCGCAGGAGCCGAGGCGGGCGGGGGCGGGGAGAAGGGGCAGAGCCCTCCCGAGGTTCTCCATTGGCCAGGCCGAGTTGCCCAAACTTCCCCCCAGCGCCTCTCATTGGGAATTCCTGGCATCCGTCAGGCGGGTCTCTGTGCATATAGGTGGACTTGGGCGGCCCCCCTCCGGGCGCGCACGCCGCCGCCCACTCCCTGGGTTCCCACTCGCCCGCAGCTCATGTGACACCACCTTAAGCTGAACCCGAGTGGAGCCCGGGGACGCCTCCCAGAGCTCGGGGACCGAACGGCACCGTGCTCGGGAGCCCCGGGAGTCGCTGAGGATTGGCCGCGTTCCCTGCCGGCGGGAAGGCCCGGAACTCGGGCGCACCGGTGTTCCTGCGGTCCCACGCGAGCTGCGAACCCAGGAGAGGGCGGGGAAACCCGAGGCGGAACCCGGGTCCGGACAAGTCGACACCCTGGAAATGGTTGGGGAAGGCCCACAGTAAAAGGAATTTTCTGATTCCACCACTGCTCCCGCCCCGCCCCCGCGGGAGCCAGGTTTGTGTCCGGCAGACAGTTCTCGGGCCACTGAATTTCCCGCCTCAGCAAGGGTCCTCGGGTACTTCTGCAGGTCCGGGCACGGGTCCGCCGCGGGGCTTTTGGGTGGCAGCTGCGCGGCCCAGCTTCCCAGGCTCTCAGGTGGGTATGCCCTGGTGGACTGACAGCTAAATCTTCCTTCTGGAGGCCAGTTTTCTCTTTCCCCACTTTTAACAGCTTCCCTGCGCCTTCCTGATAACTAGGGAAAGCTCTGAAATGGTCTGCCTATGCCATGAATTCTTTCAAATACATGCACCTAACAGATGCGGAGACTGAAACTCGAAGAACCGAGCTGGACCTTGCAGGCGTGGATCCTACAGGCCCATTTTGTATGTAACCCTGTGTCTAACAAAACCTTATTGTCCTTGGAGGAGGAAGAAACAGCCTAAGACTACATAAACTGCTTGGTGTCTGGAGGCACTCCCTGGGCTCAGTAAAAGAGGGTGGAAATTTGTTGGTCCAGCAGTGTTGCATCTTGGGGAAGAGGCCTCCCGGATTCCCGGTGATCTCTTGAGGGATGCTGAGTTTGACAATCAGTAGCGAGTAAGCCTGCAGTCGGCTGTGCACTCTGATGCAGACAACAGATATGTCCTCGCATCAGTAGAGTTTAATGTATACAGTCATCCCTCCATACTCGGGGGGGGGGGGGAGGGAGTGATTCCAGAACCTGTCTGCAAGTGCTTAAGTCTCACGTATATAACGGCACAAGATTAAGGTATACCTGCATACCTCTGCTGTACACACTTCAGATCACTCCTGGATAGAAATGCCAGGCGACGCTGGGGGCTTGGGAAGATGGTGCAGCGGTTAAGAGCGCTGGCTGCTATTCCAGAGGACCTGGTGTTCAGTTCCCAGCACCCACACGGCAACTCATGCCTGTCCATAACTCCAATTCCGAGGCTTCTAATACCCTCACACAGACGTACATGCAGTCAGAAAGGAAAAAAAAAAAAACCCTAAGGTTAAAATTTAAAAGATAAACAAATTCCTTGTGACACGTTGGAGGGAATCCTGGCAGGAAAAAGAAGTTTACAGGGTCAGCAACCATCCCCACCCCCACCCGGTTGGGATCCTTTAATCTATGGTTAGTCTAATCCAAGATTCTAAAATGTACAAGTGGGGGCCAGTTGTGTTTGTAGGATAGCTGGTTAAAGAAGAGGCTGGTATAGACTAACAAGTTAGATGAAGATGTTTTCTGATAGGAAGAGTTCTGAAATTAGAGGACTTGGAAGAAGGAAATGGTCCGAGTGAGAGGAAAGAAGTACCCCTGGTTGGCAGAGACCATCTCCAGTGATGGGGATGAACACAGATCAGCGGTGTTGTTCCTCGAGGAGACAACTGTTTCCGGGCTAGAGACAGCGGGTTTATGAACTATTTTATAAGCACTTTTAAACCATGGCTCCAAACCTCACATGGAGGGCAATGATGGTGCGATACCTGTTTGTTGACTCAATAAATATTTTCCAAATAGCTTCTGTGTGTTGGGGAACATGCTAGACATCATGTATATAATAAAGATAAAAATCCACAGTCTTTTTCCTCACACAGCCCATCAGAGACAGACTTGGAAGCAAATGAGACCACCTGGAGGGGCTCTGAGAGGCGCAGGGAAGAACTTGAGTAAGCTTTAGGGAATGGAAGTCAGATGAGCTTGGGAGCTTACTCAGGCAGAGGGACCAGGGAGTTAAACACACAGGGGCAGGAGACTCCACGGCACACAGCTGGATACCTATCATCTCGGGGTAGCTAGACTGGAACTGTAAAGAGGAGAGCAGAAACAGGGCTGGCGAAGAGGCCTCCTCGTGTGTCCTGTGAAGTGAGGGAAACGGCTGGCATGCACCTTTGATCCCAGCACTAGGGAGGCAAAGGCAGGCTTGTTTGAGAGTCTACAGAGTGTGTGTTCCAGGAGAGCAAAGGCTACACAGAGAAACAATGTCTCAAAAAGCCAAAAAAGAAAAGAAAGGAAAAAAGTCATCTTCTGACTGTCATCATTAACACCAGGTTGATAGCAATGGAGGATGCTATGCAAATCCTATATTAGCCATGACAGCCTCCTGAGAACAGTGAATTTCTCAGCTCAAAATAAGAATTAACAAGAATTGATAGGTTAGGAACTCTGGCGAATGAGGGAAATGTAACCGAGTAAGCTAAGGAAAAAAAAAGAAAAGGTTGAAGAGCAGAACTGTGGATCAAGTTTGAACACTACTTGAAGTGTTCTTCAAATGTCCATATTTGGTTGTTCAAAAAGCAGTTTGGCTTCATAGTCTGACCTCAGAGGACACTGATGTGAGGACCATCTGTGTTCAGGTGGTATTGACCCATGAGACCATCAGCAAAGGGTACCAATGTGGAATGAAGAGAGGACAAAGACGGGGCCTTGGTACACAGCCCTTAAAAGGAGGTAGAGTGGGATGGCTCTGTCCTAGAGCATCTGCTTCACATAGATCTGGTTTGATCTCAGCATTATGAGAAGAGAGGAAGGAGAGACAGAAGAAAAGAAGGAAGGAATGGAAATGAGAAAGAACAAGAACCTATGAAAAAGTCAGAGGAAAGGTAGCAAAGGATGGGGGGAGAGCTTGGAGCTTCCCAGTAGCATGGAAGTAGAGGGGTGATAGGTTTTCAAGGTGAGGGAAATGGGCCTCACCAAATAGACCTGAAAAGCCTGAGTGCAATGCCTAAAACAGTGGTCTCTGTGAGTGGACCTCACAGCTGAAAGTTCCCTTTTGTGGGCTTTTGATAGAGTGCTCACAGCTATGAGTTTTAAGAGCCACCAAATGGGAGGCAGAAGCAGGCGGATCTCTGAGCTCGAGGCCAGCCTGGCCTACCAGGACAGCCAGAGCTACACAGAGAAACCCTGCCTCAGAAAAAAAATAAAAATTAAAAGCCACTAAGTGGTGAATAAATTAAGAACGTGAGCACAGAAGGAAGGAAGAAATAGTGGCAATAGGAGGCTGAAGTCAAAGGAAGATTTCTTTACAACAGAAACTTGAGTTACTTAAAGTCTGAAAGATGGATCCAGTTTGGGGGAGAGGGCTGAAAAGATAAGGAAGAGCAGATTGAGGGGTGGCAGGAAGTTCTTGGGACAAGAACTCATGTGGTTCAAGGATAGCAGCTTAAGAACAGGTTGTTAGCAAGAAGAGGCACCCCAATGTTCTGAGGAAAGAGTAGGGTGGGTGAGGGTGGCCGTAGCTTGTGGGAGTGGGTCAGAGCATGCATGGAAGCCATAACTGGTGGTCTTGGTCTTCTTAATAGGAGAGAAGACCCCTAGAGATGGGCCAGAGCTGATGAGCCCAGGTCCTCTCACAGTTAGTCATTACTCTGGTGGCTAATCCCAGAGTGGCGCCACTTTCTATAGAGGGAACATAGTTACTAAGACTGTTGCATTTTTGTTAAGGTGTGTGCATGTTTGTAACTCATTATAAAGTCCGTTAATCAAGACACCCCTGTCAGCTGAGTGAAGATACAAAGCATTCTCAGGTAGCCCTGGTTGGTCTGACACTATGTAGACCAGGCTGTCCTCGGACTCAAAGGGATCGGCCTGCTTCTGTCTCCAAGAGCTGAAATTAAAGGCATGCACCACTCTGCCCCATTTAGCTGTTTTGTCTTCTTGTTTTGAGGCAATATCTCATGTAGCCCAGGCTGACCTCTGATTTCCTATGTAGCTGAGGATGACCCTGAACTTCTTTTTACCATGCCTGATATATGCGCTGCTGGGAATTAGGACTAGGGTCTTATGAATACTAGACCAAATTCTATCAGACGAGTTATATCCCTAGCCCTGTGTTATAAGTGTGTGTGTGTGTGTGTGTCATAGGTATGTGTGTGGTGTGCTTTCATTATACAATTGTATCCTGAGTAACTGTCTACAGGCATTTTCACTGCTTGCTGGCTGGAATTACCATGAAGAAAGCCACGATGAGCATGTGTGTGTACGCACGCTCGCGTGTGCGCGTGTGTTTAATAAACACAAACATTCATTTCTCCTAAATGTATACCTCCAAGTGTAACTGCTAGGTCACAGGGTTGGCATATGCTTCATTTTCGTAAATATTGTCAAACAGTTTTTCAAATTGGCTGGTAACAAGTTACTCTCTAGCAGCAGGAGATGAGGATTTCAGTTCCTCCACACCCTCCTACCACCTGGTATCCTTTAGAAAAACAGCCATTGTGGTTGGTGAGCGGTGGCCACTTTGGGGTAAGTCTTTTCATGTGCTGTCAGTCATCTGAATGATAAATAACCCCTACCCCTGCCACCACAGATTCTAGTAGTAGTTCATTCTCTATTTGCCATGCAGATCTTACTGATTTTCCAAATTCCACTCATTTACTCATTCACTCATTCATCCACTCATCTGGTATTTACCTATGCCTGGCACTGTGCTAGAAGTAGAGAGGGACGGAAATGGGGCTGTGGAAATGTTTCCTTCAATAAAGTGCTGTATGAACAGGACTTGATTCTCAGCACCTACGGAAAATCTGGGCATGGCAGCATGTACCCATAACCCCAGCACCGGAAAGACAGAGACAAGAGGCTTCCGGGTAGGCTCGGGCCAGCTAGTCTATCTGAATCAGCAGGCTTTAGATTCAGTAAGTAACCTTGTCTCAAAAAATAAGGTGTAGAGTGATCGAGAAAAATACCTGACAGCGTCTTTAAGCCTATAAACACACAGAACACACACATACATGAGTGAGGAAGCTAGATGCAATGACATGAATCTATAATCCCAGCACTTGAGAGACAAAGACAAGAAGATCTTGAGTTCAAGGCTTGACTCGGCAGCATAGCAACACGCTGTCTCAAATATATAAACACAGAACCACAAGGCAAAAAGAAGATGAGTGTGGCAAGCCAGCTAGGCAGATGTGTCCCTGTCTCTCTTTAAATAGGCAGTATATGCATAGTGACAGTTCAGCGGATGGTTGTTTGTGAGCACTGTTCAATTCTGAGTGGAAGATGGTTTTTCCCTTGAGTGAAATGAGAAGCTGAATAAAATCTATTTTATATGACATTTCAATTGGTTTCGGATTTGTTTCTTGTTTTTGTTTTTGTTTTTTTTTTTGAAAAAAAAAATCTCAATATATAACCCTGGCCAGCATAGAACTTACTACATAGACCAGGCTGACCTTGAATTCACAGAAATCCACATGTCTGTGCCTCCTGGGTGCTCCATGCTCAGCTGACATTTTGAATGAAAGTTCAAGAGAAATATATCTTTAGCTAGGCACAGTGGCACATACCCAATGTCCCTCTACAGTGCAAATGGAGACCAGCGGATTGCTTTAGGCTGAGTTTGAGATGAGCCTGGGTAACATAAGACACAAACCAAATGAGTCAAAAAAGAGAGTCCAGGGCTGGAGGTATAGCTCAGTGGGAGAGGCATGCTTAGCATGTTCACAGCGCTGGTTCAGTCCCCACCACTCCCTGGGGTTATATGTGCAGAGAAAACGGAGAGAGGTGAGACGGTGAATGAAAGGCCAAGTGGAAAGGCTCAACTAGGAAACCACACTGACCCCTCCCAGAGGCTCAGCTGTCACTGCGCCTTTGGATCCTTTGGATTTCTCTGGCTTCGCAAACAGAAGAGCTGAGGGGGTGGGAAGAGTTCTTGCCATTATACACACTAGAGGACGAGGGCTGAACCCCCAGACATTTGCTCAGGTGGCGGCGAAGAAAAGAACACTGAAGTTGCTTCTCTCCACCAGGTCAGCCTTTTCTCTGGAGCTGCTCAAGAGAGATGCTCCCACCATTGCCCACGCTCAGGGCAGCTGCCTCAGTGAGTCACTGGGAGCCACAGGTGCCCCCGTTATTGAAAGAGCCTCACTCTAGGCCGGGGACCAAACCTCCCTGGGAAAGCAGGGGGCATGGAGGTGCCTAAGAATCCTGAGAATGCCTAGCGTACACCCACTCCATGCCAGACAAGCATGCTGGAAGGCTTAGAGCAAGTTCTGGGCTCACACCTCAGCTTCCTCCCAGACTCCCAGCCATTCAGCAGCTAGTTACAGGCACAATGCGAGAGGAAATGAACTGGGTTTATATTTGTCAAAGCAACCTCAAATCAATGTTTTCTTGAACCTAGGCCTTTATGCCTGTTAGGCAAGCACTCTTCCTCTGGGCTACAGCCTGGTCCTTGGACTGGCATTTGAAGTGACACAAAGAAGACAGGATGCCAGTCCAGGGCATTAGACAGCAGGCCTCTGCAACATTCATTCTCTTCATCCTACTATGAGGCGTTGGCCCTGCAGAGCCCTAGAGGAAACCTGGACGAGTAAGATCTAGAAGAACCTGGAAACTAAAGTCACTTTGAGGCCTCCCAGTCCATCAATCTGGGGGGTCCATTCTTTGTATCCTGGGCTCTCTCCTCTTGCAGGGTGAGGGGAATGGGTTCCTTATGGGCCTTTCCTAAGGGCATGGAGGCACAGTGGTCATTTGAATGCAAAATGAGTACAAACCCTTAATATGAACCTCCAGAGTTCCCTTGCTTGTTTGTTTGTTTTTTAAGACAAGGTCTCACACAGCCCAGGCTGGCCTTGAACTCTAGTTCTCCTGCCTTCACCTCCCAAGTGCTGGAATTAAAAAAAAAAAAAAAATATATATATATATATATATATATATATATATATATATATGTGTGTGTGTGTGTGTGTGTGTGTGTGTGTGTGTGTGTGTGTGTGTGTGTGTGTGTATACACACACACACATATGTTCTGTGTTTTGGTAGTTTATCTGTTTGTAATTCAGTGCACTTCATGTGTGCCTGGTGTCCAAGGAGGCAGAAGAAGGTGTCAGATCTCTCCTGGGGTTGGTGCTGAAAATTGACCCCAGGTCGTCCAGAAGAACAGCCAGTGCTCTTAAGCTCTAAGCCATCTCTGGAGCATCCCAGGTGCTGGGATTCCAGGCACGCATCTCCAAGCCCAGTGAAATTCAAAATGGGAAATGTTCCCTGAATCGAAACTTTCAGAGTGCCAACATAACAGCACAAGTGGAAAATTCCACACCTCCCTCACGTGAGAGATTGCAGTCCACATGCTGCTGTACTAAAAATATTGTGTAAAATTACCTTGGGGCTGTGTATTTGCAACAGAAATTAATTTTGTATTAAGACTTTGACTCCTTACCTGAGACGCCATATTATGTAAATACTCCCAAGCCAGGGGTGAGGACCCTGAAGTCTAAGACACTTCTAGCCCTAAGCACTTCGAATACAGGATATTCAACTCTCAGCCATAGAAGGTTAGGAGGAGATGGGGAAAACTCTCCATGTCAACCTGATACAACCCAGAGTTACCTGAAGAGTCTCAATGTGGGGACCACATCAGTTGGAATGGTTTGTGGGCATCTCCGAGCGGGCATTTTCTTGATCGCTAATTGATGTGAGAGGGCCCAGCCCTCTGTGGGGAGTACTGTTTCTAGCCATATACGGTTTTTTGTTTGTTTTTTGAGACAGCGTTTTTCTCTGTAGCCTTGGCTGTCCTGGGGTCACTTTGTAGACCAGGCTGACTTCGAACTCTCAGAGATCCACTTGCCTCTCTCTGGGATTACAGGCCCAAAGTTCTATTTTGAGCCTGGTGTTTATTACAGTGACAGAAAGCAAAGGATAACACTATGAATTCTTGGATTTCTAGGTCAAAGGGGGCAAAACTAGCTTTGTCGGCTGATCCAACAGCAAACGGACTATTGACCTCCCATTTTCTGAAACCATCACAGCTCACCTCTCATTCTCTGCTTTATTTGAGCCCCTTTGTCCACATTTTTCACCTCCTGTGTTCCTGTGAGGTATTCGCTGTAGGAATTACAGCTTTGATAAAATTCCATCTCTCTGCCTCAGTTTCCCTATCTGAGACAGGCCCTGGGAAACCAATCCTGTGTTGTCGTACACATAAGGAGCGCATGAGTCCTTGAGCCTTTGGGGGAAGCGGTGCTGGAGACCCTGAGCTGGCCAGTCAGCAGCTCCCAGCCCTCATCTTCTGCTTGACTGGGACTGTTTCCTGAGGGCCATTCCTCCCCTCCCACCACAGACTGCAGAGTGTGGAGGACAGTGGGCAGACTGCCCTTACAGGATCTCTAATAAAAGGCTGGCCTGGAGCAGGCAAAAAAAAAAAAAAAAATGTTTCCTTGCTTCCCACGCTCTGCCCAGCTCTCTGGTCTCAGGACAGAACAACTGGCTTTCTGGTACCCTCTTTTCCTCAGTGAGCACGTCTCTCTGTCTCCCAACTTCCTGGGCTAAAAGCAGGGAAGGGCCCTCAAGCTAATCTCTAGCTCCAGCAGCAACTCTGAGGTCAGCTCTGAGAACAAATATAGTCATACTTGACAGCTGCCCTGCCTGGGCCAGCTAAGAAAAGCTGGAAAGTCCTGCTAGATATCTCTAGATCCCAGCAAATACCAGTAGGCAAACACCCAAAGCACAGCTGGGAATTCCTGGTGAGTAAGCCCCCCCACCTCCCCTCAACCTGGGTGCTGGCAAGCAGATTCCTGGGGCTGGGGGAGGCTTGTTCTCAATCTCAGAGACCAGCCAGGTCAACTTCCTGGAGTTGCTGAGGTAGCTTGGGAGGAGGGGTCAGCTCTCCCTAGGTGGGAAGCAGGATAAGGTCAGGACTAGAGCTCTGGGGTCAGCTGAGTAAACCCAGGCTTTCCTGAGAAGGCATAGGAGAGAGGCTGGACTGGCCAGGTGATCTCTTGAACTCCTTCTCAGACTCCCTCCTGTGTGTCAAAGAAAAAAGGTTTGAGTCTTTCTAGTGTTTAGCCAGCTTGAGTAGTAAATAAGTTTCTTTATAAAGGATACAAATGCTCACAAACCAATTAGTTTTCGCTTTAATGTTTGAATTAGTTACTTTTGTTGGCATACAAAGTGATGGGTTATCATTGTAACAGTCGTGTATATGTCTTTAATAATTTTTCTCACTCCCCCCTCATCTTCCTTTTCTTTTCCTCTCCTTTCTCTTTTCATCCTCCCCTTTCGTTTTTTGAAACAAAGTGTCATTCTGTAGCCTGTGGCTCAGTCCATGCAGCCTCAAACTTACAGTGATCCTCCTGCCTCAGTTTCCTCCGCTGGGATTACAAGCATGAGCTACCACTCCCAATTATTAAAATATTCTTTCCACATGCACAAACATAAAACTAGATACAAACTCTTAAGGTTTTTTTTTTTTCCTTTAGCATTAACAATCAAATCAAATCAGATTCTGTTTAAAAGACGCTATAAAACCAGTGAAGTTCAAATGAGCCACGTTATTTAAATGTGACAGCTGCTATTTGCTAAAACTAAATTACTGCTCTCGGTGTGATTCAGGTCTGGCTGAGCTGAGGCAGGTGCTTCCTTAGCGCCTGAGCTGTCTGCCTTAGCAGCAGCTGGGCGGTGACTAAAGCCTCCCGCCCCTTTTCCCAGTTTGGATTGCTGCGTCAGGGTGTCTTCAAACCTTCACGTAGTGGGAAGACACGTGAAGGTTTGAAGACACCATAATGCGCGCAGTTCCCCTCTGCTGTTTTCTCATTAACACTCAACAATTAGCATTTAAAACGACAACTTCCCCCCCCCCCCAAGGAGATCGTTAAGTTTCAGGCCTTCATCTGCAACTGCAGGAGCCTGGGTTTCATCTCAGCACTTCGTAGGATAGTTGTGCATGCCTGTTCCTACATTTAGCTGTCACTAATGGAGTACCTACTATGTGCTAGACACTGTCCTAAGTAAAAAGGATATGGCAGGCACCAGACTGGGCATCTTTGTCCTGTGGAGATTGCATTTCAGTAGGAGAGGCTGATAAAATAAGATCCTGTCTCAAGAAAAGAGAAAGAAAGGAAGAAAGAAGAGAAAGGGAAATCTAGAGGATAGGAAGAAAAGCACTTACTTTTTTTTTTTTTTTTTAGATGAGGTTCAGACGAGAGAGATGGCTCAGAAGTTACACTGGGCTGCTCTTCCAGAAGACCTGGACTCAATTCCCAACACCCACATGGCAGCTCACCACTCTCTGCCGCTCCACTTCCAGGGGATCTGACACCCTTACGCAGGCAAAAGTGCAGGCAAGACGTCAATGCACATGAAATAAACAGCAACAACAGAAATTATTAGGGAGGTGGTTCAGTGTTTACGAGCAGGTGCTGCACAGACCTGGGGAGTTGAGTTCAAATCCCCAAGTAAAAGCCTGTGACTCAGGCTGGCCTCAAACTCACAGCTATCCTGCTTCAGGATTACAAGCATGAGCTGCCACAGCCAATCTTTAAAATATTCTTTCAGTATGTACAAACACAAAGCTAGGTACCAACTCTTTAAGCTTTTC
Source organism: Pachyuromys duprasi (assembly GCA_028658305.1). Classification (NCBI taxonomy): domain Eukaryota; kingdom Metazoa; phylum Chordata; class Mammalia; order Rodentia; family Muridae; genus Pachyuromys; species Pachyuromys duprasi. The sequence continues at coordinate 32,411,643 of CM053765.1, read as the reverse complement.
CCTTTAGCAGCCATGACAGCGTATGTGCCTGTAACCCCAGCCATGACGGGGTGAGACAGGAACATGAGCAGGGCTTGCTATTTGCCAGACCTAGCTCTAGGTTCACCGAGAGACCCCCGTCTTAAAGGAATAAGGCAGAGAACAATAAAGCAGGGCACACAGCATCCTCCTGCGGCACGGGTGAACGCATGTGTACCTATGCCACACACAAATGTGCCCAATTCTCACACACCACATGCACAGACACAGTCACAAACAAAACAGCAAATTTTGAAAAAGATTGAAGCAGAGTGTTGAAGGGTGGTATTTAAGACCTAAATGAGAGGCAGAAACAAGAGCATTCTACAAACAGCCAGGAAGCCAGGTGGCTTGAGGAGAACAGCACCAAGACACTGAAGAACACTGTACAAATGCAGGGACGGTGTGTCTCTGTTGTTTGGCTGCTTGGCAACCGCTTTCTGCTCCTGGCAACTGTACCTCCATATTCCTGTGGGGAAAGCACCACCCCTGTGCTTCAGGTAGGGTTGACTCCACCCTTTCCAGGCCTAACCAATCAGGCGTGATAATTGATTTAGGAATGCTGACGACACCTAATCAGAATGAAGGATGAGCAACCAGCTGCCTTCCCCCTGAGTTCCCAGCGATAAGGAACAGGCCTGGAACAGTCAGCATATGAGCTAAGAAGAGGAAGACAAACAAAAACTATCTAAGAGAAGAAAACTCAAGTGCCGGGCATCAGAACCCCAGTAGCTAGAGTTAAGGATGATCATGGGTGCTGAGAACAGGACCAGAGTCCTAACAAGTGCTCTTAACCGCTGAGCCATCTCATCTCTCTAGTGCCCAGGCTGGCCTCAAGCTCAGTTTGTATGTGAGGATGACCTTGACTCTCTGATCCTCCAGTCTCTCCTTCCCAAGTGTGTGCTCCCACGCTTGGCTTACCCTCCCATCTCCAGCCGGTGCATTCACCTGCTTGTAGGTAGCTTGCTTGCGTGCAGCAAAGCAGTCCCACTCTGTGTAAGCCTACAGTTGGTTGTGGCTGCATGATAAAGGGCTGCAAAGCTGGCAGCCTCAAAGGACAAACAGGGCACCCGCTGCTGAGGAGTCCTAAGCTGTGGCTCAGAGTCTCTTTGGTGACTTCAGACTGAAGCCTGAAGGGTATGCTCTCCCAGTGTCCTCTGATGGGGCTTGCTCCTTGCCACCCAGGCTGTCTGTAACAAATTAAATGTCCTTATGACATGGTGCTGACTTCCCTGAGCTGAAGGACCCAAGAGAGAGAAAATGAAGGGGACGCTTCATTGCTTTTGACCTCATGTCTGAAGTAGCACATGGTCGCCTCCACTTGTTTCTGTTCATCTCCAACCACAAATCCATGGCCCATTGTTTCTGGGCTCCTTGCATTATCCCACTTTAACAAATAAACAAACAAACAAAATCCAGCCTCTCTGGAGAAGGCACGGATCCTATGGTTACACAGATGCTCCTGAGCCTTCATTCTGTACTGGGTGCTGAGAGTATGACCTTCTTGAGAGCCTAGCTCCATCTTGGATGGCTATCTCCCTCCGCCCCCTTCTTTCTTTCTTTTGGTTTTTTGAGACAGGGCTTCTCTGTGTAGCCTTGGCTGTCCTGGACTCACTTTGTAGACCAGGCTGGCCTCAAACTCACAGAGTTCCTCCTGCCTCTGCCTCCCAAGTGCTGGGATTAAAGGCATGTACCATCACCGTCCAGCTGGACGGCCATCTTTTGTAGAACATTCATTATGTGGAGCACAATGATTAATGTCCATATTCTGAAGAAGCAAGGCCGAAGAAAGAGGTGACCAAAGTCTAACTGCAAAGCTCACATCCTAGCCCCGTGCCTGACAGCACGTCATATTGGAGCAAGTGTTCTGAATGCACATGCTAAAATGCATATCTGGTGCAGATGAGAACCAGATGCTGGCCAGGCTTTCTGTCCCTCACAGCTGGGGACAGGTAAGCCACACTTACTAGCTTCTAGTTGGGTGTAGAAGTTGTAGACAAGGCAGAGTGGACATGTTCCAACTGGCTACCCAGATCTCCAGCTTCCAGGTGAACTCAACAGTTCTTTCTACATCCAAGGGCCAAGCAGTGTGAAGTGAGATTTGAGATAACTGTAGAGGGAGAAGGGCAGCCCTAGCCTGTGTGAGCCACACAGAATCAGAACCTGGACCCTCGCCATGAGGCACGGTTTGCCCTGGTAGGAAGGATCTCCACCTAGCACTGAAGGCCAGTTCCTATGGCTGGCCCTCATATATTGGGGTATCACCCTGAGCCCTGCCTCTCATAAAAAATGTTGAAATGAGGTAAGGTGGCATGCTTCTGTAATCGCAGCACTCAGGAGTCTGAGGCAGAAGAATTGCAAGTTCAAGGCCAGGCTAGTCTACCTATGAGTTGCAGAACGGAATGGACAACACAAAGAGACCCTGTCAGGAAGAGAGGGAGTTTAGAAGGAGGGGAAGGGAGAGAGGAGACTGAGATGAGCACCTCAAGCATTTCCTTTGCCACCCTTGCTGGGGCCCAGAAGACATTCTCTCTGCATTAACCCATCTGGGCTTTCTTGCAGACCTCAGCCAACTGAAGTGTGCTTGGATTGAAGACAAACCTCATCAACTCATGTCCACCTCCAGCCTTCACTATGTATGTTAAGCAACAGCAGCTGCAGGGTGGCCTTTGTGGGCTGTATTGTCACAGCTGTTGTTGCAGACATAAATACTAGGCAGGATAATAACTTGGGGATAAATGGTCCTTTAACCAGAGGCCCCAAGTACTCTGGGAACATTGCCTCATGCCCACCTGACACATTCCCACATACCTTTTTTTTTTCAAGTCCCTCTTATGTGTTCTAGAAAGACCTCCCCTCCACAGCTTCAGACTTTGTGTATGGGCTTTTGGAGAACTACCTTAAGGAGAGACCTTGAAGAGGTGGTTGTCCAGGTCTCCAAGGCCCTCCTAACCTCACCATGCCCATCCTCTTGAGCAAGTCCCCCCACTGGCCTACGTTTTCCTAGGCTTGGAACAAGAAAGAGCATTGGTGACAGTGTGAGTTGAAATGTTTTCAAATACTAAGTATGGAAATCAGTGGATATGTATAATTTTGTAACTGGCATGTGGCATGCTGAAATTATTGGTCCCCTCATACACAGTGTGCCAGATTTATAGGTTACCTGCAAACACAAGCTGTTATTCCATCTAGACTTGGTTGCTGAAAGCTGCTACCTATTTTTTTCAGGCTTTTCTTCCTTCCTTCCTTCCTTCCTTCCTTCCTTCCTTCCTTCCTTCCTTCCTTCCTTCCTTCCTTCCTTCTATCCTTCCTTTCTTCCCTCCTTCTTTTCTTCCTTTCGATGTAAATACCAAGATGCTAGCCCAGCAGAACCCAGTTCCTGCTAAGGCACAGATTCCTTCTCCAAAGAGCTTGTGAGAACCATAGTAGATTGAAACGTTTGGGCCCTTGAAGCACCGAGACATCCATTACTTGTTTCGGAAATAAACCTGCAGGCAGGAGAGGATTATGCAGAATGCAAAGAGATGAGTTGACAGCAGAGCCTTCTGTCCCAAGTGACTGACAGCAAAATGGAATACTGTGGGTTCTGAGAGATATTTTCAACTGTGGAATGAAGACGTGACGGCAGGACCAGGGGCACAGCCTGTGTCTGTTTCAGTCACCTATGCACATTGGTTGGCCCAGTTCCCTGGAAAAAGCATTATCATAAACTAGGCTGATGGAAGAGGAAGCCTGGGGAGAGAGTGTCTACCTGTGTCGGGGAGCTGAACAGACGCAGACATTCGGAGGAATGAGGGAGGGAGTCAGGTGATAAAGTTCAGGCTGTGCTGTTGGAGGACAGGTAGGCAAGTCCCAAGGTAAGAAGCTGAGACCTGGAAGAGCTAACGGTGCAGACCTAGACCTTGCAGGCCTGAGACCCAGGAAAGCTGAGAAGCTGATGTAAGGGGGTAGTTAGCAAGAAGCCTTTCTACTGTGGGAGAGTAGGCTTTCTGTTCTATTCCAGCCTTCAGCAACTACACAAGGACCACTCACAATGACAAGCTCAGTTTGTCTTACTCATTCTAACAGTTCGAATGTTAGTCTAGTTCAATAAAATACCCTCACTGACAAGCCAGGATAGTGTTTGAACAAATCACTGACTACGTCTATAGCCCTGTCCAGCTGACAGATAAAATTAACCACGACACAAGGTTACTTCAAGCATAAACCAAATGCAATCCCATGTACGGAGCGTGGGGTAAACTGTACAGAGGGAAGCTGGATGGGTTAATCCCAGTGGGGACTGCGGTTGATCTGAAATCCCCACCTGCTCTCTCAAAGGGAGAGAATGCTCTAGAGCTGAGGAACGGGCAGCCATGGAGGGAAACGGAAAGGGAGTGACTACTGATCCAAAGGCCTGAACACATAGCCAGGACCAGAGAGGATCTGTGTAGCTTTGCACTTGAGAGACTCCTAGAGAGGCCCAAATAAACTCTCACACACTCTCGTCTCTCTGTTTCTCTGTCTCTTTCTTCCTTTCTGTCTGTCTGACTTTCTCTTTCTGTATCTATCTCTGTTTCTGCTGTCTCTCCGTCTCTGCCTCTCTAATTTTAAAATAAATTAGGTGAGGATTCAGAATCTTATCAGGGGCTGGGAGTGCTGCTCAATGGTAGAGCATTTGCCTAACATGTGAGAGGTCCGTTACCCCCACCATTCTCACTGGCCTAGCACTCACGCGTTAGTGTAGATTGACTGGCCAGCACTCCCCAGATAGCCTTCTGTCCTTACCTTCCCATCAGGATTGCAGGTTTACACTGATACACCCACCTCTTTGTGTGTTTGCTTTTTTTTTTTTTGACATAGACAGGTTCTGGGACTCGAACTCAGGTCCTCATGTTTACACAGTAAGCAGTTTACCAACTGAGCCATCTCCCAGCCCTACTCCTCTCTTCTCGATGCAGCAATTTCCACCTCCAGCTAAATTTATCTTCTGGACTTTACAACAAATGCCATACCTTGTTCTAAGCATGTTGCATAGACATAGACTGTGTAGGGTGGAACCCGGGCTGCTGTCCATCTGTGTCTTTTCTAACTTACTGCTTCTAGTCTACCTCTGTCAGTAAGCAGACAACTAAGCTTCCTAAGAGAGCGTGAAGTGGTCAGAGAGCCTTTTTGCCTTTGGGCTCAAACTGGAGCCATCAGTGATAAGGCAGATCTCGGTTCAGACTGGGAAGGAAATCCTTACCACCCAGGAACAGCTTTTCTCCAGCTGCCTTCAGGACCGGTCCAAGAACCACTCAAAAAGACCAGACTTGTACAGGTTTACAGAGAACACACCTTATTGTGCCAAGCTGGATGACTTATTCAGTTTGGCAAGTGGTTCTCCAAACCTTGTTTATTTCCAAAATTCAAGCCATTTCTAAGAATTTTTTTGTAGGGCCAGTGGCCAGCAGATCCGTGGCCTCCCTGATCACCATGCCTCACTGTAGTGATACCATCAAAGACTATGAACGCCCTATATGTCCTGCTCGTTCCAGATGACAGACAGACCTCTTCAGTGGGTGTCTGAAAGACTGTATTCACTCCCAGCTCTGAGACTCAGTCTATCTGCACGGAGGGATGAGGTCAGACAAACAGCCTGGGTTCCACTCTTGGCTTCCTCATCCTTTGGGATATGTCCTGGCTGGTTTTGTGCGTCAGCTTGACATAAGCTAGAGTCATCAGAGAGAAAGGGGCCTTGGTTGAGGAAATGCCTCCATGCGATACAGCTGTAAGGCATTTTGCCCAATTACTGATAAATGCGGGTCCAGCCCATGGTGGGTGGTGCTGTCCCTGGGCTGGTGGTCCTGGGTTCTTTAAGAAAGCAGGCTGAGCAAACCATGAGAGGCAAGACAGTAAGCCGCACCCCTCCATGGCCTTTGCATCGGTTCTTATGTTGGTTCACAGGCAGTTCAACTGGCATGCCTTCAGGGGCCTGACAGCGTCCTATGTCATCATCTGCGCCAGGTGTGCCGGATGTAAGAACCCGCCCGCCACCCTGTACTCTCTCTTGCTTTCTCTTTCTCTGTCTCTCTCTGTCCTCATGGGTATAGGCCAGGCTAGCGTAGTCAAGTTAGAATAGATCAATAACTGCCCAGTTATGGTGCTTGAAGCTTATTAATGAATGTGACAGCTCTCTGTCTCATTATGTGGGAGCTAGAGCTGGCATGGGAAAAAACCCTTTAGTTACAACATCCCTTGGTTGCCATCAGGGTCCTGTGGGGTTATACCCGTGAAGCTCTGAGCACAGACCCTCACCTCTGTCACCTATGCTACAGATGCTGTTGTCTTGCTGTCCCTGTCTCCCTTGAAGTCAACTCATGAGCTGCATCAGCGCTCTGATTTGGATATTCAGATCTCATTATGAAAGTATTCCCCAAGCTGTGGCCACAGCCGGCCCAAAGGCTTACTGACATCTGTTCCCATCCAGGTGTTTGGTTCCAGGAGCCTCCCTCCCACAGAAGAACAGAAGCCAAGGAAGTGTTTGCTTTGGAACAAAGGAGGGACAAAGGTATCTTTCTGGAGGTGTTCCTCATCTCAGAGCAAGGAGTCGCTTGTTTCTCATTAGAAGGAGTGTGGAGTGGAACTCACTTTCTGGAACTGTCTGAGATAGCTCCTTCCCTGCCCAGCAGAAACTTTTGTGGGTCAGGGCCATGCCTCAGTACAGCCATGCTATGCTTTGAATGTGAACTGGAATGCATTGGAGTCCTCAAGAATAAGGCCTTACAGGTGCTGCCTGCCTCTCCTCCACAGCGCTCTCTCGCTCTCTCGCTCTCTCTCTCTCTCTCTCTCTGTGTGTGTGTGTGTGTGTATGCGTGCGCATTTGTGTTGGTAGGGCAGGTGTTCTGGGAACAGCTCTCAGGACCCACTCTGGAAGAGACCACATGTGTCAGCACTGATGGTTATTATGTGTGTCTTGTCTTATGTTGTGCTGGGTCTTGAAATGTCGCCCCCTTCCCCTGGTCTCAAATGCTGCTTCACCACTTCACTTCCTCTCTGAGGTTCAAGAAGTTGCTTTCCTCTGTGAGCTACCAGGACCAGCATGCAGAAGAAAACCCAATTAAAGCTCATCTCGGACAAACCCAGGCCACTAGGAACCAGGAAATGTGTTCTTTTGTATGTAGCCAGGCTTGTTTTCTTCTCTCTCTCTCTCCTTCCCTCCTTTCCTCCTTCCCTTCTCCCTTTCCCTTTCCTTGCCTAATCCCCTTCTTCCTTTTTCTCTTTCCCTATAGAGGATTCACAGTCACGGTTTTCTCCCAGCATCGCCATCTTTACTTACAAAACACAAACAAAGACCATCACACTCAGTTTTGTTTTGTTTTTCTAATTGCTGCCCAGGCAGGGTAGGTGAGATGCCAGAGCCCTGAACGCTGGCATTCCCAAATGTTTCTTTTGCACTCTTGGCACTAAGTGGCCAGATCATGATGAATGGGCTGAGAAGACTCTGTCCCCTAGTCTTCATTGTCCAGTTGATGAGGGGGGAGGTGTGTGGGGGAGGGTAGAGCTGTCACTGCTTGTTACATTACAAATGGAAAACGAACGCCAGTGGCTGTCAGAAGTTCATCTCTCAACGGCCCCAAATTACTGCCCCAGGATTTATATGAAACAAAAGGGGAAGTGTGGAAAGATGGAATTCTAATCCCTGCCTTGTGCGTAATAGGGATTGTGTATCTGCTTTGGTGAGGAACTATTGACCCCTTGCTATGTCCCAGAGGCCTATGGGAAGGTCTGGTCAGGTAGGCTTACCTGCCTTTGCCTTGGAAGGGAAGAATAAGATTCTCCATTGAGCTAACAGAGTGACATTAAACCTTCTATTAAACCGTCACCACCAACCATGTAAAATAGGTGTTTGTGGGGTGTATGGTTCCCCATGCCACCAGGGCAACTGGAGAGGTGGAGAGTGTTCAAATCCTGGATATCTCGAACTTGAGATCAGCAGGAGTTAGAACCACTCCCTCCCTGTTCTGAGCCTGTATGCTCTGGCACATGTAACCTGATTACCCCAACTCTCCAGGTAGTCACATAGTCAACACCTGGGTACCAACAGAGAGCATCCCAGCCACAGCCAACAAAGTGCATTCACCCCCAAAACACCTCCCCACTCCCCAAGGTTCATATAGTACTTTTTCACCACAAGATAAGCAGCTTCACTAATAAACGGGGCACAAGCTGTCTCACAGAAGATCATCTAAGAATTGCTGTTTCTCTGGGGTAGCTCTGGCTAAGAGAGCTGTAATGCATTAATCCTCAGAGAAGGCCTCCCCCTCCCCCCACCCTCGCTGCATGCACTCCCAGCTGGACTGGAATCCCACAGACCCCACCCATTCCAGACTCTGCTTCGTTCTTTCTGACCTAGTGTGTGACGACACCCAGGCACCCCCAGGGATGGAGGAAACTGAGATTTCAGGTTTTATTGGGCAGTATAGACTAGGCTGTGCCCCAGTAACAAAGAGTTCCATAGTGAATGTGTTTCCCCACATACAGATGCCTATTGGTGAGTGGGACAGTAACCCAGCTGTTTCATCTGACATTTCCACCCGTGTGCCAACACAGAGCCTCCTCTGGCATTGCCACAGTGGGAAGAGGGAGACTGGAGAGCCATTAGGATGCCACTCCGCTTAGACGTGGGCATCCTGTCATGTCATTTCTTTTTTTTTTCAATTTTTTTATTTTTTATATTAATTACAGTTTATTTACTTTGTATCCCAGCTGTTGCCCCTTTCTCATTCCCTCCCAATCCTACCCTCCCTCCCTCATCTCCTCCCTGCCCCTCTCTAAGTCCACTAGGTCCTCCTCCCCTTCCATCTAACCCTAGCTTATCAGGATATCATTTCTTCTAAACTGTATTTCATTTATTATGGTGGGGAGAACACTGCACATGTGTGAAAGTCACAGGACACATTTTGGGACTCGCTCCTTTTACCCGTGTGAGTCCTGGAAATGGAACTCATGTCATCAGGCTCCGACAAAATGTGCCTTTACCCTCTGAGTCATCTCTCTACCCCTCTGTCATGTAATTTCATTGGTCAGGGCTAGTCCCACCCCATCCCCTGGCAAAAGAGCCAGGATGCAGGACTGGAGGCTGGCGAGCCATGATATGTCTAAAGTCAGTGCTCAGGCTCTGCCCAGATCCCGTTAAAGGGATCCCTCCACTCAGCCTCAGGAGGCAAATGCCATGTGTGCACATCTTGTCTATGTATGCCTCCCGTGTGTACACATCCCACATGTGTGCAAGTCTGCATGTGTGTATGTTGGGTGGCTATCATTCATAATTCCATGTCACAAAGAGCTCAGGAATGAGAAACCAGGAGGGTGATAAGACCTGGCACACTGGAACTCGAAACTGAGATTCCCCAACCTTTGAGTTCTTCAAAAAGACTAATTTGATCCTCTTCCCAAAGTGACACCCAATTCCCTGTCACTTTGGAATCTGGAGAGACCACACTCCTCCCCATGATCTTCCTAACCTGCTCACTAATGCCTAAAACCCAGCCAACGATGTTCTGGGCCTTCACCCCACATGCTTCTGGAGGGGGTGAAGAATGAGGTCACCATTATTGCACATCAAATAACAAAGTGCCACGCCATACAACCTTAGCTCCTGAAGGCTTGGGATGGAATTTGGAGAACAGAGAGGAAGTAAGTAGGGAAGGCTTGAGGCTTTGGGTGTGAACGTTCTAGGTGGATACTCCTTTCCAATTCTTCCATCTATTCTACTGTTGCCTGCTTCCCATTCACTGTTAAGGCCTTTGAACAATTCTGTTGGGGGACAAGGGAAGACAGATAGATCTTTCTTGCTGTTTGACAAAAGTGACCGAAACCTGCAGAAGCTAAAGTGACTTAACTAACACAAGAGCAAACGCAATGGTTGACCCGGAGAAGCAAAAACTGCTGCAGGAAACCAGATGCCCACATCTAATCTCAGCATTTGAGAGAGACAGGAGGCTGGGAATTCAAAGTCATTCTCAGCTGTATAATCAGTTTGAGACCAGCTTGGGCTAAGGGAGACCCTATCTCAAAACAAAACAAAATTACAAAAATGGGAGCATACGGTGAGGTTCCCATTTTGTGGCTCCTTGTGTATGTAAATGCATACATAAGAATAGACACATCCCAATGTTGGGCCTTCATTCTGTTCACCTGGTTTCCTGTGCCTCTTTGGTGGCTGATCAAATGGTGAAAGCAAAGATAAGGGGTCCTCTAGCCTGTGGCCCCAATCTCTAGTCAGCTCAGAACCAAATTAGAGTATATGGCACCATAGGAACTGGCCCTGATAACGGGCGGATCACACAGCCTGTGCAAGGCTTAGAATTCCATGGTGCCAATCGCATCTGCCACTAAAACATGAAAGCAGAGAGCATTCTGGTGACAGGTGGCAGGACAGTCAAGCTGTTACTGTCCTGTCCAGAATCCACAGCTACCTCATGGCTTCTACCTGTGGCTGTTAAAGTCTGGTCCACACTCAGGAAGGCATCCGCAGTCTCCAGACCTGGGAAAACCTGGACCAGTGTCTGTATCTTGTGACAACGTTCTGCGCAAAACCTTCCATAGGCATTCGAAGCTGGCCAGTTGAGTCAACGGTCAGCGGGCTGGAGCTCTTTGGGAAATGCTGGCTTTTATTATTATTATTATTATTTTTTTATTATTATTTTGGATCATGACTGCAAGAACATGTGAACATATATGTGTGTGCACGCATGGTCTGTGTGCTTGTGTTTGGGTCAATGTATGTGTGAGTGCGCATGTGTGTAGGTGCCTGAATGAAGGCCAGAGAGCAACATTAAGAGTCATTCATCATGTGTTGTCACCTATTTTGTTGCTGTACTAATTAACAGCAACTGTAGGTACTATTTTTAACTCTACATTATTTGGGGTTCCTGAAGTTTGGGGATCAGAGTCCATGTGCTTGCCCAGCGAATATTTACCAACTGAGCTATCCTCCCAATGTCTCCCTTTCTCCCTCCTGATTCAGTGCTGAGAACTGAACCTAGGACCTCATTTTTATATATAATTGTTTTTAGTTCACTCTTTGAGAATTTCCTGTGTTTTGAAAATTTGAAACATGGTCCTATTCTGTAGCCCAGGCTAACATGAAACTCACTGTGTGGCCCAGGGTAGCCTTGAACCCATGATGATCATCTTGCCTCAACTTTCTGAGGTTTGTGCTTTCCAGTCTTTCTGCAAATTTATTCCCACACAAGTCTTCCTGTAACTATTTCTCATCTGGAACCATAATTGCCCCAGATAGTCATGATAGGACATTATGTTTGTTTTCCATCACTATAATAAAGAACCTGAGGCAGGTCACTTGTGTAGAAAAGAGGTTTATTTAGCTCAGACTCTAGAGGCTCAAAGGTCAGCAACAGTGACCCCATTGGTGAGGTCAGCCTATGACATCCCCTTATGACAGAACACATGTGTAAACAAGTAGTCACATCTGAAACCAGGACACAGAGAGAGTGGGAGGGACCAGGCTTGCTCCTCCTATAGCCATCTTCTCCAGAAAACTACCGAACAGTGGCGGACTCCTGGTGACTCAGGGACCTCTCAAGAGGACCCACCTCTTGATCTGCTTCTTCCCAACCCTGCCACTCTGGGGACTAGGCCCCCTGGGACCCCTGAAGACAGGTAAACCGTGTGTAAGCCCCAGCAGATGTTCAGTGAGTTCTTGGTTCCACTATCACAGCCTCCAAGTGTCCATCCCTGGACCCTTCTATGGATTTGCAGTCCTTTATCATGATTTCTCTTTTACCCACCATTACTTTTCCCTCACACCCGTTACCCCCTGGCATTGCTTCTTTGTCTAATTGCTGATTCCCTCAGTAGTCTGTCCCTTTCGGCACTCCAACATAAGTCCCTGGAAAGAAAGCCTTTTCGCTAGGCAGTGGTGGCACACGCCTTTAATCCCAGCGCTCAGGAGATAGAGACAGGCGAATTTCTGGTTTATAGAGTGAGTTCTAGGATGGCCAGACCTACACAGAGAAATCCTGCCTCAAACAACAGAAAACAAAACATAGAAGAGAGAGAAAGCCTTTGCTGCCAGCTTTGCTCTGGGCCTGGTACACAATCACATTGCCTGTCAGTCCCCCGTGGTAGCACATGCCTGCAATACTAGCTCTCAGGGAGCCAAGAGAGGGCCAGGAGTTCCAGGCTAGCCTGGGCTACAAAGGGAGACTTGTCTAAAACTAAAAAGTATCCCTAACGGTTGGGAGGAGGAATGAGCTTGTGACGCTGACACCAGCATTGGGGTGCAGGCTGTTGCAGGCTTCCCCTCAGATCCTGGGCAGCTGCAGCAGCCACATTTCTCATGGCCAGCCTGAGCCCAACCTTTCCTCTAGCAGAATGGCTACCACTCAGATTGCAGACTTCAAGGCCCACCCTCTGCCCTTCCTCTAAACCTTTCTGTCTTGGCTTCCAGCACAAAGCAAAGGTGAAGAAAGCCCGGCCAGGCCGGAGCCTCTGTTCAAATAACACCCAAAGCCACACATAATTAAGTGCAGTCATTAGAAGACTCTCAAGCCAGGCAGTGGAAACAGTAAGAGTTTCCACTGAAACCTGAACTCAGGGGAGCCTGTAAGCCTCTGTGCACACCCAGAGTTGAAAAGGCCTTCTTGTGTGGCCTGGGGTAGGACATGGGAGTGGATGAGGAGCAGGTGGTAGAAGGGGAACCTGGGTCTTCCCCTGCTGACTTTCCCTTTCCTCCCTGTAATAAAACCAAACATGTTAGCGTGGGCGAGGCAAGAGCAAAATTGCTGGAGATGGTGGAATGCCTACTGAGTACATGAGAGGCCCCGGGTTTGACCCATCCAATTCTAGCGTTTTTGTTTGGGTTTAGTTTTTGGCATAAATGTGCTCTAAACAATGAAGATCTGAATGTGCCTGCATGGACTTGTACTCCGCTTTTCTTGCGTGCCATGCCGTTACATACGGTTCAGTACTGTGCTTTTTATGGTTGCATAGTATTCCGCTATATGTTGGCTGTATCAGCTAACTAGTCTCTGCTCATTAGACATTCGCATCCAATTTTCTATTCTTTTTTTTTTTTGGAGGGGGTGGGGGTGGACAGGGCTTTTCTATGTAGCCTTGGCTGTCCTGGAACTCACTCTGTAGACCAGGCCGGCCTCGAATTCGAATTCACAGAGGACCACCTGCCTCTGCCTCCCTGAGTGCTGGCATTAAAGGTGTGCACCGCCGCCACCACCGGGCTCCAATTTTCTTTTTAATTGTTCCCCATTTTTATGAACAGCTTGGTAGTGGCAATATCTGGAGTTTGTACATGTTTATATTCCAGTGACAAATTCCCAAAAGTAATATTTCTATATTAAGAGGTATTTGGGGCAGTGCTTTTTTTTTATTTGTTTGTTTGTTTTTTTTTTTTTTTTTGAGACAGGGTTTATCTGTGTAGCCCTGACTGTCCTGGAACTACCTCTGCAGACCAGGCTGGCCTCAGACTCACAGAGATCCGCCTGCCTCTGCCTCCAGAGTGCTGATTAAAAGCATATGGCACCGTGGCTGCTGCAAATGCAGTTTTTCTATTCCAATTTGAAGAATGCTAATATCTGTGGTCCTCTATTATTATTTTTTAATTTTCTCACTTACACTTTTACCACCTGCTGTGGCACTGAACCAACGACAGTACCCAAAATTTACATAGAAATGCAAATCCCAGTCTCCAAGGAGCTTATTACATTTTAAGGAAAACCTTTCAAAGGTGTTTTCTGAACGTTAAAAAAAAATCAATTAAACAAAATTGTGACAACTACTTGATCAAACCAATTAACAACCCACCCCCAAATTTGGCTTGTTTGCTCAAATAAATGATTATTATTTAATAATAATGATGATTATTTAATAATCTAATGTGCTGATGATTTAATAATCTAATGTGCTTTCTTCCACATGTACGCCCATCTTGGGTTTGCATGGTCTGCCATTCTGATGACTGGCCTTCTTCTCCGTCTTTGGCCTTCCTATTACAGAAACTAGAAAAGTAAAAATGCATTTCTTCAGGCTCTGTTGCAGCTTAGGGTGACCTGTATTTGCTTAGTGAGTGAGAATCAAGAGACCTCTACTGAAGGAATTTTGGGGTTATTTTCCTTCTTGATGAAAGGAGAGAAGTCACAAGTACATTGTCTCTTATCACCCTTGACCTGTGCCTTCTTCCTGACCTTTGACTCTTATCATGTGATTCTAGGAGCTGTGACTGCCAATAACCACAAAGCAAAAAGCAAAGGACAAAAAGCAAACTCATCATCGTAAATCCTGTTTTATGTCTTCAGGCTACTAAATCTGCCTAGAAATGCATTAGAATCCAACTACCAAATAAATATCAGTGGGCTCCCGAAGTTAGTGGTTAAATGCCTGGATCAGCTGTTATACAAGCTGCAGCATAACCTAGGGAGATTGGGGTATCTGAACAGTGCAGGGCTACCAAGAAACACATAGTATTCCTGGCTAACCTGGAGCTTGCTATATAGACCAGGCCGGCCTTGAACTTGTAATGGTCCTCCCAAGCCCTAGGATTATAGGTGTTATACAGTGTGCCTGGCTTGTCACAGTTGTTGTTGTTTGTTTTGTTTTGTTTTTGTTGAGACAGGGTCTCATCCTGAAACCCAGAGCTGACCTGGAACTCAGCTGTGCAGACCAAGCTGTCCTCAAACTCAGCATTCCAGGAATAAAGGTGTGAGCCACTATGCCTAGCTACTACTGTGCTTTTTAGAGCTCTGCAGGTGTTTCCAAAAATGCATCATCTGACAGTCAGCGGCATAGCCGGCGCTCTCTCAGGTGCACCCAGGCCACCTATGCATTCTGTGACGCTCCGCACCTGACTCTGCGGCTACAAAGCAGGGCGGAGTGGCTGGCAAGTCAGGGCTGCCAGTCCAGGGACTGTGGGAAGCATGGAACTTCTTGTGTTCTCGGATAAGCCTTATGGAAACCAGGGATGTTAGACACACAGGGTTGTCTCTTCAGAGGGAGAGATGTACAGCCTGTTTTCTGCCCAGAAGACCAGAAGAGGACCTCTGTGCCATTTGTTTGGTGGAGGCCACACTGTCTCCTCCCTGAACCCCTCATCATGAGCTTGTCTATCTTTATGAAAGGTATCACATGTAGTGACTCAATAGACCCCCATCTTTAGGGAAGACGTTATATGTACTTTACAAAGGGTTTTGATGGAGCCATGTCTCAAGCTCTATCACGCATGCAGGATTGAGTTATCGCCAGAACAAAAATTCACCAAATTGTGTTGTGCTTAAATATGCCTGAAATAAACCGCTCGGTGTCAGACTCCAGAAGCGTGAACCAATACTGGCTACTAAGTCCTATTGAATCAAACAATCTTCTTGCTTCCCTTGAATTGTTACTCTGCTAGCCATGGTGGTCACAAGGGCCCACTGTCACTCTGACTAAAGGGGGGGGGGCACTAGCCCTCCCGGTACTCTGAGAAAGCGGGAAGAGCTGCTCCCTGCATCGTCCCCCTCGGCCACTCTATGGGTCACCAGCCCCGAGCAACGGCCGGCGGGTTCTGCAGCAGGTGCATCAGTGAGCTTAGTGCAGTCCTGGGAGCATTGCTCCTCTAGTGGGAGCAGCTCTCAAAATAGCCGTTAGCTCCTCATAGGCAGTCAGGGTGGGTCATGAGGTGGCCAGACAGTAACGCACAGTCACTTCAGCAGGTGGACTGAGGGGAGATGCAGAAAGTCTGTAGACCCTTAATGGCTTCATCCAGGACGTACTCAGAGATCCTGTCTCACAAAACCACGACAACAAAAACAGTTCCAGTGAAGATGACCTCAGACTCTAACCAAGTCATGACCTAAGGTTCATGAATGACTGCTGGGCAGGGCAGCAGAATTTTCCTCTCTTGGAGCACTTCCCACTCTCAAGAGTTTTCCTGCCTTCTCCTCGATTAGTCTAGTGCCTTTCCTTATTGTCCTTGAGGGTAAGACTCGAGCTCGGAAGCCACTGGCTCCGGCGTCTTTGGAGCATTGATCTGGCACCCCAGCTCCCCAAGTTAAGCCCATTAAGATCCAAGAAAGGCTCCAACACTCTCAAAACAAAGAACCCAACAGCATGGCTTCTTTCTTTCACAACCTTCCTGTGGTCTTCACCTCAGCTTCACATTTAGCTGTCTGTCAAGGGTGGGGGCTCTTTAGGGAGCATCTTTTTCCTTTAGTTTCTATTTCCCATTATCCTGGAAGCCCAGCTTCTAAAGCCCAGGGCTAGTTATCTGGGTTTGGTGGCACACTGCTGTAACCCCAGCGTTCCGAGGCAGGAAGATCAGGAGTTGAAGCTCGTCCTCTGGTGCATGAGGAACCTGAGACCATCCGGGATAAATGTAACCCTGTCTCAAAACAAGCAAACCTAAAGACGTTTCCCAGGAGGCATGGGCAGGGAGACTGCCTCAAATTCAAGGTCAGCCTGGTCTACAGAGTGACCTGCCAATCTGAGTTACAGAGTAAGGTACTGTCGCAAACGACAAAACAATACCATGGGGCTGGGAGGGTGGCTCAGGAGATAAGGGTGCTCGCTGCCAACACTGGGGACCTGAGTTCATCCCCGGAAACCGGGAAGAAGGAGAGAACTGACCCTTCAAATTGCCCCATAATCTCCACATACAGGCTCTGATCATAGATGTGTGTGTGTGTGTGTGGAGATGTTGTCTCACTATCTAGCTCTGGCTGCCCTGGAACTCTCCACATAGATCAGGCTGAGTGGGGTTGATGGCACATCAACAATTGAGTGACCTGGGCAGAGGTCTGCCATCCGTGCACCTGCCCCTGCTTCCACCAGCCTCACTTCCTCCTGCCCTGACTGTGCCTGACCAGCACAGCGACACCCCCCCCCCCACTCCCCTGCAGCTCTGAAGCCTCTGGCCGAGTGTGCCCCACTAGCCTCTCCCTCCCCTGCAGCCGGTCAATTTGGCTCACTCCCTCTGGTCCCTTTTCCAGCATAATCCTTCAACTGACTGGAAGCCCCTTGTGGGTCCCTAACATCCCATTCTCTCCTGACCTTGGCCTTGGCCTGACCTCCAGCTCTGGGTCCGTATGGTTTGGGGCTGCTCTGCTCACTGGATGCCAGTCTTCCTGGATGAGGCTGTAAGTGTGGGGCCCTCATCCAATAGATTAGAGGGCCACAACGGTGGAGCGAGTGTGTGCTCCCTCCCCCCCCAACCCTTCTCTTCCCTCTTCTCCCGGATGTACAGCAAAAAGGCAGCTGTCCGAGGCCAACGGAATTTAGACTAAAAGGTGGCCTGTGGCATCATGATCTTAGACTCCCAAATTATGAGAGATAAATTTCTGTGTCAGGGCCTTAGCCTGAGATATCTTGTTATGGTAGCCTCCATAGGCTGCCACATATGCACAAGAGGCTCCGCCACTCTAGGGGCAGCAGACTACCCAAGCAGGGCACAGTGGGAATGAATGGATGCCCCTTTACTCTCTAGCCAGCCCTTGAAAGCCTACCCAAGGAGCTTGCTCCAAGGAATGTACAGGCATCCATGCCCTCCAGGAAGCTTTCAGGACATCTTCCCCACCCCCTTGGGATTCCCTCCTTTTCCTGGGCAGGACCAGGCACACACTCACTCTCATCCACCCACTGATGGCTGTCAGTTAGCCGGTTCATGCCTCACACTGGAGTCTTATCAGTAGAGATTCCTAAAGCTTACTGGAGAAGCAGGAAAAAGAAGGCAATCGCCAGTGAAGTGGATCAAGGGGTAAACCCTGGTGCCCCCCCCTTCTGCAGAGCCCCATGCATCTGGCTTTGTCCCACACCTGTAGTCTGTATTGTAAACAAAGACTCTAAGGTCTGCTGGTGGCCTGGTGGCGGGGATGGAGCCTGCTGTCTTTGGGCTGGCTTGGGTATCCTGGGCAGCAGAACTTAAACACCATCCTCTCCCTATCCCTGCTGGGTAGTCCTGGTTGAGAACCAGTACTTGCTCTGTTCTACAGCAAGTATTGACACGAGGGTTTGCGGGATCGATCCGGGCATCTTCCTGGGAGGGGTGAGTCATTACTGCAGGCTGCCAGCTGAGAGCAGTTGTGTCTGGCCAACGGCTCCAACACGCTGCTGGTCGCTGAGGAAATACAAAGAGACATTAGTGTCTCAGAGTTTCCACCCCCGTGGAAGCCAGTGCTGGGAAGTTCTTCACAGCCAGCCTGGGCGCCAGGGTGAAGGCTAAGGGGGTGTCTGTGGCGCCGGGTGTCCACTCTGTGCCAGGAAAACTCCAGCCCAGTCTTTGTCTGGACTAGTCCAGTCTTCCCAGCAAGTCCTGCAAGTTGGGGTGTCACAGATGAGAAAGGGGGGTCCACAGATAGGAGGTGGCCGATCATAAAGATAGGTGCGTCCAAGCTGGGCTAAGCGCCTCTCAAAGCATGGCTCAGGGCAGAAGCAGGTCCCAGCATCCAGCTCTTGAGCACTGTGGGACCTGGGAGTCTGCTGACCAAGAGGGTGGAGGGAGGAGTCACCTCCAGCGACATCTCCTTCCACCTGCTCTAGCCTGATTGCCCCGCACCAAGGATGAATGAAATTCAGTGTGGGGATCCAGATGAGCTGTGATTGGAAGGGGAGTCCTGAGGTGACCCAAGGGCTACAAAACTGGGGGTGGCCTGGGGTGACAGAGAAACAAGTGCTCCTAAGCCTCGCTGA
Source organism: Pachyuromys duprasi (assembly GCA_028658305.1). NCBI lineage: Eukaryota > Metazoa > Chordata > Mammalia > Rodentia > Muridae > Pachyuromys > Pachyuromys duprasi. Next base: position 32,392,965 of record CM053765.1, on the reverse strand, counting down.
GGGGCCCTCAGATGGCCTCTTGATAGGCCTGTGTGTCAGTGTCTCTCTCTCCAAATGTATGAACCACAGAGGACCCCGGCACATTGCAACCAAGGAATTATCAGCTTGCCCTTCTGACCACGACTGCCATTATCGTTGGGTTACTGCTGCCTGTTCTCTGGTTTGACTCTGGGGCAGACGTAGGTCCAGATCTCTGGGACTAAACTACGACTCTGGTCATGCCCAGTCTTATTGAAGAGATGGTCAGACCAAGTGAAACAGCAGGTGGACTTGGTGGCCTTGAGGGATGGGCCCTACCAAGCCAGTGGTGGTCAACGTTGGTTGCGTGTTGAAACTACCCTGGGAGTTCTAGAGATCCTCACAGCCCTAAATTAAAATCCCTGGGAGTAGGAGGCAGGCCTGGGTATCTTTGAGAGTTCCCAGGAGATTCCAGAGAGCAGAGTTGGAAGTGGGATTCCAAACCACTGACTCATGCACAGGAGAGAAGATCTTTTGTTGATTGAAGACTGACTGGCCTTGGGAATCAGAGGAGTCTGGTCTTTGACCTACTGGCAACTTAATCTTGAGAATGTTTAAGACTTAGTTTCCTCATTTGAAAAGTAGGGGGTGACAGCTAATATCAGATAGGTTTTGAAGAACAAGTTTAAGTTAGCTATGGTGCTTGACATGTAACAGACATTTATTATATATAGTTATTACAGTCCATAACTAAAAGTCTCTCACTGATGGGACCTCTTTCCAACAACTAAGTTGTTATAATACAATACACACACATGCAAACACACGCATATATGCTTACAGGCATGCATGTATATGCAAACACACACAGGTATGCACACACAGAGAATGCACACATACAGGCATGAATGTATACACATATGTGCACACACACACACGGATGCAAGCATGCATGCACAGCACATTGAACACTTTCCTGTTTTTGTTTTTTGAGACAGGGTTTCTCTGTGTAACAGCTCTGGCTGTCCTCGACTCACTTTATAGACCAGGCTGGCCTCGAACTCAGAGATTCATCTGCCTTGCCACTACCACTTGGCTTTTTTTGTTTGTTTGTTTTTCCAGTAGGGTTTCTCTGTGTAGCCTTGGCTGTCCTGGACTCACGGTGTGGATCAGGCTGGACTCGAACTCACAGAGAGCTGCCTACCTCTCCTCTAAGTGCTGAGATTAAAAATAGGTGTCACCACCGCTTGGCTAGAGAGTCTTTTTTTTCCTGGTTTTTGGAGACTGGGTTTCTCTGTGTAGCTCTGGCTGTCCTGGAACTCCCTCTGTAGACTAGGCTGGCCTCAAACTCAGAAATCCCCAAGGCAGGGCCTTCTTATTTAGAGCCTTCAAAATACTGGGGTTAGGGATGGGGGAGGGGTCCCTAATGCATCCACCATGCAAAAGCCGCACAGTCTGGCTCTAATGTTTTGTTTCCTTGCTTTGGGCTAAAATTATCTTACCCCATGCTGATTGGACGCTCTGGCAGCTGAGACTTTTCAATTAATTAAAATGCAGAAATAAGTCAATTATTACTTATTAAATGCATGTTCTTCCCCACAAATCTCTCAAGTATGTGATTTCTAGAGACAGAATCTCAGCAGCACTAGGCTCCAGGAGAGATGGGATCTGTAGATTTGCTAGCAGGCTTGAAGGTCACTGAGGCTGGGCCTCTCCCTCATAATCAGCCAGTTGCAAGCCCAGAAACTGGAACAGCAGGACTCTGAGAACTGGTCAGAAGGATGGAATACGAGGCTTTTGGTTTTGGTGGGGTTTTTGGTTGGTTTGATTTTAGTTTTTTGAAACAGGGTTTCTCTGGCTGTCTGGAACTTGATTTGTAGACCAGGTTGGCCTTGAACTCAGGGATCTGCCTGTTTCTGCCTCCCAGTGCTGAGACTGAAGGCATTCCTGGCTTATGAGCTGTACCTTTGAAATTACAGGGAGGTCTAGATGATGACTGTATAGCTGAGGCTTTGTGGAAAACAGCAGAGACATACCATCATCCCTCTGGGAAGAGTTAGCCCAAACAGGAGCTGGGGCTGTAGTTCAGTTGTAGAACACTTGCCTAGCATGTATGGAGCCTTAGGCTCAATCCTCAGTACTGCCAAAAAAAAAAAAAAAAAAGAGTCAATTCAAATGAGCCTTTCAATCACCTGTACAGAAAACATGCCTCAGGAAATGATCCCAGAAACTTCAAGAAGCAGTAGAAAATCCACCAAAAAAAAAAAAGTAGGTCAGCCCTGAAAAGGAGTGTTTCCCCTCTGCGGTGGATACTTTGCCATTGTCCTTTATTACCCTTACCAGGGTCTGCTACTTTGTAATAAACTCTACCTATCTTCTATACCATGCTTTGTGTGTCATATTTGTTTTCATTTGACAGAGTTTGCAAGGACCGCTTGGTTCCAAGGGGAGACCAGAGATCCTGTTAGCAGTAGTGATATAATCAGGGACCCCATACAGGTCAGGACCAGCCAGTAAGTGATGGTGAGGTAGGCAAACGCAGGAGAAAGCTTAGTACCCTGGAATCCCACTTGGTGTTGGCTACTCCCCACTCTTGTAATGATGCCCTTGGCAGCCTACTTCCTTCGCACATACTATGCGTGAGTGACCCTCTCCAAATAGTGCACCTGAAACCCTCAAAGCTTCTCAACTCCCCGCCTGAACTGGGATACATGTCTTCCCACCTCTGGCAGTGTGAGCCTCCTTGCCCCTGGCAACAACCAAATGTAGACAGTTTCTAATCCAACCTAGTCCCCATGTATCCAGGTCTGAAGAACAGAAAGGCCAACCCTGCCTGAACTGCTTTTGGATGCATGCGCAGAAGACAAAACTGTGTCTTCTTCAATAAGGACATTTGCTCGACTATGCTCATAGCAGCTTTAGTTGTAATAGCCAGAATCTGGAAACAACCTAGACGTCCCCCAATGGAGGAATGGATACAAGAAAGTGTGGTACATCTACACAATGGAATGCTACTACTCAGCAATTAAAAACAAGGAAATCATGAAATTTGCAGGCAAATGGTGGGAACTAGAAAAGATCATCCTGAGTGAGGTAACCCAGCAGCAGAAAGACACACATGGTATATACTCACTCATAAGTGGATATTAGCCATATAATACAGGGTAAACATACTAAAATCTATAGTCCTAAAGAAGCTAAACAACAAGGAGGACCCTAGGGAAAAGACTTAATCCTCATTCAGAAGGGCAAATGGGATAGACATTGGAAATAGGAAAAGACAAGGAACAGGACAGAAGCCTTCCACAGAGGACCTCTGGGAGACTCTTCCCACCAAGGTATCAGAGGAGATACTGAGACTGATAGCCAAACTTTGGACAGAGTGACAGAATCCTTATGGAAGAAGAGGGAGATAGAAACACCTAGAGGGGTCAGGAGCACCACAAGAAGAACAACAAAGCCAAAATACCTGGGCCCAGAGGGGCCTGCAGAGACCAATATTGCAACAAAGGACCATGCATGGAGAGGACCCAGATCCCTGTTCAAAGGAAGCCCGTTGGCTGCTCAGTTCCCAAGTGGGGTCCCTGATAAGGGGTACAGGAGCTGTCCCTGACATGAACTTGGTGGCTGGCTCTTTGATCACTTTCCCCTGGGGGATGTAGCCTTGCCAGGCCACAGAGGAAGATGATACAGCCAGCCTTGATGAGACCTGATAAGCTAGGGTCAGATAGAAGGGGAGGGATCCTCCCCTATCAGGGGACTAGGAAAAGGACATATGGGGAGAAGATGAAGGGAGGGTGGGATTAGGAAGAGACAAGGGAGGGGTTTGCAGGGGGGATACATAGTGAACAAATTCTGATAAATAAATATACAAGTAATAGAAAAATTTGTTTAAAACCTGTGTCCTCTAGTAACCTTTTAGGGAAAACCCCTTAGTTACCATCTTACGGCTATGTATAACTTGGGTGTGCATATAATTAAAATCAGATGCATTATGGGAAGGAATATTTGCAGTAGAGAAATGATTATATAACCTAAGCTGTCAATCAAAATAGGGAACCAGCCAAACTGCGACTCATTCAACACAGCCCTTCTTTCCTTTAGAGACTCCAGGCTGTAGCAGAAGACCTTTGAATATCATCACTCATGGGGCTTGCTGTCAATCTTGACAGTGTAGCCCTTTTTCATTTGTGCTATCACTTTGCTCCAAGTAAAATTAGCTTGCATCTTTTGCAAATCTGCATGAACATTTATGTTCCATTCTTTGAATAGGAGATCAAGAATCTGGAAATGCTCAGCCCAGACTCCAACCACTGTTAGCCAATTTATCTCCAGGCATGGGCTCAGGTAGAAAACTCAGATACTGGGACCATTCTGGTGGGAAGGACTGACCTATCCTCTTGAGAAGTAGCAGAAAGTCACACCCACTACTTGCCTTCATCTTAGGCCAGGACTACTGTCCAAGGGGCCGGTGAGAACTTAGTCAAGGGGGCCATCCACATAGGTCTCTGCCTTCATAGACACGAATATAATAGTTACCTTTTCTGAAGTCCCACCATATGCCAAGATGTCACATATTTCATTCCTGAATTCTCTCAACAGCCCTCAACATTAGGTACTGATGTCTCCAGACAGGAGCCTTCATTCAGTCATTTAAAATGTTCATCAAAACACACACCTTTAGTCCTAGTGCTTAGGGAGGCAGGGACACATGGATCTCTGGTAAGTTCAAGGCCAGGCTGGTCTACAGAGCGAGTTCCAGGACAGCCAGGGCCACACAGACAGACCCTGTCTTAGAGAACAAAAACAAACACAAAAAGTTTTGTTGAGAGGCTAAGGCAATAAGCTAGCTGGTAAAGTATTTGCTATACAAGTATGAGGACCTGAGTTCGGATCCTATGCACTCAAGTAAAACAAACATGGCAGCATACTCCTGTAATGCCAACACCGGAGAGGCAGAGACAGGAGGGTCGCTGGAGCTTGCTGGCCAGCAGCCTAGTTGGATCAGCGAGATCCATGTCAAGTGAGGGACCCTGTATCAAAAAATAAGATGGAGAAAGGATAAGAAGACACCCAATGTTAACATCTGGCCTCCATGCAAGTGTACACACATGCATGTGCAAACACACATACCTATTGGTATGTTGGTACATGTCTGTAATACAAGCATTCAGAAGCTAGAAGCAGGACAATTGCACATTTTAAGGAAATTTGGGCTACACAGTGGGTTCCAGGACAATTGGACTATATATCAAGACTGTCTCAGAGAAACCAAAGACAGTGGATGTGGCACAGTGATTCTATGTTCACCTAGTATACACAAGGCTCTGAGTTTAATCCCCAGGGCTAAACACATGCACACACACACACATGCATTTACTGAATGCCCCACCATCTTATCAATCTCTTTCAGAAGGTGGGCACCCCTCAAAGTGTCCTTTTCCTTGGGTTGAGAGCATGGAATTTTTTCCTCTGCTTCTTTACTTGGTGATCTAGGCCTGTATCCATGAGAGTAATTTATCCTGCTATATCCATGCTAGTCTAACTCAAATGCTTGTTTGAAAAAATAAGGAAGATGCTGTTTACACTCAATGGGTGATATTGGCAGATACCATGGGGACTTGTGCCCTGGTGGAGATGGGCTCATGGACCATCCAGAGTATCCCATTCCAGATGACTCTTTCTTTCTGTGATATAGAGATATTCTAGAAAATACTTGAACACACACAGCTGAACTCAAGCAAGGAACACTCCCCCACCCCCACCCCACCCCGCGCTTCCCAAGATAATGGAAGAGCTCCAAAACAAACAGAGAAGGAGAGCTGAGCCTGGGGTTATGGGATTTGATCTAGATAAAAGACCTCAGCCTTTTGAAAGAATCAGATCCAGCTGTTTTTTTTCCCCCTAGCAAAGTTAGATAGCCCCTTCCAAAGACCATCATTCCAGAAACCTCCCCTTCTTGAAACTCTTGTATATGTGTGTCAGTTCGCTTAACACCTGGACATTCCTGAGAATGTCTAGCACATTTTCCCATTCTCACGGATTACAGACTCATCAGTTGTACATGTTGTAAGGTCAAGTTCCCACCAATGGGATGAGAGACAGTCGCTACTGGATCTGAATTAAAGCTAAGTGAACGTTCCCCTCATTGTGTGTGCTCACCCATGGCATAACCTCACCCATGGCATAACCTTTTCACAGAAAGAACTTTCCTTGCCAGATTACCTTTGCTCTGTTCACACGTTTCTTTGTGCAACACTGAGAATATTCTTTTCCAAGTAGGAGAGGAACTGATCTTCCTGAATAGTTTGGACCCTTAAAAAAACAAAAACAGAAACATTCCAGGCAGAGAAAGGAAACTAGAAAAACAACCACCATGCCAGATGTGGTGGTGGCGGTCTTTAATTCCAGAACTCAGAAGGCAGAGGCAGGTAGGTCTCTGTGAGTTTTAGGCCAGCCTGGTCTACATGGTGAGAACCTGTCTCCAAAGATACAAAGAAACAACTACAACTGACAATCAACTCTGCAGAAGGAGAAACAAAGCTACCTCATTGTCTGGTGCTTGGGTATAAAAAGCTACTACAATAGATGGAGGGTCCAGGCCTATCCCTTATGTAGGAGAGATGGACAGTTCCCTTCACATTCTTCTGTAGCCAGCTGCTTAGCATTCCTGCCTTTGGACAGCAGACTGTTGAAGCAAAAGTTCCCAAGACCTCATATTCTCTCACTAGTATATTTCCGAAAAAAAGGTTGACGTTATGACTAGTCATGTGACCTTGTAAAGACACTCTGAGCTGAAACAATGGTGAGCAAGGGATATATCTTTGCCAGACTCCTTAGTCACGTGTGTCTTTTACCTTCTCTTCGATTCCTTTATTTCCTTTTTGGTTTTTTGTTTGTCTGTTTGGTTTTTTGTTGTTGTTTTGAAGACAGGGTATCTCTATTATGTAACTCTGACTTCCTTGAACTCATTCTGTAGGCCAGGCTGACCTCAAACTCACAGATACTTTCCTGCCTTGTGTGTGCCTCCTGCTGTCCTTCCCAGTGTGGCCGCATTGAGAAAACGAATTTTCACTATTGACTTGGCTCTTTTACTTGGCTAAGGATAAGATCCACTCAGGGCTAAGGTGGAGCTGCCTGTGAGTGTGGTAGATCTGTCCTGAACTCCAGGGATGAGGTAAGTAGACATTAGCAGCCTTGGAGGCCACTGAGGAGGCCCATCCCTTGTGGTCAGCTTTGGACCCCACCTCCTGTCCCTCTGAAAACTATTTCCTTCTGATCAAAAGACAGAGACACGACATTCCGCTTTGTCCCAAAGGTTAGACACTACATCATACTATTGTCTCCTCCCTTAAGACTTGATCCAAGTGGCAAGACTGGCAAAGCCATTCAGTTGGGTAAAGATACTAACAGCCTGAGTTCCATTCCCTGAACCCAACCCACATGGTAGAAGGAGATAGCCAACTCCTGCAACTTTTTCTGTGTGACTTCTGCATGCATACCGTGGCACCATGGGCTGAGCACACACACATACACACCACACACACACACACACACACACACATACACACACACACACACATACAGAAAAAGAGAAATAGAGAGACTCAAGCACCATGGTGCTCATATGGAGAAAGAACAGTTTTGTGGAGTCAGTTCTCTCCTTTCACCAAGGCTTAACTCTGGTCATAGTTACTGTCATATGACTGTATATTCCTGTCAGTTTTACTCCTTAACACTAAATAGGAGAGAAACAAGGATAGAGGGGAGAGAGGAAATAGGAAAGTCTCTGGATCTAATTTCTATCCTTTTGTTTCTTGCTTGACCATGGCTATTAGCAAACAGCTTCCCTAAATGACCAAGCCATCAACCCTGCCTCTCAGGGCCCAGCATTTATATACCTTCGAAAAATATTCAGAATTAAAAAAAATATTCAGAATTCCAAACATCACACAATCACGGAAACTACCTGAAGATGGCAAAACCATGCCTCTGCTAGAGCATGAGGCAAATCATAGTGAGCTGCTGCAGACGGTCCAAAGCAGTCCCATATCTCTACACCCTGGATTAAAATGAAAGCACATTCTTATAATGTTTCTATGTTTTTTTAAAGAAACCAAAATTCCATCATTCTTAAAAATGTTCCTACACTGGGGAGTGGCATTATTAGGAGGTGTAGCCTTGTTGGTGGAAATGTGTTATTGGGGGGTGAGCTTTGAGGTTTCAAATGCTCAAGCCAGGCCCAGTGTCTCTCTCTTCCTGCTGCCTGCCAATCCAAACGTACAACTCTTAGCTTCCTCTCTAGCACCATGTCTGACTGCTTGCTGCCATGCTTCCTTCTATGATGATAATTGGCTGAGCTTCTGAACTGTAAGCCAGCCCCAATTAAATGCTTTCGTTTGTAAGAGTTGCCGTGGTCATGGTGTCTCTTCATAGCAAGAGAACACTGACTAAGACAAGCCATTGCCTCCCAGAGTCCATCACAAGCCCGGATGCCAAACACGGAGCTGCGGGGTTTGGCATTTTCCTGCTGGGTTTCAGTCTTACTTCGGTCTAATCTTTCCTTCCTAGCCTCCTCTTTCACACTTTGGAATGTTAATCTATGTTGGTTAATGTTGACTGTCAACTGGACAGGATCAGGAATCAACTAAGATGCATGCTTCTGAGTGGGTCTGAGAAGATAGTTCCAGAAAGCATTAACCAAAGAGAGAAGACCTCCTCAGAATGAGTGATATGTGCCCAAAGTGGCCCAGATAAAAAGGGGTCCAAGGAGAGACCAATGCTGCTGGTGGCCTCTTCCCTTCTTGCTGCTGACTCTGTCTATCCTGTTGGTGCTGTTGTCCTTTGCTGACTTCAGGCTCCAGACTCTATGGTCTCCCGACATGAACCAAAGCCAACAACACCTACGGAAGCTTTAGGATTTTCAGCACTGGATTGTAGCTGCTGAGGCATACAACACTGTGGACCCAGACCTACCAGGTTCTCCATGTCTCCAGCACCCCGGAAGCTGTTTTTGGACTTCCCAGTCCCAACTGTGTATTTCTTGTGAGTCCCTCTTTAAAATATCTATACATCTTATCTGGGAATTTGTATAGATAGGTGAAATGCATTTTGCATTATGAGATAAACATGAGACTTTAGGAGCCAGGCATGGGTTGATGAGTGTCAGTGACATGTTTGGGTGTCAAGCTGACAAGGGATGGAGTTGTGATGGCTAATCTTCACTGTCATCTTGACTGTGTGTAAAATCACCATGTGTGTCTCTATAAGGGTGATTCCAGACCGGCTTAACAGAGGAGGGACAATGCACCATGAGTGTAG
>CM053765.1:32353483-32383586 GCA_028658305.1 Pachyuromys duprasi | reverse complement strand
CCCTCCCTCCCTCCCTCCCTCCCTCCCTCCCTCCCTCCCTCCCTTCCTTCCTTCCTTCCTTCCTTCCTTCCTTCCTTCCTTCCTTCCTTCCTTCCTTCCTTCCTTCCTTCCTGTGTTGCATTCATTTTCAGGCATTTTACTTCAGCAGCAGCAGCAAGCAACAACAAAATAACAATACAGCAAGAAAAAAAAAAGACTCAATGTTGTAGAAGCTAAGAGACTTGCAAGATAATATCAAGAAGGTTAGTGTGCATATAACGGGAGCTAGAAATGGAGGAGAGTCAGAAAAATATTTGAAAAATATCACCAAAAACGAATGACAGAAAGAAGAGCTTAAAAATAGCCAAAAAAAATTTTTTTAAGGAGATAATAGAAAGAAACCTAAGAACTAAAGCAGATTTCTTATGGAAATTATGCAAGCCAAGAGAGAATGGAATGATATTTTTTAGAGTGTTGAAGGAAAAAAAAAAAAGTTGAATGTCATGCCCGGTGGAAATACTTTCCAAAAAGGAAGGCAAAAATCAAGGCTTTGCAGAGAAACACATGTTGAAGGAATGCCTCGGCAGCAGACCTGCTCTGTGAGAATGTGGAGGAAAGGATCCACAGATAAGCCTGGGTTTTACGCAAAGGAACAAAGGGGCAACTGAAGTGATAAAGATCCGAGTAAGTGTAACTTACTATTTTTCCAGATCTTTGAAAATAAAGTTTCTTAACCAGGTGTGCTCTCCCAAGCCTGTATTCCAATGCTAGGGAGCACTACAGTCCCAGTGCTAGGGAGCACTACAACACCAGTGCTTGGGCGGTGAAGGCAAGAAGACTGGCATCCGGCACGGTGAAGGCAAGAAGACTGGCATCCGGCACACACTTGTAACCCCGGCTCCTAGGACACAGAGACAGGAGGATTGCGGGGGTTTGCTGGCCTCAGATTCAAGGAGAGAGCCTGGCTCAAAGCAAAGGCGGCACGTGATGGAGGAGGATACCCGATCCCATGTCCTGGCCTCTATCCCTACAGACAGGCATGTGTGCCCACAAATGTGTGCCTACACTCGAATAGGTGTGCACACGTTCATGCACAAGCACACACAATAAACAAATATTTTTCAGAACAAACAGCAGGTTTAAAGTAAAACAACGGAAAAAGACACACCGTACAAACACTAATAAAACCAAGCTGGATTGTGATCATTTCCATGGGTATACACATATGCCAAAAGTTAGCATCAAACTGTGCATTCAGAACATATGTCATTTATTATATGCCAATTAAATTTTAATAAAACCATTAAGTAAAGAGAAATCTCTGAAAGAGGAAGAACCCTGCTACACACCATGGTGGATGCTTATTGTCCCGGATGTTCAAGAAGCTTGGGCAGGAGGATCATTTGAGTTCACAAGTTTGAGGTCAACCTGGACAACATAAGGAGACCTGTATTAAAAATCTGTTTGTGATTATAGCTCAAGTAGGGTGTTTGCCTTCCATGTTTGACACCTCGGTTCAATCCCCAGTACTGAAGAAAGGGAGGGAGAAAGAGAGAGACAGAGGCTTGGGTGTGGGTAGTGTCTATTATACTATCAAAATAAATTTCAGAATAACAGGTACGGCCAAGGATGAGACAGACATGTAAAGTTCATTAAGATATCATTGAGGCTGGCTGTGGTGGCACATACCTTTGATTCTAGCACTTGGGAGGGACAGAGTTAGACAGATCTCTGTGAGTTTGAGGTCAGCCTGGTCTATATAGTGAGTTCCAGGATAGTCAGGGCTACACAGGGAGACCCTGTCTCAAAAAAAAAACAAAAAAACAAAGACGAAAAAAAAAAAAGAGAGAGAGAGAGAGAAAAGAGAGAAAGTGAAGGAAAGGAAGGAAGGATGAAGAACAACAGAAAGAAAGAAAGAAAGAAAGAAAGAAAGAAAGAAAGAAAGAAAGAAAGAAAGAAAGAAAGAAAGGAAGGAAGGAAAGAAGGAAGGAGAGAAGGAAGTGAGGCGAGAGCACTGGATGGAGAGGTAGCTCAATGCCAAGAGCACTGACTGCTCTTTCAGAGGTCCCAGGCTCATAAATGGCAGCTCATAACTATCAATAACCTCAGTTCTAAGGGGTCTAACATCCTCTTCTGGCCTCTATGGACACCTGCATGCATGTGGTATATATACATAAATGCAAGCAAACAATACATATATATATATATACATACATATATATATACCTATATACATATATACATACATATATATATACCAAATGCCCTCCCCAAAGATATAACATCTAGTCATGGTGGTACATAGCTTTAATCCCTGCACTCAGGAGGCAGAGGCAGGCAGATCTCCAAGTTCAAGACCAACATTATATGTAAATGTCTATTTACATATAAAATGAAATACAGTTAAAACAACAACAACAAAAAAAAAACAAAAGGGAAAAGGGTTAGGGATAGCTCATACTTGCATAGTATGTACAAAGCCTTAGGTTGAATCCACAGTACAGCAAAGGAAGGAAGGAGAGAAGGAAAGAAAGAAATGCAGTACCACCAGCAGAATTAAAACTAAAGCTATCAATGCAGACCACACAGACCCTGAAAACAGAGAAGACAGATAGTAACGACAAATGCTATACAAACACCACAGCTCACCCAAGAAGCAACAGAAAATCTAAAGAGTTCAGTATCTAGTAGAGAAACTGAACTTGTGGTTAAAACTGGTTCTGGAGAAGTTCAAGTTCAAATCTGCAAGCCTCGCTCAAAGAAATTAAAGAACAAGATGGCTGGAGAGGTCTGCCGTGTCTGCTGGGTGAAGCGTTACTGCTGTTAAGTTCACGGGGCTCCCAAATCCAGTTACAGTTCTGCCCAAGTAGCAACGGCATTCTTGTGCAGACATCTGGGACAGGCTGACCTTAAAATTCCATACGGAAATGCAAAGGAACCAGAACAAGTACTGCAATTTTGAAGAAAAAGTACAAAGTTGGAAGTTAATACTTACTGATTTGAAAACTTGGTCTGATGCTGGGTTCGGTGGTGCACGCCTGTGATCTCAGCACTCAGGGAGGCAGAGGCAGGCACATCTCTGTGAGGTCCAGGCCAGCCTCTAAATGGTTTACAAAGTGAGTCCAGAACAGCCAAGGTTACACAGAGAAACCCTATCTCAAAAAACAAAAACAACAACAAAAAAAACAAGACAAAACAAACAAACAAACAAAAACTTGGTCTAAAGTAACATATTGGGGGGAGTTGGGTGGGAGAATGGGAGTGCTCTGACCAGGTACATTGTATGTATCCTGAAATGCTCAAAAAAATTTTAAATGCTCCAAAACTGTCTATTTACAAAACAGAAATAAAGCTGTTACAGTAAGAGTGTACAGTACTGACATAAGCACAGCCACATAGCTCGATGGAATAGAATCAAAAGGACAGAGGCCAGGCCAGGCATCTGTGAGTTCAAGGTCAGTGCAGTCTACAGAGAGAGTTCCAGGCCAGCCAGGGGGACACCGGGAGACCCTGTTTCAAGACAAAGCAAAACAGACACAGGGAAAGTCATACAGGAGCAGCCGGTCGCTTGCCAACTGTTGTGGTCAACTCATCCACAGGGGAAAGAACTCAAAAGGTGGCTCAGCTGCCACCAAGTCCCCAAACCTGAGCCCAACACACAGGATGTACAAGGTGGAGGAGAGAATTATAAGTCCACGAGTTGTCCTCTGATATCCACATGTGCAGTGTGGCAGGGCATGCCCACATACAAACACCCACAAGAATTAATAAACGTTAATACAATTTTTTAGAAATAAAATGAACGTAGCGGAGCTGCTGGACAGGTACACACAGAAGACGCGAGTATCAGACCATACACACAAGTCAAATACTTAAATGTAAGAGCCAAATGTATACAATCACCCCAGGCTCCCCCCCCCCATTTTTCTTCTCTTTTTTTCTGGTTTCTCAGACAGGGTTTCCCTGTATAACTCTGGCTGGCCTGGAACTCACAGCAATCTGCCTGCCTCTGCCTCCCTGAGTGCTGAAACTAAAGGCATGTCACCGTGACAGGCTTTTCCCATTTTCTTAAAACAGGGTTTCTTTGTGTAGTCTTTGCTGTCCTGGAACTAGCTCTGCGGACCAGGCTGGCCTCGAACTCAGAGATCTGCCTGCCTCTGCCTCCCGAGTGCTGGGGTTAAAGGGTGGGCTGGTGCTGCCATTGCTGCCCGTACCACCCGGCTAGAATTCCATTTTTTTTTTTTAACATTTGGCTTATTCTACTTTGTGTATGTGTGGGTGTGCAACACACTACAGTGCACATGTGGAGGTCAGAAGTCAGCTTTTAGAAGTCAGATCTCTGCTTCTACCAGGGGAGCCCCAGGTGTCCAATTCAGGTCCTCGGGAATAGCGGAAGGTGCCTTTCCCCTTTGACCCATCTTGCTGACCCATAGATCCATGACATTCATAGTACAAAACACAGGCATTTATTGTGAAGACATATATATGAAGCTGGGCTATTGTGAAAATGGGCTAAATCTGTGCTCTTGGCCTACACTACACATATGCGTATCAGGGTTGTTTTGTTTTTAAAATATTTTATTCTTTCACAATTATTTTTATGTATGTGAGTTTTTGTTAGGCTGAGTATTTGCCCTGCATGTAGACCTGTGTACTACAAGAACGCTGTGTGCCCTGGGAGCTCGGAAGAGGGTGTTAGAAGCTCTGCAGCTGCAGTTGCAGGTGGTTGTGAACGGCCGGATGGGTGCTGGGACCTGAACCCACATTCTCCGCAAGAGCAAGAAGTGCTCTCAGCCACTGAACCATCTCTCCGGCCCTAGCCAACAGTTTCTATATAACACCCAAAGCAAAAGAACTTAGAAACAACAATAGCCCTAATTACGGGGAAGTAAACTAAAGCTGTGGACCTAGCTCAGTTGGCAGACCGGCTTTCCCAGCACTGCAGACACCCTGCTGCTACTGATGTCTGCAATCCCAGCTGGGGGGGGGGGGGAACAGTGCAGAGGAGAAAGATCAGGGTAATCTTCAGCTTGATAGAGAGGTTAAGGTTGGCCTGGGATACATGAGGCCCTGTCTCAAAAAACAAATCTACCCAACAGTTTGGACACGGTATTTACAAATCGTACATCTATTAAGGGTCTTGTATCCACAAAATAGGAGGAACAAATTAATAATAAATTAACAAATTAATAATAAAAAAACAAATTAATAATAAAAGACAAACGTGGAGTCCCTGCGAAACATACACAGAGCCCTGGGTTCTATCTCAGCAACACAGAGACCAGGAATGACAGGCATCTCTGTAATCATGATCCCGGAATTTAGAAGGTGGAAGGAAGCGGGAACATCAGCAATTCAAGGTCAACTACATAACAAGCTCAAGGCCATGAGCTACAGGAGACTCAGTCTCAAAAACCCCATCACACCACAAAAACAAACAAACAAACAAACACCACATCACACCACAAAAAACAAACAAACACCACATTACACCACAAAAACAAACAACTACCACATCACACCACAAAAGCAAACAAATAAACAAACAAACACCACATCACACCACAAAAACAAAATACAAAACAAACAAACAAACAAAAACCCCACAAATTAAACAAAAATAAATCCAGGAAAGGATTTGCATAGATGTTATTCCAAAGAAGATATAAAAAAGAAACCTAATAGGCAAATAAGAAAAGGCTCAATGACACTGATCATTATGTTAGAGGATTCAGCTTAAGGCACGCGCTACCTCATTCCACACACAGTAGAACAATCACAGTGCATACATATGGAGTCAGTTTTGATCTAGAGCCCACCCCGGCATCAAGCTTGGGATCTGCCTGCCTCAGGCTCCCAAGTGCTGGGATTACTGGTGTGCCCTGCCGTAACCGGCTATAGTTCCCTGAAAGAAAGAAAGATGGAGTGGCTAAGTTGCTAAGAGCACTTCTTGCTCTTGCACAGAACCTGAGTTTGGTTCCCAGCATCTGTGTGTGCTCACAGACATTTGTAACTCCAGCTCCAGGGGATCTGACACCTTCTTGTGGACTCCTCCAGCACATACAATGCACACACGCACACACATATGCACATAAAAATAAGAAAACTCAGAGTTATCATACGTGAAATTCTACTTCTTGAGACACACCCAAAAGCAATAAAAACACACAAAAAGTTATATGTAAATGTTCATAGCAGGGTTATTTATAATGGACAAAAAACCAGAAAGAGTTCTAGTTCTCAGCAGCCGATGAACAGAGAAGCAACATGTGGGCTATTCACCCACTGAAGTATTAGTCAGCAGAGCAGGGGCTGAGGTGGCGATGCCTGCAACACAGAGATGGGCCTTGCATGGCGCTAAGTGAAAGGAGCCAGGCGTCGGAGCCCAGGCCCTGTGTGGTTTCCACACAGGCAGAGTCTTTAGCCGGGAGCGGGGGTGGGTGGGAGGGGGGGGTGGGGGTGGGGGGAGGGTGGGGGGGGGTGAAGCTTCTTTCTGGTGATGGGAATGAGATAATGATGAGGACCAAACAACACCACGAGTCTGGTAAAAACCTCCGAAATGGCTAAAATAATGGCTTTTGTGTTATGTGAACTTTATTTCAGTTTAAAATAAAAGGTTGTCAAGAAGTAGTGGTGCAGGCATTTGGGAGGCAGAGGCAGGTGGATATCTGTGAGTTGGAGGCCAGTTTAGTCTACAGAGAGAGTTCCAGGATAGCTAGGGCTACATAAAGAAACCCTGTATTGGGGGGAAAAAAAGAGTTTAAATTAATTAAAAAAAAAAAAGTTCTTCCCTCAGGGCTGGAGAGATGGCTAAGTGCTTAAGAGCTCTGAGTACTCTTCTAAAGGACCTGGGTTCAAGTCCCAGCACCCACATGGCAGCTCACAACTGTCTGTAACTCTAGTCCCAGAGGATCTGACACCCTCACACACACACAAGCAGTTAGAACATCAATATACATAAAATAAAAAAATAGATAATTTAAAAAAATTTTTTAGATTTGTCTTCCCTCAAAGAAAGCCCCAGGTCTACCTGGCTTCGGTGGTAATTTCTGCCTAAACTAAAGAAAGAAATAGAAGCCGGGTGTGGTGGTGCATGCCTGAGATCCCAGTGCTCAGGAAGGCAGAGGCAGGTGGATCTTTGTGAGTTTGAGGCCAGCCTGGTCTACAAAGCAAGTCCAGGACACCCAAGGCTACACAGAGAAACCCTGCCTCAAAAAATAACAAGTGAAAGAAAGAGAGAGAAGGAAAGAAGGAAGGAAGGAAGGAAGAAATAGGATTAAAGTTCTTGAGAATGGCATGTCTCAGTTCATCTTAAAGGCTAGCCTTATGTAAATACTCAAATCAGACAAAACATTGGATTATAAGATTACAAGAACAAAGTGAATCTATAATGAACACAGACACGGGCTACTTAACTACATTTTAGCTAATCAAATTTATCAATAGAGAGAAAGGGAAATGAGGCACCACCAAGCCAAATTTATGCTAGGCAGGAATCCTGGTTCACCATGGGGAATCAGTCATCAGAACTTACCACAGCAGCACAAGTCTTAAAAACTGTATAATCAGCTCATTAGATCTACACACACACACATATATAGTGCTTGTCAAAACTTAAAAGCTACTCAGCAAACTAAATGTAGAAGGGGCTTCATAACTGGCTAAAAGCGCTCTATAACATAATACTTATTATTTTTCCCTGAAGACTGAGAAAAGAGAAAAGTAACATGCCTTTCCCACTCCTTGATGATTTTTGTTTTTAATGTGCATTAGTGTTTTGCTAGCATGTCTGTCTGTGGGAGAGTGTCGGATCCCCTGGAGCTGGAATTAAAGACAGTTGTGAACTGCCGTGCAGGTGCTGGGGATTGAACTCAGGTCCTCTTGAAGGGCTCTTAAGCTTTAAGGCATCTCTCTAGCCCACCCTTTCAATATTTTACTGCCATCTCAGATAGCACAAAGGTGTAGAAAAGAAACAAAAGGTGAACAGACCAGAAAGAGAGGTGGGTGAAGAGGTACACGCCTGTAATTCCAACACTCTGGAGTCAAGGCAGGAAGGTTGTGAGCTCAAGGCCAGCTGAGGCCAGGTATCTGAGAGAGAAGAGTGTGTGACAGAGGAACTGGAGACAGGGTCTCACTATGTAGCCCCAGCTGGCCTGGAACTAACTTTTTTTTTTAATGTGCATTGGTGTTTTGCCTGTGTGTATGTCTGGGTGAGGGTGACAGATCTTGGAGTTACAGTTACAAACTACCATGTGGGTGCTGGGAGTTGAACCTGGGTCCTCTGGAAGAACAGTCAGTGCTCTTAACTGCTGAGCCATCCCTCCAGGAAAAACATTTAATGGGGGCTGGCTTACAGTTTTATGGCAGCATCCGGGCATTCATGGTGCTGGAGAAGGAGCTAAGAGTTCTACATTTTGATCCACAGGCAGCAGAAGGAGACTGTGTTTCACACTGGGCAGAGATTGAGTACAGGAGACTCAAAAGCCCACCCACACAGCGGCACACTTCCTCCAACAAGGCCACACCTCCTGATGGTGCTCCTCCCTATGGGCCAAGCAGTCAAACACAGGAGCATATGGGGGCCGTTCCTATTCAAACCACCACACTGCCTAATGCTGGCATTAAAGGCCCACACCACCAAGCGCAAAAGCTTTTTTATTTTTACTGGTATATAATCACAAGCCTAGTTAACATACTACATAGCAGGCTTTATTAATCATTGTACGTTGCTCATATTTATCCTTTCTAGGGGCTCAGAATTGGCAGCAAATGCTCTGAGCCATCTTCCAGCCCCTTGATTTCTGTGTTAATAGATTAAGTTTTAAGCAAACACATCTCTGGGAAGATATATGGAAGAGAAGAATGCGCAAGGATCCTCTGACCAGGCTATACGGCAGTAACTTCTAACCTCAAGAAACACCACTACCTACCTGTTAGAAGTAACTGAAAGCTACCAACAGCACAAAGTTTGGGCAAAGACATGAAGCTAGTAGGCTTGTAAAATGGTACGACCACTTTTGAAAACAATTAAACAATTTTGCAGTTTTCTATAAAGTGAAATATTGATATTGTTATGATATAACTATTACATGCCACACCACAGGTGTGGTACAGGGAAGTTTATTGCAGAAAGGGCAGGGGAGAGAGGGAGAGGAGTTAGTCTGAATGAGCCATGAGAGAAACAAATGGACAGCGTGTGTGACAGCAAAGTGGGGAGGGAGGCAGCCAGAGGGACAGGCAGAGAATGCAAGACAAGAGCACGGGACTGCAGGACCACAGCCCTTATCTCAAGGCTGCAGGTGATGAGATCAGGTTGCCAAGCAACCTAGAGGCAGACTAGCAGGGCTGCCTATATGCTAATGGATGTGACTTGACAATTCACTCGTATATGTTTCTCTCAGAGGAAGAATGGAAATTTTGATGTCTTTAAAAACTCAGCTATGTTATGTAAATGTGTTTTTGTTCTAATCCCAAGTGTGGGGTTTTAGTTTGTGTGTTAGTTTGTCCACTGCTGATAACTGTCTCCTGCAGGGTGTGGTCTTTGCCAGCTGGTGATGGCCTGCCTCATGCAGCATGGGAAGGGGGTGGTCTAGGACTCTGGAGGATATAAATATAGTGGTCCAGAAAGAGACGGTGTGGCAGTTTGGAGAGACCAGAGATGGATGTTGTGGCCCGTTGGAGGAGACAGGCTGAGAGAAACGGTTTAACGCGGCGGCTTGGAGGAGACTGCTTGCTGCATTTGCTGTTGACGGAGATTGGTATAGCCCCGAAAGCTCTTCAGCCGGAAGAAGTAAAGGGGTCTGCAACCCCTCTCCCCACGAACCTTCTCTCTCTTACCTAGGGCTAAGGGGCTGGTGGAAGGGAGGTAAAGGCTTAAATACCCCAAATAAAATAGAGTTTAAAAAACGAGTGCAACACACATGTGCACTTGTAGATGAGTATTCAGCTCTATTCAGAGAAGGCCAAACTGTAAACAACTGAGGTGGCCGAGGCAGATGAGCTGATAAAAAGTAGGATGATGACCAGATAATGGACTCGGTAATAAGGAGCAAGCTTGTGACAGACAGAACACATTATGATTATCTGAAGGAAATCCCAATGAGAGAAAGAAGAGGGGTTAGTAGCCCTACAGGTTGATCCACCGAGAGTACACGGAGCCCCCTGGGGTGGCTGTGGGGCTAGTGTGGGTTTATAGGGTGAGAATTACTGTATGAGTAAGATTGGGCCACTGAGGAACCCAGGAGCAGGATGCCTGCGTAGCAGGTGCAAGGCCTGGTTCAGTCCCCAGTACTGAAAAAGCAAAGCAAAGTGAACCCAGAGAAGTGAATGGTTGAATGAATTCGATTAAGGTGTTTTAAATGGCTCAGAGCACATGCTTAGCAGTGCAAAGCTCTAGATCCGATCTCAAGAACACATGCATGTACACATATACACTGAACCCCCTTAAAATAACATTATTATTATAAACAATGTAGAAGTTGCAGAAATGTAGAAGGAAAAGAGAGAAAAAAACATACAGTGCTCATGTGTGAAATTCTTTTAAAAAAACTTAAATAAAATCTTAAAAGAAAAGACCTTACAGTTCCAACAGATACACTGGGCATTCTTTTTATTCCATCATGGCGTAGAACATTTAACTGTAAGTGTTTAGGGCGGGCTGGATATACAAGCCTGGTGAAGTGCTAAGTGTTTGCACCAGGGAACCTCTGATCATGCTGTCATTCATTATCTTCAGCAGTGCCTGGAAGCCATTGAGAGATCAGTAGCCGTCCCTCCAAATTCCCCTCCCCGGCCCCCTTTGCACACATGGTGTAAAGAGAAGACAGTATTTGCAGACATTAGTGTATGCCAAACTCTCTCACAGAGTGTTTCAATTACACAAGGCAGATATTAGTTCTCTTTCATGACAGAAATCTTAGGCTCCTTCAGGAAAGACTGAAGGGTACAGGGGCCGGGGCTATAGCTCAGTGGTTAAGGGCACTGACTGCTCTTCCAGAGGACCTGCATTCAATTCCCAGCACCCACGTGGTGATTCACAATAATCTGTAGTTCCAGTTCCAGGGGATCCGACACCCTCTTCTGAACTCCTCCACAGGCAATAAGCTTGCGCACAGTGCACTTCCATGTACACAGGCAAAACATGCACAGAACACAGAATCTAAAAAAATTTTTTCAAAAGAAGACTGAAGGGTACAGAGTCATAATTCTTGGTTCAAACTCTAGGTCTATCACCTCCCCCTGTTGGTCTATCACTGGCTGCATGACTTTGAACATGTCACCTAAACTCCTGTGTATTTGAACAATAGCAGACAAGCAGGACCTATGAAGATTTGTTAGGAGAATTGTTTTTTCCTTGCAGAGACAGGGCTTCATGTAGATTTCATTGCATAGTTGATTCTCTTGCCTACACTTCCCAGCTCCCGGAATTACAGACATGGGCTGCCACGCTCGGCTTTGGCATATTCAATTTTAAGTGCTTTACTAGGCACACAATGAGTCCTCAATAAATAATAATTGCAATTAACATAGTGAAGAGGCTATATCAAAGCCTTCGGGGTGGGGGGGAGTTCCCAGAGGACTTCAGGTCCCTCACTGTGAAGATGCTGGTGCTATGAAGTCTGTAGCCAAAGACCATCCTAAGCTACCCGGATTAGCAGGTTTTTGGGCTGCAGCCCTTACAGGATTTGGAACCTTATGATGGCAATGGTAATGACTCCTTGTGCTTTTACGGCACCTGTGGGATTACAGCTTCTGACAGAGTCTTCATTATAATGCCATTTTAGAGAAGAAACTGGGAAGGCCGGGAGTGGGCTGAAGGAGGTTTCACAGCCAGCAGAAGACTAAAACGCAGGGTAGTAGACTCCAGTCCCTGCTGATTTTGCCTCTCCTACTCTGGATACTGAGTTTCTATGCTCAGTGCTCAGTGTGTAAGGTAGGGAGACTCAAGGTCAAGGCCTGGAGCATGTCTCCTCACAGTCAGGACAGTGGGGACAGCTGGTCTCACTGGGTGGTGTCCTTGTGAAGCTGTCGTCTGCACAACAGGCCTTCCTGGGCTCACCTTAGAGCACCGGAAACCAGGAGGCTCTGTATACATTATTAGTCAGAGAACAGGCTGGAGAATTGCTGGCACTGAGCGGTTTCCTGGCAGGCTGGGGTGGGGTACAGGGTTGGGACAGGAAAGGACAGAGAGAGTGCCTTGGGGTGGAAGGAGTGCTTTTTGTCTTGGGTTGGGTCCCACAGGCTTGTGATGTAAAAAAAACCACTGGAATTTTGGCTGCAGTTCATTGCTGAAGATCAGTGTACTTTACTGCATACAGGTTGCAACTCCATTTGTGAGCATTCCAGAGGCAGAAGCAGGAAGATTGCCACAAGTTCAAGGCCAATCCTGTCTACATTGGGAGTTGCTGGACAGCCAGGGATATATAGCAAGAGCCTGTCTCCAAAAAAAAGAAAAGAAAAAAAGAAAAAGAAAAAGAAAAAAAATTAAACATACTACGTTACAAAAACAAAACGAAACAAAACCCAACCTTTCTCCAAAGCGTCCCCTTGTTCTTTAACCCCGAAGTAAAGAATGTGGCTTTACTTGGTGGTAGTGACACACACTTTTAGTCCTAGCACTCAAGAGGCAGAGACCGGTGGATCTCTGAGTTCCAGGCCAGCCTGTTCTACAGAGTGAGTTCCAGGACAGCCAGGGCTACACAGAGAAAGCCTGTATGGAAACAGGCAGAGTGTGGGGAGCCTGGAAGCTTTGTGTCTCCTGAGTAAAAGGGCAGGAGCTGGGCCCCATGGTGTGAAGGGAATTATGCCAGTGAGCCCTGGAAGCTCTGAGAGTTGAACTACTGTCCAGGCACACTGATGGAGGGCTAAGGCATAGAGTTATCTTCGGCAAAGGCTGGGGTAGTGTTTTCTTTCTTTCCCCTATTTGCTGAGGGCTGGATGGATTTTTGAGACCATTGCTGTTCAGGCCGTGTTCTCAGTCTACAAGTAAATAGGAAGCAGCTTTTTCACCAGCGCGTCTGAGGATGAAAGGGTCTCTCTCTGGATCTATGTCTAACCTAAGTTCAATAAAAACCAGCCTGGAAGCATCCGGAAAGACATGTGCATCGAATAAATAGTGGTTAGTAACAGATGACAAAAAAACTACTAAAACGCAAGGCTGCGTGTGCTGGTGCAGGCCTTTCTCTATGACCAGGCTAGCCTGGTCTACATAAGCAAATTCGAGACCAGCTGGGGCTACATGGTGAGATCAGTCTCAAAACAAACACAGGGCAAGAGGTGGCAAGATGGCTGTGGGTACAGGCTCCGGCTGCTGAACCTTACTGCCTGAGTCTGCGACCGGGACCCACACAGTAGGAAGAGAGGGCTAACTCACAGTTTGTCCTCTGATATCCATGAACTTAGTGTGGCATGTGTGCCCTTCCCCCATAAAATAAATAATAGATGTCAAACAATATGCAGTGGGAAGCCCATACTAATTAAAGTGGGTTGTTTTCATTTATCTCTTGGAATTAACCAGAACTAGACACTAAAAATAATCATGATGGGTTTTAACACTCTATTGAAAAATACACATAAGTTTTCTTCTGTTGATGAAGCTGTGACCATAAGCTATTTTTTAAAAAAAAATCCTATTTCAGAGGTGTTTAAAAAAAAAATAGGAGCAATAATGAAACAAACCTGGCCATGAACTGGCAACCGTGAAAGGCAGGTGACAGAGAGAGACGTCATGAATTATCCTGTTTTCATTGGGTTTTGTTGTTGTTTTTTGTTTTGTTTTGTCTTGTTTTAGTTTTTTCAGTATAATATATTTTTAAAAATTCTTTCCTATCACGTTTTTGAGATGAGGTCTCTCTAGATAGCCCTGGCGAGCCTGAAACTTGTTTTCTATACTAGAGCTTGAAATTTAGAATAAGCTTGCCTTCTGTGTGCATGGTGGCGCACGCCTGTAATCCCAGCACCTGGGAAAGCAGAGGCAGCTGGATCTTGTGAGTCTGAGGCTACAAAGTGAGTCTAGGACAGCCAAGGCAACACAGAGAAACCCTGTCTGGAAAAGCCAAAAAAAAAGGCAAGAAGGAAAAGAGAAGAAACCAACCAACCAAACAAACAAAAAACAAAATTAAACTAAATAAGTCACAAACAAGTCCCTTGAAGTCCTTCCCATTCTTGAGTTCTCAGGTTTCCTTAATAAATCAGTGTTTCCTTTGCTCAAAATAATAACAATTCTCCAAATTCTATTTATAGTTCTTCTAAGTGTTCTTAGAGGGTTGTTCCAGGGTTTCCTTGCACACCAGGCCTGCAGATGCACAACCCCCCTAGAAATGGTGTTGGGGGTTGCATAGAACCTACGCATATACTCCTGCATACTTTACTCTCTAGAGCACATGTAATGCCCTGGCTGTTCCTGGACTCACTTTTGTAGACCAGGCTGGCCTTGAGTTCACAGACATCTGCCTGCCTCTTCCTCCCGAGTGCTGGGATTAAAGATGTGCACCATCACGCCCAGTTCTAGTCTCTTCTGTTTTGTCACTGTGACCAAACACCAGAGGGAACAACTGAAGAGAGGAAAGGCTTGCCTCACAGCTTCAGAGGTCACACACTGGTCAACTGGCTGCAGTGTTCCAAGGCCTGTGCCAACACAGAGGATCACGGTAGAAGGGCCAGGTGGGACAGAGCAATTCGCCCATAAAAGCCAGGAAGCAGGAAGAAATATGCTCACCCCTTTTGTTCCTTCCTATTGAATGGAGCCCCCACAGGATGGTCTACCTTGCTTAATCACCTTAGGAAATGCCCTTAGGCAGTGCGCACTTAGGAAGTGCGCTTCACTCATCTCTTAGGTGGCTCTCAATTCCCATCAAGACGACAAGATTAACCACACCAGCCTAACAGAACATCACACTACGTAACAGCTGCTATACTCCGCTGTCTGGGGAACAACAGCAAGGAAGGATGCTGTAAGGGTCAGCAGAAATGAACTTGCTTTTTCAGTCGTTCAGCTGGTTCAGTTAAAGAATGTGGAACCCACAGGTATAGACAGGTAATTGTATATACAAATTAGGGCAAAGTGCTTACCTGGCATTTATGAAGCCCTGGGTTTGAGTCCCATCGCCAAATAAGAACAGGTGTAAGTGGTACACACCTGTAATGTCAGCACTCAGGAGGTGGAGGCAGAAAGATCAGAAACTCAACTACATAGAGAGCTGGAAGCCAGTCTGGGCCCCAGGAGGCTCTGTTAAGAAAAAAAGAAAAAAGAAAAAGGAGGAGGCGAGGAGAAGGAAGAAAAGAAGACAGCAAGAAGCACATTTAACTCTTGGATAGAAGAGAAAAAAACAAAACAAAACAAAATAAAAAGTTACCTAGGAAAAAATATTGCAGCAAATGTTTTCATCACTCATTTTTTCATCCATTCACTCAGCAGGCGTGCCTTAAACGCTCCTTCTGTTTCTGGAACCCTGAGAGGTAAAGAGATCCAAAGCCCTGTCCCACAAAGCTCTCACACTCTCATAAACGAACAGACAAAACTAAATGAGTGGGTGACCCTACCCAGCAGGCCACAGTAGAGCCTCACAGACCAAACAGGTTAAGGAAGAGGGTGGGCCTCAGGATGGAGAAGGAGGGGCCAGGCCCCAGGTGAAGCTGACTGACTACCTAAGTCAGTCCTCCTGGGAGTGATGATATTTGGGCAGATGTGGATGAGGCACAGTACAAATCCAGAGAGAAAAACCTTGCGCTCAGGAAGCAGGGAGTCAGTGCCCCTCTGCTTCCTTCCCTGGGGCTCTGACCCGACTCCAGGCTCAGAGTACAGAGATGTGGGGGGCAGGAGTAGAGGCTGAGCTCTGGCCTGTCCCTTGGAAGCTTTCAGAGAGGGAGAGAAGGGGTCTAACCAGGAGTCTAATGTAGGTCACAACTTGGGGCACCCTGGTGCCCTTGGGTACTAGGCAGCTCCCCAGAGAGTCACTTCACACTCAGGCATTATGACTGACAGAACTAGCCATCAGCACTTGAGAGGCAGAGGCAGGATCTTGAGCTCAAAGCCAGCCTGGGCTACCTAATAAGCTCAAAGCTAAGAGGGATACATAACAAGACCATCATAAAAATCAAAGAAACGACCAAGCTGTCAAAATTTCTGCTCAAAGATACATATCCATTCAAATAGAGGGAGGTTCCTGTGTCAAAACGGACCCTTAGCCAAGCAAAGCAGTTTCATCGTTAGTCCAGAGCATCCTATGAAGACTCTAAGGTCCACAGCATTATGCCTGACACCCAGCAGGCACTCAGTCACTGGCAGCTACTAGTATGAAAAACGACTTAAGTTACTTGGGATCGCGAGGAGAGGGTGCAGTTGTTAAGCACTGGTCGCTCTTCTAAAGGACCTGGATTCCCAGCACTCACATGAGACGGCTCACAACCATGTGTAACTCCAGTCCCAGGGGATCTAGCACCCCCTTCCGGCATCCACAGGTACTGCATGCACATGGCACACAGATAAACATGGCAGGCTAAACACCCATACACATAAAATGAATTTTAAAAGAGACGTAACTCACTTACACAGAAATTGAATTGGAAGCTGAATTTCTCTGCAGGCCGAGGCCTGGAGAGCTCTCCGGGGCTGGCCTGCGGGAACCACAGGAAATCTGTTTCTAATGGGGTTCTGTGGAAGCTTAGCCAGTCCTTCTATCCAATTAACAGGCCCAGCAGACACGAGGGCACAGATTTCTTCCTGAGCCTGGACACCGCCATCCCTCATCCCCTGGAAATGAGATTATGGGGAGGGCGGGGCCAGGGAGGAAACTGACCTAACTCAATTATCAGCCCTGGTTTGTCCATTTTAGCCTGGGAATAGGAAAGGAGGAGGTGAGATCAGAGGGGAAGCCAGAGCCTCTCAGGAAATGACAAATCTGAAAACATGGCCAGCGTAAGCCCACCTCAGCTTCCCTGAGGACCATCCTGGGATTAGTGGGCTCATCTCCCTGCTGTCCTTACCAAGCGCTGGTTGCAAAGGGCCCAGCTGTCCCGTGGAGATCAGTCCTTTACAGCTACAGAGACTGTCCGATTTAGCTCCGGCTCCCTAGTGACGAGGTAGTGGTTACCTGCCAAGGCCTTCAGTGACATTGTTGATTCAGAGGCAGCTGGCTGTGCTGTCACGAGACTGGGGACAGCTGGTTTCGGATTTGTCACAAAGCAGATCTTGAACTTTGGGAGGTATTTGGCGCCAGTCTCACCTGTAAATGATATTTATGACCCTGCGGGAGACATAGGGGCTGTGTTCTTGACATCCGCTCATTTCCTTCTGGATGGCAAATCATGATCTCCAGCTCCCGTCAGTCTTGCCTCTTGCCCTCCTACCCTTGAGAGCTGAAGGCCCTGTCAGGGCTGGAGAGGTCCAGCTAGAGCCATTCCATTAGGGACTTCAGAAAGCTTCTCTAACCTGTCCCCAGAACTGTCCTGAATGACGGTAACCACTACCTCGACGCCTCAGGAGAAGCCAGCCCAAGACAAAGCAGACACAAATAGTAGGGGCAGGGCCCAGAGAACCACACAGGAAGAACTGGAGCCCCGAGAAATGTCAGGGCCACCCCGTTCTGGAAATGTTCAGCCGTAGTGGAAGGTAATAACTCTCCATCATTACTTCATGTAGTTTGAGAATGAAAAAAAGAACTACAAAAAAAAAACAAAAAACAAAAAAAAACAAAAAATGGGACATGATTAGTCTCGGGTATGGTGGAGGAGGAGGTTTAAGGGAGAACATAGCCAGAGGCAGAGACATCTGGGAAAGTCCAGAGTGAACAGGACCCTGAGCTGGGCCATGTGAGGAGATGGGGGAGAGAAGAGGGGAGAGCCAGATCAAGAGGCCAGGAGGGGATAGGGTACATGAAAAGAGCCAAAAAGACTGGTGTAGCCAAATGTCTGGATTATACAGGGAAGGGCAGCTGGGGGAAGGGCAGCCCAGCCCCTTGTCTGCAGAAGTTTAGGGTAAGGGGCTGGGTATGCCAGCCATACCCTGTAACAGGTGGGAACTGAGGGATTCAGGGAGAACCTGGCAGCCAGGTCTACCTTGATATGCTGATGGGCACCTCAGTTAGCCATTTGTCCTGGATTTGAGGCTTAACAGTTTGCATGGCATTTTCCATCACCTGTCACCACCAGTATCTTCATGAACCAAGATTACATTCAGACTTCAAAGGCTCCTGAGGGGACACTGGCTCCTGTGATCTTTCCCCAGTGATGTACAGCTGCACCCGGGGAGGGGGCGGGCTCACTGGACACATCCACTCTGTTTGCACAGGAAGGGTGGTCAGGAGTCTGTTGGAGATTTTTCTCATCTCTACCTATGTCAGCAAGTTGAGAAGGATGAGTGTTTTCCTAGGCTGGATGGAAGGAGACCATCAACAGATGCACAGGGGGAGGCAGATAAGGTCTGGCAACGAACAGGTGGCTGCTTCATTTCCTGGCTGACCGCTGTGCTTAAAAACTGGGTCTCAGTCTCTTGTCGCCAGGACAGCTGACTCAATGCTCGCTGAAACGCAGGATTTCAGCTACGCTTATGACCTTCCTTCCATCTTAACCAACTCCCCCAAACTCGAGGTTGTATATTCTGGCTGCCTGTTTGAGGGGCAAGTTGGGCTTGGGATTCACCAAGCTTCCAGCAGGTTCTATCTATGGGATAGAATGGTGTTAGGGATTTTCACATGCATTTCCTTATTTCCTATGCAAATTGCTGCTGGTATTTCATACCCACTTCCTAGAAAGAAACAGAGTTACCAAGAGTTCTAAATACTGGTGCAGACAAGACGCTATCTCGAGTCTTTTTCCAGCTGCCACTGAGGAACTTCTGGTCAGGTGGGTCTGATGTCCCTTTCTTATTCCATTTCGATGACGGCTGAGGCTGGTGTGCTCGTTAGGTCCTTAGGCAGCGGAGGAAATGTTCTGAGAGCAGATGACAGAGGTTGCTAACCAGTAACCCCATTGTCAGTTCTGAGTTCCTTCCAGGAACCCTTCGTCAGTCTGGTTTTCCCAAGCCTCAAGGGCCAGAGGCAACCATGTGCCACTGGAGTGCAATGACCCTGGGGCAGGGTCAAGGTAGGTGAACCTTAACCAGTTCCTGTTTGAAACCAGAAGCATAAAGAGGAAGTCGCCAAGGCCAATTCACAGGAGCTTTTTCTCTCAATTTTCCTTTTAAACATTTTTACTGAGAAAGTTTGTGTGCCCTAAAATTTGCCCATCAAAAGGACACAATTCAGTATTTGTAGAGCTTTTTGCTATAGTGCTTTTTTTTTTTTTTTTTTTTGAGTCAGGGTTTCTCTATGCAGCGCTGGCTGTCGCAGTTGAGACTGGCTCTAAACTCCTAACCCTGCTTCTACCTCTCAAGTACTAGGATTTCAGTGGTGGACCATCACACCTAGCTCTGAACTTTCTTTTTCTTTTTTCTTTTCTTTCTTTCTTTTTTTTTTGGTGGAGAAATAACCCACTGTGTCAGTTTATCATCGGTTGAGTTGTCCACAGCTAGCAAGATCTTTATGTGATTATGAGGTCCCCACTTAGGTGACCAGCCCAGTGTGTCTTCACTTGCATCTCAGTTCTAGTGTTTCTGGTAGTAAGTGCCCTTATTTTCTATGGCATGGACAATGTGCCTTCTCACTTTATGTACATGAGCTTTTCTTCCTCTTCTTCTTTTTCTTCTTCTTCTTCCTCTTCTTCTTCTGGTATTTTGAGAATGGGTTTCTCTGTGTAATATCCTGGCTGTCCTGGAACTCAGTTTATAAACCAGGCTGGTCTACAAACTCTGAAAGTTCTCTCAAAGATCTGCCTGCCTCTGTTTCCTGAGTGCTGGGTTTAAAGTTGTGTGCCACCATGTCAGGGTTTTATTTTGTTTTGTTTTGTTTTAAATCAGGATCTCACTATGTAGCTGTCACTGGAACTTGCTATATGGGCCATACTGACCTTGAGTTCAATAAAGATCTGCCTTGCTTCTTGCCTCTGGAGTGCTTTTACTAAAGGCTCACACTGCCATGCCTTGCCCTGTACATGCAACTTTCATTTTCATACATAGTATTGCCTTGGCTATTATTCTGCACTATTCCCTTCACTGGCACTGTGTTTTTAGGATGGTCCGTGTTGCCATGAGTACGTCTGGTCATTCTTGCCAGTAGCTGTGTAGCCTATAGGATTGGTTTGCTATCACATTTTGCACATCTGTCCCCACGAGGATGAATACCTGTTGGCCCCAGCTACTGCCTAGTAGACCTCCGAGTAGGGGTCTGTTTTAGGACCAGGTGGGAGCATCTAGAACACACGTCCAGGAGTGGGTTGCTGTCTCAGAGAATGTGTGGTCACATCCATTGAGGTTCTGTATTATGAGCAGTCTTTCCCTTCCTGGTAAACAATAAGCCTTGAACCACAGGGAGACAGAACTGTTCCCACAAATTCCCTGTCCAGAAACAGCAGCCAAGACATGCTCCCTGTGAGGTCTGCACACCTCAGAGTCTCTGTGGTGGGGTACATCTGAGGTCTGTAATCTGCATCTCCTTGATGAGGTACACCTGGCTACAGAAGGGCAATGCTAGCTCCATCTTTTTTTTTTTCTGTTGTGTTTACAGAGCTGAAGAGGGGCACATGGGCCACAGTACCATGTGTGGAACTCCAAGGGCAGTGTGGAGTTGGTCATCTTCATCCCTCTTTAGGTGGATCCCAGGGATGGGACTCAGGTCCCCAGGCTTGTGAGGCAAGCACGTTAACCCGCTGAGCTATCTCGCTGGCCCAGGGCCATTTTCTGCTTCACATCTATTAAGTCCCGGCCCTATTAAGTAAGTTTACTCTTTATACCTCATGGATTAGAGTTTTCAAGGGAAACTACTTCTCTAAGAATTTGCTTGTGTTCTTGGGGTGCCCTGACCTGTAACCATCATGTCTGTGTTTTGTAACTGAGGAGAAGTCATAGGAAGGAATAGTCCTGGAGACCCTTGTTGGCACTTGGGAGATCAGGGAAGGAAGAGGAAAGAGTTGAAATGATTGGATGAGTATTTACCTACATGGGCTGATGGCCTCCCAGAGGGACTCAAGCACTCCAGTGTAGGGGATTCTCTTGAAAGAACTCCAAAGTTTGGGAATGTTGGTCATTTGGGCAAAGCTGAAGGCCATGTGGGCTCTTTAAAGATTGATTCCAGAGGGCCTCTGAAAGGTTCTACCCAGCAGGGTATCAAAATATATGCTGAGACTCATAGCCAAATTTTGGGCAGAGTGCAGGGAATCTTATGATAGAAGTGGGAGGTAGAGGGGACAGGAGCTCCACAAGGAGAGCAACAGAACCAAAAAATCTGGGCACAGGGGTCTTTTCTGAGACTGATACTCCAACCAAGGACCATTCATGGAGATAACCTAGAACCCCTGCACAGATGTAGCCCATGGCAGCTTAGTGTCCAAGAGGGCTCCCCAGTAATAGGAACAGGGACCATCTCTGACATGAACTCATGGGCTGGCTATTTGATCACCTCCTTCTGAGGGGGGAGCAGCCTTAACAGGCCACAGAGAAAGAAAATGAAGCCAGTCCTGATGGGACTTGATAGACTAGGGTCAGATGGAAGGGGAGGAGGACCGAATTGGACTGGGGGAGGCGCATAGGAGACGAAGATGGAGGGAGGGTGGGATTAGGAAGGGATGGGGAGGGGGCTACAACTGGGATACAATGTCAATAAACTGTAATTAACAAAAATAAAATTAAAAAAAAGATTGGTTCCACTCAGAACCAGGCAGTGATGGCTCATGCCTTTAATTCCCAGCACTCAGCAGGCAGAGGCAGCCGGATCTCTGCGAGTTCCAGGACAGCCTGGTCTACAGATCGAGTTCCAGGACAGCCAGGGCCACACAAAGAGAAACCCTATCTTAAAAAACAAAACAGAAAAAACAGATTCCACTCAGCTACCCTGCATCCCTCTATCCCATGGTGTCGCTTTGAAGGAAGAGGAGCGTCTGCAAAAGTCGTAGACAAAGAATCCACTTGTGTGTAATGTGACTTGCTTTGTCCTCATTTTGGTTTCATGAGTTTGCCTTTCTCATCACAGGCTCTTTTTAAAGTGAAAGCAGCAACCCTGCTTGACAGACCACAGCACTCAGTGAACAGTTGGTTCCAGCCATGTCACTGGTCGCCTGCTGGCAGCTGGGATAGGAGGTGGCAGCTTCAGTGCCTAGGGCTCCCCCAAGCTGCTGCCATCTCATTCCTTTCAAAGCTCCACGTTTTCTAAGACACTTCTGTGCCTCACTTTACTTGGAAGGGTTCAGGAAAAGAAGGAAACCCTCGCTTTGCAGCTCTGAGCTTC
This sequence comes from Pachyuromys duprasi, assembly GCA_028658305.1. Lineage (NCBI taxonomy): Eukaryota > Metazoa > Chordata > Mammalia > Rodentia > Muridae > Pachyuromys > Pachyuromys duprasi. The sequence goes on along the minus strand of CM053765.1, from coordinate 32,361,294 downwards.
ATTGCATGTTTGCTCAAATAAATGCCGAGAATGGAGATTGACGGGTGAGATTTTTGGAGTCCCCAGGACCCTCTACCACTATTTCTTGTCAGCATTTTGCTTCCTAGCAGTGTCATGGATGATGGTCAACAGGTCATTAGACCTGAAGGGAGACAAGATTGTGAGGGGAAAAAAATACAAGTGGTTTTTGTAACCAGAAGAGGCTCAGGTCTATAGAGCTGGAGCAAGCTTGACAGGTCCCTCTCTGCTGGAACCCTGGAACGGAGGGACGGCAGCAGCTGGAGAGCAATGGCCAGCAAGGGCCAGGAAGTGACGCAGAATGGCGTGAGGCACAAGATCTGGACCTGGTTTCAGAAGCCTCTCTGTTTCCTCCTTCGATTCCACTGAGTGGAGTCTATGATGTCTTCTCCAGGGGTCAGAATTCATACAGCAGGAGGTCTGGGAAACTGTAGGGTAACCCACTCCTGTGCCTTATTCCCAAGGAGGGCTGACAGGAAGAAGGTGGCTGCAACTGCAGGGCTCCCAGGTGTGGGTGGTGGCTCGGGTTTGTGCTCTACCTAACCTCTCTACAACCTGAGCTAGCTGCTCTTGGGGCCGGGGGAAGGGAGGGGAGACTGAACGGTGATGTGCATATCCTGGGAGGAAGAGGAGGTAAAAAGAACTGAGGGGCGCTGATAGTGCCGCTTTATGGTCTGGCTACTCCACTTGCATGAGCCACAGCAGTCAAGCTGGTTTCGTGGAGTTTGCCATTGCCCTTTAGAGCCTGGATCTTGTGGGATTTTGAAGGTGGGAACCCTAGAGCCGAAGGAGAGTAGAGACCCAATGTCCTTCCTGTCTGCCAAGGCCTTGCTCCAACCCTACAGGAGAGTCCATGACTGCATGAATGATGGCAAGAGCCAATTCCAACTAGAGCAGATGAGCTAGTTATCTTATTATATAGACTAGGCTGCCCTTGGACTTCCGACCCTTCAGCCTCCACCTCCAGGGTGCTGAGATTACAGATGTGCACCAGCCCCTCTGGCCCTACTTGGCTTTGTAAACCCGATCCCCAGCCCTTTCAGTCTTTAGGGTAAGTCTGACTGTTGCTGAGAAGACGCTAGAGTACACTTGCTATTGTCTTACTAGCATCAGCCCAGCCTATCCTTCCTTCATTCCAAGGAGAACCCAAGAACTTACCTTTCTCTGGATTCCTTTCATGGATATCTAGAGGGTGAGGAGGCGTAAGTGCAATGTTTAGCAGGTCCAAACTGTCCCCTCAGGAGTAACTTATCTCCTGGTCTTATGAAGTATTTGTCTACTGGACTTGAAATCAGGGGGAGTCAGAAGATAGAACGGCTGCGGACTAGACTTAGCCATGCTCCTGAATGATGCAAGGGGCATCCCACTGCAGGAGTACGAACTCAAATCTGTGACATCTCTGTAGGTCCCTCCATGGGAGGCTCAAGCCTGGGGGATCCAGGCACTGACCTTTGTGCCAGCCAGCTCTTCCCTAGCAGATAATCATGTGTGGAATCAGATAGAGCTGAGACCAGCTGTCCACCTTTTATGCTGATTCATCTCCCAGAGTTCAACCCTCAGCATCACAAAATGAACAAAATGAACAAATCCACCCCCAAACCATGAAGGGCATGAACTCCAAACTGCTTGCTCCAGCTAGTTTGAGCAGACCTAACCAGAAGAGGGTGATTGGGCTTGCAATTGGGAAGATTCCACTTGAAATGATTCCTTTCCTCATGGAGCCCTTTCTCCTTTTGAGACAGGGTCATTCTATATAGCCCTGGCTGTGCTGGAATTTGTCGTGTAGGCCAGGCCAGAGATCTGTCTGCCTCTGCCTCCAAAATGCTGGGATTAAAGGCGTGCACAAATACATGTAGCTGCTAGGCCCTTTCTTGAACTCGAAGGATCTCTTAGTCTAAAGCCTATGCATGCTTTAAACCTAAACAATCAGGCTCCTACTCTCTACTTCCTTTTATGTGCATCCGTGACTCACCCCCCACCCCCAAACTTGTCACTTTTTTTTTTTTTTTGGCAAAGCCCCCAACCAATTCAACCTGCCTCCATGTAACCATTTGCAATCCCTTCCTATTGCTGTCCGTTGCCATTCAGCCCCAGTCACACTTGCTAAGAGTGAGGCTGTAAGGAACATCATGCAGGAAGCCAGGCCCCAGGAAGCACACTCAGGAAGCAGTGAGATGGGATGAGAGCATCAGCCTTCACACATCACCAACTGGAACTTGATCTTCCATTTTCATTACGGGACAAAAAGGGTTGGTGAGGGGACCCTTTCCCCTCTCCTGGACTGTCAGCTCTCAAGCGCTTCTTTAAGGTTCTGCTTCTTCGGTACCTTGTCTGCCCCATAATGCTCTGTGTTTTAGCCTCTCTTCATGCACATGTATTTACTTGAAACCATTTCACTTTTAAGTGGAATTCTGTTGCCTCTTTTCCACCGGCAATGCAAAAACCTCCTCTCTCACATTTCTCTGCCCACTCCAAGAACCACAGCCATGGCCCTGCATCGCTAATTCAGCTCCTTTAATGAGGCAGGCAGTGAACTTCACCTTTCCCTTCTTTGGTCTAGTCGGACTTCCTTGTTGGTTTTTACAGTTTGACTTCTTTGTGGATGAGAAACTGAGAGATAATTCACACACACACACACTCAACTTGGCATAGAAAATTGGTTAACCCTTCTGTGGTACATGTAGCATTTTTCCATGGCTTGCCTCTTTAAATTTTTGTTTTGTTTTATGTGCTTTAGTATAAACGTGTCAGATGCCCTGGAATGAGCATTACAGACAGTAGTGAGCTGCCATATGGGTCCTTTCGAAGAGCATGTCCAGTGCTCTTACCACTGAACCATCTCTCCAGCCCCCCATAGCTTGCCTCTTTCCAGGTTCTCTTAGGGTTGGCCCAGCACCAGAACTTGACCTCAGAAGCCCAGAGAGCCTTGCTGTGCTCTTAAGGCCTAGGTCTTTTCCAGTATCGCCATATTAAGATTTTAGTTTAATAACACTGGCTACTCCATATCCCAACCTTTACAAGCTTGTCGCGAGCAAGGGTCTATGAGGTGTCTGTCAGCCATGTCTGGTTTTTAAACTTCCAGCCATTTGGGCTGGCTCCCCGAGTCAGAGGCCAGAGAGGTCTCCCTAGAAGCTTCAAAGTAATTTTTATGAGGTCCATGGTAAGGGGGATAGCACACTCTTCTCCTGTGGCTGCAGACTGAGACTTGCTGAGAAACAGCCATTCTTTCTCTGGGTGATGCTGACTACCCATATTCCTTAAGGGATTGCCATCCAAAAAGCCTCTAGTGGTGTGCACATGGATGTCATGTCAACAAGCACAAGATTGGGGAGGGAGGGGAAGATGTACCGACAACAGTAAATACTTGTGTTCTGTCTGTATCATATTATCATGTCATTTAAGATATGTCATTTAAGGTATGTGCCTCATGATATATATATATATATATATGTAGATGTGTATATATATGTACGTATGTATATATATACCTTATATATATATAATATATATATATATATACACATCTACATCTATATATCCTATGTTGGTTCTCTTTCTCCCTCTCTCTCTCACACACACACACTGAGAAGCTTGAGGCTCTGAGCAGTTCTATATTTGAGAAAGACCTTGACCATTGACCAGCTCTGCTGGGCTCTACAGAGATGTCTCAAAAATGATGTTTGAGTAGAATCTCAAGAGCTGTCTGATCCAAGGTTCCAGAACAGAAGGGATACTTGTCAGAGTTGAGGAACTTATCTAACAGTTCCCGAGAGTACGGGAGAGTTGCCCGACTCATGTTATTTATTCAGAACTGGTGTAGGAGACACTTCTTGTGAAAGTTGAGCACTGTTTACACTCACAGGTCTTTTAGGAAGATAGGAAATGACCTGTGGTTATTTAAGGTGGGTCTGGGAGTACCTAGAAATGTTGGAAAGCACGGACTTTGAGATACTGAGAGAATAAGATGGGGACTAGAGAGAGCTCTAGTGAGGACTGCATACTGCTTTGGCAGAGGACCCAAGTTTGGTTTCTAGCAACCATAATAGGTGGCTCAACACCACCTGTAAACTCAACTTCTAGGGGGATCTGATGATTCTGGTCTCAGCAGGCATCTGCACACACATAATTAATAAAAGTAAATGTTAATAAAGGTAAGCGAAATAAAAGGTAGAGGCAAGCCTCCAATAGTCACTAACCAGTCAGTAACAGTCAAGTAGAAGCCAGGTGTAGTGGTACGTGCTATTAATCCTAACCCTCGGGAGGCAGAGGTAGGTGGATCTCTGTGAGTATGAGGCTAGCCTGGTCTACAGAGCAAGTTCAGAAATAAACTGTTTTGAAAAACCAAAAACCAAACAAACAAAAACCCAAACAAACAAACCAAAAAACAAAGTCAGGTGGAATTCTGTACGTTACCCTGTGGAACCCTGCCGGTCACCATCACACTCACTATGTTTATCTATGCTGGTATTGTTATCATAGTCTCCTCTTCCATGTGTATGGTACTTACTGATTCTAGGAGTTTCTCTACACTTTTGTTGACTTCAACGACGAATGCGGGAACAGACCTGAGGTTGTTTGTTGTTGCTCTTCAGTGTTGGATATCAGCCCAGCTATGCTTCAGGCCTAGCAGGCAAGCGCTACAGCATTGAGCCCCATCCCCTAATTAGCATGTTGGGTGCTAGCACAGGGATCCAGAATGCTGTTGACTCTACTTAACTCGCCAATTCTTCCACTGTAGACTCTTTCAAAAATTTTAACCCCCCCAGATGTCTTCCCTTTCAAGTTCCCTAGACAATACAGTTTCTGTCCTGTCCAAGGGCTCTTATAGGTACCTGGATACCTTAGCATTTGTCTTTCCCTCACTTTAGTAGAGAAAATGACAGGCAGATAAAGGGAAAGGAAACTACCGCTGCAGGGATAACCCATGGGCTCAGCAAGGAATCACTTCCCAATGTAGGCCATTTGAAATGCTGGCTTACGACCTCCTCACAGGACAGGCTCCACAGAACCCTTCCACACATTGTGAGCTGAACTGAGTGACTCCTCCTGCTTGTACAGTCTTCTGTCTCTAAGTTTTCATTCCAAGAAGCATCTTACCTACCAGAGATGAAATACAACTAGAATCTAGATTGGTTGGATTATCATTTATACCGTTTGAAGCACTGGATCTTTGAAGACAATGAAAGTTTGTTTATTCAAACTCATGCTATTGCTTTTCTTTTTTGAAATTTTATTTCCTGGGGCAGTGTTTTTCTGTGTAGCCCTGGCTGTCTGGACTCACTTTGTAGACCAGATGGCCTTTAACTCACAGAGATCAACCTGCCTTTTGCCTCCTGAGCACTGAGATACAGCTCCAATTCGTTATTTCCTCCTAGTATGAATGCTCAAGGACAAGTGACCATTTTGACTGGAATAACCCCACTAGAGTCACACAGCTTGCCAAAGGCCATTACTCTAGAACTAGGTGTGATGGAGTGTATCCACCTGCAATCCCAGTATCCTGGCTGAAACAGGATTATAGGCTAGTGAAACCCTGTCCTAGAAACAATATGGGCAGGGAATGGTGGTGGCTTACATTTGGAAACTGAGGCAGGATTATCACAGTGTGAGATTAGCTTGGGCCGTACTATAAGACTATAATCCTGCCTCCAAAGCAAAACACAATAAATTAACAACCCCCCCCCCAAAAAAAAACCCACCACCATCACCAACAAACCTAAACCTACTAGCAAAAAACAAAGCCATTACTCTGCTACTGGGAACAAGCCCAGGCTTCAGGAGTGTGATGGCACCTTGGTATATCCCCTATGGTATACTACACAGAGTGTATTCTATGCGTATACTACACATGTATTCAGAGTGTAAGGGAAGAACAGACTTCCTCTGGAAGTGTTTTCCCGACAAAGAGTCTTGGTTGATAGAAATGTTTCAGTTGTTTAACAGTTTTATAGGAATAACATGAGCTTTGCTATTTTTCACTGGCCTTTCTCTCTTGCTCTCTGTGGTTTTTGGAGACAGAGTTTTTCTGTGTAGCCCTGGCTGTCCTGGAACTTACTTTGCAGACAAGCCTGGCCTCAAACTTACAGAGATCTGACTGCCTCTGCCTCCCAAGTGCTGGGATTAAAGGCAAGTGCCATCACCACCCAGCCTCTGTTCTCTTTTTAAAGTTTGCAACCTAAGATGTCATGAAAAGCATCATGGTGACAGAAAACATCCATTGGGGGTGGGGCTTGTGGTGGTACTTCACTGCAATGTGAAATTCCAACCAATAAAAGTATCAGTTCCAGGATCTCACCAGTCTGAGAAAGGAGACCAAATGGACACAGCCTCCCCTACCTTTCCTTTCATTGTCAGATGTGACCTTTGTCTCAATACCTAGAAGTGACATGACCATTGTCAGACATAGAATTTGTTTTCTAGTCTTTCGTGTGGCTTCAAGACAAGTTTCCAAACGGGCAGGAATTAAAACAGTAAAGAAATAAAGGAAGAGGGTGTCTAAGCAACCAAGTCTTCCCAGGAAGAGAAGAGGAAGCCGGGGAGAAGTGATTAATAGGTTTATTTGCATATACACAGAGAGTCAGCGTTGCTGGGTGAGAAGAGGCAGGGCTGAGAGGAGGTAAGGCTTCAGCAGAGGAAGGCACCTTGACAGACAACACAAGACTCCTATTAAATCAGCACAGTTGCAAACTTCATTTGCCTCAAGCCAACAACTCATTGAACTCATTTATCGGTTGAGAATCATTTACAAAACCAGGTGAGAAATAAAGGGAAGAGAAACAGTTTCACTACCTGGACCTGTCACTTAAAACATATGTACAAGGTGCAGGAAAAAAGGTCCTTAAGAGGCACTTCCAGGAGTTCTTAGCCTGATCAGCGCCCTTGCCTGCTAGGAAAAACACTGCCATGGAAGAATTTGGGGATTAACTATGTTTTCAATATAGGAGGCCTGGATTCTACAATGGTTTAGGCGAAGGGACCTTTGAAGTAGTTCCTGGACCTCTGGAAACAAGTGTAGAGTGGCTAAAAGAAGCATCCCTTTCTCTCCTGCTCTGGTGGGTATTTCGGGGCCCATATCCTGACAACTCAAACCTATGGTGCTGGAAGTCTCTCCCAAGGATGGTAAGCACCCCTCAAAGGATGGCCTTTCTCAGCATCTACAGTTACAAACTAAATGAACTCTGACTTTTGAATGTTTCTGAGTACCCAAATGAGATAGACAGCTTTTAGCATTAAAGACCACACTTGGCACTTGGAAACTAATTATTAATAGCTAATTTTGCTTTCTTTTTCCTCCAGGAAGATATTGTGTAAAACAGAAAAGAAGAACCAGGTATGCTGACTAAGGGGAAGAGAGACACACACTGAGTGGTTATAACTTTTTTTTTTGTATATAAAGAATTAAAAATTCCAATTTAATAATTTTGGAAAAGCAAATGTAAAATGACTTGGGCTTATAAAACCAGAATTTACAATTATTTGTGAATAGTCAAAAGATAAATCATAGAACCATTTTGATTACAAATCTAAAGTAATTCTAACGTTGGTTACAGAATCACTGTCCCTCCCCAGGAAGAGTCCAGCTGCTGACTGTACGTATCCCTGCCCTACTCAGGCGCCTTCCTCTCCTTCTCAAACCGTGTGTCCACACCTCAGCCACATCACACAGATACTAGGCACATCTCCCTTCCGCAAAGCTCAGAAAGATGACATGGCCTCCTGGCTCTTACCAACCACCTTCCTTTTCTAAGAGCCCTGGCTCCCAAAACTGACCGCCATCCATTCTTCAGCCTCCA
>CM053765.1:32186459-32352983 GCA_028658305.1 Pachyuromys duprasi | reverse complement strand
AGAGTGTTCTAGAGGGCCACTGTTGTTAGTGTCCTGAGAGGTACCCTCTGGCACCTCTGCCCAAGGATGGTTGCTGTGTTCATGGCTTGTGCCACTGCTGGGATTTCTAGTGGAAGTCCCTTCTTTACAAGCATCTTTGCTGCAGCCTTCAGAGAATAGTTCCTGGTTCCTCTGGGTTGTATCTGTTAGACAGGCTTCCCTACTAGAAGAAGGAGTTGGGTTGTCTTTGTGGCTGGTTCCTGCTCTTCCTTCATCTGCCTCCTCTGTCACTAAGGAGGTTTCTCCATCTTTGTTATTCGAGTAAGAGATATAGGAGTAGCGGAGCCATTTGTAAGCTTTATAAATCTTTCGCTCAACTGATTCCATGTTGGCAGCTGGTGGTGCCCGGCTTGGCTGAATATCCAGAGTGGAAGCACTCCGCTCAGGCGAAGAGTCTGGGGAGGAGGAGAGGTCATCCACCTTGATCTGGGGGTAGTCGTAATTGTCCTCTCCAATGTAGGTGTTTGTGGGCTTGACTGGAGCGTTGGGCCGCTCTTCCCGGGATGTCTTCTGTCGCCTCCGCATTGCATTTCGCTGCCGGGTGGTGGCTCGGCGTTGGTTCAGTTCCTCTTCATCCTCTGAACTGCTGGAGCTGCTGGAACTGCTGGATCCATCCTCAGGGCTGGGCGACCGTGGCCGAGGGAAGAGGTCTGTGTCCAGTTCAGCCTCACAGGCGTTCTCTTCAGAATCAGATTCATTGGACAGGGCCAGGAGGCGCTTGTCCTGATAGCGACGCAGAGCAGACAGGCGCTGCTGTCGAGAGGTTGCATCCTCACACGTTGGTGTTGCTGGGGTTGACCCTACCGCACTTGTGGTGGTGACACGCAGGGGTCCCAGGTGGAAGGCGTTGTCGGCAGACTCGTCTATCGTCGGAGGTGGGGAGCGGGGCAGTGAGGCTGAGGATTCAGAGTCAGTGTAGCCTGAGCGTTCACTGACTCCTGCGTGCAGCTGAAGGATAGTGCTCTCGCTCAGGTCACTGTCTGAGTCAGAGCTCCAGCCCTCAATCTCGCGCCGCACCAAAGAGTCAAAGAAAGCCATCATCCGGGGGTCTTCCTGGACAGACTGGTTAGCGTAGTCGTGGGATAGGCCACTCCCACTGTTCAATACAAGGCTGATGTACTCTTCATGGGTGTAGAGGCAGCGAGAATCATCTTCAATCCGACCATCAAGGTCTCCTGTGCATCCTGGCTGCTTGTATGGGCTCCAGATCTACAAAGAAGACCAAAGACAAAAGCAACCATTAAATGTGAAGTGTTGGATAGCTGGTTGTGATAAAGACCACTAAAGAGGCCCTTCCAGACGTCTTGTCATTTTAAAGTCACAGAGCAACTTTAAAAGTATTTTCTTTCCAGGTACAATGGCACACTCTTGTAATACTAGAGATTGGGAGGCTGAGAAAGGAGGGTCACAAGGCCAACCTGAGCTACAAAGCCACAACTTGTCTAAAAACAAAACAAATAACACCCCCTCACTGCCCCCAAAACAACAAAAGCTCTCTAGTAGACTGGCTCTCATTAAATGTATATCAGAAGTGAGGCTTTCACAGGTGGTTAAAAGCAGTGTAGAGCATAGAATTAGACTTTAATCCAGATGTCTTTAGGCCAAGGATACCCACATGTTACCTCTTCCCCTTAAGTTTTCTACCAATACATTAGAAATTATAACCTTAATCTAAGAGGAGGTGTGGAAGATGACTTGAATATTAGGTGATTTTAAAACCCTCAGAAAATTGAAGCTATGCACAGAGAAGACTTTTTCCACAGAGAAAATACACCTTGCCAGGCACGGTGGCACACTCGGGAGGCAGAGGCAGGTAGGTCTCTGTAAGTTCAAGGCCAGCCTGGTCTGCACAATTAAGCTTCAGGACTACTTTGTGAGACCCTGTCTAAAATACAAAACCAAGCAAGCAACCAAACACAAATCCCTACGAAGATTTCATCCTATAGCTCCACTTCTCCCAAACAGCAATATTCTATTTTTAACCAATAAGAATTACTCATTGGAGCTTGATAAGAATAGACAACTGCCTACACTGCACTTGGGCATGTGGCATCAGTTGCCCAGGAAACTGGATTCTTTTACCCAGGGAGTGCTGGCTTGCTTCAAAGGTAATTTTCCTAGCTTCAGGAAGAGGTGAGACACTGTCCCCAGAGGGGTGACTGTAGCACCATTCCTTACTAGGTCATCTGTCATCATGCCCTCTCAACCCTGCCCAGTCAAGGATGTACACTCACAGCTAGAAAGTAGCAAAGCCAGAGTTTTAAAGTCAGGTGTTTTGACTCAAAAGCTGAGCCATACAATTGTGTTAACTTATGCAAGCTCAAGCTCAAGGTAAGTAAGCTGTTGCTGCAAACGAGAATTAACTCCATCTGACTGGCAGTCAGGTCCATAGAGCAGCACACAGCAATTCAGCTACCAGCCCATAGCCATAGCATCTCAATGAAAGTCCAGTCATTTTCATGCCTGACAGGCTGGTGCCTATCTTTAGATGGCATCTAACTCAGAACAGTGTCCCATCCTTTTCCCAAAGCTCACTAAGAACACGTTCACCTCCTAGGAAACGTCCCGAGGCCTACCCCTGCCACACATGCTTCAGTGATTCCCAAGTGGTGATCTCTCCAGAAGACTTCCAGTTCACAGGAAGCTGATGACACCTAAGGCTAGCTACTTCTCAGCCAGCAACCCACATTTGTTATTCTTTCAGTTTGTTTCTTGTCTACAACTCAAGTGTCCTCCCCTCTCTGGCTTCAAACTCACTCAGGAACTTGAAAGCAGTGAGTCTTAAACTTTGGTGTGTCCAAGAGATACCTCCAGAACAGGGTTGACTCTGAAGACTGACTCATTAAGTCACAGATACTAAGATCATGCATTGTTAATTCAGAGGGGTCAGTAGAGGTGAGACAGGCTTAGTAACATGTAATAAGGGTAAAGCAAGCAGCAGAGAGCAAAGGTTTTGTTTGGGGGACATTCAAATTCTTTGTGACAGCCAATGCTTGGAAAACGCTTAGGCAGCACAAGGCTCCAACTACAGATGACCATCTCTGCAAATAGATTTCTGAAGAAATAAGAGTTTGGTGACTTAGGAAAGAAAGGAGCTAAAGGGTTCAAAAGCTAACCACCTTAGCATGCCTTTTCAGGTCTCATCTTAATACTGAGCCAAGTGTTTTATTTTCCCAGTTTACAAATAACAAAATGCTATTAGCCACCTTCCCTAATATGAAAACAAATCTAACCTTCATAGAAATCCACTCTGCTAACAGAAACAGCCTAACTACTTTATTACAAGCTACTTTTTAAAATTAAAATCTTATTTTAGGTAGCCTACTTCACAAACCACCTTAAAAATAAAATTATTGTTTTGCCCACCTTGGAGGCCAGAAGAAGTAGTCACATACTCTGAAGCTGGAGTTCAGAAAGTTAGGGGCCACCATGTGGATGCTGGGAATTGATCCCAGGTCCTCTGCAAAAGCAGCCAGTGCTCTTCATCGCTAAGCCATCTCTCCAGCCTTCTGACAAGCCATTATTAAAGTTCTCATCTCCCAGCCCCCATATTTTCTCTTCAGGAATGAAAATCACAACATTAAAGGTCAGTTTATTTTGGCTCTGGAATGTGTCAAGTTGAGCTAAACTGTATATTCCTGAAGTTTGGGATAACAGAATAAGACTGGATCAAGAGGCAGGAGACCTGGGAAAGTGACTAACTGGTGACCTGGTTGAGGCATGGCTCCTTCATCTAAACACTGAATTAGACGGGTCTCAACATAGTCCTAAGATTCAGAGCAAAACAGTCAGTGTTTGCGCAGTGCAGAGCAGGAGCACAAGTCCCACCACTTCCACGGTCCTAAGTAAATGTCTTCACCCTGGAAAGCTGCTGCTTCTCAACTACAGTTGTGACAGTGATAAACAGCCTAAGCCATTGCTGGGCACCAACAGGTGTACTGCTTTCTCTGTAATTTGGTGGCTGAACCCCACAGCCAGGAAGCTCTAAGACCAAAATGCGTTAGCTGGCCATCCGAATTACTGTCTCCTACTATCCTGGTACAGAACCATTTTAAACATATACAAAACTATTTCTTTAGCTCAAAGTCAACGATTCAAAGCTGCAGCAAAGCTGGGGCTGGAGATGGCTCAGTGGTTAAGAACAACTTGCTGCTGTTCCCAAGCACCCAGGTTTGATTCCCACATGACAGCTCCAAATGGTCTATAACTCCAGTTCCAGGGAATTCAATGTCTTCTTCTGACCTCTGGAGGCACCAGGCATGTATGTGGCGCACAGACATACATGCATGAAAAATGCTCAAACACATAATATTTATGTATTAAAATGTTAATGTTAAAAATTTTAATTTAAAGACTAGAGGCAGAATGAATGTAGGATTCATCAAGGAAAAGTGAGAAATGAAGTTAGAGGCACTACAAAGGTGCCTCCTTCGGCCCTTCTCTTGAAGTCCACCACTTGTCAAAATCTAGCTCAAACAATAATCTCTATTGAGATTATCCCAAATGAGAAAAATTCCTCTTTCTAAAGTGTTTTGTCAACTGGGCAGTGGTGGTAATTACCTTTCATCCCAGTACATGGGAGGCAGAGGCAAAACCCTGTCTTGAAAAACAAACACACGAATGAACAAAAAGAACAACTACATGGTGGCTCACAACCAGCTATAGTGGGATCTGATGCTCTCTTCTGTCATGCGTACATGCAAATAGAGTGCTCATATACATAAGTAAATCCTTAAAAACCAGTTTTGTCTCCACAGCTCGGGCACTCCTTTATTTCTTTTCTCTCCTCCTGGGTTATCAATTCCTAGGGAGACTTGTAGTACTTTTCTTTACTATATATTCCCCATAGGGCTGACCATTAACAGCAAGCACCCAGTAGATTTTTCTCAATATAGAGCTTTGAGGGGGAAGAAGAATTTACCCTATCCTCTCATGGTTTGGCTCTAAAACAAACCCCTTATTTTGCTATGTGTAGGTTTTCAGGGAAACAGAAGACCTGTTTTGGGTGTGAAGAGGTTGGCTCTCTCCATGGGAACTCGTTTCCAAGCTGAAGAGATAGCAGTAAAGGATGAGGACAGGGAGAAAGGGGAGCAGACAGAGGAAATCAGATCTCATGGGAGATGATGTTCCTGTAGAACATCCTGCAGAAGCAGCAAAATGACATTTCATTAAATGGCAACTGTCAGGTTCAGGTACATCCCAAGGCATAGGTGGCAAGTCCTCACTTACAAATAGACATACACAGACTGCTGAGAATTAGGGCTTCTCAGGATGCTGTGGGCTCAGGCCAGGATAGTGACTCCAACAGAGAGTTGCGGCCAGCACTCTGTTTCAGCCTTATCCTTCCTACTGCCTCTCCTGACTTTATTTCTCCTCTTCTGTGAGACAAAGCCTCACTGTGCAGCTCAGGCTGACCTGTGAATCTGCTATCTCCCTGCCTCGGCCTCTTGAGTGCACACCATCAACCCATCTATGCTTTACAGTCATTGGTATTCCCAGCCAAATGGGACATGGGAAACATCTGTGAGGAGCCAAAGCTGAGAACCCAGAAAACCCCTTTGTGTTTCTTCCTCACCGTACACAGCTAAGGTTTGAAATGGCCAAGCGTGCCCCTCTGTTCCTATGGGAACCTGGGAGCAGTGAGTTCCACTGCTCAGTATGGATAACCTCACAGAGAAAATATTTTCTTCTCTTTCTTGAGAACTTGGCCAGTTTCCAACCTATGACCTTTAGAGTTAAGACTTCAGTTGACTAAACAATATCTGGCGAGACTCAGCACAGAAGCATCCAAGTACATGCCAAACTGGAATTTCTCTTCTAAAGGAGATGCCCAAGCAGAGAGCTCTCTGAAGAGAATGACGTCAACAGCCCTAGAAAGGGCACATTACAGTGCCAACCTATTAATCATAGGGCAAAGGAGAGGAGAAAGTAATGTGAGAGATAGGGCTATTTCAACAACTGTCCAAGAGAAGGATGACTGAGATGGTCCAGTCAGCTGTCCACTCTCTTCCCACTAGCATTTGAATGGGGTGGGATCAGTCAAGCCACACAAAATCCTAGCATGGACAGGGAGGTAGTCACAAGGTCCCAAAACCCTAGCTGAGGAGCTCTGGCACCTGACAGCTGCTGGAGGAAGCTCAGTTTCCAGAGATACAAGACACAGGACACTACACCCCCCTATACAACTCCCCCCATATGCAAACCCCTACTCATCCCCATATACACCCAACTCATGCACACATCCCATTCATATACCCCGTACACACCCTCTCACACAGCCCATACACACTCCACACATACTGAAAGCACAAAGTGGATTAAAGTAGGCTAAAAAAGTAAATCACATAAAGGGGGGGGAGAATAGTGGGGGCAGGAGATGGATTGCAGGGAGTAGACTTGATCAACATACACGATATGCATTATGAAATCTCGAATAATAAAATAAGGAGGAAAAATATCACAAGTACAGTTTTACTTTTCCTCTGAAAATTATCTCAGGTTTTACAGTCATTAAAAAATATTGGGGAATTTTAACTATTGTGGGAAGCATAATCTCTCCTTAGTCACAGGTCCTAAAGAATTTATCATTTTTCAGGGGCAGGAAGAGCAAGGCCCTGGTAAAATCCCTAGTACCAGGTGAGGTGGGGAGGGAGGGAAACATTTTATCCTTTCCTCAAACCTTTACTTGCTCAATATAGAAAAGGGCTACTGGCACCCAGAATGTGAGCAAGAATGGTAGGCTACCCTTCTGTGGCAACAGGCCAGGCTGGTCCCCTTTCTGTTAGCCAAGGCGAATCTATTCAAATGGCATGGTTAGGATTCATTTCTCAGTCACCTCAATCAAAGACATGTGTAGGTTTTTGTTTTTTAATGCATTGTGAGACAATTTGGTTGTGGTTCTGACAACTACTCAGTTAAAACTGTGCTAAAGCAGGAAAGCAATGTAGATATGGGACACAGCGGGTAATGGAAGAGACAGTGGTTCTCTTAATGATATCAAATTAGAGAGCGGAACTTACCACTAAGATCAGAAGCCACTAAAACACAACAGGAAAGTAGTGTCCATGATACACTTCTGCCTTCAAAGCCTGGTGACTAATTTTAAAAGTGGATCTGGAGGTATAGCTCAAAACCAAAGGGAAGTCAAAGGATGCTGGGCCAGGAGCCCAAAAGTTTGGTTTAAGGTCATCAAATCTAGACTGAGCTCTATATAGCTTCTCCATAAAAATAAACATGTTTGATTAGCAGTTAGCAAGAAGCACATGAAGGGATATTTATGGAACATATATAATATAGAAATGTATCAGATGCATATACACTAATCAGTGTAGGGTCCTTAACATTAACAGATAAAAGCTACCTATCTTTTATGGCCTTGTATACACATACAAGTACAAACAAATATATATATATATATACACACAAGATTTATATAAAAATATACATATATTTTTCCTTTTCTTGAAATAGGGTCTCTAGTCCAAGCTGGCCTTAAACTCTCTTTGTAGTCAAGCATATCCTTTATCTTCTTGCCTCTACCTCTCAAGTGTTAACACTTGATTACAGGTGTGTGCCACCATGCCCAAACAAACGTGCATTTCTGATAAAAATGAACACATGTAAAATACAGTTTTATAAGTATACTGGTTTATTAATAAACATGTTACAATGATTCTGAAAGACAGCAATTTAAAAAAAAAATCACATAAAAACAAACAAAAAACAGGCTCTTAGTGCGTAGCCCTGCCTGGCCTGGATTCACTGTGTAGACCATTGTTAACTTAAACACAGGGATCTGCTTGCCTCTGCCTCCTGAGAGCAGGGATTAAAAACGTGTACATCCATGCCCCACCTACTTTTAAAATATCAACTTCTAATATTTTAATCCCCTTTAAAGGCAGAGAGTTTTTCTCTGTAGTATAGTGAGCTTTGGGCCTGTGATTCTCCTAACCTCAGCTCTTAAGTGTCAGGCTTGCAGGCATGTACCACGATTCCTGGCACTCAGTAAGAATTACGTTGAATATTCAACATATGTAGATATGAATCCCTACAAACATGTTTCCGCTTCTTCCAGTTATGAACTACAAACATCTCCCTGAAACAACAGAAGGGAAGTGCCTCACCTTGATGATCTTCTCTACACCAGACGAGCAGATCATGTAGGTATGGGGGTTAAAGCGAACCTGGTTAACAATGGACCGATGCCCTTTCAGCACCATGAAGGCTCCATTGACCACCCTTCCAATGCCGCCTGGGAAGACAGAGGAAACAAGGCCAAATGATAACACAGCTTCCAGTAATGACATATAAACAATTCTGAGGAGGAGGAGCAGAGTCTCTCCATCAACTGCCTGAGAGCAGATGCATGATCTCTAGATGAAGTTGCTGTGGAAAGAGCGGCAGAACACCTCTCAGCATATGGGCTCTTACCAAGAGTCTTTATTTAGCCTAAGCAATGCCCACACCCACCCACAGCAATTTTACTCTCAATGACCCAAGTTTTAATCCAAATGTTATATTAGAAAAAGCAAGAGAGCAAAATGAGATGGGAAATGCTTGGGACAAGTCAGACTGCTAAGCCAGGAGCATGTGAAACCAGGAGCATGTGACAATTTAAATACACAAGACATCTTTAATCTGTTTAACTCTCAATTTATTCTAAGATAACATTAAAGGGAAGAAAACAGGGTAATAATGAAAGACACCTTTTCTGCCCCTGGATAGCAGGGAGATCCAGTGCATCTGGATCACGTTCATAATAAGTAAGGATAAAGAGTTGGAAAGAGGACCTGGGAGGTGGCTCAGTGGATACTCAAATGCTTGCTGCCAGCCTGACAACCCGAGTTCAATCCTAGGGCCTTACAACTGTGGATGGACCTGTTCTCCGACCACCTACTGTGGCATACATCTGCCCCTCCCCAAAGGAAATCAATAGATAAATACAATTAAAATAATTTTAAAACGTGGACTATAGAGTGGACCTTAATAAACCAACAGGCCATTAATAGAAAGCTGTAGCCATTTGGGGGGAGGCACGGGGACAGGCTTTGTGTAGCGCTGGCTGTCCTGGAACTTACTTTATAGACCAGGCTGGCCTCAAACTCAAGAGATCCACCTGCCTCTGCTTCCCGAGTGCTGGGATTAAAGGTGTGCACTAAAAAAGTTGTATTTTAAGGAACATTGTGTAGGCACTCTTTAGAGAATTAGAGAAGTGCCAGGGGCCGGGCTTGTGTTAACAGCATAGATACTGTCATGACTGAACCTGGGATAAAGAGAGGCTCAGCACGCTGGCAATGGTGACACACCCACACCCTGCATTCTCAACAGGACTGCTCTGAGCTGCCACCGCAGCCGAGTACACATGAGGCTAATACGACGGAGCATGAGGCGTCCAGATGCACAAAGTGTTCTGACCAGTGGGCACTTTCCCTGTGCCTCTACCACGGAGGGCCACAGAGTGCCATGTCTGCTCCAAGTGCCCACTCCACTCCCAGAACACTCTGATCCAAACTCATTCCAAACATTCCCCAGTAGCTCAGTAAAGGAATGACTGTAACAATACGGCTTCCCCAATGACTCTCTTTCGAGAAATGTTTCCACATTTGGCTTCCTGAATAAGTAGACTGACATGGTGCATACAAATGTGCCTGACCTGTAGCCCATGGGCTGCACATATCCCAGGATACAAGAACAGCCTAACACATCATGTCACAATGTCATGTACTGAGGGTGGGATGGAAGGAGGGAAAGATGGTTTGGGCTGAGGGAGAGGAGAAGGATCCATGGGAACCTAAGGGCATACAAGAGTTGTCCAGATACAGGGCTCACAGCATCCCTCAGAAGCGCCCTTTTAGTTTTACTAGTGCGGCTGCAACTTAGTATTTTAGCTGACAATTCCACGTTATAGTCCATCACTGGGGCAAGTATTGGAGCAGGATCTGGGAGAGCTGGTTCTGTTTTAGCACATCCACAGTCAACAGAGAGCGAATGCAGGCATGCATGTTATTCAGGCAGGTGTCTGCTCACTACAGTCCAGGGCCCAAACGGAGCTGCCCACTTTCAGGTTGGGTCTTCCCACCTCAATAAAGGTTATCCAATCTTCCAGCTGGATGTGTTGATGCACACCTTTAACCCCAGCACTTAGGAGGCAAAGGCAGATAGATCTCTATAGTTTCAAGGGCAGCCTGATTTACATAGTGAGTTCCAGGACACCAAGGCTACAAAGTGAGACCCTGTCTCAAAAAAATCTAGAAAAATAAAAACAACCTCGCAAGGAGTAGATGAGACACTCACAGGCCAGTCTCATCTAGATAGTCCTTCACTCAACCCAGGAAACTCTAGGTTAACAATGACACTAACTAGCACGAGCAGCTGTGTGACTTTCTTTTGTAGGAAAGGTTGATTTGACAAGGAGCATACAGCCATCGTTCTCTGAATTCTACTTTTATGTATTTTGGATATTTCTTTTATAGCATTTTTACTATAGTAAGAGCAAAGAAACAAAAGTAGTTAAACTCCCACCTACCCTTCATGATGTTTTAAAAGTCAATTCCATGAAAAGGTTACCAAACTCCTGAAGTCTCTTGTCACTCCTCTTAATAATTGTCTTTTTATGGATCTTGGAATCCTCACATGTTTTGAGACACCAATCCAGAACCCACTTTTAAGTTGAGTATGTGCATGTACAGGTAGTAACCCTTTGGTCACCCCTCTTACCACAGAAATTCTTGTAAGTACTTTGGGAATGTGGCCCAGAGGTATAGCATTTGGTTAGTAAACTCGAGGTCCTGGGTTAAGCTCCCCTAGAACCGTACAGGAAAATAACAGTATGTATCATTTCATGATCTGTCCAAACAACTTTGCAATAATGTCTTCTTTAAAATACTCAGTAAGTGAGCAAATTCAACTAAAGCCCTTTGTCATATTCTCTGAAACAAAGCTTGAAGGAAAAAGAAAAAGCTAGATCTGTAACTTGGAAGTATACAACTGCTGAGAGAATCAGCACTTGACTCCACTGGAGGAATTAAGAGTTTACAAGTAAGGGTCTACAGAGAGTTCCAGGATGGCCAAGGCTACACAGAAAAACCCTGTCTCAAGAAAACCAAGAAGTTTACAAATATGAAGGGCAAAAGACATTTCTCTTCCTGCCATACTTAGAAGAGATGCCCAAAGAAATCCTAACATTTCCAAAAGGCCTGAAGCAACAGGCGCAGGCTTGAAGTCACAGAGAAACACAGTCAAGGACACTGACAAGACAGAGGGAGCAGTGGCTGTCTTTTGGGGATATGTAACCACTGAAGAGATGAGAGAAGCCAATGAGGACAAGAGCGCTGTCAGCACAGCTCCATGACTCCACAGGCAGCAGTGCTGAACTGTACAGAGACAGTGACACTGAGCTCTTTCTTCATATGTACTTCATATGTGTCTGCAACCAACTGCGTGTAACCAACTGAAGACAGTTGTTTTTCCAGTGAACAAGGAAGGAAAAAACCAGATGCCTAAGCCTAAGTCAGCAAGAGCATATGTACATGTAGGAAAAGGAAGAGAGGGCTGGTGAGATGGCTCAGCTGGTAAAGGCAATCCAAACATGATGAGCAAATCCTATGTGTTGGAATTAAAAGTGTGTGCCACCATCCCTGGCTAAGCATGCCTGTAATCCCAGCACTCAGTCCAGATCAAACAGTTAATTAAAAAGGCAGGAGGATGGACTAGGTCATTTCTCACTAACTGCAGTCAAAACAAAATTCAAGGGCCACATATAGCCCTCAGATGTGCTGTTCCCGTAGCTGAAATATATATATATATATATGTACATATATACATATATATGTATATACACACACATAAATATATATATATTTAAATATATATGTATATATATATTTAAAACTATGAATTGATTGCTAGCATTTAAAGATTGGAGGGCCAGAAAAATGACTCAGGGAGTAAATGAATTTGCTGCTAAGTCTGAAGACCTGAGTTCAATCCCAAGAAATCATATGGTAGGAGAGAACCAACCCCCAAAAGTTGTCCTCTGATCTCCACGTATGCACCCAGGCACATGGGAATGTGTTCTTGAATGCACATGTGTACATGTGTGGGTAGGCACACACACGCACACACACACAGTGAATATAATTTTAAAAAGAGATGTCAAAGCATTTCTGAAGCTAGCCTGAAGAAAGGCTGAGAACATGCCCACAGAGCAGTTATATCATCATGTACTTCTCCAGAACCTAACTGCCAGGAACCAAACACCCCATGTAAGCTGAGCCTTGAATATTGTTAACTGATGGTGACCTGAAAAAGTTTCACTATGGGGACATAAGCTGGAGGTGGAATTAAAGTAAAATCAGAGATCTAGGAGAACCTTAGTTCTAGTCTGCTGTATGGTTCTTACAGTCATACTTTAAAATCTGTGTGTTTTATTTTGTGTGTGCATGTGCGTGTGTGTATGTGTGTATGAATGGGTGTGCACTTCTTCTTGTCACAGCACTCTGGATAGAGGGGTCAAAAGACAACTCTGTCTCCTGTCATCTTGTGGGATCTGGGGATTGATCTCAGGCCTTAGGCCTGTACCGAAGGAAGCACCTCTTTCAGCTGAGCCATGATGCTGACCATTACAGTCGTATCTTTACTGTCTTTCAAATAGCTTCCAAATAGAAGAATTAACATACATAGCAAGTTCCAGGTCAGTGGAACGGTGAGATCCTGTCTCAAACAAATAAGCCTGCCAGTGGTGGTACACACTGTTAATCCCAGCACTCAGGAGACAGAGGCACGGAAGATTTCTGAGTTCAAGGCCAGCCTGGTCTACAGAGCCAGTTATAAAACAGCCAAGACAACACAGAGAAACCCTGCCTTGAAAAAACAAACAAACAAACAAACAAAAGCCAAATCCCAATCTTCCCACCAAACCCAACAACAACAAAATTAAACAATAAATGAATAAATAAATAAATTACACACTATTATAGGGCAATGTAGAGAAGGCTGCTTTGAGTTTTAAATAATTATTTGATTTAAAAATTACACACATAAGCCAGGCGTGGTGGTATACACCTTTAATCTCAAGTGTTCAGGGAGGCAGAGGCAGGTGGATCTCTGTGAGTTTGAGGCCAGCCTGGTCTACAAAGCGAGGCCAGGACAGCCAGAGCAACACAGAAAAATGTCGTCTCAAAAAACAAACTAAAAAAAAAAGGAAAAAATTATACACCAATACTATTTTACTTTAATAAAATAATTTAGCTACAATAATAGAAGTAAAAAAAAGAAAGAGGAAACTTCACACATAAGATGAGAGAAGGTGAGTGGGTTCTGCCAAAGTAGCAGCAAGGCTGCCAAGTGAGTCAAGGCTTACTAAAAGTAATTGCAAAAGGTACTTTTATTACACGCAGATCAAGATGAAGATTAAGGGAAGTGACTTTCTGTGACATGATGTAATGCTGGAGGGACAGCAAAGCCCTCAACTACCTCAACTTTCACAATCACCACGTAGGACACTTCACAATCTACAGGGCAAAGGCTTTTCTTCAGCTCAGTCTGACTACATCTGTGAATTCACTAATTGGATTAACTGTCACAAAGATGCAGGACAGACTCAAGAGTGAAATCAGTGTAGCAGAAGAGCCAACCTCAGTTCCTTGAGGAACCACAAAATAAAACATCTTTGCAGCACATCTCAAAGGGCACATGAGCTACCCTGCAAGAAGAGGAAGAAGCATCAGGGGCGCATGTGCACAAGTGAAGTGAGGACAAAGGAAGAAGACCATCCTTAGGTCAACAAAAGGAACACCATCTACTGGTGGTACCTTGACCTTCCAGCTTTCAAAAGTAGGAATACATTTATGGGTTTTTGTTTGCTTGCTTTTGGTTTTTGAGATAGGGTCTCTTTATATAGCCCTGGAACTTTCTATGTAGACCAGGCTGACATTGAACTCTGCCTCCTGAATGCTAGGATTAAAATCGTGAGTCACTATGCCTGGCTTTAAAATTTATATATATATATATATATTTTTAATTTGTTCTTTTTTCTTTTTAAGATTTATTTATTCATGTATTTTTGCATGTAAGTGCTCTGTCTTTATGCACATCAGAAGAGGGTATCAGATCCCATTACAGATGGTTATGAGCCACCATGTGGTTGCTGGGAATTGAACTCAGGACCTCTGGAAGAGCAGTCAAGTGCTCTTAACCACTGAGCCATCTCTCCAGCCCTAAAATTTATATTTTTAATCCACCCACTTCGTGCTATTCTGGTATTGTAGCCCTGGCAGACTAAGAGGCTCGTACACCAAGGCAGTTCACTAAAGATTTAGGGGAATACCCCAAAACAAAATAAACAACAAAACCCCCAAACACACAAACAAAATAACCAAAGAAATTCTCATTCTGTTGCTATTTCCCATTTTTCTTTAAACAAGTATGAAAAGACTGCAAAGACTGGTTCCAGAAAGGGGAAGGAGTAATCTACTTTTCTACATTGGCTTAATAATTAAAACCACTGCAAGGCCAGGTAAAAGATACAATTAAACCCAAAGGTTATTTCTCAGCTAGTCAATCTATGATCTTTGGGAATGGGAAACTTGAGCCAGAATAAACTTCAAGAGTTCTCCATTCGGACTGTGCTGCTGCCAAGCTGCCACATCTGGCTGTGCTCGGTCTGAGTGCTGCCACATCTGGCTGTGCATATTTATCTCTTGTTAAGTGTTCTCTCAAGGAACTGCATGCCACAGGCAGAGAGTCAACCAGAGCGGCACAGCCACCCTGGGGCATACGCACCTGCTTCTGGATCTGCAGGAATCTTCCACATGTATAGGTTAAAGTCATCAGAGCCCGAAAGGATGTACTGTTGGAACAAAAGAGACATTTTATATATTATTTTATAACTGAGAGACAATCATTCAATTGCATTTATAATTCAATGTATATACAGCCTGTGATAGCGTGGCGGCTCGCTGAGCAAAGCACTGCTGTGGAACCCTGAGGACCTGAGTTTGACCCCTGACCCCACAGTGGAGGGAAAGAACAGGTCATGGGCGCCGTGGCGCTGCTACCCACACAGGGACACAGATGCACACACACTTTAATAAAACAGTAGGAACTGTTATATATATTTGAGGTCCTACAAAATAAATAGCCTAGCAGAAATACTTACGGATCACAAGGCTTTGCAGCTAAAACTGTGCAACAACAACAAAAACCCAAAATCTTAAAAGTAAGCAAAGAGCAAGCACTTTGGAGGCAGAGGCAAAGGCAGGCAGATCTCTGAGTTCGAGGCCAGCCTAGTCTACACAGTGAGTTCCAGGATAGCAAGAACTACACAGAGAAACCTGTCTTGAAAAATAAACAAGAGCAAAGGACTCAGATAAACATTTGTTCAAAGAGTTTATGCAAATTCCAACTATTAATAATAAGAGACATGCAAATAAAAACCATGATGATTATCACTATATACCACTAGGATGGCTCTTACAAGTATGGTCCAGAATCTCCGTGAGTCTGAGGCTAGCTGGGTCTACAGAGTGAGTTCCAAGACAACCAGCTCTACACAGTGAAACCTTGTCTAGACAAAAAAATTCCCCAAACAAAACAAAACAAAACAAAAAGCTGGGCAGTAGTGGTACACACCTTTGATCCCAGCACCCAGGAGGCAGAAGCAGGCAGATCTCAGTGAGTTCAAGGCCAGCCTGGTCTACAGAGCGAGTTCCAGGACAGCCAGGGCTACACAGAGAAACCCTATGTCAAAAAAATCCAAAACCAAGTATGGTCCAGGGTGTGGAGAAAGGGAATCTCTGTTATTAGCATTGCAGCACGGAGCAGGCTCTGAGAAAGATATTCTGCCAATTCCTCAGAAAGTTAGCACCCAACTACCTTAACAAGCACTTCTAGCCCAAGATGTTTAAGAACTGAACACAAGGACCAACAAACCCCCATATGTGCACTGTCACGGCTGCCAAAAGGTGGAAGCACCTCGCAGCCTGTTGACAATGATGAATGGACAGACAAAGCATGGCAGCACATGTAATGGAGATCACTCAGCCTCTGAAGGAAGGAAATTCTGATACATGCTGCAATATGAATGAACCCCAAGGATAGCTGAGGCAAAATGAGGCAGACACACAAGACAAGCCTTAGTGATGCCGTTCCTGTGAGGTCCTTACGGCAGTCACTAAGAAATGGCAGGGAGAACAGTGCTGCCAAAGTTGGGTAATAGAGAGGTGGTGTTTCCTGGCTTCTACGAGGATGATTAAAAAAAAAAATCTTCTAGAGATGCTAGAGATGAAGGGCAGTAATGGTGGGACAATGAAAAATACAAAGTGTCACTAACCTGTAGAGTTAAAGAAAGACTTATTTATGTGTGCATGCCTGCGTGTGTTCATGTTACACATCAGGAAACGATGTCTGCTATCCTACAGCTTGAGTTATAAGTAGTTGTGGGATGCCTGGCCTCTGGTCCTCATGATTGTGCAGTACACTCTTACCACTGAGGTATCCCTCCCGGCACAATTGTACATTAGAAGGTTTTCTACCTTTTTATTTGTTCTGTGTACATGCACTTGTGTGAAGGTTAGAAGACAACTTGTGGATGTCTGTTCTCTTCTACCCTGTGCGTCCTGAGGATATCTCAGGACATCAGCTTTGACAGCAATCACCTTTACCTACTGAGCCATCTCAACGGACCCACAATTGTACACTTTTAAATTAACTTTGAGTACACTGAATATTGAACTCAGAGCCTTGTACATGTGAAACACCATGCTACTAAATTACATCTCAGGCCCTGAAGTGTACTTTGTATGTGGGGTTGGGGTATGTGTGTGAAATTGGGTATTGCTAGGCAGCCAAGGCTGGCCTTAATCTTGTAATTCTCCTGTCTCGCTTTCTTGAGTAATAAGATTACAGGCATGTATGTCTACACCCAGCTCAACCCTAGTTTTTTAGGTGGAAAATCTCAGGTCACAATTTTTAAAAGCACAAAAAATAAAATCTAGGATTTTCATAGAGGTGTTTGAGGTCAAGCATCATAAACTTCTCTGTATCTCCCTGACATCATGACTTAGCACCAAGCATAAACAATATCTTTTTATGTGGCAGCTTCAAATCACCTGGTCTGAAAGGGGTCATTACTGCTAGATCTATTCCAATTAATTAGACTCATAAACACATTGTATTTATGAGTAAACAGCAATAAGTAGAAACTTTAGTAGCTCACTTATTTCCATATATTGACAAAACTGTTTTGCTCTAACTTGAAGCCAAAATTACTTCTGTATTTTAACTCCATCTGTTCATTTTTCTCCAGAAAAAGAAAGGCCTATGGTTTTCTGATGACACTGTAAACTTCTAAAACAGATTAAACCCAACAGGCACACAATCTCTTTGGAACCACTTAAAATCAATGGTTAGGGCTGGGATGTGCCTCAATGATGTAC
Source organism: Pachyuromys duprasi (assembly GCA_028658305.1). Taxonomy (NCBI): domain Eukaryota; kingdom Metazoa; phylum Chordata; class Mammalia; order Rodentia; family Muridae; genus Pachyuromys; species Pachyuromys duprasi. The sequence goes on along the minus strand of CM053765.1, from coordinate 32,335,509 downwards.
CTCAATGAGTAGCTTGGTTGGTCTATGAGTTTAGTTTCAATAGCCATTATGGTTAAAAAAAAAATCATTCATTAGCCTTCAAAAACCTTAAGGAGCATGAATGGGAGGCAAAGGCAGTTAGTTTACAGTGGAACTATGTTGTCCTCAAGGGCTAAGACACTGTGGAGAAAACACTTAGTATCTTTACATGCAAAATGAGAGAGTCAGGTTGTTTGTTCTCCAAGAATGAATGGTGGAACCCAGATGAGAATATAATGTCCCTAATTTAAGTGGTTGAGAAATCACTCTGAGAAACTCAAAGATAGTATGTTACACTCCAACTGAAAAGTTTCCCTGTAGTTTGGAAATTGGAATTCAGGAGCTCAGGAGTTTCACAAGATTAACAGAAAATATTTACTCACTGTATACTAACCCAGAGCTTAGTTGATATGCCAGCTATTCTGTTGCTTACAAAGGCACAGAAAATGACACCTGGATTCCCAAGGGGCTTACAACAAGTAGAAAATGTAAAACAAAACATGTAGGTATACAAAAGTTGCTAGGTTCCATTAAGAGAATACAGAACTTGGCAATTCCAGAAGAGTTGAGACAAGATCAGTGTGAGCACTAAGCTGGCTTCAGAGAAAGTCACGAGGCTGGTCTGGAACTCACAAAGATCCGCCTGCCTCTGCTGAGATTATAGCATGTGCCACCACAGCCAGTATGCTCCATATCTCTTCGCCAAAGCTTTTCCCAAAGCCTGTCTACAGACTGCTCCAAGAAATGAGTGCTGCACAAAAGCTGCCAGGAACAGCCCAGCTTCATGTCCTCACAGAACACAGATGTGTGTGCTTCACAGCTTCCCCCTCAAGAGCAAACTCAAAACTGCTGGCAGCCATAGGCTTTGCTTTAGTCTTCCTCTCCCCTCCCACTTCTTCACTCTGCTGTGGCTTATTTTATTTCCAAAGAATTAGCTGAACCTGAAAACTGAACCTCTGTAAGACAGAGAGGGAGCCAGAACACAAATGAATCATCTATTAATTACATGCATGTATGTATGTAGGCATGGAATATAACTTATCAACATCTCATTCTAGCTAAAAAGAGGCTGTAAACCTGATATAGAACTCCTGCTTCCCTTCCCTCCCCAAACCTCACCAAATTAAAGAAACAAAAAGTGCATACTAAAAAAAGTACTGCAAGGCTGTACTTATTGGAAGTCTTCCTTTGCTGGAGGATCAGTACTTTCCTACTTGTTTTGTATTCACCGGGGCAGAGCCCAGGAACGCTAAATGGGCAGGCTGTCCAGACAGAACGCTGACTCAGAAGACAGCCTTAGAAGGAAAAAAACGCTAATACAGAGTTAAGCCTGTTGGCTTCAGTATGGCAGCTTCTCAAACACACAGAAAATGCTTAGAATGTTTTAAATGCTTTGAGGGATAAGGCAAGGTCTGATAGCTCTTCCCCCTTAAGACTCCTCTTCCATCTACCAGGAGAGAACTGCTTGGGATAATTTCCAGGGAAGCAGTCTCGACCCGCTGACATCTAGTCAGACTGTGTAAGTGTTCACCATCACTGGAATTACAAGATACCCTGAGGAATTCATTTATGGCATTTAATGGTTGTCTGTTGAACTCCTGCCAACATTAACAGTTGGATGCCTGGGATACTGTTAACTATGAAAACCTGAAATGAAAATGAGTTCATTCGTTTATTCTTTAGACAAATATTTCTTGAGTGTCTACTATGTGCTGAGTACTGCCCCAGGGAAGAAAATAAAGAAATGGCAAAGAGAGACCCTGTCCCTGCCCTCATGAGTGGAGAAAAATTACATACACATATAATGTGGAGAAGGAAAGCAATGTTAGAAACAAGAAGTCCATACATGTTGTTCCTAGTCGGAATAAACATTAAAAGACAAGTGAGTCATCCTAATAGAGGATGATCTAGGGTGTGGTGGGGGTAGTTTGTTTCCATTTATGTGGGGTGGTCACAGAAGGCTTCTTTGATAAAACAGCATTTTGAGCAAAGCCCTGAAGGAAATGAGGGAGCAAATTATATGGATCTCTGGGAGAAGACTATTCCAGAAAGGGGTAGAGAATTCTGGGATATTTCAAAATAGAAAGTAGCAAACTGTGTATAATGGTTCAAACCTGTAATCCAAGTATTCAGAAGGCTTTGAGGCACAGGACTGAGTGAGAAAGAGCCTGTAAGAGTTCTAGGCCAGCCTGGGCTACACAGTAAAAGCCTGTCACAAAACAAAGTAAAAAGCAGAACAAATTAGGAAGCCAATAAACCCACGGCTCCCTGAATTCTGAGAGGGCATTCCCACTAACTGTACTCCTGAAATTTTAAAAACTTGTTTTGAGCCTAAGTCTTTCGAGCTTGCCCAGGCTGGCCTTGAACTTGTTACTATAGGCTTTTGTCATCAGGCCCTGCTCTTTTTTCAAAGCCACGTAGATTATCTCAAGTAGGCCTGAGGCAGAGAATAATTTAACTTCACCACAGGAAGTGCTGAATTTCCCTTCCTAAGGCTGCCTCCTAGGACTGGGCTGCTTGAAGCCTCAGACTGAGTGAGGCCTGCCGATGGCTAGTGCTCAAGACTGAAGTCCTAGTGGGCTCTCTAAAGCATTCTGCCATGGAAACTGAACAAGAAACAAAGCCAGAATAGCTCTAACGCCAATCACTACCAAGAGAAAGATACAGTACACGAGCTCATTAACGTTCACCAAACATAATCATTTGTACTGAACCCTCAAACTGAAGTTCTTAAGTGGTGAAAACAGAGGTGTATTTCTCTTTCTCTTGGTACTGGCATCTCATCTCCATGGGATTACAAGCCCGGGCCACCATGATCCAGTTATCTACATGGGTTCTGGAGAGAGTGGTGGTGCGGGGAAGAAGGGCTGTTGAAATCAGGTCCTCATGTTGACAAGGCAAGCACTTTACGCATCTAGCTATCCCTAGATCTAATATTCTCCTTTACCTTCGTGTCTAATTTCAATTGGGTTTTAAAGAATTTTTTTGGTGTATTTTTTAAAGAAAGAATCATGGGGCTGGAGAGATGGCCCAGAGGTTAAGAGCACTGACTGCTCTTCCAAAGGTCCTGAGTTCAATTCCCAGCAACCACATGGTGACTCACAACCATCTATAATGTGATCTGGTGCCCTCTTCTGGTGTGCAGGTGTTGATGCAGGCAGAGCACTGTATGTATGTATGTATGTATGTATGTATGTATGTATGTATGTATGTATGTATATTTGTGTGTGTGTGTATATATATATATATATACACACATACATATATAAAGAAAAAGAATCGTAGTATATTACCCAGGCTGCCTTCAGCGTTTCCCTCCTCATCTTCTGACCTTATTTAGACCCTCCCTTTTCCCTTGACCATCCTCTTCCTCCTTGCCTGCTGCTTCTCTCTGCCCTCCCCTTCTTCCCAGTTTGAGACCAGGTCTCATTAGATAGCCTAGATTGGCTTGGAACTCTCAGATCTCCCGCCTCACTCCTCTTGTAAAACTCAGCAGCAATTTGTGGGACTTTTCCACAGTGATGTCTGTTTATGTATTAAAGTGTGTGTGTGTTGGATGTGGGGTATGTCTGTGTGTTGGGGGGGGGGTGGCCACCTGTGTCATGGAAGGCGTGTGGAACTCAGAGGACAGCTTTTAGGAGTTGGTTCTCTCCTTCTACCAACATGTGGATCAAAGGGATGGAACACGGGTTGGAAGGCTTGGTGAGCCATGTCACCAGCCCCATAGTGATGCTTTAAATGTGAATGCTGGTTGTAACATCCTAAATCACAAAAAGGGAATGGACATGTTAAACATAGGAATCTGGGGTAACTACTCTGGTGCCAAACTTACTTCTACCTAGACCAAAAGTCCCTTAACTGTGAATCAGCTTTAGATATAATGGGTTTTCTGGGGTAAGAATGCATAGACACTGTTTGAAATTAGGTATCAAACTGGTGTGGTGGTGGCACACATCTCTAAACACAGTATTTTGGGGTCCCAAGGCAAGAAAACTGGATGTCTCAGGACAGTCTCGGTTATACAGTATAGGAAAGAATGTCTCCAAAAATAAAGGTTTGGGGGAGGGGTGGAGAAGAAAGGAATAAATAAAGTGGTATTGTTTTTAGCCAGGTAGATACATGAAAATGAAGAACTGGCCTTTTCCTGGGTAAATTTCTCATTCTCATTTAACTTCATTCTGAACAAATTAAAAGTTCCAGCCAGGTATAGTGGCACATGCATTTAACCCCAGAACTCAGGAGGCAGAGGCAGGCGGCCTGGTCTACATAGAAAGTTCCAGGATAGCTGGGGCTATATAGAGAAACCCTGTCTTAAAACAAAAACAAAACCCCCTAACATCCGTTATTAGGAACCTTTACCTTGTAAGGTGGAACAGAACAAGGAGATGCCAAGGGAGGAAGACTATATCGGATACTACTATGCAGGCAATAGTGTCCCCATTTCCTCAGATACTCAGAGCTGAGGAAAGGTAGGAGGAGACATACTCTGCTGGCCCTTGGGCAAGAAGAGTGAGTAACAATGTGAGCTTCGGTTGTATGGTCCATGTTCTCCAGTGTTTTCCAGCTAGTATCAAAGGTTAACAGTTAGCCATACAATGACTCATTTCACTGTTCACAGTGAAGTTTAACCTAATCCTGTTAGCACACAGAGACTAACATGATCAAGCACAGGGAGGCTCAACAATCATTCCTTCAGAGTTAGTCTCAAGAACACATACAGAAACATCAGAAACAAAAAGATTACCACACAAGGCAGTGGCATGGGCTTGTTTGCCTTGATGCTAACCTGTATAGAAACAGTCATTCGGATAACAGACATGCACTTTAACCACTGAGTCATTTCTCTAGCCCCTACTTTTTCATCTCTCAAATTTTTAAAAATGTATGTATACAAATGTTTTACCTGCATATATGTAAATACACATGCACATGGGTTAGATCCCCTGGAAAAGAACTCGCAGAATGTTGTGAGCTACCACATTGGGTGCTGGGACTCAAACCTGGGTCCTCTGCAAGAGCAACAAGTGCTCTTAGACACTGAGTTATTTATGGTGGTTTGAACAAGAAGGGCTTCCATAGGCTCATGTATTTGAATACTTGGTCCCAAGTTGCTAAAACTATTTGAAAAGGATTAAGAGGTGTAGCCTTTTTGAAGAAAGTGTGTCACTGTGGGCTTGCGCTCTCTCCCCCCACTTTGTAGCTCTCAGCTGTTCCTTCATTACATCATGAACCCTAACCCTTTGAAACTGTCAGCCAAATTAATCTCTTTCTTCTGTAAGTAGCCTTTGGGCGTGGCATTTTAGCACAGAAAAGTAACTAATGCACCATCTTTCTAGCGCTATGTTCAAAGAAAGATTTAAATTACACCCACTATAGAAAAAGTTATCTCAGTGACTACCTGGAGTATAGGTAAATTCCTGGCAGCTCCACTGTAAGTTTTATATAATTTTAGAATTATGGTTATCAACAAAAAATGATCTATTTGATTTAAAAGGGGGAAAAAACGCAAAGAATCAAAAAGCAAAAGGTACAAGCCACCCACGAGGCATAGTACAATTAATACTCAGAATAGGTCTCAAAAAGCCCTTTGGGAAGAGAAAAATCTGTTGCTGCTCTCTTGACAGCTATGTGGACGGATGGGTAGATGGAGAGATAAGCACACACAAAAGTCTATGTGGTGTATATGTGGCACGCATGTGTACATGGCTCTCAATATCTCCCCACATCTACTGAAGGAACATCAATCAGTTACTATTCATTTTGTGCTGATCAACTTAGAGTTCTATCCAAAGGCTTCTTCCACAGTAATTGATTATTTTCCAATAAATAGCATGTCTGTCTAATTAACTGTATTGACCAGATTAGAAAAACCAGATGGCTCTGTGGCCAGGACCTATTATAAAAGAGAAACAACTACTTTTATTTAATTAAACACATCTCTTTAGCTCCCCTGACCTTTGTCAGAAGGGGAAACAATAAGATAATACAACTTTGTGACAGGCTCTTTAGAGATCATTTCTAGGAAAGATGTGCTGGCTGTACAAATAAACATCTAATTATGTCATTGATACTATTACCTGTCACAAATATTACCTAAAATAAAGCAAAAATTCCCCCGAAATAGGCACACCAGATTTAACTGGTGATAAGACAAACAGAAGTGCATTGGCTTTGAATGAAAAGATGCACATATGCACACCCAGAGAGTACATGCTTATGTACATCCAGAGCACGAGCACATATGCATGTTCACACCCAGAAGAGGAGTACATATGCATATCCATGAGAATAATATTAGTTTTGCATGTAAAGTTAGATTATTTTTGTTGTTTTGGACTGCTTGCCATTTCAGCTCTATTAAACTCCTGGAATTCTTTGGTTTATTAATAACAAAACATTATGCTGAGTAGGAAAATATGTTAATAAGTATTCCATAACAGCAGCCAATAATATTCAAAAAATCAGTAGGAAAGAAAAATTTTACAAAGCTCTGTTCAAATCATTATCAGCTGCTATAAGCAAAGGCAAGAAGTTCTGGAACTTCATTTTGGAAACCCAGGTTTGGGCTGAAGAGCTATTAATCAAATGGCATTAGCGCCCAGCCTTCTCTCCATGGGCCTCAGTATTTGGGGACTGGATCGTCTCACTCCAACTATATTCCACTTGTAGCTAGGGTTGTGCATTAAAGGAGATCTGGCATATCATGTTACCAGATCACAGAATTCTACTTATTTCTAATCTAAGAATAAATCCAAATTACCTGTATTCTTTTTCAGTCAAACAGCTATTAACCTGGCCACCTATAGCTGACTTTCCATGATTTCTAAGTTCTTAAACTCAGTGAACAAACCTCATCTAAGTGAAAAATTCTTTGTGGAAGATTGGTAGTAGCTGAGTCTCCCGGTCCCAGGAGTCCTGTAAACCCTCATGATTATCTGCAAACACTATGTGGTTGTATATACTTTCTGACAGTGTTCATGGCTTCCAGATTTTCAAAAAGGCCTAAGGGTCAAAAGAATTCAAAACAGCTGATTTAATAAATGGGTCCCCCTTCAGTCTACCCTTGGTCCTGGGGATTGAGTCTTAGGGCCTCAAACATGCAGGGTAAGCACGCCACTACTGTGCTACATCCTTTCCTGGCTCTCCTCTAGCTTTTCATTTGGGGATGGCAGGATCTTCTTGCCTCAGTGTCTTCAGTGTCTTGGACTTCAGGTCTTCACCACCAGATCTGGTTAAAACAAAATCTCCTAAAACAGTCATTTACTAACAGACCATGGTGACATATGCCTTTAATCAGAGGCAAATAGATCTCTGTGAGTTTCAGGCCATCCTGAAAAATATGTAGTCAGTTCCAGGTCCCCAGGGCTACACAGTAAGACCTTGTCTCAAGATAACAAAACAAACAAATATACAAAATATTCACTTCCTGGTGGCTGAAGAGATGGTTCAGTGGGGTAAAAGCACTTGTCATGCAAGCCTGATAGCCTGAGTTTGGATCCCCAGAACCCATGGGAAAGTCACCTTTAATGTCTGGCATGCCCCTAAGAGGGAAAAGGAAGAGGAGACAGAAGACTCTCCTCTCTCTTAAACTTACACAGTGAGGAGACCCTATCTCAAACAAGGTGAGAAGGGGAGGAATACTACCTGAAGGTTGTCCACATATGTGCTGTGGCACATGAGCACACACATAAAAACAAATTCCTTTAAAGATTCACTCCCTAGACAACACATACAAAGAATTCGTTGGGGGACTGGAGATGGCTCAGAGGCTAAGAGCACTGGCTGCTCCTCCAGAGGTCCTGAGTTCAATTCCAGCAACCACATGGTGGCTCACAACCATCTATAATGAGGTCTGGTGCCCTTTTCTGGCCCGCTGGTTCACATGGAGGCAGAATACCATATAAGTAAGAATAAAAAAAGAAAAGCGTACAAAGAATTCATTGGCCATTCACTCTCTATATAGCTCTTTCTCAGTGGCCCAAAGACCACTTGACCTCAGTAAAACAGGAGACAACATGATTATGAAAAATGGCATAATCACAGACACCGAAGTTTGTTTAATCCTGGTTTAATTCCACTACTGACTCCATTTGCCATTATCACTGTGGGCCTCACTTTCAAGGGGGTTGAAACCAATTGTATCTAAAGGTCACTCTGTAGATTCATATACAAGAGAAGAAAATGAAAGCAACAAAGTGGAAAAGATTACCCAAAAGCCATAAAAACAAATCAAAGGATGGAACTCTTAAGAGTCACACTTTCCTGTAGAAAAGTATATTTTTATTTCATATGAAAGAAATATTATAAATATAAACATAATAAAACATTATAAAATATTATCTTATATCACATGAGGGTCCTCAAGTGAGTGTCAGAGGGGGAACAGAGTCATAGAAAGTAGGGTTTTACTGGGCAATTCTCCCATCTGGTAAGTTCTTGTTTGTTTGCTTATTGTTTTTGTTTTTCGAGACAGGGTTTCTCTGTGTAACCCTGGCTGTTCTGGAACTCTGTAGACCAGGCTGGCCTCGAACTCACACATGTCTCTGCCTCCCAAGTGCAGGAATTAAAGGCATGTACCACCACAACATGGCAGTATATTTACCCATACATTCTTGCTGCTCATCTTACACACACATCAACAGAGAAGGTGAGTAGTGAGGTCATGGGTAAAGACAGGTCACATCTTTAAGGTCATTTTGTTGGATTCATCCACAAGACAGCTCTTTGGGGGAAGGGCCAATGATTTAATTACCATGATTTTGGGAGCTCTTGCCAACTGTCAAATCCACAAGAAAGAGATCCTAATGCTCAGTCACCCTATGCCTTCTCAGGAACACTTGGTTATATTTTTCTTTCCTTCCCCATTCCTCTTTCAGTAAGACAGAGACAAGGAGGCCTAGCATTAATTGAGATTGAGAAGAGAAGATTTTTAAATAATCAGCATGTCCATTTCTAGGTACACAAATTGTTACCATGAAAGACTGGCTTTTCAGAAGCCTGAGCACCCTGCTGGACCCGAGGCTAGGACAAGAACCACTCAAGGAACTGTGAAAAAGGAATAAAAGATGATTGTGTACCAAAAAGCCAGGAGGCAGAATACTAACATTCTTTCTAATCCACTAAGAGCTTTGCTCACCTAGGAGACAGGATGTAACCAAGTCTAGCCTCCAGAAGAAAAAACAAAATGTAAGGATGAGTGAAGGAGAGAGGAGAATACTTGAGCTCAGGCACTTCTAAGGGAGAAATGTTTTGCTGCAAGATCACTCTCTAGACTCTAGGACTAGAGGTATACAAGTCCAAGGATGGGGTCTGCAGCCTTAGCTGCTCAAGGGAGGAAGATGAAGCTGGGGAATCACTGAAGACCAAAAATTCAAGGTCAGCTGGGTCATCGTGAGACTATGTCTTAAAAAAAAAAAAAAGATTTGAACCTTTTAAGATTTATTTATTTTATTATGTATATAATGTTCTGCCTGCGTGTATACTTGCACACCAGAAGAGGGCACCAGATGGTTGTGAGCCTCCATGTGGTTGCTGTGAATTGACCTCAGGACCTCTGGAAGAGCAAGCAGTGCTCTTAACCTCTGAGCCAACTCTCCAGTTTAATCTAGCAGTGAATATTATTAAATGTGGATAATTTAAATATACTAAAAATAAACAAACCATGCACTGGTAGCTTGAACATGGAAGGCAGTCTATATAAAGAACTTTGAATGAAAACCAAAGCATGCAAAGTCATGTAAACTGGTCCACCATAGCATCTAGAGCAAAATAAACATTCAAACATTTGTGTTATTATTTTAAAAGGCGTAAGGCCTTGTTCTCACTCACCCACTAATTAGACTGACCATGGAACCAAACACGAGGTACAATACCTCATGGAATGAGACACAGAGGTCTCATGGTGTTCTACATCAGAATAGAGATAGTACACATATTCGCTCTATTACTACAATAAGTATCAATTTGTTATAGTAATTAAAAACAAGATTTCACAAGAAAATTTACTTTTGTTTAAAAAAAAAAATCAGGTATCTGGCAACACAGAGGCTGTCATGGCAGTGATGAACTGAAACTGAGTGGAAGCCAGCCCACTTTAACAGAATACAAGCTTTTCAGTTAAGTACAGTTTTCACCACTCCTTATCCACACAAATTTCTGTAGTCTATCCTGCTCCTAAGAGTCTTAGTTCTTGTCCTCGCTCAGCTATAAACATACATATGGTGATTTGGGCATCTTACCTTTCTGAACCTCAGCTTTCTCAAATGGAAGAGTTGGTTCAAGTGATCTCAGACAACTCTATGGTTAGAACTTCTAAGACACACCATGGGCTCAGCACTATTTCACTCTTTATTCCTTGAGTCTACTTTATCAAAACATTAATTTCATTTCAAAGTAAATGAACTACCTAATGAACCTAGGATGGTAAAGATTAAAAATAAAAATAAGTGTAGGCCTCTGGCACAAATCCAGATCCATTAATAGGGCCTGACTAATCTTGTAATTAAAAGCTACAAGGCTGTTTCAGATAGATGGGATCATCCATGTTCATTCATTCCTATTATGGAAATCCCCAGATCGCTCTCTGGGATGGTTACCCAGCCTATGACTAAACGAAGATGCACAGCACAGAACCCCAGGCTGAGGGAGTATACAGACACAAGAATGATGTCAAATATAAAGACCAACTGAGTATGGCTGTGGATGCCTGTAATCCTACCCACTTAGATGGAAGGCTGAGACATCATGACTGCAAGTTTGAGGCCAGACTGGGCACTATGTATAAAGATCCTGTCCGGACTAGTAAAAAACTGCCAGTTGTACAGATCACTGTGAACTGGCCACTGCTGTGTTAGCCTTGACTGTAGAAAGTCAGAACCTATGAATCACCATTGAGGGACATGTTCAAACACTACAACAGTAAGTCTGTTTAGTGCTTAAACTGTTTGCACTCTTAAAACTATAAGCTTAGTTGACTAGTTTCACTGTAAATCCATTATTATTATTATTACTATTATCAGCTGTCTTGGAACTTGCTCGGTAGTCCAGGATGGTCTCAAACTCAGGATCTGCCTGCCCCTGCCTCCTGAGTGCTAGAATTAAAGGCATGCACTACCTCTGCATGGTATAAATCCATTATTTAATTCATCCTAATCAAGGCCTCTAAAAGTTAAGCAGGAAAAATTATTATCAATCTTGATTTACAGTTACGGAAGCTTTCTGTCCAGAAAGCTAAACATCACACATTGATCAAAGTAATTAAGTGTTACTTCAACAAATATTTATAGTATGCTCTTACTACATCCTAGGACTTGAAGATAAGACAATGAGACAATGATGAGTTAGCTATCTTCTTAGTCCCTAAGGAGTGAACATAAATCTATTTCCTAATCCACTAGGTTAGATGTCTCTGATAATCTATAAGGGGGACAAGAGCAGATTGAAGATTGATTCAAGCCAGAGTCAAAAACTTTCACATCCTCTTTCATCCAAGAAAAACCATTTACTGCAACCAAAAAGCAGTGTAATTTATTAAAGAGACTATAATGTCCTACAAACTCTCCCACTAGGATAAAAATCATAAATAATAACCTCGCTAACTATGAACAGAAAAAAGAAAAAAATTTTTATCATTATGTACTAATCTATAAGGCAAAAACAGTTGTATCTTCAAAACACACTGCATGGCTCTACTCTGGCAATACCTAACCAATGCCTGTTGGTATGCTGAATAATTACAATATAAGACGACAGTTTCTCAACCAGAGAACACATTTGCGTCTCAGGAGGACAAACGAGAATGACAATATTAACACCTAGTGAGGAGAGGCCAGAGATGATGTCCCATCTAGTATGGCACAGAACAACCCATCATAGCAAAGACTCATCCAGCCAAAATATTCACAGCGCTAGGGCCGTAGTCCTTCATGCTCTACTTTGGCAAAGGCCTCTGAGCTGGATGTTTTAAGGGTACCATGAAGATAGGCTTTGGATGTTAACACAGAGTCCAAAGAGAATATAACAATCTATTTTCTTTCACCGCAGCCTATTTTCAGGGCACTAAGGGAATAAACTATTACATTTATTGCATGTTCTGTATTAGTCAATTAGCTAAGAATCCCATGCATAATAGGTTAAAAGATGAGGGGGGAAATCCGGACATAGTGGCACACACCTGTAATTTCAGCACTCAGGGAGGCACAGGCAGGCAGATCTCTGTGAGTTTGAGGCCAGCCTGGTCTACAAAGTGAGTCTAGGACAGCCAAGGCTACACAGAGAAGCCCTGTCTCAAAAAAACAAAACAACAACAACAACAAAAAATGAGAGAAAAGATCAATAAAACAAAGAAAAAAATAAAAAGGGAAGAAGAGGAAACCTGGATGGCATTTCCACAACAATACAAATCAAAACACTCATCCTACATTGCAGAAAGCTGAATTCTGTTGCTTCCTATCTAGAATATGATTTTTCTTTCCACTCGAGCAAAAAAAAAATGTGTCTGCGGATATGCCTCAGTTGACAGAGTGTTTTCTCATGCACAAAGCCCCAGATCAGCATTAATTGGGCTTGGACTTACACCTGTAACCTCAGCATTTGACTCAGGAAGTCAGAGAAGAGGATTAACGAGTTTAAGGTTTTTCTCAGCTACATGGCGAGTTCCAGGACAGTCTGAGCATGAAACCTGGATTAAAAAAAAAGGAAATGGAGGGCTGGAGACATGGCTCAATGGTTAAGAGCACTTGCTGCTCTTTTTCAAAGGAGCTGGCTTTGGTTCCCAGCACCCACATGATGGCTCAAAGCCACCTGTAGTCTACTTCCAGAGAATCCAATGCCCTCTCCTGGTCTCTGCAGGCTCAAACAAGCACACAGTACCCATACGCTCATACAGACAAACAGACACAATGTTTTTGTTGTTTGTTTGTTTGTTGTTATTTTTTTAAGTCTGTAAGAGGCAAAAACAAAACCATTTAGATCTGTGATTTTTCCTAGGAAACATCCCTTACAATAACTGAGGTCATCTAGTGGTGTTCAATGTGGATCTCAATTTGATAGGCTCTAGAATTCCAAATTGAAAATAATCCTAAAAATGGACACCTATTCTCTAGCTACAAAAGGTGACTATCTTAGAAAACGTAAAAGAATGCTCTTCAATCTACATGTTACTTTACTCACTAAGCATTTACCCTTCTCCTGATTCAAGTATTAATCTTTACAACATCAGCAACTTTAGCTTTGAGAGAAAAACCCTTCTAGTTGAAAACCGGAGTCTGTTGAGATTCTCAAAGAATTCTTTCTTTTATACCTCTTTTCAAAAACAGATACTCCTAAAGAGATGAGGCATAGCCTATGAGACTTTAATGAATTAATTAATTTTGAGAGAGTCTCACATAGTGAATAGTGAGACTCTAGTGTAGTCCTGGATAGCCGGAACTCACTATATAGATAAATGGCTGGCCTCAAATTCAGAGAGATTCATCTGCCTCTGCCTCCAGAGTACTGAGATTAAAGGTGTGTGCCACCAAAACCAGCTGCCTATGTCAAATTTAATGTCAAAATGTGACACAGTTGATGGGTCCACAACATTAGCATTTCTTTTTCCTTAATCTGGATATAAGGCAGCAAGAAGATTCATTATCCTTGAAAAGAAAAAGTTATATTGATGAAGAATCACCAGCAATAGATTCTTTACATCTGTCTTTACTCAGTTCAATTACTGAGGCCAGTCCAAGTGACCACTGACAACTGCTACTTCAGAACTCCTTGGCCCAGAGAGATGTAAGTGTGCCAAGTCCATTTTAAACTGTCACCTTTTTAACTTCTTATTTCTGTGTACATTTGTGTATCTATGTATGCTGCATGTGTGTGGGTGCTCTCGGAGGCCAGAAGTCGGCATAGGATCCCCTGGAGCTGGAGTTACAGGTAGTTATAGGCTGCTTGATTTGAGTGGTGGGAACCCAACTACGGTCCTCTGGGAGAAGAGCAAGTGCTCTTAACCCCTATGCCATCTCTCCGGCCTCTAAACTGCACCCATTAAATCAACACAGTATCTTCAGTCCCAGCATCCAGAAAATAAAGAAACACACAGCTAGGGTAGGAAAGTCCCAGTTATGACGCTAGTTCTTTCTCAAACAAGCCTGCTGAGGCCATTTCATCCAAGAAAATAATGTCACCCTAAGAAGCTATTCAAGAAAGCCATGTCTTCCGGATGGCATGTGGGTTCTCATTCATCACTATGCTACTGAAATGTCTCTCAGTGACAAGCTAATTTGCCACAAATTCTTTTTCAAAATGGCACATTCTTAGAATCTTAGGACCCATTCACAAATGCGGCAGAACGCGTTGCTTAGAACCATGGTTTACAAGGGTGTGTCTTGAATTAATGTACTCTCTGACATCCTGGATGAAGACAGTCACTATGAGGCAAAAAGTAAGAATCACTATTCTCAATAGTTTCTACTTCATATGGTACAAAAGAGAAATCGAGAGCAATAAAGACAGACATGCGGATGCAAAAGGTGAAGGCACTGACCTGGTCACGATCCCCTGCAAAACAGCAGCTCTTCATAGTGCATGAGTTGAAGTAACCCTGATTGTCAAACTGGAACACTGGCAGGCGGGAGTGGATATCATAGAGGACAGGGGGCAGGCGGCGCCGCAGGGCCAGGAGCTGGGTGCCATTGCTGTTGAATCGAACACTCATGGCACTCTGGAGAGACAGGTTGCCACCATAGCGCAGGAGAGAGCTGGAAGACAAAGGCACGAGGGTCAAGTCTGAGACAGACAGGACAAAAGCTGCAGAACAGGGTCCAGGCTGCCCTGGAAGGCTTACACCAGCATTTCAACCAAAGGGCGTCTTCTATTAGAACACGGCTCTGTAAAGCAGGGCGTGGCAGCATACATCTTCAATCCCAGAACTCTCTCAATTCAAGGCCAGTCTGGTCTATAGAGTGAGTTTCAGGACAGTTAGGGCTACACAGGAGAAACACTGTCTCAAAAAACACGCAAACAACAACAAAACAATAAACAGGAAGGAAGGAAGATGGGAAGGAGGGAGGGAAGGAAGGAAGGCAGGCTGGCACTTTGGCTACATTAATATAAGTTATTTAAAATGTCAGCCTCAGGGCTGGGGATATGTTTCAGTGGTTAAGAGCACTGACTGCTCTTTCAGAGGACCCAGGTTCTGTTCCCAGCACCCACATGGCAGCTCACAAGTGTCTGTAACTCCAGTTCCATGAGTCTGATACCCCCTTCTGGCCTCTATGGTACCAGATAATGTGCATAGACACACATGTAGGCAAAGCACCCATAAACATTAAAAAAAAAAACAAAAAAACAACTAATTTAGTAAAATAAAATGTCAGCCTCCCAAAGTAAATTTTGAATAAATTTTAGAAGGAAAGATTATCAAGGGCCAGCAGGATGGCTCAGTAGGTGAAGGCACTTGCTGCCAAACCTTTGGACTTGAGTGATACCTGCGACCCACATGGTAGAAGAACATGACAACTGAAAGTTGTCCTTTGACGTACACACACACACATACACACACTGTGGTATAAACACGTTTTAATACACAAATAAATAAATGTAAAAAATTAATAGAAACGGTATTAGCACAGCTTGCAAAAAGAGAGATATTAAAATCAAGTTATTTTGTTTACCCATGCCCAAACAGGTAAAAGACCCTGGAAAAGGCAGCAGTGTCTATCCAAAGTGACCAATAATAGATTTTTTTTTTCTTTTTTGGTTTTTCGAGATAGGGTTTCTCTATTGTAGCCTTGGCTATCCTAGACTCGTTTGTAAACAAGGCTGGTCTTGAACTCACAGTGATCTGCTTACCTCTGCCTAACTGACTGTTGAGATTACTGAGTGTGTGATCCATCACACCTGGCTTTCAAGATTAGAAACACAAGAATTATCGGTGTTTCTTCTAGTAATTTTCAATAAGTATAAGAAGCAGTTATTTTTAATTTGTCAAAATGTTGATGTCTGATACCCGAAGCTCAGTTTCCAGATCTCATATGGTGGAGATGGGGGCAGAGGGACTGGAGAGATGATTTAGCAGTTAAGACCACTGGCTCATCTTTTAGAGGACTTGCATTTGACTCCCAATGCTCACATGGCAGCTTACAATCATGTGTAACTCCAGTTCCAAGAGATCCAGCACCCTATCTGGCCTCAAAAGACACAAGCATGCAAGTGGTGTACAGACATATATTCAAAGCAAAACACTCATACGTATAAAATAGAATCAAATATATTTTATTTATTTTTTACAGCCATCTTTGTTGATGCATGCCTTTAGGAACGAGAAGCAAGTGGGTCTCTGTTGTGAGAGCCAGGTCAGCTAAGGCTACATACTGAGACTGTTTCAAAAACAAACAAACCTAAAACAACAATAATCAAACAAATGAAAAAAATAAAAAAGAAAAATTATATTATATATGGCACAAACAAGTAATACTAAATAAAAATTTAATTTGCACATCACCAATTGCAATAGAAGATTACACCTGCTTCCTTTTACTTTAAAACAAAGTTGTTTTGTTTTGAACATTTATTAATTTGTGGAGTGAGGGGCATGCATCATGGTGCATGTGTGGAGGCCAGAGGCTCTTTGTAGGATCTGGGTCTCTCCTCCTACCATATGTTTCAGAGATCACACTTAGGTTGTCATGCTTGGCGGCAATGTCCTTACCTACTGAGCATCTCACCAGCGCTTGCTTCCCAGGTTTTCAATTCCCAAGTTTATATTTAGCTTTGAAACATACTCAGATTAATACATGTAATTTATTTATCTAGTGCTCCTAAACAGTGGTATATTCTGGCTCTGCTAGTGTGTGTGTATGTGTGTGTGTTTTATGTGTGGATGTCTATGCATATGTCTGTGCACCATGTGCATGCCTGGAGCCAACAGAGGCCAGAAGAAGGCACTGTTGCTCTTGGAAGTTGAGTTACAGACAGCTAGCAGAAAGATGCTGGCAACCTCAAACACAGGTGATTTGCAAGCACTCTTAAGCTCTGAGCCATCTCTCCAACCCTCAAGAGATTTCTTGATTACTTGGACCTTATCTTACAGGAGGATGACTGCCCATGGTACAAACATGTTTGTTTGTTTGTTTAAATCTCAGACTCCCTTTTTAAAGGACTGAATTACTGGTAGAAAAGTCAGGCTATGTATGTCAGTGATACTGTAGAAAAGAATGCCACGTCAAAGCTAATAACTTGTTTTGTTTCACATAGACATTGTTGCCCCATAAAGAAAAGTGATCTCAGTCTGAGGAATGTGGTAGAGTTTGTAGAGTGTTTTGCCTAGCATTCACAAGCCCTGGGTTTCATCCTCAGCAATGAATGAATTGGGCTCGGTGATATATGCCTACAGTCCCAGCACTTGGGCAGTAGATGCAGGAGGATCAGAAGTTCATAGTTATTCTTGGCTACAGAGTAAGTTAGAGGTCAGCCTAAGATATGAGACCCTGTCTTAAAGAAAGAAAGAGGAGAGAAAGAGGGGGCACGGACAAAAGAGGGGGGAGAAATTCTAATAGATTTAGAGGGGAAAAAAGTTAAGTTCTAAAAGTCAATTGAGAGATCTAAATTGGGGAACACACCTTTAATCCGAGCAGGGGGTGGGAGGACAACACACAGATGAGCTCCAGGGGCCAGGTAGAGAGAACCTGTCTCAAAAGAACGAGACCAAACAAAAAGGGCCCCATGCAGTGCAGGCTGACCTTCAAATGACTTTGAAAAATTCTTTTCAAGACAGGGTTTCTCTGTTTAGCCTTGGCTGTTCTGAACTCATTATGTAGACAAGGCTGGCTTCAAACTCACAGATCTGTCTGCCTCTGCCTTCCAGAGTGAACCTAGGGCTTCATGCACACTAGGCAAACAATACCAAATGAACTACATACCCAGCCCAGATATACGTTTAAAAAATTTTTACATTAATTTACTTTATGTGTATGTATGTTTTACCTGCGAATAAGCATGTGATTATATGTGCACCTGATGCCTATAAAGCTCAAAAGAGGGTGTCAGGCCCCCTGAACTAGAGTTACAGATGGCTGTGAGCCACCAAGTGGGTGCTGGGAATCTAACCTGAGTGCTTTACAAAAGCACTAAGTACTCTTAATCACTGAGCCATTCAAGTGAAAGCTTTTAGGGGTATGAGAGTGATGAGGAACATTAAGGAAACAAAGAAAATAACCTACGGGAAGAATGGCCCTGAAAAACCGGAGGTGGAGGATTGGCTGCCAAATTGGCACGGTCATAAAAATAACTTGCCACCATTAGCCACAGACATGCCTACTTCTCCCTCCCAAAGCAATCTTCTTACCAAGGAGAGGAATACTGTGGCGCTGCGGCTTAATCCAGAAACAAGACTTGGATAAAGCAGCCTGCAATCCTCCTGGGTGGAATGGATGGAAGAGGAGAAAGACAAAAAACCGTTTCCAGAACTCCAAGTACCAAGGAGAAGCCTAGAATCCCTCAAGTCCCCAAGAAATAAACCCTGCAAAGAAACAGATGATCTTATAATGTCCTGAACACAAGCCACACTCCCTCAACTCATACCCAGAGAACGAAAGGTGGGGGCTGCTGGAGCCCAGGCATTTCCTTTACAGGGTGCCCTGGCCACCACAGGCATGTGGTGTTATCTAAACACTGAGTTCAAAAACAATGGGAGGCTTTCAATCTACAGTCAGCATGGAGCTTGCAAATAAGCCAGCCATCTGTGGAACTGAGGGTGGGGGAGGGGTGAAACAAGACTCAACAGAAACAAACTTGGCCAGCACCACCAGCACAGCAGCAGGACTCACAGCAGCTCAAGCCCCTGACAGGAAGCTGGGGCCTCTGCCAAACTCCCTTCCATCAGTTAATAGCAACCCTCTGTCCATTCCAGTCAGGCCTGAAGAGGAGCCTGCCCAGCACTGCCCTGTGGGTCTCTTCTATTCCCACCCATCCTTGCCTTGCCATTGTAACTTGGTTGCAGTGCAGGTGTCTGTGGCTCCATAACTTTTCATCTCCCTGCACTTCTGGGTATGAACATTAATCTCTCACACAAAGAAGGTGCATAAGAATCTGCTGCAGTTAGGGGTGTTTCACAGAGAACAAAATGTGCTTCCATCCAGGACAGAATGATACCCTACATCTCAGCAGTCGCTCCCAGTGGGAATAAGGAATGATCTATTTTGACAGGAGAAAAGGCTTAAAAGCAGTTTGTCTTTGTTGTCAGAATACAGTAATGTTATTAGGTCTAAAGTGCCGGCTCAGTGGTTAAGAGCATTCCAGAGGTCCTGAGTTTGGTTCCCAACACACAGGCTAGGTGGCTCATAACCACCTATAACTTCTGCTCGAGGGAACCTAACACCCCTTTCTACTTCCAGTGTACAAATCCTTTTTCTCTTCTCCCACCCTCTCTCCATCTCTCTCCAGCACCCACTCTCTCTCCTTTTGCTCCCTCTCACACACAGTTAACATCCAGAGACCAAGCATAATGGCATACACCTATAATCCCAAAACTCAGAAGTCGCTAGCTGAAGATTAGCATGGGCTACGTGCCAAGACCCTATTAAGGGGGATATCTACAACTTTTAAAATTTTTATTAAAAACGGTTTGTTTTGAAACAGTCTCTCTCTACATAGTCCTGATTGTCCCAGAATTCACTATGTAGACCAGGCTGGCCTCAAACTCCTAGAGATCCACCTGCCTCTTCCTATACAGTGCTGAAATTTAAAGTGATCTAGAGTCACCTAGAATCTATGTTTTAAAATGTAGGCTTCCATATGACACATATCCAAAGGATTCTACTACAGAAATATGTAAATCCACGTTAATTGCTGCTCTGTATACAATAACTGGAAATGGAATCAGTCTAGATGTCCATCAACTGATGAATGGATAATTAAAATGTAGTACCTATACACAATGGGATTTTATGGAGCTGTAAAGAAAACTCAAATTATGAAATCTGCAGAAAAGTATTACTCTGAGTGTGGTAAACCAGCCCCCCCCCCCATATTTTCTCTATCATATATATCCTCACTTTGAAATTTTAGATTTGTGCGTATAATTTGGAATTTCTATGGAGGCCAGGAAGCCAAAAAGGGCTCATGATAGGGTAAGAGGGGCTAAGGCAGCAGAGTGGGTGGGTAGTGGTGGAAGCAGTAGAACACAAGCGATGTAAGCACAGGGAGAAATTCCAGGAGTACAAAGGTTTAAGTGGGGACGAGGAGCATAGAGAGGAACCGGTAACCGGGAAACTCAACCAAGGACATTTGAAAAAGCTCTATGATGAGCTAGAGAGATGGTTCAGCAGGTAAGGCATTTGCCACTAAGCCTGACAACTCCAGATCCATGTAATAGGAGAGAATCAACTTCCACAACTTATCCTGTGATATCACATATATACCATAGCATGTGTGTAATCATACATCTATATGTAAATAAATGTAATAAATTAATTTAAATTTAGAAAAGTAGTTTACTTTGTAATTTGTAATTAAAGGAAAACAAGTTTGAATACAGGTCCCTGAATAAATAGATAATGGTACTTCTAGATTATTAAATGAAAATCCATTGCTAGGCATGGGATACATTCCTATGAGGAGGTCCCAAAGGACCCCCAAACAATACATATGGCTGTCAACATTGCCTTTGGTTGCCCAGCAGAACTAGATGGTATGGTCCAATTCTGAAGACACTATAAGGTCTGGGTGCAGGACAGAGAAATCAAGCTTGAACTCATGGAAGCTTCCTTTCTACTGACTCGTTTTCATGGTGCTGAAAGATGCTATGCAGGCCACAGGGGAGCAGGGGGACACCAAAGTGTCTTACCCATCAGGGGAGCCTGCATGCTACCCTACAATACCAGTCTCTCAGGCAGTATGTGCCCACTGGTGCAAAAGTGGCCTGTTAGAGGAGCCAATCTCACTCTTATTGAATCTGAGGCTGAACACACAGGAGAGAGTCTAACCCTGGTACTGCAAACTTGGTAAAAGGATCATGGCTGGGAAGGTCAGAGGTTCTAGGGAGGACACATTACTATTGTCTGCTAAGTGGGTATGTTGTCAAAATGGCCTTTTAAGTATGTATGGTTATTACATTTTCTCTCTCTTCTGTATGTATGTACATGTATATGGGTACTTGAATGTGTTAATCAGTTTCTCACCCACCATGCGGGTCCTGGGGATTGACCTTAGATCACTAATTAGTGTGTCAAGTGACTTTACCCACTGAACCATCTTGACAGCCCTAAATATTTGTTTATATCCATAGGTGAGAATGGCTCCCAGCCTCAGAGCAGCTTTTTACAGCAGGCAACAGTTGATAAAGAAACTGTTAACTGGTAAAAATGCTGAGATAAGTGAATGTTGAGTGCTTAGCCTAAACAGGGTATGCTACCACCCTACAAGGTTCAGGGAACACTGCTGAAGAGGTGATGAAAACAATTTAAGAGGCAGAGGGTAGGAAATAATGTTTCGAAGTGCTCTTTGGAGCACGGCATGGCCATTGTGCCCTGATTTCACAGCAGCTGTGACCACCTATACAAGACTGAGTCCACCAACATTCCATCTGAGCTTTACCCCAAGCTGAGGAGCCATGGGTAGCCGCTGGCTAGTAGGGAGGAATCATTTTCTTCAGTAGTGTAGACCGGTAAGTTGCTCCCATAGATTCATAATCCCACACTCATGCTCACGTAAGGAACTTTTACTAAATGCATGACTTTAATCCCACCACTCAGGCAGAGACAGGACCTCTGTGAGTTTGAGGATAGTCATGGAGAGCTCCAAGACATCCAGGTGAGACCCTATCTTTAAAAAAAAGAAAGGGGGGGGAAAAAGTAGCAGGGGGACTTGCTGTGGCTAAGAGGACAATAGGTGCTGAACAGATTCATACATATATGAAACTGTCAACAAATAAAAAAATTCTAATGTAGAATGGGAGTAAGCAAGACAGATTACCAGTCTCAAAGAAACTCGAAATAAACAGTATGGAAATTTTACAGCCCCTTGTCTGTTACCAGAAAATGCTTTTGAGATCAGAGTAACACTGTACCAATAATATCTGCAATATCTGTTTCTCCCCACCCTCTACCCTAAAAACATTCCCTCTATGAGAACTGAGGGATTTTATACAAGAATGCTTCTATCCTGACTTGCTCTCGGAAAACTGATTTTTATTTTTTTGAGACAGGGTCTCTTTATGTAGCCCCAGTTGTCCTGGAACTCATGAAGTTAAGTTTGGCCTTGAACTCACAGAAATTTGCCTGCCTCCGCCCCTGAGAGCTGATGTTAAAGGTGTTTGCCGCCACCGCCTGGCTCAGAACAATGATGACAAAGATGTCACTGTCACTATTGTTCACAGAAATGGCTGCTCCTGTACACCCAAATATGAGTGGCATCTGAAGCACTGGTAAACACATTAAAATAAGTCAAGTAAAAACATCCCTAAAAGAAGAATAAAAATAAGAATGTTATTTTCAAAACATTTCAACCAGTGACTTGCTGTAAAATGCAACAAGAGCACAGTAGGAGCTGATGTAAGGGGCAGCAGCAAAAGTAAAAGCAAGACTCCTGTACTTGGTCTGCTCCTTGTTGTTTAAAGTATGGGAAGACAATACTCAGACAGAGCTGTTTGTTGCTCTAAAAGGATAAAAATACTTGCCCAAGACTAAGGTCTTGGAAAAGAAACAGGCCAAGGAAGTGATTAGGGATGTCAAATCCAGCTCAATATAGTGTCTTAGTCAGTGTTCCGTTGCTGTGAAGAGACACCAGGACCACAGCAACTCTTATAAAGTAAAGCATTTAATTGGGGGTGGCTTACATTTTCAGTGGTTTAGTCCAATATCATCGTGGCAGGGAGTATGGTGAGGAGGAGCATGGCAGCATGTAGGCCGACAGGGAGCTACAGAAGTAGCTCGGAGTTCTACGTCCCGATCCACAGGCAGCAAGAAGAAAGACAGCCTGTGGGCCTGGCTTGGGCTTTTGAAAACACAGCCAGTGACACACTTTTTCCTACAAGGCCACACCCCTAATCATTTCAAACAGTGCCACTCCCTGGAGGCATTCAAATCTACAAGCCTATGCAGGAATTCTCATTCAAACTACCACAATGGGAAACCAAAGAAAAAATTGCTAAGTGTAGACCCCACAGACTGCATCACCATAATTCCAAGACTCTGTAACTTATCTCATGCTGCCTGATGATGTCAACACAATTTCTAAAACACACTGGCACCAATTTCCCCATCATGTGGGTCAAGGCAGTGCTATTCCAACTGAAATGAATCAGAGCTGGTTAATTCTGCAAGCAGAGGCAGAAGTGAAGTCCATCATAGAAGAAAAACTCTGCACATCAGTTCCTGAAGCATTTTGTAATCTCTAGAACACAAAGAATCCTAGGAGATACTAGAAAATAGGTACAATATCCATTGAACTGTGTTTAGTAGCCCAATAAACCCCAAGACCTGGAGAGGACAGGAGCTCCGCAAGGACCAAATATATCAGGGCACAGGGGTCTTTTATGAGACTGTTTCTCCAACCAAGGACCATGTATGGATATAACCTAGAACCCGTGCTTGAATGTAGCAAATGGTAGCTCAATATCCAAGTGGGTACCCTAGTAAGGGGAACAGGGACTATTTTGGACATGAACTCAATGGCTGGCTCTTCAACCTCCCTGTCCCCAGAGGGAAGAGCAGCCTTGCTAGGCCACAGAAGAGGACATTGCAGCCAGTCCTGGAGAGATCTAATAAGCTAGAGTTAGATGGAAGGGGAGGAGGTCCTCCCCTATCAGTGGACTTGGAAAGGGGCAGGGAGGAGATGAGGGAAGGATATTGGGGGGGGGGGGGGGAGATAGGGAGGGAATGAGGGAGAGGGCTATGGCTGGGATACAAAGTACATAACCTGTGATTCATATAAAATAATTTAACAAAAAGAACCTGGAAGAAGAAAAAATGAATCTCTCCCATCTCCTTCTCACCTTTTCCCTTCTCCCTCCCTCTCCTAGTTTCACTCCTCTCTTTCCTTTGCCACTGTCAGTACTGTTCTACAAAATCACTCTTTCCCCTTTCTTCTCTTCTCTTCACTTTCAGTTGGGTCTTGTTATGCTTCCATGCTGGCCTCATATCCCTAGACTTAAAACCAAGCTTCCGACCACATGATGTTTTTGTTTTTCCAAAACAGTCTGATCCTTATTCCCAAGAATAAAACCAGCCTGAGGGGAATCAGACCTTCTGAACAACTAGCCTAAAAAAAAAAAAAAAAAAATCACATTAAAATCTACGATCTGTGACTGAACAAATATATTGTCCCCTGAATATGATTCATTATGAGTGTGAGGTTATATCTAGAAATATCTAGAATTTTAATATCTAAAATATTTAGAATTTTAATATCTAGAATATCTAGATATTAAATAGCTACAATATCAAGAAATTTAAATTTCACTGAAGGAGTTAATGAAATTTCTAACAGAAATATCTTTGCATAATCAAATGGAATATCTAGCCTATCTATGAAGAAAACATGGATGGCAGGCATTGAAGTCATGTCTAATCTTTATCTTATAGAAAAGAAACATTCCCTGATGGGAAGTATTCCAGATCCTAGATTTTCCACTTTGGAGCCCAAAGGGTTTTAATCCTTACAAAGGAATTAAGAAGTAGTGCTATAATAGCTTTCTTCTAGGATTACTTATGATTTTCCCATAACATCAGGGACCCACTGAGTTCTTTAGGCAGCTTGGTTTATTCCAAACCCCACCAGCTGTGGTAGCAGATACCTATAATTCTATCAGTTGGGGGTTATGGCAGGAGGATCACAATTTGAGACCACACACCCAGTTTCAAAAAACCAAAACCAACCAAACAGAAGGAGCAACCTTCAAATACCCATATAGGGCAAGGTGGTTCATGCCTTTAATCCCAGCATTCAGGGGGCTAAAGCTGGAAGATTACTATGAAGCTGAGGCCAGCTTGGTGAACACGGTGAGAATTTGTCTAAAATATATCCTTAAGCCACAAGTTCTGACCTTAGGGTAAAAAAAAAAAAACACCTAGGGAAAGAAAAAGCAATGAATAATTATAAGCAGCAAGAAGGGGAAAAACAGGAGGAAGGAGGCTGATGGAAGTTGCTACTAGCAACAGTAATAGTACAGGGGTGGAGAGGAAGATCTGAAGGTAAAAACAGGCAGTCCCTGAGTCAGGAGGCACACATACAGCATTAGGTGACAAGACCACAAAACTAAAGGAATGATAAGCAGGAAAGCAGCAAATGGGGAGGGGGCTGGAAGATCCCAAGCAGAAAAGGATCTGAAAACTATATTCACCTTCCAAGAACTTTTACGGGGAAAAAAAAAAATCCCTGAAAATAAAAGTCAGAGAGGGGTCATCAGACTATTGGCCAATGAGACAGGATGTAGGAGGAAGTGTGCTTCAAACAGGAGCCACTCACAGGAGAATGATTTTTGAAAGGCTAGTCATTCTGGCTGACAGCATTGATTGCCTCACCATGGTTTTCAGATATTTTTATAGTATCTTTGTAATAAATGTATTTTATACTGCTTCCCAATACACCCATGCTTATGTAGCACTACTATATGCCAACTTTCTTTTTTACTTGTTTTTTGTATTTAATAAATTCTTTAAGAACCATCCCAACTGATTTCATGCTGCACTAGATTATTGAAAGAACTTGCTACTAAATCTCCTTGCTTCCATTCTTTCATTTTAATTTTTAAAATTTTATTATTTTTAAGTATATGTGTTTTGCCTGCTTATATGCCTGTGCATATACATGCAATATCAGAGGTAGCCAGAGGTGGAAGGCAGATCTCTTGGGACAGAGTTGCAAATGGTTGGCTGTGAAGTCACCGTGTGGGTGCTGGGAATGGAACTCAGGATCCCTGGAAGAGCAGCCATACTCCTAACTGCCGAGTCACCTCTCCAGAGCCTCGGCCTCCATTCTTGACCACGCTTCTGCTCTGCCTGACAGACCCTAACCCACATCTAACCGCAGCACTCTTCTGTGGAGAACTCTCGGTCGTCCCAGCTTCACAGTGAACACCATCAAGGATGGGAGACAAGGTCCTTCTCTAGCCCCAGCCTCTCAGACTCCACCCTCCTTTCCTCACACTCTTACCTTACTCCACTTCAACAAGATGTACTCCCTTTGTGCCCCTGGACCACACTAGAAATGTTTCTGCTATAGGACATTTGCACTTGCAAGATCCTGACACCTGGAATGTTCTCTAAATGCGAGCAAGGCTCATTTTTACATTCCTCTTATTCAAATGCTTCCTTCTACATGCTTCCTTCTACGGACAGGTTTTTCCCAGCACTCTGTAGAAACACAACTAGACAGAAATAGCAACACTTGCCCATTTCATTTTCCTCTATTACACCAATTACTATCTCACAAACATAGGTTTTAAAGGCCTGTCTTTTTCCCCTGACTGTTAGGTATTTATATCTTTTTTCTTGGGCATTTTAAGCTTTTAAAGCAATGCCAGGTACATAACTGGCATTTAATAAACAGTGGTTGAATGTATTATCTAAAAGATCAAGAGTGGCAGTCTATAACTCTTGACTTAGATTATTTTTTTAAAAATCCTTAACAAGGTGAGGTGTCATACCTTTAATTCCAGTACTCAGAAAGCAGAGGCAAGCAGATCTCTACTAGTTTAAAGCCATCTAGGACTATATAGTGAGTTCCAGGGCAGCCAAGGCTACACAGTGAAACCCTAACTCAAACAACAGCTACAAAAACACTAAGAGATTTTGGCTCTTAAAGGTTCACACAGGGGGCTGGAGAGATGGCTCAGAGGTTAAGAGCACTGGCTGTTCTTCCAAAGGTCCTGAGTTCAATTCCCAGCAACCACATGGTGGCTCACAACCATCTATACTGCAATCTGGTGCCCTCTTCTGACATGCCGATGTATATGCAAACACAACATTGTATACATAATAAATAAATCTTTAAAAAAAAAAAAAAAAAAAAGGTTCACTCAGCTCCTGACATTTGTCTGCCCAGTAGGTTCAAAGCTAGCTACCTTTAAGGGAAAGAGAGGAGCCTTGGGAAGCACTATGGTGAAGGCCTATGATTCCAACACTGAAAAAATAAAGCAGAAAGACCACAAGTTCAAGGTCAGTCTAAGCTACATAAAATTCAAGGCCACCGAATATGTAAGGAGATCTTATCTCAAAAGTACTCCCCCACACACACCCACACACAAAAGTAGAGAGATGCTCAGTGGTGAGGAGTAATTGTAGCTCTTGCTGAGGACTTGACTTCAGTCCCCAATACCCTCAAGGTAGCTCACAAACACCAATAGCAATCACAAATAACTCTAGTTCCAATGTCCTCTTCTGGCTTCCACCAGCACCAGGCATGCAAGTGGTACGTGCAAACAGAATACTCACATAAAATAAATCTTTAAAAAAAGAGAGGCTAAGGGAGTAAAGTGCTGCTGAGGACCTGAGCTAGATCCCTGGAACCCATACACTCATAGGAAGAGGAAACTGACTCCATAATGTCTTCTGACCTAAAGCCCAAAGACCATAGGTATTCGTAAACAGGGCAGCATATTCAATATGGACCTCTCTAGCTAACCACAGAGGTCTTTCACTGTTAGAGAAAAGCCAAGCTGCTAAAATTGCTTATAGAGTATTTACTTAAAACCAGCAGTTCATAGGTCTCACTTTAGACCTGTGGCTCTCAACCTTCAGGGCACGACCCCTTTGGCAAATCTCTATCTCCAAACTATTTACATTTCAATTCATAACAGCAGTAAAATTACAGTTATGAAGTAGTAACGAAAATAATCTTATGGTTGAGGGTCATCACAACATAAGGAACTATATTAAATGATCACAGCATTAGGACGGTTAGGAACCATTGCTCTAGACCAACAATTCAATCTCTCAACACAAATTTCAGTAGAATGATTTAAGCAGCAACCAGGTGATGCTGATGTCTGAAGATCATGAGGTGGGGAGGGCATGTGAGTCTGGAGTCCACCAATGAGCAAAACTGATTTCACAGCGCCATCTTGTGCCTTAAAGCTAGAAATTAGCTTTACTAGGATACCTGGCCTTCTCCCTTACATTCAAAACCCAACAAGAACGTGTGGACCTTCTCCTAAGGAGTTACTCCTTAGATACAGGATTTTGGTCCTTGTTATTACACTTTGGAAGCAGAGAGTTCGAAGCTGGAGAGGCTGAATATTAGACTACATAGTCTTAATCCCACCCTAGTCCTAAAAAGAACGCTGAAAACAAACTGTTTAGGTCTAAGTATAGCACTATGTATTTATTCAGCATTTACTAAGTTCCCATAATATTCCAAGTTCTATGCTATGCACTACAGGTTAAAGCTGAATAAAACATTTTAAAGGTCCTGTCCTTAAAAATTTGGAGAAAAATCAAGAACTATGGAGCAGGTTAACATGTCTCTTCCTGGAAAGTAGTCCTTGCACCCTGGAAAGGAGAGCAAAGATATAAACTGGTTTCACTGACAAGAACACACAGTCACTTAGTAACCAATAAGGCAACATGAATGTTGCAGGCCTTAATTTCCTACAGAGCCTTTGAATAGAGAAAGAAATCCCCTCAGAGTAAGGGGAAATTTGACCCACTACACACACACTTTGTGGCAACACTACACTAGGTGCTAAGAACACAAGGAACAAGCTTTTAAAGCTCCGACAGGAAGGTCTAGTGAGGGAGTTTTCTCTGAGGGGTTATAACTTGATCTTGGTAACTAGGAATGAACTGGATAAAGAATAATCAAGAAAGGAGAACAGTATGTGACAGAAAATTGTAATTCTAGCATTTGGGAAGCTGAGGCATGAGGACCATGAGTTCCAAGACATTCTGGGCTACAAAACAAGGCCCTGTAATGAAAATCAGAAAGAAGGGGATGGAGGGCTGGGTCCGCAGTTAAGAGTACTGGCTGCTTCTACAGAGAACCTGAGTCTGATTTCCAGCACCCACAGGATGGCTCACAACCACCTGTAGGCTCCAGTTCCAAAGGACCCAATGACCTCTTCTGGTCTTTACAGGCACTAGACACACATATGATACACATGCAGACAAAATGCCCATATCTATAAAACAACATTTTTAATAAATCAAAAAGAAAAAAAGGACAAATTATTCTATGCTTGTTTGTATGTTGGAGAGGAATATCTAGGGAGGAGAAAGACTGCACAGAGAAAGGCAGACTGCTTAAGCTGCTTTCATTTTTATCTAGTGAAATAGGTTATTCATTCAAAAAACTCTTCATATTTTTATAGCGTCCTACACAGTATGGGCTCTGGGGATATGAACACAAACAAAGATATCCAAGCAAGGTAAAAGACAACAGCAAAAAAGTGAGGTTTAAGGATCTGCTCTAAACACAACAGGCCAAGTGAAGAGCCAGTGTGGACAGCACCTACAGAAATAAGGTAATGGCTATGAAATGGAGAGAAGCTTCTGGAACTCAAGAGGCATAATCAAAGCATGAGTAAAGACAGGAAACGTATGCAAGACTCAAGGATTTTACCCAGAAAAACTGTTAAGAGTGAGGACAGCATTAATAAAAGCAAAGGAGAATGGAACATAGTGCTGGAGAGAAGGCAGGCTTTTAACAAGTGTTGTAGTGGGTGGAACACTTACGTAATGGCTGTATGGTAAAGAAGAGTGGGAGAAGAGACGGATAGCTAAGCCAGGTATGGTGGCTCACACTTGGAACCTGAGCACTTGGACGGCTGACGCAGGAGGAAGGCTGCCAGAAAATAAGGCTGTCTTGGGCTCCACAGTGATATTTGTTCTCAAAATACAAAGAAAATAAAAGGGAAGAAAGAAGGAATAAAGAAGAGAGGGAAGGGGAGAGGAAACGGGAAAGAGAAGGAAAAGGACAGAGGAGCTAACTAGCTGGCCTCTGACTAAAGCTAATTGATCTGACAACTAAACTCCAATGAGGCCTGGTTTTCTGCTGTCATTTTCTACTGTGCCATCTAAATTTGGGTCCTCCTAATTCTGTTCTCTTTGTCCCTTCAAGTTAGCTCTCTATGGAGTTAATGAGCACTGTTACAAGCACTGGAATCACGGAAATAAGGTAAATACGCATTGAAGCAACAGTAGCCTTCTTTTTCCCCTAGAGTAGTAACTTCATAGGGTTTCCTTTTTGTTTGTTTGTTTGTAATATAGTACACCTAATCAGCAGAGGTACTGAACAAAATAATAAAAAGAACAATATTTAGAGTGACAGTCTAAAAGTTGTATGGAGGTGAACGATCAGACTTAGCCAGCTATCCTAAGTCAGACAGAGACCTCCATGTTCATGTAGGACTGCTGCGTTCTGCAGACAAAAGACATTTTCTCCTTGTCTACATGGCTGGTTTTGCAGCTTCCAGTTTGTATTCCTGTTTACCAAGCTTACTTTAAGATACAACATAAGGCAGGCATGTATCTCACTGGTGTAGTGTGAAGCCCTGGAGTTTGAGCCTCAGCGCTACACAGAACAATTAACACACAAAACAATTAACATGATATAGTGCTATGCACTAACTCTACAAGTATATACTTAAATACGCAATTTCATAAGTATATGCCAATGAATCTCTCCCAGATCAAGATATGACGTCAAGTTCAGTCAATATCCTACCCTAGGGTAACCATTATTCTAAAACACCTATAATCTGCCTGTCCTTAGACACCACACAAATGGAATCACAGAGGACAGCCTTTGTAGGTGAGCGGTCTTCCTTCACTCAAAATTGTAACCACAAGGCTCGTATACACCAGTGTGTATATCAGCAGTCTGTTCTTTTCATGTTTGTCCAGTGTTATTATATGACTACTGTACACTTTGTTTATCCACTTTCCTTTAGTGGATACTTGGGCTTGTTTCAGCTTTTGGCTACTGTAGTAAAGCGACTGGGGCAGTCCTGTGTTTGTGTAGAGGTTGCTGGGTCACAGGCTCAGCCTCAGCACACTGTTTAGATCTGCCTAAAGCATGACAGCTTCACTGGTGTCACAGCTCTGTCAGCACACCCGTCTCCGCCACTGCAACCATTCTGAGCATTGTCAGTTACACCCTGAATATAACTGAAAAGCTTTAACCTTTAACTTTTCTTCCTTCCTTTTTCAACAGTCTCATTAACTCGGGCTGGCCTTGAACTTGCCACTTAAGTGAAGATGATCTTTAACTCCTGGTCTATTTTGCTTCTACCTCTCAAGTCCTGAGACTGAAGTTGTGAACCAGAAACTTTGAACTTTCAAATGCTTATTGTCTATTTGGCTATCTTATATGATATAGCATTTCTGTTAGTTTTAAAGACTGGAACTTAAAGGCTGGAGGGCTGGCTCAGTGGTTAAGCACTGGTTGCCCTTCCAGAGGACCTGGGTTCAATTCCCGGCACTTACATGTGGCTTACAAATGTCCATAACTTCAGTGCATGGGAGTCCTATACTTTCTTCTGACCTCTTTGGGCACCACACACACATATAGCTTACAGACATTCATGTAAGCAAAATATCTACATACATTCAAAAATAATTAAAAAAATAAAATTACTTACAAATAGAATTCTATCTTTTACAGATTCATACTTCTTTATATACTCTTGATATGAATTCATATTCAATATATGTATTACAAATATAGTACCTATCCTCACCTTATCTTTTCACAGATATAATGCTGTCTTGGATGAACAGAAGTCCTTAATTTTAATGAAATCCAATTTAGTAATGATTTTCTTTTTATTTTTTGGTTTTTGAGACAGGATTTCTCTGTGTAGCCCTGACTGTAGTGGAACTCACTCAGTAGACCAGGCTGGTCTTGAACTCAGAGATCCACCTCCCAAGCGCTGGGATACTAGGCCTTAGTAATGCTTTTCTTTTATAGTGCTTTTACAGGTCTTTTAAGAAAAAAAAAAAAAAAGGTAATGTGTGAGTGTGTATACGCATGTAGGTTCAAGTGCCTGAGGGGACCAGAGGTGTCTAATTGCTTATTTAAGAAATCTGTCTTGGGCCTAGAGAGGTAGTTTAGTGGTTAAAAGCAAATAATGTTCTTGCAGGAGACCTGAGTTCGATTCCCAGCACCTACATTTGGCAGCTCAAAACTGCCTGTAACTCCAACTTCAGGAACACTGGCATCCCTCTGTCCTCTTATGTAGACAGATACATGTACACATAAATAATAATACAAACAGTAAAAAAGAAAAGAAATATGTCTACTTCATTGGGCACAGTGGCATGCATTTAATTCCAGCATTTGGGAAGCAGAAGCAGAGGGCAGGCAGATCTCTGGTCAATATTGTGATTTCCAGGCCAGCCAGAGCAATATAAGAAAACCCTGTCTCAAATTCTTTGTGCACTTTGGTAGCCTTGTAATCTGAAAAATGGTCAAGGCCAAGAAAGCCCCATTCTTTCAAGTTGAAGCAAATATTAGACACAAGGTTCTAGCATTTTATAATATTATGGGCGCTCTCAAATACACTGTGGCGGAAATTGTTTGGCTTGTCCAAAAATAAGGAGTTAACATTTATTTTGGTCTCTACTGAAGTAGGATTGGCACAAGTCTCAAAGAGCAGACACTTTAACCTAGCAATCCCAAGAACCAGACCAGGTCCTCCGAGCATTTTCCTCTGAGAGTTGTGCCCTGGTTTGCTTCTCTGCTGCTCTGATAAAAAAAAAAAAAAAAAAAAAAGCAACCTGGGGAGGGGCGGGTTTATCTGGCTTACAGGTTGCAGCCCACCAGCAAGGGAAGCCAGGGAGGAATCTAAAAGCAGGAGCTGAAGCAGAACCACAGAGGGCTGCTGCTTACTGGACTGCTCCCAAGATACCTTTCTTATACCTCTTGCCAGGACCACCTGCACAGGATGGCACCACCCCAGTGGGCTAGGTCTTCCCAAATATATCCTCAATCAAGAAAAATGTCCCACAGACAAGCCCGCATGCCAATCTGACGGAGGCAATGTCTTAGTTGAGATTTCTTCTTCCCAGATAAGTCTAAGTTTGTGTCAAGTAGACAAAAACTAGCCACACAAATAGGAATTTGTACTTGCTCACTGCCCATTTTCTTACATGTCATTTACACAATACCTAAATATTATTTAATAAGGTAAATCTTTATAGGAATTCCTGACTTGCCTAGTTTCATTATTAAGAGAAATTGTCAAAGCTAAAAGACTGCTACTGACATAGAACAGTTCCTGACAGAAAGTAAGATTGAAAGGGAAGGAGACGCGGGTGAGTAAACAGCTAAAACAGACAATGAAGGACTGAGACAGCCAGCAACAGTGGGAAGCTTTGCTTTCTCTCAACTGTCTAGAACTACAGGACCTCAGTTCTAAAAACTATTCCAAGGCTATTGCAACAGTCCAAGCATGACAGAGTGGGATGTTGGCATTGACAAAGGAGGATAGTTGTGAAAATACATCAGAATTATCCAAAGGGAATCAATGACATCTTGTCTGAGTGTGTGAAATATACCTGTAGATGTGAAGCTCTCTCTTTTAATCAATTATATGGCCAAGGCGTCAACACCCAAACTCCTTTAAGCTAAACTTTCCAACTCTAAGTCTATAGGGCCAGGCAAGTCATCTAAGGAATCAAAACTAGTATTAAGCTTTCAAGAAGTGGTGGGACCCTGAATATATCAAGAAGTAAAGGAGAACCTGTAAGTTTTGGCTGTTACTATAAAAAAAAAAAAAAAAAGGTCCAATGATACATAAAAATCTTTTGACTTTTCAAAGTGGTGCACATACATATACGTAGGCAAAACATTCACACACATAATTTTTAAAAGAATAGTATTTTTTAAAAAGAAACTTAGAACCTAGTCACATGTGGTGGAACATGTGTAATGAAGCATAATTGTCATTATCCCTGGTAATGAAACGTGACATAGCTCAGCTCAGGGTCACATGCCCCCTAACGTTTGCTGCCTCCATCTACATTGCTGGTGTCTTTACGCTTCACACCTGCACTGGAAAATTCAAGCTCTTCAGCCTCTTCCTGTATAGTTCCCTCAGGAGCTCAGACCAGATGCTAACCCAAGTCCTTTCCCCCTCTAAGTTTTTCTTCTGCTAACCAGGCTCTCACAGGTTTGTTTCAGGGCAGCAATGGAACAGAATGACTGTGTTCATACACCTTACAAGCTTCAAGCTAAAGTGGAGCAGTCTGGTTTAAGAGAAGGCAAAAGAAATGCTCAACAATTCAACCATAAATTGGGCTAGAAAAAGAGGTACTCAGTGGGAGGGCCTCCTCATGGCTCTTAAGAAAATTATATTTCTATGAGTCCAATAGCTCTTCAGAGTAGGCCTTGAATTCACCCACACCCATGCTATTATAAATTGGAGATAACTTATAAACTTAGTACAGAATCACAGCAGACTACACCTAGAATCCTCAGGATCTCAAGCAACTTATCTTTCTGGGTTGAGGTCTCCATGAAACCTGATAAAAAGCTTTTCTTTTTTTCCTTTATTTTAAACAACAACAAAAACAAAGCCAGGGTTTCACTATGTAGCCCTAGCTGTCCTGGAGCTCCGTATGTAGACCAGGCTGGCCTCCAACTCACAGAGATCCATCTGCCTCTGCCTCTCAAGTGCTGAGATCAAAGGTGTGTACTACCATTCCTAGCACAATATCATTTAACTCTACTTTGTTTGGTTTTTGGAGACAAGGTTTCTCTGTGTAGACCTGCCTGTCCTGGAACTTACTCTACAGACCAGGCTGGCCTTGAACTCAAGAGATCCGCCTACCTCTGCCTCCCGACTGTAGGCGTGTACTACAGCACCAAGTGAAATCTTTTTGTCCTTGAGAAAAAAAAATATATTGCATGTGATCTCTCAGATTACGTATAATTTTATTTGCAATTATAAGGGATTTACAAGACTCCTAAAATCTCTTTCTGTGAGTATTCCTAAAATAGATCTATCCTGTTCAAGCCTTAAAAGACTGACAGCCCCCTCTCCCTCCTCTACACCAACTTGTATTGAGGGAATTCAGACAGAGAAGAGCTGTAATTGAGCCCCTTAACTCCAGCACATGTGAAGTTAAGAAAACTCTGAGAGTACTCCATGTCCCTTTCATCCCAGCACCAAGAGAGCCCTGTAAGAGCACTAGAAGAGCTGAAATAACAAGGCAGAGATCTCATTCTCATGGTTCCAAAAACACACTGAGTCTATACTGCCACCGACCTTACTAGATGCTTTTCTTTGGAATGTGCTTAAAAACCTACAGGTTACCAAAGAAAACACAAAATTCCAGCCTTAACTTTAGAAAAATTAAAACAGTAAGTATTATCTACCCCCAGAAGACTAGCATCAGTTTGTTGATACAGGTCTAAATATAGCTGGGAGAATTTTAAATCACTGTTGCCTTTTGTGGTGAGGGTACAATTTGACTTTCTTATCAAAAATTCAAAAACACCTTCCTCAGGCATGGTGACACACATTTGTAATCACTTGGGAGGTAGAGACAGAAAGATCAAAGTTCAGTACCTAGGGAGGCAAGGTGGTCAATGGGTAAAAACTCTTGCAACACAAGCTTGAAGACCCGAGATCAATCCCCAGATCCCTCAGCAAAAAGACAGAACCAACTCTCAAAAGTTGTCCTTGGGCCTCCACGCACATGCCGTAGTGTAAGTATACTCCCCACAATAATGGCAAGAGTAGTGGGAGTATGAAAATAGTAAAAATAATAACCGTGGTATATTTTTTAAATTTCAGGGCCAGCCTAGGTTACACAGTACATTCCTGATGGAAGAAGACAAAGAGGAAGAAAAGGGAGAAAGGAGGGAGGAAGAGAGGGAACAGAGAGTGATAGTACATATTGATGATCCTAGGCTTCAAAAGAGATCAGGAGCTCAAGCTCAGTCTGGGTTGCAAGGGCTACATGAAATGCAGTCTCAAAAAAAATAAAAATAAAAAGGAAGGAAAAGAGAGAGGGAGATTTAAATACCATATCTTACACCTCCAGGTGGTTCAGGGGATATAGGCATTTGCCACCAAGCCTGTAACCTGACCTGAGTTTAATCCTCTGAACCCACATGAAGGAGAAAACCAACTTATGCACACTGTTCTCTAACCCCACATGCTTACTACAGTACCCACCCTCTCACCTTCACACACATACCACATAAAAATATACAAAAATAATTTTAAAGTAAAACACACCTTTTATGTACCAACTCTTCACAGGCGTTTTACAAAAGTAGGTCAAAACAGATCAAACCAAGTTCAACACAGCATTGTTTATAAGAAACAAGAAATTTTAGCTTTCAGGTACATACTACTAATGGAATATGTAGCTCTTGAAGAATGTGCCAGATCTATAAGTGCTGATATGAAAAAATCTCTAATATATACTATTAACTGAAAAAAGAAATAGAACTATCTGAGCATGGGTACTTCCTTGGGAGGCAGAGGCAGGCAGATTTCTGTGAGTTTAAGGTCAGCCTTATCTACATAGTTCCAGGACATCCACAGATACAAATGGAGACTTTCCCTCAAGAACAAACAAAAAAATAGAAGGAAAACCTGAGGGCCAGGAAATGACTAAGAAAGAGGTTTAAGGCACTTGCTGACAGACAAGCCTGATGATCTCCAGTTAACCCCTGAGGCCCACATGGTAGAGGAAGAGAGTTCTCTCTCCCACAAGTTGTCCTCCAACCTCCATACTTGTAGTGTGGAACATGAATGAGCGCATGCACACACATACAACAAATAAATGGGGCAAAGTTGAGCACGTGTATTATTACATGTCTCCTTCATACATACTTACTTGTATCAGCATTAAATTATATTCTAAAAAGACATAAGCTGTTCATTGTATTTAATATGACTTTAGAGAGAGTGACCACAGATTTAAAAAAAAGAAAAACTAAAGTACATTCAAATGGATTTTTCCTCTTTTCTCTACCCTTTTCTACATAAAAGCTCTAAATTTAACATATGTTACTGCACAAGTAAAATAGTAATCATCAGTCAGGGGCTCTGTTCTCCCATCCCCCCCTCTTCACATCACCCATACACAAGCGTGACCTGGAATTGCTCGCAAATATCCTTCTACCTTTTTCCTACTACTTAGCAAACATGACAACGTCTTAGGAATTTTAAAAGAAACCACATTCAGTGGGGAGCCCCGAGGAAGGGCCGGGCAGGAAGCTGGCGGGGAATCTGGGGAGGGTGAGAGTTAGCACACTAGCACACCCCTCTTGGGCACCATAACCACTCAGGCTCTCGGCTGGAGCCCACCCCAGTGCTCCACTCCAGTCGCCAGCTGCCACCGCGACTCTAAGTAGAGCAGGCAGCGAGCTGGGAGAAGGCCGGTCCACAGAGTTGACCCAAAGTCGGATTTTAGATAGGATCATAGTTCTGAACCAGCAGAGAGCACTAAACTGAACCTAAGAGACCTTCTTCTTTGCAGACAGTGCCCTCCTTAGGCGCACAGTGCAAAGCACATGAGGGGCCTGCCACTGTGTGCACTAGAAAATCAGGAGGGGTGCGGGAATGTGCAATAGAGAGTGCAGAAGCAATCTCCTCAACCCTGTGGAGCCTCAGGGAACCCTGCTCAACTCCTTGCTGCAGAACTTAACTCCCTGAACTACCCTGTGAGGAGAATCAGCCAGTACTGAAAATCAAGGAAGGTAATCCTCTGTATTTAACTGCTGTTTCTCCAAAGGCCCATTAAATAAATGAGCACCTTGCTTACTTTGCATGGCATCCTGCAATATTGTTTCACAGAGAGTTTTATCTCCACACAGGATTTCCAAAGAAGTTAACTGCCTTTTATGAACAAGGCAAGTTTTAAGTCTAAGTGCCAAAAGAGGTCCTGCCCCCATCACAGGATTTCAGGGACAAAAAAGAGCCTCTTTTAATGACTTTTAATGACTCCTGAAGTCCCTTAATTAGTGCTTCAGAACTGTGCCAGTGTACTTATTTTAAAAAAAAAAAAGAAGGAAAAACAAATTAGCTCCCTAGTACTACACAATACTAGCTGTTAACTTGTGCTCACTAGTCCTTTTGAGGATTTTGTCAAAAACTACATATACATTAATAGATAGCACATTTAATTTTGGGAATTAGGTAGGAGGGACATCCTGTGGCCTGAAGAAACCCTAGCTTGGAACACCCACCCCTACCCCCACCCAAGCTCCTGAGCAAGTAGGGAGGGGACAAGGGAGGCTTTCAACTATTCATACTTGCCCAGGAGTGACCCTGTCTAGAGTCCCAGACTGAAACTTCTGACTTCACAGGAAGCAGAGTGGGTCTCTCATCCATCTGATAGTTAGTAGTAGACTCTCCTGGCTTTAAATAAGCAGACCATTTTAAAAGATGCCCAAATGAGCTCAGCTGCTATATAGGTTCTTGAAATACTTGCGTGCTTCTGAGGCAGGGGACTTACCTTTGAGGCTTTCTAATGTCCCACAGTCCCACTCCTTCCTTTGAATTGGCTGTAGCCAATAACCGGGGCTCCACAGGGTTAAACATGACACTGTGAAAGGCTGATGGGTAGTTTGCCAGGCAGAAGGGCTCTGTGAAAACAAAAATTACAATCATGTCACCTGAGACACCACTCTGTCACTGCTGTGGAGAGCATAACCCATGAGGTACCTACCTTCATGGCTCCCTAAGCCCCCAAAAGCAATCCCCATTTAGCTTCAAAGGGGAAAGTGAGCTGTTTACAGAAGTAAAAATGAATTCCACTCAGAAAAATTTCACAACCAACTCATGGTAAAGTTATTATTCCTTTAATATTTATAAAATTGCAAGTTTTATACACAAATTAATTTAATGAAGACAAAGTGAAACAGTAAAAAGTTAAGACAAGCTAGGCACGGTGGTGTACACCTGTAAACCTAGTACTCAGGGAGGCAGAGGCAGCCTGGTCTACAGAGTGTCTAGCACAGCCAAGGCTACACAGAGAAACCCTGTCTCAAAAAAAAAAAAAAAAAGAAAGAAAGAAAGAAAGAAAGAAAGAAAGAAAGAAAGAAAGAAAGAAAGAAAAGAAAAGAAAAAAAAAGAAAAATTAAAATTAAGGCAAGGCAAGCAATAATAGTTTCCCTTTTGGTTCATGATACTACCTGAATGGTTAGAGCAGAACTGTGTTTGACTTTGACTTCTAGTATCAAAAACAACAACAACAACAACAAGAAAAAGAAAAGAAAAAAAGAAAGAGCTTGGTACCCCAGTTTCTGTAATTGAGAGAGGATTGTGTGTTCAAGACCAACCTGAGTTAAAAGTTTAACACTTGAGCTGCCCTTGAATCCTTGTCCCTAATCAATTGACCTGGAACTCCTGAACCCCTTTGCTCCCTGTGAGGAAAGAATCACTTTACTACCTGAAAGAATATACTTCTCTGGGATCTGTTACGATCAATCAGGGCAAAAACAAACAAACAAACAAAAAGCACCTCTTCATCTATGATTTGTAAATACAGTTGTGCGCAACCCTGGACACGGGAAGCACTTAGCCACCTCAGCCATCAGGCAATGCAGAACAGAGAATGGTCTACATGCAAGCACGATGCAGCCACAGATGCAGGCCTTTGTGAACTGCTCTGCCAACACGAAGGACAGGCTTTTTTGTATCCTGAACCTTGAGAGAGCCCATCAGTGTAAATGTCTAATATATGAGGAACACAGACTGAGGTCCTGCCAAACAAAGAATGCAAGATAGTAACTGTGGCTTTACAAGTTACTAGTTTGATCACTATAGAGATGGGCATGATGGTAACACAGAAGAAACAGCCTTTGGTGACAGTAAGAGAGAAATCACTCTGCAAGAAATAAGCTAAGAAGATATGTTTCCTGAGGAACTTCAGAGTTGATAAAACAAGTCTTCCACTAAGAAACTGAAAAAGCACCTATGGAGGTGCAGTGTTCAGTGACTGCTCTTCAGGGACAAAATGTACTTGCCAACACTTTAACATGCAGGTGAGGGTGTGTTTTTTAAACAAAAGAACAAGTTTAAAATTGTATCTGCAAGGAATACACAGTACCTTGCCTCTGTTCTCTATAAACAACCCAAAATATGTGGATTGGATTGGCACCACACAAGAGGAGCCTTTGGTGGCCACCACCCACAATGAAGCATCAAATCTTCTGCTCCTAGGGCCACTAAGTGCCAAGGTGCAGGATTTGTAGTCATTGGTAGGTGTAGTATATTTGGCAAATATGTTCCACTTCTGACTTCTCAGGGCAGGATGGGACCTCCAATGTCACCTATCTGTGCTGCATAAAGAGGCCTACATTTCTTTTCTCTAGATCTTACTCACACAGAGATTATAAAGCAAATATACCATGAACTTGATACCAGACAGCTTTGTACAAAGTGACCTACCTCCATGGGGAGACTCCCGGATGTCCCAAATGAGAACACGGCCATCATCTGAAGAACTGGCAAAAATGTTGTCATTCACTGGGCTCACTGACAAGCCATATACTGCATCTTCATGAGCAAACACATCCAAGGTCTCACTGCTGAGAAACAGAGAGCAAGAGAAAAGCACATAGGCACATACATGGTGCAGAGGCCCATCCCCATGAAACCTAGCTAGGATTCAGTTTCTTTCATTCGCAGGAGACATTCAACCCAAATATGTAATTAGCTAAAAGATAGTGTTCAATATCCAAGTGAAAAAAAAATAAGTATATAATATGTGTGCATAAAATATGTATGTGTGTTTAGAGATTTACTTTCATAAATTTCCTAATTTTCATTCTAAGAATATTTAAAAGTGACTGAGTTTTGTGTTTCCACTTATCACTTGTATGGAGATTTGAGGGTGGTACCATATTTCCAAAAACAAAGGGGAGGTTTTAAAGCAGCTAGACCTACGGACAGCAGAAGTAGAGAAGGCCTCCCAGGAGACTAACATGGCAGTTAACAGCACAGCTCTGCGCTCGACAGAACCTGGTGTACAAGTCCTGGCATCACCTGACCTTAAGTCATCTAACAGCTCTGGGCCTCTGTTCCCTCTTGTCATGGTTAAATGTTTCTTCTGGTGAAGGCTAAATGAATCAATACAAGAATGTCTGGTACATGATAGTAAAAACTCAATTTATATTATATATAAATAATAAACATAAAGAGGAAAATCCTTCCCTCTTATTTTTATCTGTTTGCCAACTTTGCAAATCTTTCAAATAATACTGAAACTATTATAGGAATCTTTTTTTTTCTAGATAACTAACATTGTTCCATATTATTTTCTTCCAAAGTTAAAATACATGTCTAAGGAGATATTTGCCTTTGTTCATCTAAAAAGTGGTCAGTCATCTTTACACATCAACAGTTTATTTACCTTTCAACATCATGGAGGATAACTTGCTCATCATTTCCTACAAAGGAAAAAGACAGACATTTCATAGTTCCTACAAGGTGGTTCCTTCCACATGACAATATGGAATGTTAGTTTTACCGGGAAAAAAATCATAAATTGGCAAGTTGGCTCAGTAGGTGGAAGTTTTGAAAGCCTAATTTCCTGAGCTTGATCCCCAGAACCCATGGTAAAAGGGAAAAACTAATTACTAAAAGTTGTCCTACACATTGTCCTGTTACACACACAAAGTATCAACACACTCAAAATATAACATAATACAAAATAAAAAATTGGACTGTTAGAAAAAACTGTGAAGACAATTTAAGAACCCAGGCACAGTGGTACCTGCTTGTAACCCCTCATGTGGGGAAGGTAGAGGCAGAAGGATCAGGAGGCTCAGGGCCAGCCTAGAGTGCATGAAGACCTGTTTCAAAAGGACGCATGTTTTTTTCTAATGAAAAAAAATTTTGAGCCGTCTTTGTTTTTAAATAGCAATAAAGTATAACCTGGCAACAGTTCTTAGGATGTATTATTCAGGGGATGAGACCAAAATAAACTGCTGCCCTTCAGAAAAAGTGAATGATCAAACACCTCACTCATCCAGACTAACTACAGCAAAGCAACCATCAACTGTAAGACTTGGAATAAAAGCTCTTAACATTTTTAGGCTTCAGCTGTCTAAGTGAACATAGGAATAATAAATATCTACTTTACTGGGCTATTACAAGGATACAAGCCTATAAAAGCATTCAGAATAGGGCTGAGTACTTGATAGGCCTCCAATAAATGTTTGTTGTTTCTACCTCATCCTTCATAGCATTAAAATCTGATGAGTGTGATCCTAAATGATGGTAAAGCTTTCTTCTACAACTTTCTCTTATATCCTTATTCTAAGACTCTAAAAATACTATATTCATGATATGCCTTCAAATGGCTTATAAAGCAAAAGACAATCAGAGCTTGCATGTGTAAGACATATCCCACTCTCAAATGCATAGCCCAAAAGTCATCTCCATAGAAGGCAAAAACAGCAGTAAGGACATGGTCTAAGTCATAAATTTTCAAAGTCCTAGCTATAAATTCTCCAGTGGGTGCACACTTGTGACATAACTGAACTCAAGATAATACCTCCCAGGTACCCAATACAGTGAGGCACTGGGAACATGAGAAAAGATTCTGTCTAGTCCTTTAAGAATTAAGAGTCCAACTACAGAAACTAGTAGGAAGAGGAGAGTAAACTGTGGGAAAATGGGACTTTTGGCTTTAAGGACAGTTATCCCCTTCATGTTCAGAGAGAAAGAATCAGACGTCAAAGATACTCAATCAGCTCTAAACTCCTGCCAGTGGGACAAGGATAAGCTGGATGTGTGGCTTGGAGCTATAAACTCTGTACTCAGGAAGCAGAGGTAGGAAGACTGCCTCAAGTTCAAGGTCAGCCTGAGCTACATAATGAGTATCAGGCCAGGCCAACTTGGGACCCAAGTGAGATCCTATCTCAGGAAAAAATTAAAAGTGGGGAGGGCACAAGGGGCAAATAAAAGCAACCCATTGTAACCTAGGACCCCAAGTAGTTTAGTTGGCAAAGGGACCGTGGCTGGATGGGCCAACTGGGTAAGGAAGGCCTTATTCTGGGGGTACTAGACGGTCAAAGGAAAACGGGCAATTTTCTTTTTTAATGATAATTTATGGCCAGAGAGAGGTGGCTCAAAGGCAGCATATCTGCCACTCAAGCTTGGGGACCTTTGTTGATCCTTGAATTCACGTAATAGTAGAAGAACAAAACGGGCAGTGGTAGCACACACCTTTAATCCCAATACTTGGGAGGCAGAGGCAGGTGGGTTTCTTTGCGTTCCAGTGTACAAAGAGAGTTCCAGGACAGCCTGCTACATAGAGAAACCCTGTCTCAAAAAACATCTGAGAACAAAATCAACAGCAGAAAGTTGCCCTTTCACCTCTGCACACACAATGCACCCATATACATCACGTACACAATGGATTAATTTAAAAGCTCCAGCGCTGTTTGAGAAGTCAGTCTAAGATACATAAATGAATGGTAATTTGTGTAAGCACCCCAGCACTTGGGAGGCAGAGGCAGGTGGATCTTTATAAGTTCAAGGCCAATAGGACAGCCAAGGCTACACAGAGAACTTGGGGGAAAAAAAAGAAAGAAAGAAAAACAATTTGTGTTAAGCAATGACTTGAGAAAGAATGAGAGATCTGACTATAAAAAAAGGCAGGTTGGAGGATAACTTCTGGATCATTAGAAAAATAAGTTAAGCACAGTGGCTCACATCTGGAATTTAAAAGGCAGGATATGAAGAACAGGAGTTCAAAGCCAGCCTTGTCTACACAGTGAATTCAAGGCCATTATTAAAATGAACCATGTAACCAGGCATGGTAACACATGCCTGGATTCCCAGTACTCAGGGGGCTAAGGTAGGGAATGTCATGCTTAAAGCCAGCTTGGGCTACATAAGGAGACCTTATTGCAAAACAAAATCAAACAAACAAAAGAAGATGAACCTTGTAAAATAACATTTTGACAAGTTAAAGTGTAGGCTCAGAAGTTTCTTTTACCTTGATGTTTAAAACTGTTGTCCCCTCCCACCCCCAATTTGGCCACATTAAGAGTGACTCAGTGCCTTGAATGTCCTAGGCAAGTGTGCTACACTGAAGTATATCCTTAACCCAGTTGGGTTCACTTAAAATGCTTCTGAAAGAGAGGAGAAAGCCAATGGAAAAATCTGCAGTTTAACAAGCGTCAGTACTAGAAATTCTGTAGTCAGAAACATAGTGGCTAATGAAGTAGCCATCACCAAGAAGTTGGCTTACATATTAATATTAGCCAGTCCAACTGAAGCTTAACATGCTGCTTTTCAAACCAGGGTCATCTATAGGTCAGGACATCAAGTTGAGTCACAGCCAGGGACTTTAAAAATCTTTAAAAATGAAACAGTAGGGGCTAAAATGATAGTCAGTGGCTAACAGTGCTTGCTATACGAACATGAGAACTAGAGCTCAAATCCTAACCCTGTATAACAGCTAGGCACCCCTCAAAGGCTCAGAGCTTCAGCGCTGAAGGATCAAATGGTCTTCTTTGGCCTCTACACATGGAAAAGTACACGTAAACATGCACATGCATGCATGCATATACATTCATGTAGATGCATACACACACACTTGATTCCTAGGACCCATATGGTGGAAGGAGAGAACCAACGTTAGCAAAGCGTCCTCTGACCTCCACATGCTTGCCATGCCACATTCCCTGAATAAATAAGTAAATGCAACTTAAAAAAAGGTTTTGTTGTTGTCATTGTTGTTTACTTGTTTGTTTTTAAAATCAAGCCTAATGTTAACAATGGGCCTACAATACCAGTGCTTCAAAGTAGAAGCGTAAGGCCACTCTGGGCTACTTGAGATCCTTTGTCATCAACCAACCAAACAGCAGCGCAGCAGCACAGAGATGGGAAGCCAGGAAGTACCTATCATCCCAGCACTGGGGAAGCAGACACAGAAGGTCAGCATACAAGGTCATCCTCTGCCTCAGCTATGTGTGGTGTTTCTAAAAAAACAACATGGTCAAATCTTTCTTTCTAGAT
Source organism: Pachyuromys duprasi (assembly GCA_028658305.1). NCBI lineage: Eukaryota > Metazoa > Chordata > Mammalia > Rodentia > Muridae > Pachyuromys > Pachyuromys duprasi. The sequence continues at coordinate 32,290,574 of CM053765.1, read as the reverse complement.
GAAAATTTATAGCTGAAAAGGGTCAGAGTTTGTTGCACAAGCCTGGTGACTCAAGTTCAATTCCTGGAAGTTATGTAAAGATGGAAGTACAGACACCAACAGATACAATTATAATTAAAAATAAATACAATAGAACAAAAAATAAAATCTCAGAAGAGATAGAACAGAATAGAAAGCAAAATCAGTGTACTCTATATATAATAAGGTTATTCCTTCCCCTCTCTCTGCAACAAATTAGAACATAAAAATTTTTCAGCCAAAGAAAGACCAAGGATGAAAAAGAGGGATGAGGGCAGGGAGAAAAATATGATAGAATCCTAATCCACATGACTAAAATGCTGTAATACACAGAAGAAAAATTATAGGAAGCTCAGTAAAATGTGAAGAAAAATATATTCTTTTAGCACTCTCTTTACTAACTTCACAAGGCAGGATGTCTCTTCTTACCTCCAGAGAAGACTTTGGTGTTTCCACTGTTGAAAGCCAAGCAGAAAATGTTGGAATGGTGCTCGCCTTTTAGCTGTATGGGTTTAACCCTGGAATGGATAGCTTGTTCCATGTGCCATAGCAGAACTCGGCGGTCATCTCCTCCTTTAGCAGGGAGCAAGAATCTAGGGTTAAAAGTTGACATTACAAGGCTAATACCTCAACTCCCATCCTTTCTGATTCTACACCTCCCCAACTATGGAAGATTCTGAAAGGGCACACAAATCCAGGACTTTTACCCATGAGGCACTCTATGAACTCTCGAGCAGCCACATTGTTCCAGGAATGGTTTGGGCTTTAGTTTTGTTGTTTGGTTGACTATTTTATGTTAGTGGCAATAGAGATGGAACCCAGAGCCTTATGCATAGTGGGCAAATGCTCTACCACTAGGCTACATTCCAGTCTATTTCAAGTTTTGACTCTTAAACAGTAATACAGAAATTAAAATGGACAAACACTGACACTGAGAACACTCCTTACCCAATACCACTTTGTTCATGGGTCTTTCTTGAGACTTAGCGTTTAAATATGTATTTGCTTATTACCTGGACTCTTTCTAGTAAAGTCTTTTGGGAGGGGAGCAGGAAATAGCCAATAGAACCTGAACTGGTTTCTACTGCTTGCAACCAAAGAACTCTCAAGTAGTAGTTCTAGCATAAGTTTGCAAAGCAACCTTTGATGTGCTCTTAGTGACTATTGGGACAGTATACAGACAACAATTAAGGGCCTGCTTGATCCTAACACTCCTACTATGGCTGATATAACCCAGTTCTCATGGAGCCCAGCTCTTACCTCTGTGTAACTTTCAGTGCTCTGAAGTGCAAAAGCAATAGCATACTGTATGTGCTAGCTCCTAGAGAATAAGAATATATGTGTTCTATATATTTGCAGATGTGTTAAAAAGTGTTTGGAAGGAGGAACAAACTATTAACAAAGACTACTTCGATGAAACACAGGAGAAATAGGGGAGAGGTTGCATTTCTCACACACACATACACACACACACACACACACACACACACACACACACACGCACGCACACACACACACACACACACACACACACACACAGAGCGAGAGACCGAGCTCGAGCTGCCTCCTACTGGAGCCTAAAACTCAGAGTCTTGCGCAAGCTATCAAGGTTCAAGTGCTCATCACTGAAGCATTTACTATATCCATCCCTATCTGGCTTTAAAAACGTGTGTGTATCTGCATGTGGTCATATGCACAAGAGTGCAGCTTCCTGCAGAGGCAGAGATTTTTGATCCCTTGGAACTAAAGTTACAGGCAGCTGTGAGATGCCTGACACAGGTGCTGAGAACTGAACCTGAGACCTCTTGAAGAACAGTCAATGCTCTTAACTGCTGTGCCATTTCTTCAACACCTCCTGTTGGACTTTTTCAAGCCAATGACATACTCTATAGGGGGTTGTTGTAATGCTGGCCCTCAAGATCTGGTTACACCCATCCTTGTTTTGTGAACCTGCCTAAGACATACCTGATTGGTTGATCAAATGGCCTATTCCTGGGCAGGGCAGAATGGAGTAGGTGTGGCTAAGGTTCCCAGGCTTCCAGGACAGGAGAATCATGGGAAACAGATAAATGGAAAGAGAGGAGAAAGGATGCCATGATGGGTTAGTATAGAGAAAAAAACCACATGGGCCAAGAGAAAGGACTCTAATAATGGTGTGAAAAAGGTCCAGATGAAGAATACAAGCAAGTACCATGGGACTGTGGATGGAAGGTAGCCTGGATGAGGAGGATTAAGGTAGATGGCATTGGATGGGGGCTAGGAGATGGATGGTGAGTTTATTGAGCCAGTGTACAAAGTAAATAAGGCAATTATGAAATATAACAAGTGTCTGTGTCTTATTATTTATGATCGCAGGTTAAATAATACCACTGTGATAAGCTTAGCTACTAATAAACATTACATAGACCAACACATTTTTTTTCTTACTACAACAATACTCTTCTCCAAAAAAAAAAAAAAGCTACAAGAACAGCAAATCATAGTAGCTCTGAGCCTCTGGCTCTCAAAAAACACAAGATTAAAAAAATTCAATGAATGGAGCTGGAGAGATGACGCAGCAGCTGGGAGCACTGGCTGCTCCTCCAGGGCCTGGGTTCAATACCCATCACATACATGGTAGCTCCCGAGAATATGCATATGCATGCAGGCAAATTACATAAAATAAAATTAATAAATCTTTTTTAAAAAATATAATGAATGGAATGTCTAAGCCAGTGGTGAAGCTGTGCTAAGTAAACTATGTATCTAACACCACTTATAGCACACGCATACAAGACCATGCCACCAGGACCAAGTCAGTGGATTCATAAGAGCCAATATAGATGTACCTAAAGGTCTTTGCTAGGGGGGAAATTTGGTGTAAAAGAGTATAAGCTCTAACATCCATTTGTATAAAACATTTTTTTAAGCTACACAAAATCAGTAATTTTGACAGTCTTGTTCTCTGTAGAATCGCTGGCACTTAAACGAATGAACCAAAAAGAAGGCAGCGGGGCTTGCCTACTGGCCCGACAGCTAAGAGCTCAGCGCTCAGCACTCCCATCAGGTGGCTCAGGCTCGCCTGTAACTCCAGCTCCAAGAGGATCCATCACCCTCTTGTGGCCTCCCAGGGCACTGCCCTCATGTACACAGGCGGGTGCCCTGTGCACACGTGCACAAACAGATACACACATACTAAATGTTTAGAACATTGGAAAAGAAAAAAACTGTTCAGCTGAAAACAGTGTGCCACCTCTGCACTTTAAGTCTGGACTGTGTCATCATCTAGACAGCATTATCATTAGTCACTGTGGGCACCTGCAAGATGATTTAATTTACCAAGTATTCTGAAGTCAGTCTTATGTAGTTCAACTTGGCCCCAAAACTTCACTGGAGCTGAAATGAGCCTAAAATCCTGATCCTCTTGCCTCCGTTACAGGAAACCAACAAGACATCAGTTTTGTGTGGAGCTAGGTACCAAGGCGTTCCGAATGTTAAGCAAGCACTCTACCAGCTGAGCTATATCACCTGCCAGTTTTTGTAACTGAATGATGGCTGCACTTTGTCCATAGGTAGGCTAGGTCGGATGATTTGCCAAGGGACAAAGCTGGCGTTTAATGGCACTTCTTAAAGCAGGAAAACTGGTCAGGGAATTAAACTGACTGCAAGTACATGCAGGTCTGAAGGTTTCATCCAGACTTTGCCCATTACTGCAGAAGTTGCCAGAGGTGGAACCAGGCCTTGTTGCATAGTCCTGTAATGAAAACTACTCTGGAGGCTGAGGCAGGAAGATAAAAACTTCAAAGCATTCCTAGGCTACAAACTAAGCCTGAGGTAGAATAACATCAACAGGTATTAACTTCTGCCAGCACCCTATCTTTACCTAGTACTTTTCTTTTGAAAGATCAATCTGTTTAATTTTTGTTTCATATCTCCAAACAGGTAAGAAAGCAAACCTATTCCCATTTTAAAGGAGTCAAAAATAAGGGCTAGGCATGGTATATACCTGTAATCCTGGTATTTAGGAGGCTGGAGGATTAAGAAAAAATTGAAACCATCGTGACCTACAGAATGAGATACTGCCTCAGGAAGGAGAAGAAAAGAAAATGAGGCTTGACCTGTCTTGATTCCAACTTGGCACACTCCCAGCAATGGGTATCAAAGCTCGGCTTTAATTGGATATCTAGGACCCTGTGAAATAAAGTGGTTTCTCTAGAATCAGGTAACCAGTAGTCTTGGAATATAATAAAGTTATAGCTTTAAAATCCAAACTCGATCCAGTCCTAGAAAATGTCTCTAATTCCTGGGCAGAAACAGAAGAAATCTACTGTACTCAGGTGTCCTTCCTCCTCACACTAGTCACAGAATAGTGTTGGAAAGATCCCTGGAAGAGCGGTTTCTCCAATGGCCCATTTTGCCTGCGAGGAAACACATACAAAAGAGGCTATGCTCGCCAGTCCCAAGAAGCTATCACCAATTAGAGGAAATGGGGGATTGAAGTCCAACATGTCCCTGATCTTCCTAAACACTGTGGAATGATTCTAGAGAGCAGAGAAATGGTTTTTGTAGTATATACTGTATTAAAAAAAAAAAAAAAGACTAGCACAACAAAACTCAGAGCTACATAGACATAGTACAAGATTTCCTTTTAAATACTATTTTAAATGAATAAACTTAAAGAGGCTAGAGAAATAGTTCTGTTAGTAGAATGCTTACCAGCAGGAGGACCTGAGCTCAATCCCCAGCACCTACATTAAAAAATAAAAATACCCTATAGCCAGGCAGTGGTGGTACTCGTCTTTAGTCCTAGCACGAGGAAAGCAGAGCAAGTGGATCTCTTGAGTTTGAGGCCAGCCTGGTCTACAAAGTGAGTTCCAGGACAGCAAGCACTACACAGAGAAACACCATCTTGAAAAACCATAATAAATAACATAAAAAATAAAACAATATCACAGCCAAGGGTTTGCTCGCTTCCAGCCACTATACTGGATCCATGCTCTCCACACAAAATACCTAGTGAAGCTACAGAAATCATCTGCTACAGCTGCCACAGACTCAGGTCAAGACAGGATTTGGACTGAATCCTACAGTGTTCAGTACCAGAGCTACTAAGATTCACACATACTACACACACAAGCCCAGGTGGCAGTAACTGCAGCTCAAGTCTACCAGCTCAAGAACCAGTCAGTATGGGAACAAAAGAAAGGCTATGTCCCAACTGGGTCTTCGACATATTCCAGGCACTACAAGGAAATCTAAGAATATCTTCTCGTCATCACAAAACCAGATGTTTACAGGAGCCCAGCTCCAGATACCTACACAGTTTTGTGGGAAGCCAACACTGAAGATTTATCTCAGCACACACAGTTGGCAACTGCCAAGAAACAAGGTCAATGCATTTTAAATATTAAAAAAAAAAAAAGACTCCATCTGCACAGAAGAGAACAGGGTTGCTGCAACAGGTATTAACTTAAAAACATAGAATTGGTCAAGTCACAGGTAAACATGTTGAATGCAAAGGCTATGGTGGCTCTAAAAAACAACAATGGGGACCCTGTAAATGTTATTATGGAATTAACAATGTTAGCATCTTAAAACAAGGATCCTTTTGTTCTGCCTTTCAAAAGGCAAACTAAAAACCAGAAGTGTGGTGCACACCTTAGGCAAAGACAGATGGATCTCTAAATTCAAGGCTAGCCTGATCTATAACAGTGTGTTCCAGGTCCCAGCAAGAACTACATAGTGAGACCCTGTCAGGGAAAAAAAAAAAAAAGTGGAATTACAGCTTGGTTTGAAATGTGCACTATTTATATCACCAACAGAGTCGTGGCTTCTTGTGGGGTGGGTGTTAGGAGCAGTGCAGCGGCGGCATACAATTGTAACCGCAGTGCCCAGCAGGTGGAGATAGAACCATCCTGGAGCTTGCTGGCCAGCCTGCCAGCACAGCCAAATTAGTGAGCTTAGGTTCAGTAGGAGATTCTCTCAAACAATAGGGTAGAGAGTGATGAAGGAATACACCCAACTTCTGGTCTCCACAGGCACAAGCACTCACACAACTACATAGATGCAAGTACACATGAACACACATATATGTGCACACACAAGTGGGATAAACAAAGTAAAATTTTGAAGAAAAAGTTAAGTATTAGCCTGAGTGGCATCCTTTAAATATGATGAAAATCAAAAAAGCAAAGCTCAAACTTCTGAAATTACCAGCCTGCCTCTAACCTGAGGCAGAGACACTCCCAAATGCAAAAAACACTGTTTAAGTACAGAATAATCTCAAAAGCACAGAAAAACTATGTTTTAAGTTAAAAGGTTGCAAAATAATCAGGTACACTGTAATCAGACTATACAACAACCAAAATTTAGGATAAAGGTGTTCAAACATCTTTAGAGGATTATTTGGTGATATATATCAAATGTATTTATTCTTCTGGTTCTTTGAGACAGAATCTCACATATTCCAGACAAGTCTCAAACTCAGTATGTGGCTGAAGCTAAGTCTCTGAGCCCTCTTTTCAAAGGGGCAAGGATGATAGGAATATACCACCTTACCAAACTACACAACATATTTTAAAATACAAAAAAAAATTCATACTCATTGGTTCGAATTATATTTCTAAAGAAAGAGTTGGTCTAAAGGAAAAATTGATTTCCAAGATGATCTAGCTACAAGGAGTATGAAAAAAGCAAAAATTAAGTAGAACAAGAACTGATAACATTTTAACATAGACGTTTAACAACATATAATGCTGTCATAATGTACTTCAGGACGGCTGGTCTCAAAGTTGTTGGGTGGATTTCAGCAAGTCTGCAAAGCCAAAATAATTTTTCTTTTCCTTGTTAGTGTACTGAGAGTTGAGCCCAGGGCCTGAGGTTGTTAGACAAACACCACTAATCTACACCACCACCCTGTACTTGGCAGAGTCTCACTAAGATGACTGGCCTAGAGAACTCTTAGAAATCTTCTTGCCTCACCATCTCAAATAACTGGGACTGTATGTTTCAACAACCCTAACAAATTTTTATTTGTCTTTTTAAAAGAAAACGTGTGTGTGAGGGGGCATTCAAGAGTATAAAGAGCTGTCTTGGTTATTGTTCTATTGCTAAGACACTATAAAAACATTTAGGACTTGATTACAGTTTCAGAGGGTGAGTCCTTGACCATCATGAAAAGGAAGGTGGAAACTTAGGCAGGCAGGCATGACTCTGGAGCAACAGCTAAAAGCTGACATCTAATCCTCAAGTCCAAGGCAGGGAGAGACTGGGCCTGGCATTGGCTTTTGGAACCCCAAAGACCACTCCCAGTGACATGCCTCCTCTAACAAAGCCACACCTCCTAATCCTTCCTAAACAGTCCAACTGGGGCCATTCTTATTCAAACCACCAGGTTCCACTCCCTGACCCCCACAGGCCTATAGCCATACCATAATATAAAACACATGCAGTATAACTCCAAAAATTCTCCATAGTCTTTCACAGTCTCAAGATTAGTTACAAGTCCTAAGTCTTCTGAGACTCAAGGCAAACCTTTTTTTTTCTTTTTGGTTTTTCAAGACAGGTTTCCTCTGTGTAGCCCTGGGTATCCTGGAACTCAGTCTATAGACCAGGCTATCCTGGAACTCAAAGAGATATGCCTGCCTCTGCCTCTCAAGTGCATCAAGGCAAACTCTTTTTAACTGTAACCCTCAGGGGGAAAAAAAATAAAAAAGAAAAATACGCACTTCCAACGTACAGTGGCACAGAATAAACATTACCATTCCAAAAGGGAGAAAGGTGGCATGGGTAGGAAATACTGTACCAAAGCAAGACTGAAACCCATCAGGTCAAACTCAAAGTCCTGAAACTCCATGTCTGATGTCATAGGACTTTTAGACAGTCCTTCAAATCTCCCCCTCCTTTCAGATCTGTTGACTGCAACATACCTCTCTCTTGGGCTGGTTCCACATCCTGCCTTCAGCATTCCTTGGCAGGTATCTAATGGCTCTGGCATCTCCAACATCTTGGTGTCTCCAATGAAATCTAGGCTTCACCTTCAGCCTCACTCAATGGTCTCTCTGAGCCTCTACACAGGCAGAGATAGCCCTGCTACACACCTGGCCTCAGCAGCTTTCCTCAACTATAAAGGAAGATTACATAATTCCTTTAGGCCTGTATCTTCGGCTTTAAAGCCAAAACCACTCAGGTCAAAGCTGCCAAATTCTGCTTGTTTCGGATGGAATCTGGCCCTTAAAGGAATTATATTTACATAGATTTGACTTGTTGATGCTTTCCTTTGTTGAATCACTTTCCTTTGCTTTAGAAGATTCCTTAGGCATTTCACAACCTGGAAGCTTAGCTGAGTGGGGTTTTGTCCTGAAAGCACAACTCTCTTTATTCATTTAGTTAACAGGCATTTCTTTAAATTTCTCATCTCTTTGAGCACAGGACTTGGTTCCAACATTACATTTCTTGGTGCTCTTATTCTCCCAAACTATACAGTTAGAATGTTTCACCCTGCTTACTCTTTTTCATTGCCAATCTGCACAGGAGTGATTACTAATAACCACATGACATGGTTCATATTAGGTTGTCTTGAAATCTCCTCTGCCAATGACATTAGTCCAAAACTCTTCCTCAAGTTAACATCTGGCAGGACAAGGGCAGAAACCAGCCATATTCTTTGCCAAATCATTATGAGAATGGTCTCTAGCCTAGCTGCTAACATCATTCCATTCTGAAATCTTGAACTGAGCCTTCATAGCCTACACTGTTGTCGGCACACACTGTCTTCCACGCTCATACTAGGGCTCATTAAACAGATAAACCTGTTTCTTGGTCAAAACCTCACTAACCTATGACTTAAAAAAAAAGAAAAACTATTGCTCTGAACTTATAACAAGCTTGTGGAATTTAAGACAGATAAAAATATTACTTTGAATTTATAATGAACTGTGGCACTAAGAGATAAAGACTATTTAGTTAGGTATGAGCCTTAATGAAATGGCATGTAAACAATTATCTTGTTTAAATCCTTAAACTATGGTAACCTTGAGTCTTGTTACCCTATAACCCAAAGAACTATTGCTTTGAGTTTACAATGCACTTGTGGAATGAAGTGATAGATAAGAAATGTTTAGTTAGGCACGAATGATCAATAATCCTTCTGTAATTTCCTCTGTGCAATGACTTTATCAGTTTTATAGTATAGAGTTTTACCATAAAGGGTATAAAAGGAACCAAAAAATAATAAATGTTGGTTGGAGCCTGTGGGGTTTACTCCATCCACCGGATATGTATGTATATAAATATATGTATAAATATGCATATGTATATATGTAAGGTTGGTTGCTGGAGTCCGCTCATCAGAGCTTTGCTCCATCCACCAAATATGTATCTGTCTGTCTATCTGACTGTATATATATGTATGTATGTGTGAATTTGCTGAAGCATGCTGGAGCCTGCCTTTGCTTCATCCATCAAGTCTGTGTGAATGTGATTTTTTTTTTCTCTTTCTTTTCTTTCTGTATCATCTGACTATCAAGAGTGGCCCACAGATCATTAGCAGCAGCCTAAGCCAGATGCCATCAGTTCTGATGTCTCCCTGCTCGTCCCTACCAGCGGCAGTTAAGCCAGGTGCCATCAGCATTGGCTTCTGAAGAGTTACATGAGTTCAGAGGTTAGCTTTTCCACAGTCACAAATAGTGCTGGCCCTGAAATGCCAGAAGCTATCCGCTCTTTTAAGAGATAGAGAGGCTGGCCACAGTGTTGCATACCTATAATCCTAGCACTCAGGGAGGCAGAGGGAGGCAGATGGCTGTAAGTTCGAGGCCAGCCTACTCTACAAAGCCAATTCAGGGCAGCCAAGGCTATATGGAAAAAAAAAAAAAGGTTGAAGAGAATTTTAGAGTTTCTTGCTGTGATCAGCACTAATAGCGACAGAACCACAAGCTCTAGTTATTACAGAGCTAAAGAAAGTTCCAGAGTTTGTCAATTGTCTACATCCCACCTCAGTTTACCCTGGTCTTTGACACCCTGGTTCCAACTTCTTAGTTTCTGTTCTATTGCTGTGAAGAGACATCATGACCAAAGCAACTTATAAAACAAAGCTTTTAATTTGGGGCTCGTATAGTTTCAGAAGGTAAGTTTATGATCATTGTGGAAAGAGCGGAGTCAGACAAACAGGTGTGGTGATGAAGCAGCAGTAGTTGAGAGCTAGTGAAGGCTTTAAAAACTCTAAGCCCACTCCCATTGGCACACCTCCTCCAAAAAGGCCATACCTCCTAGTCCTCAACAGTCCATCAACTAGGAACCAAACATTCATACATATGAGCCAATGGAAGCCATTCTCATTCAAACTACCACAAGGTCAGAAGGCAGCTTTTGGGATTTGGATTTTCTTTATCCACTGTGGATTCCAGGACTGAAACTAAGGATATCAAGCACAGCAAGCCCTTTTAGACATACAGCCAACTCACCAGCCAATTTCATTTTTAAATTGTGTTGATACTGTACTGACAGTAAAAAAAAGTAATGTTGGATAAACCACTGATGCTGATTAATGACATGAATTTTACTGGTTATCAGTGTATTCTTTATAATACATATGCTTATTTGTACGAGTCTTTTGCCTTGAGGTGCATATGTGTACCATGAGTGTGGTGTGGTGCCCTTCAGAGGTCAGAAGACATCAGAGCCCTTGGAACTACAGTCATGATGGTGGGAAGGCAGCAAGTGGTGCGAGGTTACAAAGCCTGGTCCTCTGCAAGAGCAGTAAGTATTCTCTCCCAGATTCATCTCTCCAGTCCCTCATTAGCTCACTTCTAGCTGCTAATCACTTGCAGTAAAACAAAACAAAATTTAAATATGCCATCTTCATTTAACATGTATAACATGTATCATTTAACATTGATGAAACAGTAAACATAATGAAATCAAATTCTAACCACAGGATACACTCTAATACTCTGTATGAAAAAACTCAAAGTACTCAATAAGACACGTACATAGAACAATGAGTTCCACAGCTCATGCTGAACTGGGTGTCTTTTTCATTGCTACCATTTTCCTTTTTAACTGAAACAGACTGACAAGACCTAGGGACTTGGCAATATTTTCTCAAAATGAACCAGATAAGCCTGTGATCTCAAAATAATAATAACAACCAGCAATTATCTATAGCCAGTGATAAAATAAAACTTTTCAAGTGAAAACAATTTCCAAAAACTTGAATTTGCCACAGTGAACTCAACTACTTGTTAATGTTTGAATATTTTTCTAATGAAATTTGTGGCAATACTAATTAAGTGATTTAAATGTTTTAAGGAGCAGTGAAATGGCTCCGTGGATACAGGCACTTGCTGTTAAGCAAGTTGTCCTCTGACACTCTGCACATAAAAATAAATAAATAAATGAATGAATGAATGAATATAAAATCAGTGTGGCCCATGTGGTAGAGTACTTGTCTTGGGTTTAATTCCCAGCATAATTGTGGTATGCTGGCACATCTCTGCAATACCAATATTCAGGAGGTAGAAGCAGAAGATGAAAAGTTTAAGGTCATCCTAGGTCAGCTTAGGATGAGAGTCCAAGTTAAAAAAAAAAAGAAGAACTGGGCAGTGGTGGTGTATATCTTGAATTTCAGCCCTTGGGAGGCAGAAGCAGGTTGATCTCAGTTCAAGGCCAGCCTGGTCTACAGAGAGAGTTCCAGGACAACCACAGCTACATAGAGCTATATGAGCACTAGGGAGGCTGACAGGAAAGAACAGAGTATGAGATCAGCCTAGGCTACACAGTAAAATCCTGCCCCAAATGAAAGGATTACTGGGCAATGGTGATGCCCACCTGTACATAATATCTTAGTTACTTTCTACTGCTTTGATACAACACCATAACCAAGGAAATTTATAAAAGAAAGCATTTGATTTGACTTGGCTTACAGTCTCAGAGGATTCAAGTCCATGATGATAGAGCAAAAAACCAGTTCACATCTTGATCCACAACCACAAGGCAGAGACAGTAATACTGGGAATCACAGACATCTCTGGAAACCTTAAAACCTACCCGTGGTGACACAATCCTTTAACAAGGCCATGCCTCTCATTCTTCCCAAACTGTTCTACCAATGGGGAACAAAATATTCAAATATGATAAGCCTATGGGGACTATTCTTATTTAAACTACTACACATCCATTCGTAGCACTCCAGAGATGGACACAGGAGAATCACAAGTTTAAGGGCAACCTCAGCTACAAATATAGTCAGAAGCTAGCCTGAGCTACATGAGACATTGGTTCAAAAACAAAACAAAAACCCCCAATATACACAAAAAGGCAAAAAAAACATGTTCTAGATATTAACAATAGTTATCCAAAGTAGAAAGAATTATTTTTCCTTTTTTTACTGTTATTGAAGTGTGTATGTGCATCTGTATGCCATATTTGTATAGGTGCAGGCACAAGCCAAAAAAGAACATTAGACCCCTTTGAGCTGGAGGTACAGGAGGTTGGAAGCTGTCCAATGTGGGTGCTAGGAACTGAACTCTGGTCCTCTGGAAGAACAGCGATACTCTTAACCACTGAGTTATCTTGGGAGGCAGCCCCCAAGAATTATATTTCCTTTAAATCAAATTTCCTATCATTAGCAAAATATTTGCAAAAAATATAAATGAAAGTTGGGGGTAGGGCTGAATGAAAGAATCCTTGCTTAGTGACTTCAATCTCTAAATCCACTCACACACCCCCAATCCCCCCCACACACACCAAAAAACATAATAAGGATGGACAAGATGTTCCAGCAAGTAGAAATGCTTTCTCAAAGACCTGATGACCTGAATTCAATCCTCAGACCCTCGAAGGTAGAAGAACTGATTTCCAAGAGATGTCTGCCATCCACATGTATGACATAACATTTGAGTGCCCACATTCACATATGCACAGAAAATAAACAATTTTTTAAAGGCACACAGCTTTAGTCCCAGCATTCAAAAGGCAGAGAGGCAACTGGATATATGTATGTTCAAGACCAGCCCAGGCAACAAAGTGAGACTAAGTTTCAAAACAAGCAAAAATAACAAATGGATGGGAGGATTCTTGTAACTGTCATATTCTGATAACTACTGTGAATGTCTTATTGAATAATATTAGTCAAGCATAGCATTGCTGACATTCAAAAAGAATGAAAGCAATTAGAATAGAGCTAGACACTGAAAACAGTTTTTTCAGTGCCTAAACAGTAAGGATCCATGGTCAGGTTACTTGAATAGTAGCTGTTGCAATGTAAGTATTCCCAGACCACATGGCCATTGTGCTTTCCAGTCTTGGCTCTTCTAATGCAGAACTGTAAGTTCTTCTAATTACACCAGCTACTCCATCCATTCCTTGTGAACAGTTTATGACTTCATTTTTGTATATAAGATCACTGCCTGCCTACATTTTTACAAATTTCACAAAGGAAAAAATAGTGCCATAAAGCTTATCTTTTAACAACTCTGAGATTGAATCAATATAGACCCCTCCAGCCACTACCCACCCACCAACACTCTGAAACTAAACCAAAGCTGCCAAATATCCAAATTTCAGTTGTTCTAGCCAGAGTGCATTTTAACAAAATATAATAAAGTGTGCTTTCAAGAATGGATCAGAGCCGGGCAAGGAGGCCCATACCTGTGATCCCAGCACCTGGTTCGGCAGAGGCAGGCAGATCTCAGTGAGTTCAAGGCCAATCTGGTCTTGAGAGAATCCAAGACAGCCAAGGGTACACAGAGAAATCATGTCTTGAAAAAACAAAAAAAAAACAACAAAAAGGATCAGTAGACCTAGACCCCCTCCCTATACAGATGTAGCTGATGGCAGCTCAGGCTTCATTTGGTTTCCCTAGTAAGGGGAGCAGAGGGTGGGGGAAGGAGCGAGGGGAGGTGGGAAAGGGAGAAGAGGGGCTGCCTCAGACATGGACTCTTTTGCCTGCTTTTCGATCACACTCCCCGCCAAGGGCTGCCTCCGTCAGACTACAGGTCCTAATGGGACTTGATGAGCTGGGGTAGGTTGGGTGGGGCTCCCTTTTTCTGAGGAATAAAGGAGGGGGAATGGTGGAAAAGGCAGGGAAGGTGGGATTAGGAAAAGAGGAGGGAATGGGCTATGATCAGGATGTAAATGAATGAATTTTTTAAAACTTATTTTTTCTCAAAATTTAGAATGATTCCCTTACTCTATACCTAATACAGCTAAAAACTACAACTCAAAAAAAGAATGGCTCAGTAGGTAAAAGCACTTGCTGTACAAGCCTGGAGACATGAGTTCAATCCCTGAGACCCATACAGAGGTGGAAGGAGAAAACCAACTCCACAAAACTTGCCCTCTGACCCTGATACACATTTTGGGAACCAAACTCAAGCATCATGCTTGCACATGAACACATGTGCACAAAATAACTCAAAGTATTTTTAACCAAGCCATCAAACTCAGTCAAGTTACCCAACAATGAGAAAGACAATCCTCAGGGGTTCAAACTAGGTAGTGAGGTCAAGTGGTACAACTAAAATTTAGATAAAGACTTGAATGGGAATTTGGAATTTAAAAAACAAAAAAAGCTATGTAACATAATTTTGACAGGCATCCTCCTGAGGCATGTGTGGTGGCCTAAGTCTATAATCGCAACACTTAGGAGGTTAAAAGGAGGGTCATAATTTCAAGGTCATTCCCAGCTACACAGTGAGTTCAAAGCCTACCTGGACTTCATAAAACCAGCCTTAAGAATGAAAAACAAATTCCTCTCGACTAATATTCTAGGAAGGAAACAAAGACTGTCCAAAGTAAGAAGTATAGCTCAGTTTCACACTGGAGACTCAGCAGGAGAGACTGTCCAACTCTATCCTGCAAAATCTCCCCTTATGGGGCACTAACCAATGAAACTACAGTGAGACTACACTGGCAAAGAAACCCACTTAGAGAGCTGACACTACTTGAGCAGGTCTTTGTTTTTGCTCATCTGTGAGGTTCAAATGAAACAGCAACTGTAGCAGCGATAGGACCTCTAGACAAGAGCCAGGACTAAGCCCCTGGGGTCAGCTCATTCAGTCTTCATCCCAACCCCAGGATACTGCTGACCTTACTACATGGATGAGGAGAGACACAGGACTTGTCAAAGGCAGCTAAGTTAGCAAGAGTGGAAAATCTCAGTCTCTCTACATAACTATGGAATCCTATAACCAATGATGTTGGCGGTTCATGTATACAGAACAGACTTAATGGCTACCTCCCTTTATAAAACATAACCAAATAACTAAATGTCTCTCCTCATTCACAGCTCTTCACTTGGAACCTGAAAAGCTTCTGAAAGTACTTTTCTTAACACTTAGTAATAAGCACCAGAATGAGATAGTCTCACTGAAATATAAAATTTATTACATATGGGCTACTAATCCACTAGCTCTACAGAGTCTAATGCCTCAGACCTTAATGAAGGAGAAATATTACAATAAACTCTCATTACCAAAGAGCAGAAACTCCTTTTTCAACTGCTAAGATTCTGTTTATACAAACCTTTACACTTATAAAATATAAGAGGTGCTGGAGGGGTGGCTCAGCAGGTAAGAGCACTGGCTGGCCTTCCAGAAGGCTGTGTTTATTTCCCCGCACGCACAGGCGGCTCCAACCATCTGTACCTCCAGCTCAGGAGATCTCACTCCCTCTTCTGGCCTCTGGGCACCAGACACAAGTGATGCAGATACACACATGTGCCAAAAACACTCATACATGCAAAATAAATAAAATATTTAAGAAGCCAATTTTATAATCCATGTCAGGTACATACAGAGCTATTTTCTGATTGGCCTTCCAAACAAATCTCAAAGATGTTTGACTTAAAGGCTACTCACCCATCCAAAGAGTTATGAAGTAGCCATATGAGTGCTAGAAACTAAACCCAGTTTTTTTTGTATGAACATCCAGTGTTTTAAACCACTAAAGCCATCTCTCTAGCTGTGTAAACCTTACTATTTAAAAGTCTGGTTTAGGGGCTGGAGAGATGGCTCAGAGGTTAAGAACACTTGCTGTTCTTCCAAAGGTCCTGAATTCAATTCCCAGCAACCACATGGTGGCTCACAACCATCTATAGTAAGATCTGGTGTGCAGGCAGAATGTTACTGTATGAATAATAAAATAAATATTTAAAAAAAAAAGTCTGATTTATGCTTTATTAGTTTTATATATGTGTGTATGTATGTATATATCATTTTAGTCAAGGAATAAGAGTTTCTTGCAAGCAATCCTAATGATACAATAAGGTTAGAGTACTACAGATGTAGGGATTATCCTGGAGGTGGCCTTTTCTGTATGTGGGTGCACGCTGATGTAGTTTACTTGCAGTTGTGGGGCTTGAACTTAGGGTTTTATGCCTGCTAGGCAAGTGGTTTACCACTGTACTATATTCCCAGTTCCAATACGTACATTTTCACGACCTCTTCAGTTTTTCTTTTTTCCTATTGTGTGCTCTTTTATAGGTTTGCTTTTTTTCCTTTGGAAACATGAGCCTAGGCTGGCCTCAGTTTCACTGTATAGCCAAGGATGGCCTTAAAATTCTGATCCTCCTGCCTTTTACTTCTCAAGCACTAGGATCACAGGCATGAAACATGCTGACAGCTTTGTCCAGTGCCAGGTTTATGTGGTACTGGTGATCGGGCCCAGAGCTTTGCGCATGCTAGACAAGCCCTCTGTCAACTGAACTACATCCCTAGCCTCAGCTCTCTCATACATAGCAATTTCACTGAGCATTTATTACTATCTGTCTTGTAGTTAAGGCAATCTAGTACCCTTATTTTATGAATGAATATTGAAGTAATTTACCTAAATTCATACAAGCTATGACTGCTAAGACTTCTAACTTCAAATCACGTATCATCCTATATTATGTGTTTGCCCAGAGCTTGAGTTCAATCCCCAGCATGACAACAACGAAGTCACAAAACAATATTGTCTGCCCAATTTGCTGTGTTAGAACAAACTGGCAACTATGAGTGACACCATGTAAGTGCCAAAAAGTTAAGAAAACAAACAGGTTTTATTATCCAATGTTTGCATTCTGTTCAGCACCCTACATATACTTTGCATACTGTAAGTCTCATAACAACCCTTTGGGTAGGCCCTGGTATTCTCATTGCAGGCCAGAAAGCAGTAGCACAGAACTCAGTGCTGTGAAGTCACAGGTTCAAGTGGCCTAGCAATGATTTTAGCTGCACCTCATGCCATAATACCACACTGCTTGCATGGTACCATAGCATTGCTGTTTCCTGATTGATAATAAATGTAAAGATAACTTTTGTGATGAAAATATTTTAATTTTCCTTACAACCAGTCATGGCTGAAGCCCTGGGGAGGCGGTGACAGCAGCAGCTCAAGCGTGTGTGTCCCAGACGAGGAGAACTGAGCAGACAGCCCTGAGGACTAGGCTAGTCACGCTATCCACACCCACTACTAAGCCTTCCCCCTTTCTTTTCTAAGTAAAGGCCCTTGCTAAATAACCCACACTGTCCACTTTCTGACTCCTACTTTAACCTCCCAAGTGGATGAAACTTCAAGTCTGTGTCACCATGGTCACTTCACAATTATAAGTGTCAAATAAGACTAGAGAGATGCCTCAGCAGTTAAGAGCAATAGCTGCTCTTCCAGGGAACATGGTTCCAGGGAACAGCAGTACCACGTGGTGGCTCCCAACCATCTCTAACTCCAATTTAAGGAGCTCTGAGAGCACCAGACATAGACATGGTACATAGACATATATGCATACAAGCCAACTATACACATAAGACAAATAAAATTTAAAAAAAACAGAAGTGTCAAATAATTTAAAGTATCAGCCATCCTCTCTCTTGCTGTCATAGCTGAACATTTTTTTTTTATTCTGATATCCTCGAAGTTACATTTACACTTGCAAGCCTCATTGTACCCTGGAAGACAGATTAACCATCAGGAGAGTGATATATCCTTAAGCAATAACCCTTTATAGGACCACAGAAATCACACAAATATTTTTGTCCTAGGTCTTAAATAATTCTATCAAATCCTGTGTATTAGTTGCAAACTGTGGGCCTGGACAAACTATTAGCAAATGAAAACAAATAACTACAGACACTCTGTCAGAGGTATCACTTCTCATAGGGGCTTTCACTAATCCAAAACAAGACACAAAAGAACAAAAAGCACAAAAGAACTCTAATTACCATCCCATCCCAGAGTCTGATATCCCACCTCACAGGGCACACATGGACTAGGCTCAGTGTGATCACCCCCTCAGGTGATAATTGTTAATAGTAAGGGATTGTACAGGTAGGAACAAATTACAAAGGGGTCCGGTGAGGGATCCCAGCACCTTCGAGGTGGAAGCAGGAGGATCAAGGAGTTCCCAGGTCAACCTCACCTACATACTGAGTTCCATACTAGCCTGGACTGAGACCCTATCTCAATAAATCAAAGGGGGAAAAAAAGCACGTAAATATGACACTTCAAATAGTTTTAAACGTGGAAAGGATCACTGAAGGACTTCTCAAGGGAAAACTTATTTTTTAATTAGCTTTAACAAGTTACAGTGTCTTATGAATTCCCAAGGGGGCTTCCTTGTCAAAAGCAGCAGGAAGAATTCTGTGTTAACACAAGCTGTTCTCATAATGCAAGGTGAGTTGCTTTTAACCAAAACTTGTGTTCTGGAAATAACCAATAGCTGACTCAAACTGTAAGGGCCAATAGAACTGACTGCTAAAAGAACTAAGAACAAAAGCAGGAGTTGATTAAAAATGGAAAAAAACAAAACAAACAAAAACAAACAGGAACAGAACTAGGAGGAGTGATGGAGGAGGGCTGGCAGGCTAGAACCCAGAAAGTACTGACTGCTGGAGATGGATAAATCAAGGCTAGAGAAGAAACAGACTACCTAAAACCAGAATCTGTCTATGCAACCAGACCTTTTCTACAGCATAAACTGAAAGTAAGACCTTGGGGCATGATGGCTCATACTTGTCCCAGCTTTCTGGAGGCTAAGGCACCTGGGGCCAGCCAGAACTTCCGTGTGAGTTCTACCATAGCCTGGGAGAACAGTGTGAGACCCTGTCTCCTAAAAATAAAAAGAAATAAAGCAATGTAAGCTTAGCTCTAGGGAGGTAGAGATAGCAGGGTTAGGAGTTCAAGATCATCCTTGGTGGCATACTGAGTTCAGGCCCACCTGAACTAGGCTCACTCTCAAAAATCAAAAAGAAATGAACTGGCCAAAAGACTAGAGATAATGGTGTGCTCAACTAAGATATAGAGGATGTAGAGGAGGGTTACATAGCAAGGCAAAAAAATGATCCTTAAGGGAAGGATCACAAAATGCATACTGGAAGTACAGACTGCTCAGTGGCTCCTCTGATGTTTTGTTTTTTAATGTATTAACTATTACTTCTCTACTTCTCTGCCTTTGGGCTAAGTGTGAGATGTACCGGGTCATGCTGGAGCACTTCTTTAATCCAAGCAGAGGCAGGGGGACCTCTGAGTTCGAGGCCAGCCTAATCTACAGAACAGGCAGAGAAACCCTGTCTCAAAACAACAACAGAGAAGTAAAATGCATTAACTTTAAATGGGAGTTTATGACATGCACATTATATTTCAAGTTTACCCCCAAAGTGCGATTGGCTACGGCAATGTGTGATCAGTTATGACTAATCAACTCATTGTAAGAGCATCCTCACTCATTCTGTAGGTACAGACTGTCTGGAAGACTCTCTGTTGTAATTCATTAATCTCAGGAGAGTTATATTACAAACACAGAAACAGCCTTCAAAGAAGGGGTCTTTCTCCATTTTTGTACTTGAAATTTATTAGATAAAATTCTATGCCGTGGTGTGTGGAACTAAGTTTTTTAATGCAGGGTCTGCCTTGAAGTAGTATGTCAGATTTTGGGGGGGAAAGGGGACAGTCATCTAGGGTCCAAACTCTATGCAAGGGGAAAATGATTGGGTGTGAACAGGTGGGGTCAGTTCTGGAGAAATCCCCGGTTTATCCTGAAATAATCACAGAGCTCTTTATCTCTGCTATCCACAAACTGGACCATACTCATGGTGTCACTTCCGCCTGTTACTTGCGAAGACAGATGCTTTGCCATAAAAGCCGAAGTTTCTGGAGAGCTGCCCACTGGCACAAATTAGAAAGCCATTCGGACGTCCACCTGGATGAAGTTGAGCGCCACGTCCAGGGCTGGGTTCCCCTTCAACCCTCCCAGTGTAGGAAAAGGAGTGCAGGAAGGAGGCAGGCAGGAACGCCCGAACAGGTCTAGGCCCTTCGCAGCGCAGCGGGGGTTCCTGGGAGCCGCCCCTTCCCAGGCGAGAGCCCAGCCCCACCCGCCCTCACCCGGGGCCGCGACCCCGGGGAGGAGCGGGCGGCCGCCAGCGACCCCGACCGCGGCGTACGCAGGCGCGGCCGCCGCCGCCGCTCCGGCCGGGCCTCCCCCGGAGCAATAGGCTATCGATTCAGCTGCCTGTCGCTAGGAGCCCCGGGAGAGTAAGGCCTACACCGCCCGGCCGGAGCCCCGGCCTCGATTGCACCACTTTCCCCACCCCAGCGGGGGGACCCTGGAGGCAAGTAGGCCCGTGGGGAGGGAGGGAGGCGGAGGAGGCCAGAAGCCCCTGCAACAGGAGCCGCGGATGAAGGAAGGTGATGGGGCCCACCTCCCGCCAGCAAGTCTCGGGGGGTCGTCCCGAACCCCTGCCTCTGGAGCAGCGCATCCAAGTTCAAGCTGGTGTCCCCCCCGGTCTCCAGAGCCCTCGGAACCATAATAAAAACAAGACGCGGAAGAGGCCACCAGTGCTTGAAGGGAGATGGGACTGGGCCCTGAGCGAGCCCGGGGAGGGGGGAGGGGACGCCTCTCAGCCGCCCGTCACCACCCGCCCGACCCCGCTGGCCCCTCGGTGTCCCGCCCTGTCAACGCCGGCCTCCGGCTCCGAGGCCCCCTTTTTTTCCAAGACGCCGAAGACGGGGGGCTCGAGCTTCCCCCCGGCCTCTGGCGCGCCTCGGCCTCTTCCCCGCTGCGAGACGCCCCCCCCCCAACCAAGTGGCCCCCCGCACCTTTTAAACTACGCAGAGGAAGAGTTTGCCATCCAACTTAGTCAAGCCGTAGCCTCGCCCCCATCCCCGGCCCACACTTGTAGGGCAGACATCTGGAGGGACCACTTTGCACTTGAGATAAAGCGCATTAAAGACCTGTCAACCATTTTAGGTCTTTTTTTTTTTTTATAGAAGACATCCTCTCCTTCCCCTTCCTCCTTCCCTCCCCCTCCCTCCCTCCCCCTGCAATGGTATTAATTTCACACTAAATCTTCCCACCGCTGGAAAGGGGTTGGGGAGGGGTGGGGGTGGGGACCCAGGGCAGCGGGAGGATGGCGGGGAAGGGCAAGGGGCAGCTGGAAGGGGACCGGGAGGCGCGGGGAGGGGAAGGAAGTGGGTTGATTTACCTGAGACCAGCCACTGGCCTCCATTGTTGGAGAATTCAATGGCATTGACACAGCCGAAGTGGCCGAGAAGGTCCTTCTTGTAGAGGTTTCTGCAGCCCCGCAGGCGTCTCCTCTGAAAGTCCTGAGTGAGCAGGGGGTCCCCATGCAAGCCCCGCTGGGACAAGAAGCCCACCACTGACCTCATGCTGCCCCCCAGGCCAGTTCTCCTCTTCATGCTGGAACCGCCGCCGCCGCAGCTCGCGCCGCCGCCCCTCCCTCGGCCGCACGCCTGGCCGCCGCTCCCCTCCCGTCCCTCCCCGCGCGCCGCGGCGAGCCGGAGGCTTCCTCAGCCAGCCATGGCAGACGGAGCGAGGTGTGCAGACGGTCGGCGGCGTTCGCGGCTTCCTCACGGTCGCGTCCCTCCCTCCCCTTCCCCCTTAGGCTCCGCCCCTCCTCCGCCTCCTCCAGCAGCTGATCCCCCCCCCCCTCCGCCCCCGGCCCCCAGCTGCGGTCGCGCTTCCGCGGTGCGGGGCCCTTCCGCCGGCCGCCGGGCCCGAGAACGCGGGCGCCAGCCGCCCCTCCCCCACGGACGGCTGTCGGGAGACGGCGGGCGGCGGCTCGCAGCGGCTGCTGCCCGCGCCTAGCCGCGGTTGGCGCTGGACGGCGGCCTCGCTGCACCCCCGGCGCGCCGCACTCTGTGAAGTTGGACACGCGTAACAATCACGGTGGTGGCGGCCCGGCCGCCGGCTCACCCCTCCTTCCCTGGAGGGGGCCAGCGGCTCGCCCGGCGCTGCTCGCTCCCTGTTGGGGTGCCCGGTCCCGGTCCAAGTGAGGGAACCCGGGATTGGGCTAGACCTCTGGAAGGAGGTTGTCTGTGGGTTTTTTTGTTAGTGCACCTGTCCCCTCCAAAAATGTATCACTACCCTTCTATTCACCCAATTCAGTTTTCTAATTCACCCTCAACTTACCCGTTTAAAAAAAAAAAAAAAGGCAGAACTGTTTAGGCTGATAGGACAATTGGGATTGGGGGGAGGGTAGGGGCTGATATTGTAGCTCTGTAGTAGAGCACATGCTTTTAGCATGCTTCCAGCCCTGGGTTCAACCTCAAGTACTAACAATCCCTCATCTCTTCCCACACACCTCCCACCCCACCCCCGAAAAAGTGAGAAGAAAATTGCCAAAAACCAAATTGAGAAAGTTCTCTGTCCATTGGTTCCAGATGCATTTGCAAGCCACAATAAACATTCTGAGAACATAGCAGTATCTTATTTCATTGGTAGTGGTGAGGCCAAAGGTCTTGAGTGTGGAGCCCTGAGGATGCACAGCTGCGAACCAGCAGCGGCAGTACAGGCCAGAAGCAGCTCACTGCCTTTCAAAAGTGCGGGAGTCCCCAAGATGACCTCAGTGAGGAAAATGGGTAAGAACATTTTACCAGGTACGGTTGAAAGTCCCCTTTTCAATGTAGTGCTTTTTCAAGAAACTATCCTCTGTCATTAGTGGCAATTAACTCTTGAAATAGGCAGGTGTCAGGTTTGCCCTTTGAGTTTAGCAGGAATTATATCCTCAGGACCAGAGATGGCACAGGACTGGTTGAATACAACCACTGATGAACAATGGACTAAAGAAATTCTTGAGATAAAGATGAGCTGAACATGGAAGAGATTCACCTATCAAGCAAAATTATTCTTTTGGCAAGTAGTTTGTTTGAAAGTTCATATTATAACATTCTAAACTTACTAGAAAGTCACCAAATTTAAAAATGAGAATTCTAATGAAATATACTACCTCCAACAGGAAAATATATGCTTGCTTTTTTTTTTTTTTTTAAATTTTATCCTGTGAACACTGGAGTGCATGCATGTAATTCAAGGAACTGGGAAGTAGAGGTAGGAGAATCAGTTCAAGGTCAGTCTGGGCTACAGGAGACCTTGTCTCAAAGTACCAATGGCTGGGCAATGGTGGCTTATACCTTTAGTCCCCGCAGAGGCAAGCAGATCTGTGAGTTTGAGGCCAGCCTGGTCTACAGAGCAAGTTCAAGGACAGCCAGAACTACACAGAAAAACCCTGTTTCTCCCTGACAAAAATAGTAAAAGTTTTGTGCAATTATTGCTAGGTTATTTCTCATCTCAGTTCCTTTGCTTGACATACTCAACTAGACATTTTAAAAGGGCCCTCTGGCTCCTTTGAATTAACAGGCCATTATTTATTCCTGCCTTGTTTGCATAGGGTAAGGGAGAGGGGCCTAATAATGACTCGTCTAAAGTGGCCTTTAACTGTGTCAACACATAAGACATACCCTCTTCTCCCCCTCTTAAGTACATAGTTTAATCCACAATTTTAAATATGACTCTTTTCTCCCCCCCAACCAATCCCTGGAAAACCTCAGCCTAAAAATAGTTCAGGATCTGGTCACAAGCTAGCTCAATTCTAGGGCTTTGCTGGAAAGTTTTCTAACTGTTTAGGGATCAACTGGAGTAAAGATGTAGGACTACCTCATCTTTACCATACAGCTATTACCATACAGCTATTTTGGACAGATTTTATTATCTCTTTTTGACAAATTTAGGGATTGAATCTAGGACCTTGTGCATGTTAGGCAAGTGCTTTACCCCTGAACTACACCCTCAGTTTCTCTGGATTATCCCTCTTTGAATAAATAGGGTTGCCAGAGAAAAAGAAAAGACATTCATTCAGTTCAGTATGAATTTCAGATATATGGTGAATTGTGTTTTAGTGTTAGTGTACCTATGAACTATTGGGCACACACTTTTAAATAATTATTCATTGGTGGGATTTTTGTTTCTGTTTTTGTTTTGACAGGGTTTCTCTGTGTATCCTTGGCTGGGATCAAAGGCGTGTGTGGCACCACGCCCAGCTTAATTATTCATTGTTCTTCTGAAATTCAGACTCTTTCGGAATCCTGTAATTATTTGCTAAATAAGCTCTACCTATAACAACTGACTTCAGGAGGTGAAGCATCACATTATTTACATGCCTATATTAAGAATATAAGAATGTAGGGGCCTGGAGAATGTAAAATGTAGGGGCTGGCCGCCCAGACTACTGGCTACTCTTGCTGAGGACGCACAACCAATTCTCCCCATTCACATGGCCACTAACAACCAGCTGTAACTCCGGTTCCAAGAAACTTGATGCCCTGTCCTACCAGCCCAGTTTTGTTTTTTGGGTTTTTTTTTTCGTTGTTGTTTTATTTTATTTTATTTTATTTTTAGCTGTGCTTTGTGTTGCATGCCTTTAATCCCAGCATTCAGGAGGCAGAGACACACAGAGCTCTGAGTTCAAGGCCAGCCTGTCTACAGAGTTAATTCAGGACTACACAGAGAAACTGTGACTCAAAAAAAAAAGTACCCTAATGTTTATCCTTTAGGGCCCACTTGTCAATGTTTCTCATAACTTTAACTCCTGTGACACACTGACCTTTATAGTAAGCCACCATACCCTGCTCTGGAGCTGAGGATTCTACTGAGGCCTCCAGCCTGCAAAACTGCACCCCAACTTTAAATATACTCAATGAAAAAGTACCATTATATAGGGTTACATAAGGCTGTTTTCATACAGGTATATATAAGCTTTTAGAAAGTAATGATAACTATGTTTTGAGTTTGAGGTTTTATTGAGACAGGGTCTCACCATGAAACCCATGCTGACCTTGAAGTGTCACAGATTACAGGATTACAGATGTGATGTCAACATGCCAGGTGATATACTTGTTGAAAAGTAAAAATGACTTCGCTATAATCCCAGCACTACAGAAGTGGAGACAGGAGGATTGCAACAAGTTCGGGGCCACTATACTCTACATAGTCAGTTTTAGGGCCGCCAGAACCACACAGAGACCCTAGCAAAACAGATAAACCAAACAGAAAACATGCCATGACGGAAATACTTTTAAATATCTTTTTTCAAAATGTCCTTTGGAACAGCTTTTGAAAAGCAGTTGTTTTCTCACTTGTCAAAATGCCAACCCTACATTGGAACAGAATTTAAAAATATTGTTTCTTAGTGTCTGCAAAGTAGTGTACAACTGACAGCTGCCTTATTATTGCTCACAGAGCCAGCAGTCTGTTAACGTATGACTCTTTGTAAAAGCACAAGTTCTTTATAAGTTCTGACAATTATCTTAATACTGGGCAAGAAACAGCTATCACAGCCCTGGATGAAATCAGTCCCTTCATGATCAGCCAGTATCTCACTGTAGATAAGTGTATTACAGCGGATCTCAACCTTCCTAATGCTGCAGCCCTCTAATACAGTTGAAAAACTGTTGTGGTGACCTCCAACTATAAAATTATTTTGTTCCTACTTCATAACTGTAATACTTTAATCAATCATAATGTAAATATCTGATACACAGGTATTTGATATTTACATTTGATTCAGCCCACATGTGAACAACTGCTGTGGTAAAGATCTTGCTGCCGGGGGCTGGAGAGATGGTTCAGCGGTTAAGAGTACACACTGTTCTTGCAAAGAACCCAAGTTCAGTTCACAGCACCTATTTTGGATGTCTTTCAACCCCCTGTAAGTCCAGATTCAGGGATTCCAACATCCTTTTCTGAGGGCACTGTGATCATGTGCATATAGTTAAAAATATAGTCTTCTAAGGAAGAAAGAAAAAATCCTACTATGTAAGATTTACATTTATATAAAAAATTAACATCAATTCTTGCCCCCCTCCCCAAATATTGCTTGGGGAGCACTAGCCCCTATTGTTTTTAACAAAATCTCAAACGTTCTATTTTACCAATCAGACTCAGGAGCCAGAAGCTGGGTGAAAGCCTGGTAGCTCAGAGAGGCAGAGAGAGCACCCAGGTGACCTTTCTCCTCAGCCAATGTCCCAAAAGAAGGACTGTTCCTTCCCCAGGCTGTCTCAAAAAACCCTCAGACTGGGTCTGGAGAGATGGCTCAGTGGTCAAGAGCACTGGCTACTCTTCCAGAGGACCTGGGCTCAATTCCCAGCACCCACATGTCAGCTCACAGCTGTCTGAAACTCCAAGATCCAACACCCTCATACCGACAAAACACCAATGCACATAAAGTAAAAATAATTTCTTAAAGCCCTCAAACTACACATCACTCTTTCCATCCTCCTGACTTCCTTTTACTCTGTTTTTTTCCTATGTTTACTCCCTGTCAACTGGTTGCTTGCTCCACCTCTTGACCTGTGGTTGACTTTACTTCATCCTGTTTACAATATTCAAGCTGAAAGCTCTTGGATTAAAGGTGTGTGCTAGGGCTGAGCCACACCACAAGTAGAAACAGTTTTTCTTTTTTTCCGTAAACAACATAATCTCGGGATTCACAGTGTGATCAAGTATCCTGCAACATTGCTCCCTTTTTGTCTAAATAAAAAGGAAAGATTTTAACTCTAACACAGTAAAACTATTTACAATAATAGTTTACAATAATTTCCGCCAAGCTTTCTGCAATTTCCAGCTTGGTTGTATTTGGCAATCTTAGCATTAAGGGGTTTGTTGTTGTTTTGAGACAGGGTTTCTCTGTGTAACCTTGGCTGTCCTGTACTCCCTTTGTAGACCAGGCTGGCCTCAAACTCACAGATATCCAGCTGCCTCAGCTTCTCAGAGTGCTGGGATTACAGGTATGGTCCAATGTGCCCAGCTCTATTAAGTATTTTTGAGTTCAAAGTTCTGCAAAATGTTTGCATCCATCTCCCATGAAGTCATAAATTTGAATGTCCGTAGTCCGAAGCTGACCTTTGGGTGGTGTTTGTCAGCTTAGTGGTAATCCTGGCTACGCAGAATACAGCAATCAACCCAAGCGTGTCCACTGTTTGCACGGTTTGCACAGTTTTGCCTCATGGTTAGCTTTACCATCATCCAGTTAGTCACTGCAGGGCCCCAGCATCTTCTTGGAGACCTCAAAGGTTACCGTTAGGGATGGCAGAAAACTTAAACATTTTCAATGCCGTATGCAGCAGATGTCCAGAAGATTTGAGGACCATAATTTATTAAGTACAGTACATCTGAGGTACACAAATTTTGTTCCTACTTCAGACTCAAACCTCAAAACACATACAGGAAGGTAAATGAAGCTTGTTTCTAGAATTAGTACTCTGTATAACTACTAGTATCAATGCAGAAGCTTTATATATACATAATAATCTCACAGATTTATGCTTATACCTTAAGATAAGGTATATTATATTTATAGCTTAAGAAAAGTTTTAAAGAGTAAAGTGAAAACCAAAAGATGATTAGATTAGTGGCAATAAAACAGTCCCTTATGTTTCGTTTTTGTTTTGCGCTGTCCCATACCAGGTGGCTCTTCTGATATGAGACAGAGATTGTGGATTTTCTTTTAGCAAGCTTAGGCGGGTTTGAATAGGGAGAGAGCCATATTGTCACTGTAAAGCCAGCTTTAATTTTTGATTGAACTGGGACCACATAAAGACCATTTGCCATTTACGTCTGCAGAGGGCAGCAGAGACAAGCTGGAGGTGGGGACCACTCGGCCAGTTCACTCTTTCTTGAGACTTTTTCTCTTGATGATTTGTTCTTTTTCTTCAGATGTTTCATTTCTTTCCAGTGGTCTCCAGATTCCTTAGTTGGATGCTTTTGTTGTCCTGGAAAGATAAAAGCAAAACCCTGCCCCAACTCTAATTCTGGGGGGTTCCTTTTTGGCAGGTTTGACCTTTCCTAGGGCATGTGTTTTTTGGCAACAGAGAAAGTGTTATCTTTCAATTGAAATTAAAATTTTTTTTAAATGTTGAAGCTAAATATACCTTAGTATGTGTGGATAAATACACCAATATTCCCCTTTCTCTTTATATGTGAATTTAGGTTTATTTATTTCTAGATCACAAAGGACATTCGCTTTGAATTTCAGCCTGCCTTTTATGGTTGGCTTTTGAATTTAAATCACTGTAATTATGTGCCTGCTTCTGACTCCCAAGTGTTGGGATTAAAGGTGTGAACCACGGCTTGGCTATTAGTTGCCCTTCTAGTGACCCTGTAGCAGGTTTTAATAATAATCTATACATATGGCCTGTGGTTTCTCTAGTGTGCAAGCATACCAAGTAGGAGCTGAATGTGAGATTTGTCCCGGGGTGGTGGGATTACGGGCATTGCAATGCCACTGCCTTGTTCACTGTAACTCTAGAATTTAGCAAACGGCTAATTTATAGATCCACGTGTTTCTGCTGGGATTAAAGGCATAGGCTACCACCACCTTACTCAAATACTTTATGTTAGCTCTTACTCCAACTTTTAGAGATTTAGGAAACAAGTTTGAACTGTAGTAACCTTTTGAATTTACTTTAAAATTTTTAAATCTCTTACCTGTGGTTTTTAATATCAAACCAAAAAATACCTTTTTTATTTAACAAGAAAACTAAGATTATATCCAAGATGGCATAGGCCACTTGGCAATCTACCGTCTAACATTCTAACATGGAATCAAGACACATCATGGTTTAAGAAAACCCATTTTTCTCTTCATGCCAGTAAGGCAAGTGTGGCCTGTGGTAAATTATCATTCAAAATATTATTTATTTTTCATGCCTGATCAAATGAAAGGCATTTGTTAGTCTTTATAAGTTAGTTTGGACTGAATGATTAAGCTGTTGGATGAACTATTGCCTCTCGTTCAGGAGATCTCTCCTGTTCAAACCTAATCTTTATTAATTTTGATGGTATCCACAGCCTTTCTTCTGTGGAAACAAAAGACAAAACCTCTTCCCCAACATAACACTCCAGGTTTCCATTCTGAGGTCAACATATCTTTAAAATATATAGGTTGATTTAATTCAGCAGGTTCCCCCACACTTCCCAATGTCTCTCTGCAGCTGTTGTTTCTTTTTCATTAGCATTTAAAGGATTTAAAGTTAATAGAACACTATGAAATCTATCTCTGGGGGTCGTTAGTACCCCTTTCTATTTATTAAGCATGTCTTCTTAATGTGCAATTAGATCTTTCTATAACTGTCCTATAGGATTATGTGTTATACTTGTAATATGCAAAAAACCTTTCATCTTACTAGAGACGTGTGCTGGAGCACTGTGAGTTTTACTTTGTACAGTTATCCCCATAATAGCCAAGGCTTCTAATAACTGTGTAAATACAGAATCGGCCTTTTCACAACTTAAAGCCCATTGAAATCCTGAATACGTAACTACAGTATGGGTGCACATACTTTAAATTTCCAAACTCTGCTAAATGAAACACATCCATTTGCCAAATTTCATTTCTTTGGATACATTCTGGGTTACTTCTTACAGGTAATAAAGTTTGTTTATACGAAAAACAAGAAGGCCATTTCCTTATAATTTTGCAGGCATATTGCCAAGTGATAGAAAAATCTTTCTTCAACTCTTTGCTGTTAACATGGTGTAACTTATGAAATTCTGAAGCTTCTAGCACATTTCCTATTAATAGATGATCAATTTCATCATTACTTTGTGCAAGAGGGACTGGTAGACTTATATGGTATCTGATATGTGTTGTATATACAATGGATGATTTTTATTTATTATTTGTTGTAGTTGAATAAATAGCAAAGTTAATTCTGAATCATCTGGAGTAAGTTCAGTGATTTCAATGTGTCAAACAGGTCTTTCTACATACTGAGAGTCAGTAACTGTATTAAGATATTCAGGAAAATCTAATAATACCATAAGAATGGCATACAGCTCTGATATTTGAACTGAATCATAAGGGATTTGAGCCACTTTACTTATTTTTCCTGACTTATAACCTGCCTTTCCTGATTTATTTGCATCAGTATAAAATGTAGGAACTCCAGAAATTGGTATCCCTTTTACTATATAAGAGAGAACCCAATTAATTCTTTATATAAACTGAAGTCTTTTGCTTTGAGGATATTTGTTGTTAATCTGACCCAAAAATCTTACTGCAAGCTCTTTGCCAGTGTTCTTTTTTTTTTTTTTTTTTTTGCCATAATGAGGCAATTTCAGCTTTAGTAAAAGAAAAAAGTACCACAATTTCTGCTGGGTCTATTCCTACTAATTGATGAAGACTCATTTTTCTTTTCAGAATCAATTCAGAAACCTTTTTCTACATAGGTCTTTAATTTTTTGCTCTTTGTGTGCTAAATATAACCAGTCTGAGATATTATCCTCTCTCTGCATAAGAATTCCTGTGGGAGAGTGAATAGAAGGTAGAATAACTAAAAACAATCCAGCTTTGGATCCAAGTGATCCACATGTGCATCCTGTAGTTTCTTTTCTACTAGAGCCAATTCTCTTTCAGCCTCAGCTGATAATTTTTTGAACTATTTAAGTCCTTATCACCTTATAAGGTTTTAAATAAATTACTTAGCTATTGAATAATCAACCCAATTGTGGGCTATAACCAGTTAATATAATATCTCCCAGCAATTTTTAAAAATCATTAGGAGTTTGTAATTGATCTTTACTGATTTGTACTTTCTGTGGTCAAATATTCTGTAAACCAATCTTATATACTAGATAATTGATAGAATCTCCTCTTTGTATTTTTTTTTCAGGAGCAGTTTATAATCCCCAAGTAAAGTAAAGTTCTCTTTACTTCATCAACCTTTTTTTGTAAGCTATCTGCATCTGAATCAGCCAGTAAGATATCATCCATATAATGATAAAATTTTAGATCAAGGAAACTGTTTACAAATTATTTATAATGACTGTTGTACAACATATTGGTACAAGGCATAACTATTTAATATTCCTTGTGGTAATGGGGGCTGGAGAGATGTCTTAGCAGTTAAGAGCACTAACTGCTCTTCCAGAGGTCCCGAGTTGAATTCCCAGCAAGCACATGGTGACTCACAACCACCTATACTTGGTCTGATACCCTCTCCTGGCATGCAGCTATACATGCAGATAAAGCACTCACATACATAAAATAAATAAAATCTTTTTAAAAAGTGTTTCCAATGATGTCTCTTATTGGACAACTATTTAAGTAGGCCCTGAGAAAGCAAACCTTCCCCTATCATGCTTATGCAAAGGGATTATGAAAAAGCAATCTTTTAAATCAATTACTATCAAAAGCCATCACTTAAGTAATAAAGAAGACAATGGGATTCCAGGCTTTAAAGAGCCCTTTTGGCTGAATCATCTTATTTATGGCTCTTAAATCTGTTAACATTCTCCATTTTCCTGATTTCTCTTTTTATAACAAACACAGGGGAGTTCCATGGGCTGGTAGACTTTTCAATGCACTGAACATTTGGCTGTTCTTGTACCAACCATTATACTGTCTGTAATTTTTGTTATATGTTCCACCCATGTCAGTTAGGGTTTTTGTTTGTTTGTTGTATTTTTGTTTTGTTTTGTTTTGGTTTGGTTTTTCCAGACAGGGTTTCTGTGAGTAGCCTTGACTGTCCAGAACTCACTTTGTAGACCAGGCTGGCCTCAAACTCACAGATCCGTATGCCTCTGCCTCCCTAAGTTCTGGAATTACAGATATGCGTGGCCGTGCCCAGCTAGTCAGTATTTTATATGTATTATATATACAATGTTCTGTCTGCATGTGTACTTGCATGCCAGAAGAAGGTACCAGAGCTCATTATAGATGCTTCTAAACAACCACATGGTTGCTGGGAATTGAACTCAGGTCCTCTGGAAGAGTAACCAGTGTTCTTAACCTCTGAGTCATCTCTCTAGCCCCAGTTGGTCATTTTAAAGGCAGAGATGTTGGTACCTTTGAAAGACCAATGGCTATTGTGTCCTGCTTATGGACAACCTGGACAGTCTGTGACTGTTCTTAATAATACCTTTTAATATTTTTCTCAGAAACATTATTTTATGGTTTGCTTCTGAAATTGGAGGAATGTTAATCTGTGTTTTCCACTGCTGCAACAAATCACATTGCCATAAATTTATGGCCATATTAGCCACAAATGGCTTTAATTTTCCTATTTGTCCTTCTGGTCCTATACACTTGACCCATCTTGTACTTTGTTTTATCTGAGATAAAAGTTTCATTCCCTAGAAGCTGAATAGTTACCTCCTGAAGAGGTCAATCTGGATGCCAAGATTTTGGTGAAATTATTGTTACATCTTCTGTGTCTACTAGACTTTTAATTGCAATGCCAGTTATTTGTATTTTTAACTTTGGTGTCTGACTATTTATAGCACTTTGCCTAAATACTTGTTTTCTGGTCTCCTGAATTTTTTGTTTTATCTACTAAAGCTGTTCTGTCCTTGATTACATCCAGAGCAATGTTTTTTTTTTTTTAAACAACAGACATTAAATATTTTTATTGCTCTGTGGATGAGTTTCTCCAATGCTGACAGGGAATAATTGAATCGAATTTGGTATCAGGCCCTTCGAGAGGCCTCTTAGGGCATTTCCCGATGGTGAAGGGAAATGTCCCTTGTTCATCTGCATTCATTAGTCCAGTCCAGTGCCGGCCTTTGCCATACCTTCTGCCTACTCCAGAAGGCTAGGCCCTTCTTTTTGGATAATTCTAGAAAACAAAAACAAAAACAAAATATTGTTCCTAGAAATACCTTGCCTACAATCCCTTTTAAATGGTGTGGTTTACCACAATTAAAATATCTGACATTTTGATTTTTCTTAAACCTTTTAGAAATTACTTCTATCAGAATAGCATTATAAATGTGAGATCCAATATGAGCTATATTTCTAATCCATTCATGTATTGGTGCTGATATTGCCTTTAAAGGCCTTATCACTTTTTTGCATTATGTATTAGTGTTTTCAAAATCAAAGATTCAATTAATATTGTCTGGCTTTTGAATTTGATTGTATTCTATTTATAGATGAAGTCAATCTTTGCAAAAAAAAATTAGTGTAACCTTCTTTTGGGCCTTGTATAATCTTAGTAAATGTCTCATACTTCTTTCCTGATTCTTCAACCTTGTCCCAAGCATTTAGAGCTGTATAAATGACATAGCACCAAGGTGTGATTATCAAATTCAAGCTGCCCTTGTAACTCAGCCTATTGTCCTTCACCTAGCAACTGATCCTGGAGAGTATTAATACCTCTAGCCTTATGTTTTTGTTCTATGGCCCAAGCTTCCTCTTTCCACCATGTTCACCATTGTAACTGAGGACCAGCTTTCCAATATTGCTGTTGCCAAATCTTTCCAGTCTTGGGGATAATTCTGTTCTGAGTTGTCCATGAATTTAATATCTGCTTCACATAGGATGAATGCATACAATATGAAACAATAGCTTCCTTAAATCTCCTCAAATCTAATATGTCTATAGGATTCCATTTAACTTCTTCATAACCTTGGGGGTACCTGTTGTCTCCTGGTAGGTCTTATATAGTAACTGGATGAACTAAGGTTGAACCTTGGACTGCCCCTGATCAGTTTTATCATGTGGTGATGTGGTAGGTTCTTGTCTAAATTTTTTGTCTGTGACTGAATATTTTTCTAATTTTTTTCTCCCTTTGGTTTTTTGAGACAGGGTTTCTTTGTAGAGCCTTGGATGTCCAGGACTTGTTTTGTAGACCAGGCTGGCCTTGAACTCACAGAGATCTGCCTGCCTCTGCCTCTCTGAGTGCTGGGATTAAAGGTGTGTGCGTGCCCAGCTTTCTTATTTTCATTTATAAGTCTTTCTAAAGGCTTTTATCTTATCAATCCACCTTTCCTATTTGACACACAAACCACTATGGCTATTAAATATAAAATATCAATTACCAGACTGACAGTATTTATAATTGGCATTATGTCAATCTCAGTTGAGTCATTTATCTTTTCATTTCATGATTCTATTATATATATATATATATATATATATAATATATATATATATATATATTCTCAGATCTCAGTATAGATAGTTGTGAGGCACGATGTGGTTGCTGGGAATTGAACTCAGGACCTTTGGAAGAACAGATGGTGCTGTTAACCAATGAGCCTTCTCTCCTGCCCCTCCTGATTCTATTTTCAAGCCATCTAAAGTAGTGCTACTTACTTACTTAAATCTTTCCTTGAGAACTTCCCAGATGATTTACCAATCTGATGGCTTCTCAGTTTGTCTGCAGCTATTGTGATTTCTCTGTCCATATGGTCATGCCAGGCATTGGAGTGCCAAATGTTTCTAAACAAAATCTGAAACATTGATTTTTACCAATAAAGACAAGTGAGCTGGATGTTGGGGTGAAATCCTGCTAGCTCAGAGAGGCAGAAAAAGCACCCAGGTGACCTTTCTCCTCAGTCAGTGTCCTAAAAGAAGGAATATTCCTTACCTTCAACATCTCAGAAAACCTCAAACTGAATGTTTCTCCCTTTTACTTCCTGTGTGTCTCTCTACCTGTGTCTTTCTGAGTTCCTCTTGCTCTCTATGGTTTTTTCCTATCTTCATTCCCTGTCAACTGGTTGCTTGCTCTACCTCTTAACCTATGGTTGACTTTATTTAATATTGTTTACAGTATTTAAGCAGAAAGCTCTTGAATCAAGGTGTGTGCTTGGGCTGAGACACACCACAACTAGGAACAGATTTTTTTCCAGTAACAACACAATCTCAGGATTCACAGTGTGATCAAATTTCCTGCAATGTTCCTCTCATCTGTGCTGTAACTCTTATGTTTCTCAAGAGAGCAAAATGGCTCAGAACCATCCAGACAAAACAGGGATGATAACATCTATATAGTAGACAGCAAAGCTGAATCATTTTGTCTTTTTCTTAGACTTAAAAACTACTGTAGGGCTGGGGAGATGGCTCAGTGGTTAAGAGCACTGGCTGCTCTTCCAGAGGTCCTGAGTTCAATTCCCAGCAACCACATGGTGGCTCGTAACCATCTGTAATAGAATGATTCCCTCTTCTGGTGTACATGAAAACAGAGCGCTCATGTACATAAAATAAATAAATTCATTTTTGCAGGGCAGTGGTGGTGCATGCCTTTAATTTCCATCACCTGGGAGGCAGAGGCAGGTGGATCTTTGTGAGTTCGAGGCCATCCTGGTCTACAAAGCAAGTCCAGGACAGCCAGGACTGTTACACAGAGAAACCCTGACTTCAAAAACCAAAAACACAAACAAAACTACTGTAACTGGGTGATGGTGTTGGACACCTTTAATCCCAGCACTCGGGAGGCAGAGGCAAGCAGATCTCTATGAGTTCCAGGCCAGCCTGGTCTACAGAGGGAGTTCAAGAACATCCAGGACTACACAAACAAAAGCAAAAACCCAAATAAACAAAAAATTACTGTAATCTGAAACGTCAAAGGCAGACCAAAGAAGATTGGAACTCTTGTGAGTCACTAATAGTCACTTCAAAGTTACATATACTTGTCCTTCATAAGACCCTCAAAAAGTCTTTAAAGAAGTCAAAGCTAAGAGAAGAAAACCCGTAGCACTTTGTTGACACACAACTCTAATTCCAACGTTCAGAATGAGACAGGAGGATGGCATGTTGGAAACCAGTCTGAGCTATTATAGTGACTCCATCTTAAAAAAACCAATACAAGAAAAAGTTTTTGCCAATCTATGATAATGTTTCTAAAGCTTCATAGATGGAGTACACTTCAAAGCCCTTGTCCTCAGCCTTGACCCCTCTGTCATTCTTCAAGGATCACAAAGTAGAGATCTGCCTGAATTTAAGATCTCCCCACTACAAAACTCCTCTTATCTAAATACCACTTCATCAAAGAAGCTTCCCCCATTTGATCTCCTCAGAGGCATGTTCCATTACTTATCTGCCTCTGCCTTCTCCACTATGAAAATATATTTGTATGTTACTGGCCTTCCTCCCAAAGTTAGTATGTTCAGATAATTCCAATAATTAAAAAAAAAATGTTTAGCATACTTTAATCCCAGCACTAGGGAGACAGAGACAGGTGGATCTCTGTGAGTTTCAGGCTAGCCAGCACTACACAGTGAGACTTT
This sequence comes from Pachyuromys duprasi, assembly GCA_028658305.1. Lineage (NCBI taxonomy): Eukaryota > Metazoa > Chordata > Mammalia > Rodentia > Muridae > Pachyuromys > Pachyuromys duprasi. The sequence goes on along the minus strand of CM053765.1, from coordinate 32,254,300 downwards.
GTCTCAAAAAAAGGGGGGAGGGTTGTGGTGGGGTTGTGTGGGTGGTAGGTGCGGATATGGTTCAGCAATTGAAAGCACTGATAGTTCTTTGACAAGACCAGAGTTCCATTCCCTTCTCCCACATAGTAGCTCCAACTTTGTGTAACTCCGGTCCCAAGAGATCTGACAGTGCCCTCTTCTGGCCTCCAGGGGTATCAGGCATGCACCTGGTGCACAGACACATGCAAACAAAACACATAGATATACTTTTGTGGGGGAAAACCTAAGGATTTAAAGGAAATGAAGGAGAAGCCCTTTTAGATATTCAGGTGATGGCAAGCACCCTTACCAGGTCAGCCATCTTGACAGCCTTGGGATGATCACTGTAAGCAGAGGAAACATCCACTGAATAGTAAGAGTATTCATACACAGGTGATACCACTTACTTCCCAGCTGAATATGTGGAAGTTTAAAGAATAACTGCAACATCAACCATCGCCAGAAATGTTTACTGTAAAATCAGAAGGAAGGCCTCTGGGCCTTTCTAAGGTAGAGAGCATGTATCAAAGCCTGTTTTTACTCGGGACATCTGAGAAGACGGGGAAGAGGTGGGATCCTCAATATCCCTTTCAGAGGGATGATACCAGTGGACCTAACTTCCACTCACTAGGCTCTACCTCTTACAGGCTCTACTTTGGCACCAGCCTAAAGACTAAACATTCAATATAGGGGCTTTTGGAAGGCATTCTATATCCAAGTAATAGTGATCTCTCTCTCATACACACATTCTCCTTCATAGTAAAAATAAACATATAAGCCAGGCACAGTGGCACACATCTGTAATCCCAGCACTCAGGGAGGCAGAGGCAGGCAGATCTCTGTGAGTTTGAGGCCAGCTTGGACTACAAAGGAAGTCCAGGACAGGCAAAGCTACACAGAGAAACCCTGTCTCAAAAAATCAAAATGAAAAACAACCAAACCAAACCAAAACAACCCCACATATATACGTATATCTGTACACATACATTATACATATATACATATGTGTGTGTCACATATTTTCCTTTTCTCACTAGCTTCTTTTTGTTTTTGTCCTGGAACTCACTGTGTAGCCTAGGCTAGCCTCTAAACTACAGTTTGCCTACATCAGCCTACCAAGTACTAGGATTACAGGCCTGGTATGTTAATTTGCTTTTTTCCCCTGAAAGGTTCTCACTATGAAGCCTTGGCCGGCTTAGAACTCACTATGTAGACCAGGCTGGCCTCAATTCACCTCTGTGATCCTGCCTCTCCCTGCTGAGATTAAAGGATGATGCCACTATGTCTGGTCTGGAGCAAGATTTAAATAGATTTGTTATCATGGAAACCTCACCAAGTAGAACCAATATATGTGGTCCCAGTTGTCACCGTGGAGACATGAAGAGGTCAAGCCTGCAAAAGAGGTAACTGGAATTGAATGACATGATCCCAGGGAAGGCCAGCCAGGAATGCAGGGCACCATGTAGCTCGATTGACCTTGAACTTGAAATCCTCCTTCGTTTACCTTCTAAATGCTGGGTTTACAGTGTACAACATTTTACCCAGTCTCCACCACAAGTTCTGTGGAAAATTTTTCTCATCCTGGCACTTTGAGCAGTACTATTCTAATAATTATTTAGGACATCCGACTTGGAATGGAGATTTAAGGTCATCATTCTGTAAAATGAAAAAACAAACAAACAAACAAAACATCAAATATGAACTAGAATGCAATTTTATTATGAGATATGACTTGTAGTTTTCTTCTAGGAAGAAATTTAAATTTCCCATAAAATCCCCTACACATTTCTAATAAACTAATGGGATTAAAGTTTCTAAGAAATTAGTTGCTTATTCACTTGCCTTTCTGTTAAGACTGTCATAAATGACATTTGTCATATATTCCTTTTCTAATCAAACGGTGATGATTTCTTCTAATCACTTCTGCCAGGTTAGGCAGGAGCAAGTGCCTTGGGAAAGGCAGAGAAACAAAGGAGCCAAGAAGACAGTAGTTGATCAATTTCCCAAGAAAAACTTATGCCACGAAAGTACTAGCCATGTCTGAGATTAGAAATACTAAAGAACAGGACTAGAGATATAGCTCAGAGGTTAAGAGCACCAGCTTTTCCTACAAAGGTCGTAAGTTCAATTCCCAGCAACCATGTGTGGCTTATAACCATCTATAATGAGGTCTGGAGCCCTCTTCTGGCATGCAGGCCCACATGCAGGCAGAATACTGTATAAATAATAATAAATAAATCTTAAAAAATACAAGTATTAAACAAAATACAAGAACAAGTATTCAAAGCACCAAAATTGTATCTGATGGCCTCAGAGGTTGTATTTAAGGTAAGCTTTCTAGATATACAGAATAGTATTATCTGTATAAGTTGCACTTAGAAAATTCAAGCTAGGTTTAGGCGTAGTGGTACACACCTTTTCTCTCAGCACTCAGGAGGCAGAGGCAGGTAGATTTCTGAGTCCAAGGCCATCCCTGTTAGCATGAGTTCCAGGACAGCCAAGGCTATATAGAGAAACCCTGTCTTGAAAAACCAAAAAGGAAAATTCAAGCTAGGTCTGGAGAGAGGGCTCAGCAGTTAAGAGCACTGGCTACTCTTCTAGAAGTCCTGAGTTCAATTTCCAACACCCATCTAGTGGCTCACAGCTGTCAGATGCCCTCTTCTGGTGTACATAATCAAATACATATTTTTCTAAAAATGGAAAAATAAAATTTCAGTTAATTGCTGAACATGTTCAGGGCAAAAACAATCTAATTGACTTCCACAGCATGGATCTTAATGTGTTGCCAGGACAAAATATTATTTCATGGTCAGAAAATAGGAGCCCATAATGGAATCTCATGTTCATGTCAAGGCAACTGATGGGTTTTGCTTCATCTGTTCGGTGTTGGTTTTACTTAAAACAAACAGTGTACAGCAACAGCAGGTCTGCCAGATCCAGAAGATGATGGAAATCATGACCCCAGAGGTACACATGGCTTCAAAGAAGTGGCTAGTAAACTGACTGCAGACAGCATCCAGGAAATGGAAGAGGACCGCCAGAGGTATTCTCTTCACTTTGTTTCCACTGGAAAAGTAAGTGCTGAAGATATCCAACTGGAGAAAACTGCTGCAGCTTCAGGTGAACGTTTTGGAAAAGCTGCTGGTGATGAAATGGGTGCTAAAGCTTCGGCTATTTTTAAGGTTTATTTATTTTTATCTTGTGTGCCTACATATCTACATATACATAGGTGCATTCGGTACCTGCAGGGACCAAAAGAGGGTGTTGGAATCACAGAAGCTGGACTTACAGAGGTCTGTGAGCTGCTGTGTGGGCTCAGGAAAGAGAATCTGGACCCTTCACAGAGCAGCCAGTGCTCTTAGCCACTGAGATAGCTCTTCAGTCCCAGGTGCCAAAGTTGAATGAGCTGTAACATCAGTCCAAGAATCTGTTTAAAATTCAGATTTTGATATTTATTATTTTTAAAGATTTAAATTATGTGTACATGTGCATGCCTGGATGTGGGTATGTGCACATGAGTGTGGGGTGCTGGGGGAGCAGCCACTGAATCATCTCTAGTCATAAAATTCAAATTTTTATAGCAATAAGTAGAAAGTAATATTTGTGGTTAAAAAAAAACCAAACTCTACCAAAGTGAATATTTAAATTGTACTTATTTAAGGGAAAAGAAATTTTAAATAGTAAAATCATGACTCTCCTCCCCCTGAGTGGGGAGCAGTCTTACGAGTCCACAGAGGAAGACAAAAAAGCCAGTCCTGAGGAGACCTGATGGACTATGGTCAGATGGAAGGGGAGGAGGACCTCCGCTATCATTGGGCTGGGAGAGGGGCATAGGAGAAGAGGGAGGGAGGTGTGATTGGGAGGAGGTGGGGGAGGGGGCTACAGTTGGGATACAAAATGAACAAACTGTAACTAACAAAAAAATGAAAAAAGTAAAATGAATTGGAAAAAAATCATGACTCTCATGCAGACATGGAATGACTATGGCTTGAAGATTTTAATTTGCTAGTGAATGAGGGAGCCAGGAGATATGTTACAATAAGTTCAAAGTAATGTCCCAAGACCAGACAAGTATATAAACCATGTGGCAATGCTGAACTCAATTTCCCTCCCTCCATTCCCTTCTTGCCTTCCCTTTTCTTTTCCTTTCCCCTCCCTCATCCTCCCCGACCACCTTCTCTTTGGCAACATGGGGATTGCATCTGGGGCATCATTCAAAGGAACCAAGTGTTCTACCAGTCAGCTACATCCCCAGAGAGGACATCAATTTTCTTTGTTTTTACAAAAGTGGCCTATTACACAGTGGGGAGAGGGAAGTCATCAGAAACTCACCAAATGGGATTTATTTGCATGTCTGAAAATAACTATTTGTTCAAATATTGGTTTTTCCAAGAGTCTATATCTTCAAAATTTTTCAACAGCTCAAAAAAAGTATAGGTCCCATAGAACCTATTAAACAGAGGAGGAGGAGTTTTCTGCTTCCAAATAATCTTTTGGCCCACTTAAAAGTCATTCATATTCCTAGCCACGAGAAAAACACAAATTAGAGCTACTTTGAGATACCATCTCACCCCAGCCAGAGTGGCTCTCATCAATAAATCTGACAGCATATATTGGAGAAAATGTGAAGACAAAGGAATCCCTTATTTCTATTGGTGGAGGTGTAAATTAATACAGGCATTGTAGAAATCAGTCTTTAACTTTCTTAAAATAAAAATTAGGAGTACCCTGTGACCCCGCTATTTCAGTCCTGGCTGTATACCCAGGGAGCTCCATACCCTACCATAGGGATATATGCACCTTAATGTCTATTGTTTCAAAGACTTTGAATTAACCTAGTTGTCAATCAACAGATGGTTAGATAATGAAAATTTGGTGTATGTATAAAAAGTGGAATACTATTCAGTCCCCCCCAAAAATTGAAATCACGAAATTATCAGGAAAATGGGCCGACTTAGCGTGTTTGGTAGTAGCAGAGCAGGAGTGGCGCACACCTTTCCTCCCAGCACCCAGGAGGCAGAAGCGGGGTCTCTGAGTTCAAGGCCAGGCTGGTCTACGGAGTGAGCTCCTGCGTAGGTAGGGTTACAGAGAAACCCTGTTCTAAAAGACAACAGCGAAAATGTATCCACTGTTTCTGAAACAGTCTTATTCTGCAGACCAGGCTGGCCTGGAACTTTTTGGTTCTCCTGCCACAGCCCATATGCTGGTATTGAAGGCATGAGCCACCATTCCCAGCTCTCAAGCTCGTTCTTTCCTGTTGCCTTTGACAGATGACAAGTTTGCCAAGTGGGTTCTCATTATCCCCCATTTTCTAGCTTTCAGACTGTCAGAGGTTTGATCTCCTGTTTCCTGAGAGGCTGAGTTTATAGCAGACAGCTACCCAGACCATACATGACAGCAGAATGCTGACCCACAAGCTCTGCAGCAGTCAGCCAGCATGGTCAGAATGTGATCGATGAGTAAGCTTCCCTACATTTCATCGACACTTCCATTTAAAGACAATCCAGTGAAAACCAAATCCACCATAGAAAACGCCTGCCTCGTGGTTAATCCAGCAGCATCATCCCCTCCCTTGACAATTCCTCCTGGGCTGGAGAGGTGGCTTAGTGAGTTAAGAGTACTTTCTGTGAAAACACAAGGACTTGAACTCAAATCTCCAGCACTGACCTAAACGGTGTGGTTGCACCTGTAACCCCCAGCACTATGGGAGGTTGAAACTGGAAAATCACTAGAGTGGGTCTTGCTGGCCAGAAAAGGGTGCTGGAACTGGAGTCTCATGTTGATGAGCTGCCGGGTGAGTGCTAAAAACTGAACCAGGATCCTCTGCAAGAGCAGCCAATGCTCATAATTATAGAGTTGTCTCCCCAGCCCCTCTACCTCAAAGTTTTAAGTATTTCATGTACTTTGTGTCTGCTAGGGAACTTGATATATAAATCAGAGTGACCTTGAATTTGTAATGATCCTACTGCTTCAGCCTCCCCAGCACTCAGATTATAGGTACGACCCACCATACCTCTCCTCTAAGGAGTGCTAGCCATTGTTTCAGAGGGGTCTCAAGGAAGAAATGGAGTTGTATGTGGTCGTCGACCCTCCCCTTTTCCCTCCTTCCTCCTCTCTTCTATCTCTCTCTGTGTTTTAGACAGGGTCTCTCATACAGCTGAGGCTAGCTGAACTCCTGGTCTTCCTGCCTCCATCTCCCCAAAGCTGGAATTACAGGCATGTGCCCTGCCACCCATCTGCAATCTGTCATCGTCAACCAAAGTCTCTTGTGGTGATGTTTCTTCTGTAGCCTACATGTCATCTGGCCCCTTTTCACCCTCTAGCTCTAGCAGATCCAGAAATAGCCTTATGTTGTCTTCTTGCAAAGCTGGATTCAGAACTCTGTATCTATTTAAACTCCTTTTAAAAATCCACTAGAACAAAAGCAGAACAGAATAATGGACATTTTACTGAGCTTTGTTTCTGGCAAACCAAATACCCTTAAACCTTTCTCTTTTCTCTAACAACTCTCTTCTATAGATAAACTCTCCTCCCGAGAAGTTTAGACCCTTGCTGATTCTTCTCTGATTCTCTGAGTCTGTCTTCTTTCCTTTCTTCCCTCCCTCGTTTTCTTTTAAACAAAGTCTCTCATGTTAGTCAAGCTGATCTCAAACTCACTACTAGTGCTGGACACACACCTGTAATCCCAGCACTCTGGGAGGCAGAGGCACACAGATCTCTGTGAGTTCGAGGCCAGCCTAGTCTACAAAGTGATCCAGGACAGCCAAGGCTACAAAGAGAAACCCTGTCTTGAAAAACAAAACAAAATAAAAACAAACAAACCCTCACTACTAGTATGGCCCATGGCATTGAACTTTTGATCTTCAGGCTTTCTCTTCCCAAGTGCTAGGATTATAGGCATGTGCTACTCACTTTATATAGAGCCTTAGATTTTCTTGCCTCTTTGTCATCTTCAGCTCAGTCCCTTAAAGGCTCCTTCAAGAACAAAAGGAATGCTAATTCAATTCATGATTGTTCAGTGATTTACCCCTTTGTGTGGCATGTGAGAGTACTATCATCAGTCTAAGAGGACTTTACGAAGTTCTAAGATTATTACAGACATTTTTTCAAAAGAAGATATCCTTTCTCACTTTAACGTTCTGTGTTTCCAACTAGCTTCTAAGTTTCTTGAGTGAACATAAAACATGAACTTTTATACAAACAACTCCTCTTCTTCCTCCTTCTTGAGATAAGAGTCTCATGTAACCCAGGCTGACCTCAAATTCATCATTGTAGCCTGGGCTCCATCCCCACCACTACATAAACTAGCTGCCTGTAATCCTAGCACTTGGGAGAGGGAAGCCGGAGGATTAGGAATTCAAGGTCACCGTTGATTATATATTGAGAGTTGGAGGCCAGATTGTGCTACACAAGACCTTGCCTCAACCCCCTCTAAAAAACAAAAACAAAACAAAAATCAATCTTAAATGAATGGTTTCATATACAAACAATATTGTGGTTGTTATAAAATAGGATTTAAGGAGCAGAAGAGATGGCTTGGCAGTTATGAGCATTGGCTGCTTTCAGAGGACCTAGGTTCAATTACCAGACTCCCACACAGTGAGCGGCTCACAACTTTTTATAATTCCAGTTCCAGAGGATCCAACGACCTCTTCTGGCCTCTTCAGGGATGCACTTGGTGCATAGGCATACCTGGAGGCAAAACATATTTTTAAAAGTGGGTGGGGGTGGGGAGATGGCATAAATTATTAATGACCATCAGATAATATATAATACTAATGAATAGTGCGTTCTTTGAACAGTTTCCTTATTTTCCCGCTCGAATATAAGAAAATTAATGATGTAGAGAAACGCTACCCAGGGTAAAAGGGAAAATTACACGTCTTATATTGCATTTGTGAAAGTTCAGTAGGATTCTTCCTTCAAAGCCAAAACCAAAAGACGAAGCGCCATCTCAGAAAGCACCGCTCTTTGGAAGACACTAAATCTTTGCAATTTTAATCCATCCTTTAACAGAGAGCCTGGAGAAATAAACTGCTGTCCTAGCGGCTTCCGTACAAAATGGCGCGGCCCACAGGCACTCGCCACGGGGGGCGGTTTATATCCTCCTGGCCGGCCACACGGCCGGAAGTGGCTACGGCATTTACGCGTCCGGGTGGGTGCGGCCAGGCCGCCGCGGGGGTTCCAGCCTGTCAGCGTGAGGTGCCGCAGGTGTTCGGACGAGGCTGGAGGCCGCAGGTGAGTGAAGCTCGGGTTGGCAAAGTCTTCTCTGGGATCGTGTGCCGGGCAGAGGGGTTTCCAGTGTGGCTCGAGAGGGTCGTGATGCTGAAGGTGCCACTTCGCGCGTGGGCGACTGTTGGGCTCCAGCGGTCCCCGGGCGTTGTTGGTACTGCCCCTCTCCCCGCCCTGAGGCGCGGCCTCCTGGCCCCTAACTCGGTGTGGGCGGTTGAGCCCTCCGGTTCAGGGAGGACTCACCCCGCCATTGGTCCCCATGTGTTCCCGGGCCGCCCCTTTCCGTCCGTCCGTCTTCTTGTCAGGAGCATCCACCAACCCTTCGAGGCTTTCTGACCCAGTCAGTTAAAAAGCGGCCCCCGCCGCGGTTTTTCCTGGCTTTGGGGGACCCGCCCCACCCGAGGACCTGCGGGGGGGTGGGGGTGTTTTGCTGGGAGCTACCTCTGACTTTGGCTTTTTACATCCCCGGGGCAGATCAAATTAGAACTTTAAACCTTATTTATTAAAAATGGACATCTGTTTATTAAAATTCAGGCAACCCACGCTTTTATGAGCCTTTGATATACGATTGGACCGCAAATTTCCTTATATAACTCTTCCTTGGAAACACAAGACTGATTTTTTTTAAATTAACTTTTTAAATTTTTCTTTTTTTCTTTTTTTAATTTCAGACAGGGTCTCACAATGTAGCCCTCTCTGCCTGTCCTGGAACTCAGAGAGATCTATTGGCCTGTGCCTTCCAAGTGCTGGAGTGAAAGCTTGTGCCCCCACACCCTGTCAAGATTTATTTTTGTTTCTGTGTGTGTGTGTGTGTGTGCGTGTGTGTGTGTGTGTGCGCGCGTGTGCGTGTGTGTGTGTGTGTGTGTGCGCGTGTGCGCGCGCTGCCAAAAGAGCATTGGTCTGGAGCTGGAGTTACAGACGCTTGTGAGCTGCCTGATGGGAGAGCTGGGAGCTGAATTTGGTTCCTCTGGAAAAGCAGCTGGTGCTATCTACCTACCTATCTTTTGGAAATAGATTTTTTTTTCTCACATAATATATTCTGTTTCCACTCACTCAATCCTCCCTATTCTCCCCACTTCCCATCCTGATCTGCTTCCCTTTCTGTCTCCCATTAGAATACAAACAGGCTTCGAAGGGAATATAATAAAATATAACAAAATAGTACAAACCCATTAAATCCAAGTTGGACAAGACAAACAGATGAAAAAGAGACCAAGAGAAGGCACAAGAAGAGACCTGCTTGTTTGAACACTCAGGAATCCCATAAAAACTCTAAACTGGGAGCCATAATATATACACAGAGGACCTGATACAGACCCATGCAGGCCTGGTTCATGAAACCTCAATCTCTTTGAGTTCTTGTGAGCTTGATCAGGTTGATTTAGAGGGCATTTGTGTGTGTGTGTCCTGCATCTCCTGTGGTTCTTACACTTTTTCCACCACCTCTTTCTTGGTTCCCTGAGCCCTGAAGGGAGAGATTTGATGGAGTCATCCCATTTAGAACTGAGTGTTCCAAGGTCTCTCACTCTCTGCATAATGTCTGGCTGTGGGTTTCCATCTGCTGCAGGAAGATGCTGCTCTAATGATGGTTGAGCAAGGCACTTGATTTATGAGTATAGCAGAATGACATTAGGATTCATTTATTTTCTTAGAACAGAAGTATTTGGTTTTACCCAGGTCCCTAGGCTATCTAGTCTCTGGCTCTTGGTCACTCCAGGCAATGTTGTGAATGGTTCCATCTCATGGAGTGGGCCTAAAATCAAAATATTGGTCAGTTACTTCCACAAGTTTTGTGCCACCAATTACACTAGCACATCTTGCAGGCAGAACACCATTGTAGATCATATGATTGGTGTCTGGCTTGGTGTTTACATTTCTCTTTTGGTGGCATGCGGAGGACCTTCCTTCCTGTACCAAAGTTGCTAGAACATAGGGGTGAAGGTTCTTTGTAGGCATTAGCCTGTCTCTCCATGTTCAATGAATGGTGTAGGTATTGTCTTCAGCAATAGGTTTTGCTGTCAGTTTGTGGAGAGCAACCTATAGTATTGGCAACAGCCTCAGTTGTTTGGGGATTCCTTTGGGACTCCTTTAGCCAACAATTCAATTAGATGTAACCCAGTCATAGTACTGGAAGCTTCATTTGGTAATGAGATCGGGACTCTGCCTCCCCCATTATTTGGCTATGTCATTAAGATCACCTTTATATCTTTATATATTTTATGAAGCTCCTACTCTATTAGGTTTTCATACCACCTCTCAAAAATCCTTAACTTTAGCTGTCTCTCCTCATATTTCCTCCCTCTTCCCACTTGATCCTCCTGTCAAGTCCCCACCTCATCCATCTGTAACTATTCTGTTTTCCTAACAAGATCTATCTGTGCCTCCTAGTCCCCTACTCTGTACCTAATTTTTGTGGTTCTGTAGATTGTAACTTGGTTATCATTGGCTTAACAGCTAATGTCCACATAGAAGTGAATGCATATCATATGCACGTGCTAACTGAGGAATCCTCTCTCCATCCTGTGCATTTATCAATTATACACAATAATGGATTTTATTATATTTTTATACATATGTACTACATATTTACTTTTATTACAGTGATAGAAGAGATAACAACAAAAGGTTTGATAATTATCTAAATCAAAAAGTGTGGTTAAAGTAATTTAATGTAGAGAAGAAATTATTGAATGTGGTCAAGTTGAGTTTGTTTTCAGAAGTACACTTTAAAAATACTTAATTTAATTGCAGTCCATATATACAATTACAAAAAGTCATGTAAAAATTTAAACAAAACATCCTCTTTGAATAACCTCCAGTCTGTATCTTTACTTAAAAAAAAAAAAATGTTGGGGTTAGGGATTTAGCTCAGTGGTAAAGTGCTTGCTAAGGCCCTGGGTTCAGTCCTCAGCTCTGAGAGAGAGAGAAAAAAAAAAAGACAAAATAACAAAAAACCCCACAAAGTTTGTTGATTTGTTTTTCGAGACAAGATCCTACTGTATAGTCCTGGCTGTCCTGGAACTCAGGGATGCCTCTGCCTCCTAGGAATTAAAGGCCTGAACCACCATGCCCAGCTATTGTTTTTGTTTGTTTGTTGTTGTTTATCCATACACGTGTGTGTGCGCGTCCAAAGGCAGAAGACAACTTTTGTCAGTTCTCTCTACAGTGGGTTCTCGGGATGAAGCTCAGGTTGTGGTAGGCTTGTGGGCAGGTGCCTTTATCTGTTGAGCCTTCTCCCTAAACCTCTAATTTTCTTTTTCTTCTTTTTGCTATTGCCTTTCTCCAGAATTCACCATCAGACAGTGGTAGCCATTTGCCTTTAATCCCAGTACTTGGAAGGCAGAGGCAGCCTGGTCTATAAAGTTGAGTTCAAAACAAAAAACCCAAACTGTTGTTATTGGGTTGTATTTTTAAGATTTCTTTGTCTTTACATTTATTGGCTCATGTACATATGTACATACATACATACATACATACATACATACATACATACATAGAGAGATTTGTTGTACTGTTGCTCTTAAAGACTTTGAGACAGGATCTTTATGTCTTCCTGACTGTCCTGGAACTTACTATGTAGACCAAACTGGCCTTTGATTCAGAGATCTTCCTGCCTCTGATTTCAGAGTGCTGGGATTATAGAAATGTGCCACCATGCCCAGCTCACACACACACACACACATATAAATATATATGTAAGAGTTTTTGTGAAGGGGGTTGGATATAGGAGGAGATTAAGGAAGGGGTGAGTAGTATCAAAGCACATTATATGAACTTCTCAAAGAACAAATGAAAAAAGTGAAAAAGAAAAAAAACATATTAGACTTACAAATGTGTACTTTTGTAAATATAACATATTGTACATATTCTGACTCGATGTATTTTTAAAAATGGGTGCTGAAATTATTTTGCCCATATGTAGAGTCCAGCCTACTCTTTCTATTTGTTCTTTCAGCCCCACATCATGTTGACATTCTGCAGCATGTGACATTCTGTAGGGTATTTTTGGTTTTCCAGTCTTGCTTACCCGATGCCAAAAGCATTCTTCCACATGCTTCTGTGTACCCATGTGAGTATTCTCGGAGATAGTTTCCTATTTGGGAGGCTGTGGACATCTAATAATGCCACATTGCCTGCCAATAGTGTGTCATAATGCCTGCTTCTCCTAAGCCTTTTTTTTTTTTTTTAAGACAGGATATCTTTATATAGTTCTGGCTCCTGGAGCTATATAGTCTAGGCTGGCCTTGAACTCAAAGAGCTCCTTCTGTCTTTTATGCGTGCCACCATACTTATTTTCTGACCTACCTACCTACCTATCTAAGCTTTTTTTTTTTTTTAAGATTTATTCATTATGTATACAGTATTCTGCCTGCATATGTGCTAGCAGACCAGAAGAGGGCACCAGATCTCATTACAGATGGTTATGAGCCACCATGTGGTTGCTGGGAATTGAACTTAGGACCTCTGAAAGAGCAGCCAGTGCTCTTAACCACTGAGCCATCTCTCCAACCCCTATCTAAGCTTTTTAAGTATTTGATGGTCTTACTCTTCTTTGTCAGTCTGTATAGAAATGATTTCTCATTGATATTTTTATTTGTGGTTTCCTAATTACTAGTGGGATTGAACATCTTTTCATAGTTGCCATTTGCATTTTTTTCTTTTGAGAAATACTACTTTTTATTGGACTGATCTTTCCTTATTGAATTATAGTGGTGTTTTATATAGTCTCAATTTTAATCTTATATATTTTTTATTATTTATTTTTGAGAAAGGATCTCAACTCAGGGTGGCCTTAAACTCATCATCCACCTGGCTTTACTGCTAGTGCTATGATTACAGGTGTGTAGTTATGTATGTTTTATTTTACTTCATTTTAAAAGATTTGTTTTATTTTTAACTGTGTATCTGTGTGTACATGTGTGGGTGTTTGTACATGAGTGCAGGTGGACAAGGGACCCAGAGACATAGGATGCTTTTGAGCTGGAATTATAGGAGGTTATAAGTTGCTAGATATGGATGCAAAGAACCAGACATAGGCCTTTTGCAGGAGCAGTGCCAGCTCTTATCTGCTGAGCCGTCTCTCTAGGCCCTTATTTTATTTTATTTAATAGACATTATGTAGCGCTGGCTGGTTTGGAACTTGCTATGTAGACTAGGCTGGTCTTGAGCTCACAGAGGTCTGCCTCTACCTCCAAAGTGCAGAGATTAAAGGTTTATACTAGTATATCTGGCTTTATTTTTAATTGTGTGTGTGTGCAAGTGTGCAGTTGCAAGCTGCCTGACGTGGATTCTAGAAACCCAACTGTGGTCCTCTGGAAGAGCAGGAAGCACTCTTACTGCTCAGTCATTTCTCCATCCCCGCATACTTCTTTTATACTATTTTTGTTTCTTTTTCAGACTTAATTTTAGAACCAATTTGTCAAAATAGTATTTTAATGGCTTTATAAAAGTATAATTCATATGTCATACAATGTTACCCATTGTATACAAATCAATGATTTATAGTATATTCATAGAATTATTACAGTTTAGTTTTAGAACACTGTTGTTACCCCCTCATAAAACCTGGTCTATTTAGAAGTCATTCCCTATTCTCCAAATTCCTTATGCCCCATTCATAGGCAACTACTCATCTCTGTCTTTTGTGACTAGCTTCTTTTATTTAATGTTTCCAAGGTTTGTACCTACTAGAACATATATCAGAACTTTATTGCTGAATAAAAGCCCATTTATACCATATTTCTTTACAAAAATGTAATTGAGTGTGTGTGTGCATGTGTGCGGGTATGTATCTATGTTTCATGTGCTCACACCGGAAAGTAGCAAAAGAGGGTATTGGATCCCCTGGAGCTGGACTGTGAGCTACCTGATATGGACAGTGGAAATCCAACTTTGTTCCTCTGAAAAAGCAACAAGTGCTCATAACCACTGAGCATTTCTTCATCTCTAAGACTGTGGTAACTCATCACAAACCGGATGTCTTAAAATAATGGAAATTGATACTCCTACAGTTCAGGAGTCTAGAGGTCCTTAGTTAAGGACTAAGGTGTGTGAAGAGGACTATACTATCTCTTTGGGGAGTTGGGGATGGGAGAATCCTTCCTTGCCTTCTAGCTTCCAGTGATAAAGATCCTTGGCTTTCCTTGGTTTGCATAACTTTAGTCTCTGCCTCCATCTTTCATTGGCTTCTTTCCTGTGTGCCTGTCACTTTGACTCTCTCTGTTTTTCTTTTGCTGTAAAGTACTAGTTATACTGGGTTAAGGCCCCCTCTATACTAGTGTGACCTCATCTTATCTTGATGACACATGGAAGGCCCTATTTCCTAATTAAGGGCACAGGCACAGGTTCTGGGGGCTAGACTATCACCATACATTTTTAGATGACACAGTTCAACTCACAACCTGTAGTTAAGCTGTTTTATGTGTCTATTAGTTGATAGGCTTTGGGATTACTTCCACTTTGGGTCTGTTACAGACAGTGCTGCTGTGTACCTTCTGTGGATGTGTTTTCGTTTCCTTCCCATGTGAGGTTATAATGGAACTCCGAGCCCTGTGGTGTCTTTATGCTTAGCTGTTGAGGACCTGCCAGGCTCTTTTCCAAAGCAGCTGTACCATTTGGAATTCTCACTGACAGTGTAAGAGAGTTTCTCATTTCTCCACAATACTACCACTTCTTATTATCTGCCTTTTTGAGAGCCATGGTAGTGGTTTTAAAGCAATATGTCATTGTGGTTTTGAGTTGCATTTTTTCTAATAGCTAATGATGTTAAAGAGCTTTTCATGTGCTATTTGGCCATTGCTCAATTGTCTTTCAGATCTCTATTCATAGTCTTAATCAAGTTTTTTTTTTAATTGGTTCATTTGTCTTTTTATTACTGAGTTGTAAGAGTTTATGTTGTAAACACCTACCCTTAACAGATAATATGGATTGCTAATATTTTCTCCAATTCTCAATCTGTTTGGGAAGTCTTGGTAGCCAATTTCTTTTCTTTTTGGTTTTTCTTTTCTTTTTTTTCCCCTTTTCTTTTTGTTTTTTGTTTGTATGTTTGTTTTTGTTTTTCAAGACAGGGTTTCTCTTGGCTATTCTGGACTGGCATTGTAGACCAGACTAGCCTCAAACTCACAGAGTTCCTGCTTGCCGCTGCCTCCTGAGTGCATGTGCCATCGTGCCTGGCGTCTTTTTGGGTTTTGGGAACAATATTTCTCTGTGTGGTCTTGGCTGTCCTGGAACTAGCTCTGTATACCAGGCTGTCCTGGAACTCACAGAGATCTACTTGCTTCTCAAGTACTGGAATTAAAGGTGTGTACCACCATCACCCAGTTGCCAATTTATTTTCAAAAAAGGTTTTAAAAATTAGGTTTGTGTTAAATTTATGTTTTGAGTATTTTTAAAAATGGTTACTATAATTTGAATGTGGTGTCTCCCAAAGGTCCATGTGGTAAAGGAGTGAGCCCCAGTGTGGGCAAAATTGGGAGATGGTGTGGCCTGTGGGAGATGGAGTCTTATGGGAGTCCTTAGGCCATTTGGGGTATTGGGAGATAATTTGGGGGACCCCAGCTCCTTCACTAACCTGCTTTTATTTATTTATTTATTGTTTGTTTGTTTGAGACAGGATCTCTGTTTATAGATACGTCTAGTCTGGAGTTTGGTAGGTAACCCAGGCTAATGTCAAACTTGCTGTCTTTTCTCACTCTTAATAGTTCTGGGATTACAGGTGTGTACCCAGATTCTATGTACTATTCTTACTGGTGTTGCTGATTATTAATATTTATAATTGATTTATCTTTTAGTTAAGCAGTGGTTATTCCTAAACCAGCTGTGTACCCAAGTCTCCACACAGAGACTAGGATTTATTTAACTAACCTAGAGCACAATACTGGGCAATAATTACTCCATCCTAAACCTCCAAGCCTGCATAGCTTCTTCCCATTCAGATATCCCACATTATACTTGCTTTTTAGTCATATCTTAGGTCTAGTTCATCTCTTCTGATGTTTCCGGGTCCTCCCCTCTCGGACCTCTCCTCTCCTCCTCCCACTCTTTCTCCTCCTCTCCGGACCAGGATGTCCCACCCTGTTCTCTCCATTGCTCAGAATTGTTTTATGGTAGCATGTTTATACAAACTTCAAGTGATGCTTACAGTGTAGGGATTGAAACCAGATAGTAGGGTAGAAAAATCAGCATGTGAATGAACAGGGGCAAATTGTATACATTCCACAAGAACATTATACCAACATTTCCCCCTTTAAGTCCAGTAAAGTACTCCTTTTCTTTCAATACAATTATAATTTGTTGTTGTTATTTTTTTTTAATGTTTTTTATTCTAGGCTCTTGTCTTAAGCAGAAGCTTTATGTGTTTTCTGTGCTAGAAACACATGGGCTGTGTATATCACTTCTGTGATTGGTTTTACTTGCTTCTAATATTCCAATTCTGAATAGGTTTTAATTTAGCTTCTTGGCTCTGGATTTTCTTTTAATGAGAATGGTGTGAACTTAGGCCTTGCATCTGTACAGACTTGAGTATCTACCCTCTCTTTAGGGATTTTTAAGAACCTTAGCTTGGCATGGATCACTTCTGGACCTGTGCTCACAGGGTTCTATTGTGTCCATGACCTGTATCTTGGACTTCTTTTTCTGGGTAAGAGAGGCAGCCTGGTTGTGGACCTGGTATGAGTTCTGACTATGATTCCCATCCTAGTGGGTCCCACCTGCTTCTGATACCGGCTGATCCCTTCTCTCTCTCTTTCCCTTCAACTGCGAACTAAATTTTCTTAAATGTTTTACTGTGCTGGGGCAACGTGAATACTAGGCAACCACTTGCTGAGGACCTATCCTTAAATTTTTGTTATATTTCTTTTCCTACCAATGCTGAGGATTGAATATTGGTCCTTGCAGATTCGAGGCAGGTATTATATACTGTTGATTTGTAGTCCAGCCCTTTTGTTTGTTGTTGTTGTTTTGTTTTTGGTTTTTTTTCAAGACAAGGTTTCTTTATGTACCAGAACCCTGGCTGTCCTGATTTGCTTTAGATCTGCTTTCCTGGGTTTCCTAAGTGCTGGAATTACAGACATCATGCCCAGCTGCCCTTTTATATTTTTAATGTTTGTTTGTTTACTTCCTTTAGACATTTAGATGTATTTATTTTATGTGTATGTATTGTCTACGCATATGTATATGTACCATGTGCATGTCTGGTGCCTACAGAAGTCAGAAAAGGGTGTTTGATTCCATGGAACTGTAGTTACAGGGTTGTGTGCCATCATGTGGTACTGGGAACTGAACCCTGGTTCTCTGTAAGATGACCAGAACTTTGTTGAAACTCAAAAAGTTATGAAAGGCTGGAGAGATAGTTCAGTCAGACAGGTGCTTGCCATGCCAGCATGAGGACCGTTGTTTATTCCCCAACACCCATGTAAAAGCAGAGTGAGGTGGTGCACACCTGTCCCAGGGCTGGGAAGATAGAGATAAAAAGATTGCTGGTCCTTGCTGGCCAGCTACCCATGCAAAATGAGTGAGCTTTGGTGAAAGACCCTCTGTCTCAAAAAACAATTAAGCAGTGCTTGAGGAAAACACCCATGTCGGCCTATATCCCAACTCCCAAACATATACACACAACTATACATACCCCAAAACGGCAGTGAAAATAATACTTATTCAGTGGGAACCCCTGAGCCATAGGGTAAAGGCTTGCTTTGTCTCTGGGCATTTAAGCTTAGGACAGAGTCCACAGATGGGTAGCTCAACACCTTTAGTATTTTAATTGGACTGGCACAGTATAAGATTTATAGTTTAAGAAACTCTAAATTGTTCATGGTTAAAGGTGGTGGTAACAGTTCATGTGAAACTGATCCTGAGTTCTCTTGAGTAAGTGTTTGACTAGGCTGCCTTCCTATACAAGACTTGCCAGCAAGGACAGAGTGGCTGCAGCTGCTCTCCCCACCCCTGGCCAAGGGACATTTACCATTTTCTGTTACACTTTACTATTGCTGCTATTGCTTTATTTGTTTGTTTGGCTGATTAGTTTTTGAGACAAGGTCTCACTATATGTAGCTCTGTCTGTCTTGGATCTTACTCTATAGGCCAGGCCTTGAGCTTACAGAGATTCTCCTGCTTCTGCTTCCTGAATGCTGGGGTTAAAGGTGTGCGCCACCATGCCCAGGGTTGGTATTGCTTTTAATAGTAAAGAGATACTATTTACTCATTCTCTCTCAAAAACCCGAAAAGAAAAGGTGCCTGGTGAAAGCCTGTAATAAGGCAATGGAAAGGACTGCTTTGTGGTTGGCCTTGTTTATTTACATTAAGTTGCCTGTTGTGTGGACATGTCAGTTTGAAACTTCTCTGTGACCATCTTGAGTCTCTTAAGTCCTGGATGATTCTTTTTCTTTTACAGTCTCTTTTTGTATTCTACCCTCCAGTACCTAAATCAGTTCCTTATGGAGAACTACTGAAACTCCTGGAGCACACAGAAATGGGTTTACTTGAGCCCTGGTTCTTCCATTCCAACCACTGCCCACACATCTGAAAGGGTAAAACAGCTTTCCTACCAACCAACTTAGGTTGAACCTTTAAAATGTACTTATTTATTTTAAGACTTATTTACGTAACTGTGTATGTGTGTGCATGTGGGTATATGCATGTTGTATGCAGGTACTTGCGGTCAGATCCCCTTGGAGATAGAGTTACAGGAACTAGTGAGCCACCCAGCGTGGGTGCTGGGAATAGAACTCAGGTCCTCTGCAAGAGCAGTAGACACTTAACCACTGAACTCTCTCTCCAACCTCCTTCCTTCCTGTAGAATGCTGGGAGCCAAACCTGCATCCTTGCACATGATCTATTTTCAGTTTTTAGATGTGTTTGACTGTGTGAGTGCCTGTGGAAACCAGAAGAGGGTATCAGAGTTCCCACAGCTGGAGTTAGAGTTGTTTATGAGTCACTTGATGTGGGTGCTAGGAACGAGACTCTGGTCTTCTGCAAGAGTGACAGAGTCTCTACCACTGAGCTATCTCTCCAGCCTATGATCTCCCACTTTTTAGAGACAATTTCCTATCTTCCTTTTTCTGCCTCCCAAATGCTGGGATTACAGATGTGTGTCACACTTTCTTTTTGTTTGTTTTGTTTTGTTTCCTTTAGTGCTAGAGACTGAACCTAGGACTTTGAGCAAGCCATCTACCACTGAGCTAAAACCCAACCTTGATTTTAAAAATTAAAATTAAGTTCATTTGTGTGTGTGAATGTCAACTTCTGAAAGTAAATTCTTTCACTATGTAAGCCCCAGGGATTGAACTCAGGTCAACGGTCTTGGCAGCAAGTCCCTTTCCTTGCTGAGCCGTCTTGCTGATTCCATTTTGTATCGTTAAGAGAGTCCTAGGCAGTTGTCAGAGTGCAGGCAAAATTGTGGAAGCAAGGATGAAAATAGAAACGGAGTAACAAAGTATTAAGATAAGCCAACCGTGGTGCTGCACACTTGTGATTTCAGAACTTACAGGTAGAAGCAGGGGGATCTGGATTTCAAGTCATCCCTAGTTATATAATAAATAAATTACAAGGTCAGCCTGGGCTTTATGAGACCCTTTCTCAAAAAAAGTATAAAAATGGAAAAAAATTTAAAATCTTAACTGTTTTGTGTCAAAATTTTTTGGTTTTGCTTTGTTTGTGGGCACAGAAATTTGGACTTTTTTCTATTTTTAGGGGAAAACTTGTTGATGCCTAAGTTTATATTCTACATATAAATATATTTTTGATACTTGTTTTGCAGATTAGGGGATTACTGAAATGCTTTCCTAAACAGTGAAAGATTGAAGATGTCTAGACAGAATTTAGTAGCTTTGACAGTGACCACCCTTCTGGGTGTGGCCATGGGGGGATTTGTCCTGTGGAAAGGCATCCAGCGTAGATGGAGCAAGACAAGCAGAGTGACGCAGCAGCAGCAACAGCAGCAGCAACAGCAGCAGCAACAGCAACAGCAGCAGCAGCAGCAGCAACAGCAGCAGCAAATGCCCGGTAGGAGGGAGTGGCCCCCTCCAGAAGATGACCAGCTTCGCTTTGGTGCCCTGAGAGCACCCAGGGCCTCATGGGAGGAGAGGATACTCCAGGCAGAGGTGGTGACAGTGTCTCAGGAGGCCGAGTGGAATCAAATCCAGCCCTTCCTTAGAAGAGAGTTGGAAGATTTTCCAGTACTTGGAATTGACTGTGAATGGGTAAGTTAAAGGCAGTAACTGAGAAAGAATCTCATTAGTTTTCCCAATTTGGGTTATGTGTGGTCAAGACTAGAATAAGCTGAAAGAAGCATTACTTTGTTCTTGCTTCTGATTATATGTTAGCAGATGATGCTGATGTCCTCAGGATAGGGGTAACCTTACATTGTTATTCTGGAGTCAGGTGGGCCTGCATGAGTTTAACTTGTACTGATTATTCTGTGAACTGGAGAAGCTGTTTACTTATTTGTAATAAGAATGTAAGGACATCTACCTCCAGTGACTTCTAAGTATTCAGGCACACAATCCTTATAAAGGCTTCAGTACAGTTTTAACTTACAGCAAGCAGTCATCAAATAGCAGCTCATCAAGTTAGGTGTGGTGGTGAACACATGTAATGTCAGCACTCTGGGACGCTAAGGCAAGAGGATCACAGCAAGTTTGAGGTTATGCTCTATATTGTGAATTTGAGGCCATCCTGGGTTATAAAGTAAGATCCTGTTTTAAAACAACTAAATGAACAAAACCTGCTGCCACCCCTACCTATTTTAGTTTTGTTTTTTTTTTAAGATTTACTTCTTTATTCAGTCTCTATGCACACCTGCATGCCAGAAGAGGGCACCAGATTTCATTATAGATGGTTGTGAGCCACCATGTGGTTGCTGGGAATTGAACTCAGGACCTCTGGAAGAGCAGCCGGTGCTCTTAACCTCTGAGCCATCTCTCCAGCTCCCCTATTTTAGTTTTGTTTTTACTTTGTGTGTGGGTTTTTTTTTTTTTTTTGAGACAGGTTCTAGGCTGGTCTTGAACTTGGTATGTAATTGAGAATAATGGACTCCTACCTTTACCTCCTAAGTACTAGGATCAAAGGTGTTTGCTACACTATTGGTTTGTTAATACTTTAAAAAAATAAAAGCGTTATGGGTATGTTTCTGTCCATGTGTGTGTCACCGTGTCCTCTCTGTGCTGTGCTATGGGTCAGACCCAGAGATTTATACATGCTAGGCAAGTGATCTACCAAGGAGTTAAACCCCTAGCTCTTCACACATTGTTTTGTTTTGGTTTTTTTTAGGATTGTTCTTCCTAAGTTTGTGTTTTTGTGGTTTCTGTGTTCATGTATATATGTGTGCCCACATGTGCACAGTGGTATACCTGTGAAAGTCAGAGGACAGCTCAGGGATATGGAAGGCATGGTCCTGGCCTTAAGTACTTAGAACCTTGCAAGAGGAGAAGATATACAAAATTCTAAATCCCCCTGTCTCTCCTTCTGAGTGTGAGGATTATATACTCCTCTATTCCTAACTATTTTTTTAAAGAAACGTGTGTGTGCAGGTGCCCGCAGTAATCTGAAAAGGGCTTTGGATCCCTTGAAGCTAGAGTTATAGGCAGTTGTGAGCAGTCGCACTTGGAAACACATCTTGGGTCCTGCGCATCAAGTGTTTTTGACCACTGAGTCATCTTCTGTCCCTATTCCTGACTCTTAAAGTCATTCTTGTTTTTGTGTGTTGGTTGGCTCTTTTGAGACACAGTATTGTTTACTGCCATGACTGGCTGAGTACTCACTACATTGTAAGATTTGTCCCCTGCCTCAACCTTATGAGTGTTGAGATGACAGTCACACACATTATGCCTAATCCTTATGTCAGATTTTTAGAAATCATTCTGAAAATATTTCTCTCTCTCACTCTCTTTCTCTTTTTGTCTTGTGAAATTATTTCCCAAGTGTAGCATTTTAGCTGTGTCATTTTCAAGATTGAACTCCATTGTTTTCTGGTTTCCATTGTTGCTGTTTAAGATAATTGTCACTCTGTTTTATTGATTCTTTGTAGGTAATCTGACTTTTTTTCACAACTCTGAAGATGTGCTAAGAAGAGTCTAGATTTAGCTTGGGATTCAGAAAGCTATCTAGATATGAGAAGAATTTTTTATCATTTAAAAATTTTCTTTTAAAATATTTGATACTATTTATTTTCTTTTTGTTGTTGTGTGTGTATGTGTGTGTGTGTGTGTGTAAGAAAGGGAGAGACAGAGACAGACAGACGCACACACACAGTTTTTCTTAGCCCCAGTTGGCTTAGAACTTGCTGTGTAGATCAGGCTGTCCTCACACTCTTAGAGATCCAGCTGCCTGCAGCTCCCTAGTGCTGGGATCAAAGGTATGTTTCACCACATGTGGCACCAGCTTTCTTCTGAGGATATGCAAATCTCCCAGTTGGTAAAATGGCCTAAAAAATTCTAAGACTTCGGTAAGTTAAATCATGGCTGTGCTAAACAGCAAGGTAGATTTTAAGGGCAAAGACTCTTATATTTTTTTTTAGCAGCAATTCTTAATGGTGTTGACTATTTCCTTGTTGTAATCTTGATTGTCTCAAGCATGAAATATTTCTTCTCCAAGTACTTTTAACACAGTTTGATAAATATCAAAGGTATTTATCATGTCATTTTTCTCCGTGTGAGAGCTTGCTTGGTCTGTATGTCTCCTCTTCCTGAAAGGTTTTAAGTCCCTTAAGCCAAGGACTATGCCATCATAATTCTGTAGGCATAATTCTGTGTGAGCCTCATACTCAGGTCAGAGCAGACAGGGTTCCCTAACCTCCCCACTGCAGACATGATTGACAGAGGACCCTGTACTTGTGAGTAGCTTGTGAGATGTGTACTGTTGGATGTCTTGTGCTGTTGGATATCCACAGCATCTGCACTCTACCTGTTAGATTCCTGCACATTCCCTTCTTCCACTGTGATGACCAGATTGCTCCAGACTTAAGTTTCCCTTCAGGGACAAAATCACTCTTCTTTGGAACTACGGTTGTAGACACTGGGAAATTTGAATTATAATGCTGGCTTTCCATTAACCCATCTTTGGTGAGCTGTTTCACTATAGGCTGAAAAGTGATAAGAAGTGTATTGGATGTTTCAACTGTTTTGTGGATTGCTTTTGCAAACCTTAAACCCTTAAAAGGGATCCCTTATGATAGGAACAAATTTTGTATGTTCTTCTAGGGAGTCTTTCAGCATTTTCTAAAAGTTACCAATGACCCCCAAAAGTTTAAACATTGATGTAAGTATATAGATAATATGCACAGTTATTTTCTTCTCTTCAGATATAAAGGTCTTTCCTGATTTTCAGCATTTGTGCTTTGTTTCTTTTTTTGATGAACACTATTTGTGACTCTGTCCCACCAGGATCTATTATACCAATAGAGCTGTTCTCTTCACTGTTACTTGTTTTGTGTTTTTGAAACAGAACCCCACTATAGAGCTTTGGCTGGCTTGGAGCTCAATATGTAGATCAGGCTGACCTCAGACTCATAGATTACCCCATGTGTCATGCTGGGATTAAAAGCAAAGGCTACCATGCCTGGCCTCTACTTCCTTTTGGGCCTCTATTTCCTTTTGAAACTTGCTTCTTGAGGCAGATTTCAGGGCCTATAGTTGGCCCTGTGAAGTTTATTCAGACTGATGCTTTATAAGGCCCTATATCTGCAGAACAGGCTCTTCTTGCATTTAACCTTAAATCCATTTCCGCTTCTCCCTTTGGTAAGCTAAGGATGGTTCTTGTATATTGGTTTTTGTTTTTTTTGTTTGTTGTTTTTTTTTTGTGGGTTTTTTTGTGGGTTTTTGGTCATGCTGCTATGTGAGGATGTGAACTGTGCTCTATCTTGTTCTTTTACAGGTGAATTTGGAAGGCAAAGCCAGTCCTTTGTCACTCCTACAGATGGCTTCCCCAAGTGGCTTCTGTGCATTGGTTCGCTTGCCCAGGTTGATCTATGGAGGCAAAACACTACCAAGAACGCTTTTGGACATATTGGCAGATGGCACCATCTTGAAAGTAGGAGTGGGATGCTCAGAAGATGCCAACAAGCTTCTACAGGATTATGGCCTCATTGTTAGGGGTTGTCTGGACCTCCGCTACCTAGCCATGAAGCAGGGGTATGGTTTGTATGCATGCTAGGATTCCTGTGGGGGTAAACATTATACATGAGCTGTAGTTACCGGGGATCAATTATGAAGCATTTAGAATTCATTAGAAACCTAAAGGCTCTGGAAATGCATTTTGAATTTGTGAGGAGATACACCAATGTCTAAGAAAGTTTGGTTGGCTAAAATATCTCCTTTTTTGGTGAAACTCTAATTGTTTATAAAAGAGGTTATAAACCTGTGGCTAAGTAGCAAAGTTAGAGCTATAGGCTTTTGTTTTCTTTTTTAAAATTAAAAAATTATTATTATTATTATTATTATTATTATTTAGTTTCTCGAGACAGGGTTTTTTCTGTGTAGCCCTAGCTGTCCTGGAACTCACTCTATAGACCAAACTCACAGAGATCGCCTTCCTCTGCCTCCCAAGTGCTGGGATCAAAAGCATACACCAGTACTTCCTGGCTTGTTTATTTTTTTCCCATATGAAGTCTGTTTTAAATCCAGAAGACTAAATACAAGAATTTGTATTTGTTGCTTCTCTTCAGAAATTACATGACCTGACCTCAGTACAGAGTTGTAGGTGGCAAAAATGGGCTAGGTTTGGACTTTGCATCATTAATGTCCATACTCAATTATTAAAAATAACTTATTTTTATTTTAAGTGCATTGGTATTTTGCCTGCATGTATGTCTGTGTGAGGATGTCAGATCTGGGAGTTATAAACAATTGTGAGCTACCATGTGTGTGCTAGGGATTGAACCTCACTTCTCTGGAAGAGCAGTCAGTGCTCTTAACTGCTGAGCCATCTCTCTAACCCTATGTGTGTTTAGTTTAATTTTCCAAGTCCTCACCACTCCTATGATAAACCTGACCTCTGGTCATCATTTGAGTTTGCAAACCCTGTCTTAGGCCCAAATAATGGTCAACTTTGTCCTAGACGTAGAGAGAGGGGCTTCCTGTCTTAGTCTTTTCTTCTGTGGAAACTATTTTAACTCATCTTTTTAGGAGTCACACTTAATTCCTCAGTCACATGCACAATACTCATTATTTATTCACTTAAAATTTATTTTTATATATTTTGAGTGTTTGGCCTGCATTTCTGTTTTTGCCTGTGGAGTCCAGAAGAGGGCATCAGATCCCCTGGAGCTGGAGTCACACAATGGTGTGAGCTACTGTGTGAGAGTTGGGAGCTACCCTGGGCCCTTCACAAGAGCATCAAATGCTCTTAACTGTTGGACCATCTCTCCTGAAACTACAGTTCTCATTTATACTAATAAGAACAGGACAGTCTCTTCTGTCTTAAATGACACCGTCACTACAAGGTGGAAGGCTGTCATAATCTCAGAGAAAGCTTAATTAAAATCTGTGCCTGTCTGAACTTTTGAACATAAGTGAATTTTTATTTTGGTTTGTTGCTTTGTTCACTTTCTTAGTGAAGTATAATTTTTTTTTAGTATTATGTGAAAATATTATTGTAAAAATTAAAACTGCTAAGTTTAAACTAAAGAATTTTCTTTTTGTGTGTGTATGTGTGGGGGGGGGGTTTCAAGACAGGGTTTCTCTGTGTAGCCTTGGCTGTCCTGGACTCACTTTGTAGATCAGATTGGCCTTGGAACTCACAAAGATCTACCTGCTTCTGCCTCCCTGAGTGCTGGGATTATAGGCATGCACCACTGTGCCTAGCTTTTATTTTTAATTTTATTTTTCATTTTTTTGAGACAGGGTTTCTGTATATCAGTCCTGGCTGTGATCCACCTGCCTCTGCCTTCTGAATGCTGGGATTAAAGGCTTGTGCCACCACTGCCCGGGCCAAAAGCTGCATTTCACTAGCCCCCCTGCATTCTTCTGAGTAGAGAGGATGAAATGTTGAGTCAGGAGAGACTGCATGTCTGGATTGTTAGTGCTGTTGGTTACCAGCTGTGTGACTCTTGTAAGGCAGTAAACCTCACGGTACCTCATCTGTGGAGATACTCTTGCCTCATAGGGTTGGTGTGGGGATTAAACGATTAAGCAATAAGAAGAGCTGAGGAATACTGTGTGTTATATATACAGCACTATATGAATTTTTTTGTTTTGGTTTTTTGAGTCAGGGTTTTTCTTAGTAAATGAATTTTAATGTTAACTGCCATTATAATCATATCATAACTATAGTCTTGGCACAATAATCATTTGATTGATTTTTCCTTCTGAGCTCTTTCTATGTATTTGGAGACACTTAAATGAATGTATGTAATTTGAAAGTGCATTGACTTCTCAGCTTGGCTAAAGATGGGCTGGGTGTGGTAGTTAACTCCTGTACTACCACACTCAAGAGGCTGAGGCAAGAGAGGCATGAGTCTGAGGACAGCCTGGGCTGGATCATGAGCACCTATTCAAAATACCCCCAAAATAATCAGGCCAGACATGGATATTATCATGAAATGATAAACATGCAAGTTATGATACAGATGAGAATGAAATCGTGGGTGTGTGTTCAGGTGCACATGTGCATGTGTAGAGGCCAGAGGTCACTGCAGTCTTCTTCAATTGTTCTTCATTTCATTTTGTGGTTGTTGGAGACAGAGTTTCACCGTATAGTCGTGGCTAGCTTGGAAGTCACTATGTACACCAGGCTGGCCTTGAACTCAGAGACCTACATGCCTATCTTTGCCTCCCGAGTGCTGGGATTAAAGGTGTGTACTACCATCCCCAGCACCCCCCTTTATTTTTGAGACAGTCTCTCATGGAATCTGGAGCTCACAGATTTGACTATCCTGGCTGGCCATCAAGCCTTCTGTCTCCTCAAAGCACTAGGATGACAGGCATATTCTGCCATACCTGCCCTGTTTGTTTGTTTTTTTGTTTTGAGACAGGGTTTCTCATTATAAATCCTAAGGCTGTCTTGGAACTTGCTCTGTGGACCAGGCTGGCCTCAAACCCATAGCAATCCACCTGCTTTTGCCTCTTGAGTGCTGGGATCAAAGGAGTGCGCCATCATACCTGGCCATACCTGGCTTTTTAAAATAGGTTCTGGGAGGTCAAACTCAGGTCCTTGTGCTTGCACAGAAAGTGCTTTACTGATTTGAGTTATTCCTCCTGATCAAGAATGAAACTTTTATCAGACCTTTAATTTTATTCGTCTTTTTTTTTTCCAGAGCTGAGGACCGAACCTAGGGCCTTGCGCTTGCTAGGCAAGCGTTCTACCACTGAGCTAAATCCTCAACCCCTATTTGTCTTTTTTAAAAAATGTTTTTGGTACTGAGAATTGAGCTTTAGCGCTTGAATAAATTAGGCAAGTGCTATAACATTGGACTGTATTTCCAGCCCAAGAACCTTCATTTTAAATGAAATTTTATTGTAATTAGTGAAATTATTACCATTATTGACATTCCTCAACCCCTATTTTATTTTTTTATTTAATTTTATTGCTGGAGATTGGACCTTTGTACATACTATGTATGTGCTTCATCACTGAGCTACACCCAGCCTCCACTTTAGTGGTTTTTAATAAAATTAAAGGAAGTTTAGTATCTCCCCAGTATCCTTAATTTCCATGCATTTAACCAAGACCTGTTTATTGTATCCAAGTGCGCCTGGACTTCTTTTGTGTTTTACGTGTCCCGGTCGATGAGATGTAACTGTTGACTGCTTGTTTGGCAAGGGAAGGCTTCCTGCTCTTCCTCATCACAGTAGTTTTGGCTCCTGCGGTCCCCAAGGGAGGAGTGCCGCAACACTGAGAGGAGCCTCCGCCTGCCTGTGTGCTGCTCTGTGACTTCCAGATGCTCACTCTGCACCATTGTCATACATTGTCTGCCTTTATGTACTGACTTTTCTTGTAATTATTTTAGTACCAGGGATGGAGTCCAGGGCCTTGTGCATGCTAAGCAAGTACTGTATCACTTAGTGGTTTTTTTGTTTGTTTGTATTGTTTTATTCAGTGGTACTGGGGATTGATCCCAGGGCTTTATGCTGGGAAGTACTATACTGTCAAACACTTACTACTTTGTACTTTTTTAAAAACGTCTGTGTCATTAGGATTCTTTTTTGTTTAAATTAATTTATTTTTTAGGACTCCCTTTTTTGTGTGTTGTGTTTTGTTTTGTTTTGTTTTGTTTTTTGACAGGGTCTTAACTATGTGCCTTTGCCAGCGTGGAACTTATATAGGCCAGCCTGGCCTCAAACTCACAGCGATCCTCCTGCCTCTGCCTTCCACTTGTTGGGATTAAAAATATGTATGCCCAGCTTTTTTTTTTTTCTTTAAGACAAGGTCTCATGGTTTGGGAAGATGGCTCAGTGGTTTAAAATGCTTGCCATGAAAGTGTGAAGGCCTAAGTTTGAATCCCCAGAACGCATGTAAAGCCAAGTGAGATAGTGCATATCTATAATCCCAGAACTCCTGTCTACTGTGAGAGGTGGAGACAGGAGAATCTCGGGAAGCTCCTTGCCTAGCCAGCCTGGTAAATACAGTCATGAACAGCAGAGAGACTCTGTCTCAAACCTTGTGGTAGAAGACAAGGACAGATATTCAAGGTTGCCCTCTGACCTCCAAATGCATGCTATGGCACATGCACCTACACTCACATGAATGTGCACACACGTACATCAGACACACACACACATAACACACACACACGTTCAAAGATTTAAACATTTTAAATGAATTAACAAGGTCTGATATAACCCTGCAGGTCTAGAACTCCTTGTAGCTGAAGATGATCTAGAACTCCACTTCCCAAGCCCCAGAATTAAAAGCATGTACCACCACACTGGCTCTTAATGTTTTCATTCTATTTACTTAAAATTTTATTGATTTATGTGTGTGTGAGAGTGTGTGTGTTCCAGGGTACATATGTGGAGGTCGAAGGACAACTTGCTACTTACTTGTCTGTTAATTCCTTATGTCTGTGGATTGGGAATTAAGCTCTGTGGGAGGTGCCCTTACCGTGTGTCATCTCTAGGGCCACTGATGTTTCCCAAGTTCCACATACATCTCTTGGTTAGTCTGTAATCTCTAAAGACCAACAACAGAATCCTTTTTGTTATCCCACAGCAATTTAAAAATAATTTATTTATGTTTATTTCTGTGTACTAGTGTTTTGCCTGCATCTGTGTAAGTGCTCACAAGTGTGCAGTGCCTGAGGAGGCGAGAGAGGGCATCGGACTCACTCAGACTGGAGGTACAGATGGTTGTGAGCTGCCACTTGGGTGCTGGAAATCAAATCTGAGTCCTTTGCAAGACCAGCATGTGCTCTTAACCTCTGAGTCATCTCTCTAGCCCCCTGCAGCAATTTTAATCAGAAAGTTTTAAACAACAGAAACAGTTACTAGTTTTTATACTCTTACCTCCCTGATAAAAATAGCCTTGTCATTTTTTTCGTCTATAAAATGATAAAGCATGAGCTCCATTGAAGGATATTTAGTCTGTTTACAAAGCTTTTTGCTACAAGTAGCGCTACAAAGAATATCCACGTAAGTATCTTTGTCCTTTGGATAAACTCCCAGAAAAGGACTTGCTGAATCAGAGAATTTTTGTATTTTAGTTTTTGATAGTTATTATTAAACTGTTTTTTATAACGATCGCAAAGATGTCCAGTTTATGCATTTTATATGAGCCTAATTGATTTTATGCTCCATTAATACTAGATGTACTTGTTTTAAAAATATGGCAGTCTGGCAGCAAATCACCATCTGCTTTGATTTCTTGTGCTTATTTGTTCTCTGTTTATTGGTCATTTAAATTTTTCCTATTCATGCCATTTGCTTACTTTTGATACTTGGTTTTATTTATTTCTTGTAGAAACAATATACTTTGTAATGGGCTTAGCCTGAAATCACTTGCTGAGACTATTTTGAACTTTCCACTTGACAAGTCCCTTCTACTTCGTTGCAGCAACTGGGATGCTGAGAATCTTACTGAAGACCAGGTACTTGTGATCAGAGTAGTTGGTTCTAGTTGTCAATGTGAGCATTGGGCAGAGAGTCCTTAAAGGAGACTTCCTATCAGGGAACACTCAAGACAGTAATGTTCATGGTGCTTAAATGAAATATTAGAGTCCCTGTTTTAGTTCGGAATGTGATGGCACTTTAGAAAATGTTTTTTTTTCCCAGAAATACAAATGCACATTTTAAAAATGCTATAAATCTCACCGTAAGAAACAGTAAGCAGTTCTCTACTGTGCCACCTGTTCCTTCTTTTGCCCTTCCCTCTCAGAGCTGACCACTTGACTTTCTTTCTGCTAATTACCATTATACTTCTAGAGTACGTGTGTACGTGTGTCATTCTTTCTTATTTGTGCATAGTATGTTTTAACTTCTTGTACAGAAGTTATGACTTAGGGCTCTTCCAGCTCCTGAGTCCCAAACAAGCATTGTTCCCTACTCTATTTCCTCAGTATAAATAGATATTCCATTTTCATCAGGAATGATATTTTGTTTTCCCGAGATATATGATTTGTATTTTTGTTTTCTTAGTTTTCTGCACACTATTAAGTTAACCCCAGCCTGTTTAGCAGAATTGTGGCTCTCTTGGCTATTTCAGATGTATTGAGTAACTAAACACTAACACGGTTTCCTGTCCTTCTGTCCTTGTAGTCTTCTGTTGTTGTCCCTCCTGATGTTCTCCTATGGCTTTCTGTTTTGTCCCCTGGCCCTCTGTTGCCCCTCTCTGGTCCTCTGCTGTCTTCCTGTGGCCCTTTGCTGCCCGTTTTGCTCAGGAGTGTTGGCTCTCTAGACCTGCTGCCCACTGCAATCTGAAATGTGCTTCTTATGTCCGTCTTGTTCCTTCCACCCCTCTTCTATAGTAGATCCTCTGGTGTCTAAATCCCATGTTTTTGTCCTTTTGTTATCCTCCAAGTCTGGAAGGATAAGTGACCAGGTGAGGTGCACCTGTAATCCCAGCATTCGGGAGACAGAGGCAGGCTGATCTCTTGAGTCTGAGGCCAGCATGGTCTACCATGTAAGTCTAAGACCGCCAAAGCTACACAGAGAAACCCTGTCTCAAAATAAACAAACAAACCAAAAAGGATAAATGATTTCCCTCTTTTAGCCAGTGGTTTGGCTATTAGTAGTGTAGGGCAGAAGCCATTTTCTTTCAGAACTTTGAAGGTTGTGCTACTTGTGTTCCAGCTTCTAACACTGAGTGTGGAACTGTTCTCTCTTGAAGTTCTCTTTCCTTCCTTGTTTGAAATCCGTGGTGATAAACATGAATAGAGGTCATGTTTTACTCACAGTGGTAGAGGATTTAGTGGACCGGATCCTCTCTGTCTGGATGCTCTGGTCTTCCAGTTCAGAAAAGGATCCTTAGATCATTTTCTTTGAAAATTTCCTATTCTCCTTTTTTTAAAAAAGAACTTATTCTTTTTAGAGTATTGGATCCCCCAAACTGATCCTCTAATTTTTTTTTTGAGACACTATCGTGTTTTCCCGTCTTTGTCTGCTGTCTTGGTGTGGGGTGCTGGGAGTACAGATGCATGCTGCTGTATGTGGCTTTTTGCACAGGTCTGGCTAGAACTCAGGTAGTCAGGCTGTACAGCAGCAGCATTTCACCTCCAGCTGTGTCCAGCCTGAGCACACACTGTTGAAACAGCCTGCATTTCTGCTTAAGGGATGCAGCATCTTCACACAGAGCAGGAAGGATTTCTGATTTCTATCTGTTCCCTCGCATCACTTCTTTTTCTCAGATTTCTTCTCATAAATACTTGTTTTGGTCCTTGGCTTTCATGTTAGGGATTTTCCAGATGTTTAGAACCTTGATTGTCCATTCATATTTAAAGAGACACAGGGTTAAGGATCTAGCTTTCATGTCATGCTCAGGGCCTGGACTCAGTTTCCATTGTCTCTCACACACACACAAAACAAAAAGACAAACAAATGAAAAAAGAGACATAAAAGCTGATAAGAAAAGCCAGGTGTGGTGGTATATGCTTTTAATTCCAGTAGAGGCAGGCTAGTCCTGTGGTCTACAGAGCAAATTTGAGGACAGCAAGAGCTACACAGAGAAACCCTGTCTCAAAAAACAAAACAAAAAATCTGATAAGATCTATCAGCTGATGAGTAAATAAAATGCAGTACAGGTGCACAATAGCATATTATTCAACAGACATGCTATAAACTTGTGGTCTCTTGCCTTGGCCTCCCAAGTGCTAGCATTTCAGACATGTGCCAGCTTCCCAGCTTTAACATGGATGAATATTGATAGGATCATATCACATGAAGCTGGGCATGGTGACTCACAGCTAGAACTGGTGGAAACTTTCTTTCCTGTCTGGTTCTTATCCTCATACCAAGTAGGTTGAGGTACATAGGCAATTAGAAGTGAGCAAAAAATAGAGGATGTTTTTAGTGAAAGGCAAAGAAGCTCTTGGTAGCCGTGGGATAGGGTGTATAGAAAGAGGGTTGCCTTTGGGAGAAAAGGTAGGGAGCAACTAGGAAGAATTCTCTGAGGATGAAGATCTGACTTTTTGTGTCCGTGGTCAAGAAAGAAGACCAGGCTCGCTTCCAGTTTACAGAGATCTACTTGCCTCTGCCTCTGAAGTGCTGGAATTAAAGGTGTGCACCACCACCACCAGGGAAGAGTTAGTAATTGGAGCCAGCAAGTGGGTCAGTACTTGCTACTAAGCCTGAAAGCCTTAGTTGACTCCCTAGGATCTAGTTGGTGGAAGGAGGGAATTGATTCCAGCAAGTTGTCCTCCAGACCTACACACACACTGACACATGCAGCCATACATACACACAAATAAATGTAACTAAATATTTAACAGTGCTGTTTTTTTTTCTAATTATAAGCATAATGGTTCAGAGTTCAGAGAAGTCTTAGTGGGCTGGAGAGATGGCTCAGTAGTTAAGAACACTGCTGCTCTTGCAGAGGACCCAGATTCCATTCCCGACTCGAAATATAGTGACTTACAACCACCTGTAACTACTCCAGGAGATCTACTGCTTTCTTCTAATCTCCATGGGCACCTGTCATACATATATACACATACAAACAAAATAAAAATAAGTAAATCTTGAAAAAGAATTTCAGGGAATAGTATTTGCACCTGATATTATAAAAAAAAAAAAGTAGATTGGACCAAACAGTGTTGGTGTATATCATTAATGCCAGCACTCAGGAAGCTTAGGTAGGCAAATCTCTGGGTTCAAAGCCAGCCTGGTCTATAGAACAAGTTCCAGGACAGCCAGGACTACATAGAGAAACCCTGTTTTGGAAACAAAAAAACAAGCAAACAAACAAAAAGTGGGTTGAGTACAAAGCAGGTATGGCAGGGCTTTGGGTTTGGATGTCAGCAATCATGCATCTGTTCTCTCTGGCTGCTTGGTTTTTTCCAGAAATGAATCCTTTAGTCTTTTACCCCAAAGGAGTAACTCCCACTGTCCATACACTGGTGGGTTTGGTGTTGGGGGGGGATACTGTGGTTTTACTGTTGACTGTATAGACTGTCCTGTATCCCCTCCTTTTGTTCAGGGGACATTCTGTATTTATCTTAGGTCATACTTTGTATAGCTGTATGGAGACCTATTTTTGCCATTATGTGACTTAAGTTTTTTTTTTATAAAGATTTATTTTTTATTTTATGTGCACTGGTGTTTTGCCTGCATGTATGTCCATGTGAAGGTGCCAAATCCCCTGGAACTAGAGTTACAGACAGTTGTGAGCTGCCATTTGAATGCTGGAAATTGAACCTGGGTTCTCTGAGAAAGTGGCTGGTGCTCTTAATCACTGACCCAACTCTTCATCCCCTGTGATTTAAAATGTTACTATTTTGAGGCAGGAAGAGGTAGTTTCTTGGCCCTGTTGTACAGACAAGTTAGTTGACATGTGTTTGAAAGTGGTCGTTTTCACCTCATCATTGACCTTTAACAGATAACTGCTCCCTTCATTCCTCCATGCCTTCTTGGTCTCTGTGGCTCGAACCAATGTGGTTTTGGCTCTTTGGACTACCACCCTGTCTAAGTCTAATTCCAAGTCTTAACCGTCTGTTGTCTTCAAGTCAGTTACTGCTTCATTCTTTCAAAATTTAGCAAGATTTGTGTTTAAGATTAATATCCTGTGGTAAAATTCTAGCTATTGAATTATCTGAGTTTCCACAGCAATTGCTGTTTTGTTATGACCCTGAGTAAGTTACCTCTTTGTGCTTTGAAAAGATTTATTTTTTAAGACAAGGATGTAGTCCTAGTTGATGTGGAAATGTATGTAGACCAGGCTAACCTTGAACTCACAGAGATCTGCCTGTCTCTCCTGGGATTGATTAAAGGTATGTACCACCAACTTGGTCATTTTTTATTTCTTTTTGGTGGTGAGAGTGAATGAAAAATGGCTTTATTAATCTTAATAAAGCCGCATGCAGCAGTTCACACCTTTAATCCCAGTGCTCTGGGAGCTAGAGGCATGTGGAGCTCTGTGAGTTCAAGGCCAGCCTGGTCTACCAAGTAAGTCCAGGAGAGCCAAGGCTACACAGAGAAACCCTGTCTCAACCCCCCCCAAAAAAGAGATTAATTTCTATATGACAAAATTCACCTTTTAAAAATGCCAAATGTGATAACACATATCTCTAATTTACCTTTGGAAACTGGCATTGGGAGTGTCTCTAGCTCAAGGCCATCCCAATCTATATAGCTAGATCCTGTCTCATAAGGGACAAAGCTGGCCATTCTGCTAATCCTAGACAGGGTTAGGAGCCCCAGGGATTTGTCCATCTGTTTTTCCAACCTGGAATTACTGGCAAATGTCACCATGCCCAGTTGTTTTTACATGGCTTCTGGGGATAAAACTCATGTGTTTATGCTTGCCACGCAAGCACTTTACCAACTAAATTATATATCCAACTACCATTATAGATTTTTATGTTTGGTTTTGTATTAGACGTAGAGCCTCACATTGTAGCTCATGCTGACCTTAAGCTCAAGGCTGTCCTCTTGACTCAGTTTCTCAAATGCTGAGATTAAAAGCAAAATACCTGAGAGAGAATGGGGGTGTTTGAATCCAGGGTTTTGTTTGTTTTTTCAAAACAAGGTTTCTCGTATAGCCTGGTTGTCCTAGAATTCACTGTGTAGACCAGGCTGCCCTTGACCTATCACAGATCTACCTGCCTCTGCCTCCCGAGTGCTGGGATAAAGGTGTGTGCCACCACTGCCTGTCTGAACGAAGGGTTTTGTACTACTAAGCAAGTGCTACCCTGAACAGGCACTTGTAATTGACTTCGAGGGTGCCCTCACTGGCTTGTCTTCCGTTCCCACTGACTTCCGGCTTTTCTCCTCAGGTAACTTATGCTGCCAGGGATGCGCAGATCTCAGTGGCTCTCTTCCTCCATCTTCTTGGATACCCTTTCTCTAGAAATTCTTATGAGGAGGAAAACAGTGACCAAATCAGCTGGCGAAAAATCTTGGAGAAATGCAGGGATATGGTAGACATCCCATTCCGAAACAAAGGACTTGGCCGGTTGGGTGAAGAGGTTAATGGGGAAGCGCTGGAATCTCAGCAGAAGCCAAGGCCTAGGAAGGCTAAGATTGATGGAATGGTACCAGGCAGCAGCCAAGGGAGAGACCCCAGGAAGCATAAGAGAAAGCCCCTGGGGGTGGGCTATTCTGCCAGGTAATCCATATGTTTCCTGATGATGACCAGTCAGGGCCCAGCTTTATCCTAGTCAGGCTGTGGAGACTCTCCGGTGTTAATGTAATTCTCGCTGCTTTTAGTGACATTTGGGCTATACTTTCTTTGTGTAGTTTTTCCCCGTACCTTTTTTTTTTTTTTACTTTTCTATTTATCAATTGGAATAGAAATGAAGTGAACTTACCCTAGCTTTGTCACTGACCCTGGTACAACCTTAGGTTCATAACTATAAAAGAGATATAGGGCCATTGAGATGGCTCACCATGTAGAGGCATTTGCTGCCAAACCTAATGACCTAGGCTCAGTCTTCATAACCCACATGGCAGAAAGAGAGAACTGACTCCCAAAGTTGTCCTCTGATCTCCACATGCACAACGTGTGTGCTTCTCCCCCAGAATAAACAAGTAAGTGATAATAAAATGTTTTAATGGGATATAGTTTTTGTCCCTTGTTTGAGACAGCTATGAACATAACAGGAAGCCCTCATACTTGCCAGAAGAAATGCACCTTCAGGTTTCATGTTCATCTAGAGTGATTCTAGCCTCATGTCAACTCTCCTGTGTAACTATTGAGACTCTCCTATGTGACTGACACTTCTTCAGGAGGATGAGTAATAAGTGCTTTGAGTGCAAGTGTAATCCCTGGAGCATGGCACCTTTAGGAATTAGATGATTAAGTCAAAGGAAGCATTACCTATGCGCCAGAAATCAACCTACATGCCCCCCATTACCCTTATTTGAACTTTTACTGTTTTAATTTACTGTTTAATTCAGTGATTTGGCAGTATATTAGTGCTCTGTTCATGTTTTCATTCACAGCAGAGCTCTGAATACCACACAACTGTCTTCCCAGTATCTCAGTCCATAGAGGCATCAAGAATTCATTCATAGCTCTACTTTCTAGCCAGGCAGATTGAGGATCAAATGTGGTTTCTTGCCTGTTTGTTTGTTTGTTTCTATATGTAGTGTGTTTGATTCTGGTGTTGAGAATAACTTGAATCACTCGGAAGAGAGTGTGGGAAGGTCTTGGGTAGCTTGACCAACAGCTTTCAGTATGAGATTTCTTTTCCCTGCAGAAAATCACCTCTTTATGATAACTGCTTTCTCCAAGCTCCTGATGGACAGCCTTTGTGCACCTGTGACCGGAGGAAAGCTCAGTGGTACCTGGACAAAGGCATTGGAGGTAAGAGACTCAGCTGCCATCTTACAAATAGGGTCTTGTTGTAACTGGGGTGTGGAGGAGGGTGCTGAAGGAAGGCAGAGAGACCCTGAGATGTGTTACAAGTAGCAGAGGTGGGAGTGGCCCAGCACTGATGTGTTTTCTCTTTCCTAAGAGCTGGTGAGTAAAGAACCTTTTGTGGTCAGGCTACAGTTTGAACCTGCAGGAAGACCTGAATCCCCAGGAGATTACTACTTAATGGTTAAAGAAAACCTGTGTGTTGTGTGTGGCAAGACAGATACCTACATCCGGTGAGTATAGTGCTCATAAGTAATCTGCCCCCTGTGACAGTTGTCTGTGTTGAGCCCTCAGATGCCTGTGTGTTTCCCCACATGGCAGAGAGACTTAGCTAGCTCTACAAGCACCACAGTTTTCCTAACAGCTTCAGCATGCTGCCTGCCATCTCTAGTGGCCTCCAGTCCTAAAGCTAGATCCCTGCATCCCCCACTGAAGCTATCATGCTTTCTGAGCCTTAGCTCAGAGTTAGAGTTTCCTGGGGCTGTACTGTCACGTTAGGGCTTCCACAGGGAACATAAGGCTGGCCCCTGGCCTTCAGGACCTATACTTGGCCTTCTCTGTGGCCCCTGTACAGTAATTCCCTCTCTTCTCTCCCACCTTCCCTCCCTGCTTGCTTCGCCATTCCCTCTCTTTCTTCCACCATTCCTGGTGTGTTTTATTTATTTTTGTTATTTTTTGGTGGTGGTATCTTCTTGTACTCTTAATTTTTTTTCAGACATTACTTTTCTCATTTTTTGACAGAATATTTCTTTCTTTTTTTATTTTGTTTATGCATTTTTTAGAGACACCATTTCTCTCTGTAGCCCTGGCTGTCCTGGAATTCTCTAGACTAGGCTGGCCTTGAACTCAGAGATCCATTTGACTCTGCCTCCCAAGTGCTGGGATTAAAGTCATGCACCACCACCGTCCAGCTGAGACAGAATTTTGCTATATAACCTTGAATGTGGCTAACCTTCTGGCTTAGCCTTCTAAGTGCTAGAATTATAGTCATGTGCCACCATACTACTCTTCACTGATTCACTTTCCTGCTTTCTTTCTTTGCAAAGTGGGACAACTGTTGCCTCCGAGAGTTTTTCCTGAGAACTTAGTTGTACTTAGAAAATGGTGACAGACCTTGGTGAGCTAGGAAGTAATGTCAGAGTAAGGAAGTCTTCAGATACAGGAAATCGGTTTGCTCAGCCCACTGGACTTATTTGAGAGTTATTGTGCGGTATCAAACACTGTTACAATGTCATTTAATTTCTCTGAGACTCTTCTTTCTAGAAACATGCTGGTTGTTACCAGACTATGCCATTGAAGCCTGACAACAGGTAGTCTGTACTTACTTCAAGGAGAGAGGACCCTAAAATCACAGAGAGTTAAGGCAGGCAGCTGGGCCTTAGAGTGCCGTAGGTAGTATTGCCTTCATATAGCACATGAAGCACAGCCTTTGTGCACCTGTGACCAGAGGAAAGCTCAGTGGTAGCTCAGCTTTGTGCTGCCCAAACCTTCCAAGTCATGTTTAGGCCTAGGTTAGACTCAGTGTCTTACCTGCTGGCTCCATATGTGTTCTGTATCATAAGCTGATGAGCATTGTTTTTGGGGTGGGCTCATTCCAGGAAAAATATAATTCCACATGAGTACCGCAAGCATTTTCCCATTGAGATGAAGGACCACAACTCCCATGATGTGTTGTTGCTCTGCACCTCCTGCCATGCCATCTCAAACTACTATGACAACCATCTGAAGCAACAGCTGGCCAAGGAGTTCCAAGCTCCCATTGGCTCAGAGGAGGGCTTACGCCTGCTGGAAGATCTAGAGCGCAGGCAGGTGCGTTCTGGAGCCAGAGCGCTGCTCAACGCTGAGAGCCTGCCTGCCCATCGGAAAGAAGAGCTGCTGCGTGCACTCAGGGAGTTTTATAACACAGATATTGTTACAGAGGAGATGCTTCAAGAGGCTGCCAGCCTGGAGACCAGGTACAACCTACTGTTCTGTTCAGAGAAAGAATGGGGGATGACCTAGTGACAGCAACCTTCACTGCTTTGTGAAAATGCTTGTCACAGTAACAGTGCTTAGCCACATGCTTATTAATCCAATGTCTGTCTAAGATTCTGTGGGATAGAATCAAACAATTTGAGAATTTCCTTTTCATAAGAGATGGTGAGATGGTTCAGCAGTTTAAAGCACTTGCTGCCAAGCCTGACAACTTTATTTAGATCCCTTAGATCTGCATGGTAGATCAAGAGAACCGATTCCCAAAAGTTGTCCTCTGACCTCCACACATGTGCCATGGCATGCTTGCACACACACACACACAAAATAAAAAATGAAAATAAAAAAAAATGTGATTTCTTGAAAGAGAGACTTGCCAATTGTTAGGTATCTATTGACTCTATAAGGTATCTATTAGACTCTGATATGTCTAATGAAGTGAAGTTGGGGCTAGTGCAAGTCAGCATGTAAGATGAAAATAATAGCCAATTAATACCTCGAAATCCCTGAATTGCCACAAAGTATATGTGGTTTTGTGTCTCTCACCTCATACCTAGATTTAGTCTTTTGACTTGTGCATTCATTCACGTTTTTTGTCTCACTGTACCTAGTGTCTAGATGCACTGAATAGAATTTTGAACAAACTGCTCTCCTATTTATTTTTTCTTTTTCTCATTTCCTCTCCTTCCCTATGAGTACTTAGTTGAATTCATATGACATAACTCAGTGATCCTAAACAAGTTTATGATCCCGACCCGGATAGGCACATAGCTCCAACAATAAGGATTGTGGGTTACTATGCAGCTATCAGTTTTCTATAGGATTAGAGATCCATTAAACTAATAGGGCTGAATGCCTACAGTGTTTTGTTATCAATAATAAAAAAAACATAAAAACTTTGTAGCAACAAATATTTATTTTCTTTATTTAAAAGTGCTTATTTCACTCATACTACTGATCTATTACAGCTCAGAGACACTGCAAGTATTTATATTGACCAGATACTTCCAGAGACACTGAAGCCTACAGCACTAAGCTAGGAGGCTACATAAATTGCCTTTTTATTTCTTACAGAAACTTAATGACTTTTTACTTGTCTCTTATGTTTTTTAGTGTTAAAAATATTTTTTGAATTTTATCTCTAACTATTCTGTGTAGTTATAGAATAAATGTTATTTTCTAAGGTTTTGTTTTGGTGGTTTTGGTTTTTCAAGACAGGTTTGCTGTCCTTGACTTTGTAGATCAGGTTAGCCTTGAATTCACAGAGATCTGCCTGTCTCTGCCTCCCAGAGTGCTAGAATTACAGGTGTGCACCACTGCGCCCAGCTATTCTATAAATTTTAATACTGTGAGGTTAAAGTTAAGTAACTTATCAAGGTCACATTATATTAGTGAGTCGGTCTTTGACGAATTCCCAATTAAACTTAATTTTTTTTTCACTTACTATTAGTGTGTTTGCCCATGAATGCTTCCATCTAGGTATACAAGGGTACCATAGAATGTGTAGAGGTCAAAGAACATCTTTTGGAAATTGGTTCTTTCTTTCATCGTGGACCACCAGGGAGCTACCTCAGGCTGCCAGGCTTGTGTAGCTAGTGCATGTACCTGTAAGCCATCTCACTGAGCCCCAGATGAACTTCTTAGAACAGTTAAACCTCTCCCCTTCAAACATAGACCTTTCTTTTTAAATTTTATTTGTTTGTTTGTTTGAGGTAGGGTTTCTCTGTGTAACCCTGACCACCCTAGAACTGACTCTGTAGACCAGGCTGGCCTCCAACTCAGAGCTTCGCCTGCCCCTGGCTTTCTGAGTGTTGGAATTAAAGGTGTGTGCCACCATGCCCAGCTAAGCACAGAACTTTCCAATAAGTGGGTTGTTGAGTTAGATGATATATTGATACTGAGAACAGGCTTTCTGGAAACAGGTTGAAAATGTAGTGGGGCTGGGCATGCTGATACTTAGAAAGCAGAGGCAGGTGTATCTGTGTGAGTTCAAGGTCACCCTGTCTTAAAAAACCAAAGGGGAAAAAAGAAATAGAGAGAGAAAGGAAAGAAGAAAGCAAGTGAAGAGTGGGAAGCTGGTGAGGCAAATAATAAAACACTTACAAATATTGGGAGAGCCCCGAGTTGCTAAACTCGTGGGGCTTGGGGTGAAAGACTGGGAATATAGATTTTGGGAGAGGAAAGAAGCTTTGGAGCAAAGTGTGTTTGTTTGTTTGTTTGTTTGTTTGTTTGTTTGTTTTAACCCCTTGATGGAGGTGGAGGAAGGCTGTGTACAAATAGCACCATCAGTTTTCATGGTTTCTTGTCCAGTTAGGGACTGGGCAGGGGGTTCTTCTACATACATCATTTGCACAGTTGAGTAGTCACGGAAGCATCTCACTATGACTGAAACACTCCTCACCATCATGGTCTGACATTTTTGTAAGGAAGTAGGCGCTAAAAAAAGTGGACTACCATGAATTTTATACCCAGGTTTGACAGTGTTTTTAGATTTGAATTTTAATACTGAATATGCTTTAGAATAAATAATGACATACAGAGAAGTAAGCTCTTTCCTGAGTTGCTTTGGACCAACAAATACAAGATCAGTATACCTAACCCATCATCAATCAGCCAGGCAATAGATTTCCCCATAGAGTTGAGTGTATGTGGCCTTTCTGTACATATAACTCAGAACTCCAAATGCCTTCAGTTTGAGCCTGTTTCCTATGTATTAAGAAAAAAAATAAGTGGGGAAAAGATATTTTGAAGACATTAACGTATCCTTTAGGAGCCTGTCTCTTACCAGCCTATGAGATTGTCCAGTGCTTGCTTTGCTCAGACCCTTTACAACTTTGTTTTCTTGGCAGGATATACAATGAAAGCTATATTCCTCATGGGCTGAAGGTGGTACAGCGCCACACCGAGGGTGGGCTGCGCTCCCTCATGCAGCTGGAGAGCCGCTGGCGTCAGCACTTCCTGGACTCCATGCAGCCTAAGCACCTGCCCCAGCAGTGGTCAGTGGACCATAACCATCAGAAGCTGCTTCGGAAGTA
The DNA here is from genome assembly GCA_028658305.1 of Pachyuromys duprasi. Taxonomy (NCBI): domain Eukaryota; kingdom Metazoa; phylum Chordata; class Mammalia; order Rodentia; family Muridae; genus Pachyuromys; species Pachyuromys duprasi. The sequence continues at coordinate 32,212,106 of CM053765.1, read as the reverse complement.
TGGGGATGACCTTCCCATCAAGCTGTCATGACTGCTGCTTCCTGCAGGTCAGGACAGGCCGGAAGCTGGAGCCAAGGTCAAAATTACCTCTTACCCTCTTACCATTTAATGTCCTTAGGGTTGAAGCCCAGGTGACCCGGCTGAGAATGCTGACTACTCTGATTGCCAGGTACTTCTGATGGAGCAAGGCTGTTTTAAGAGGAGCTTATGATTTTGAATTTTAAGTGAGGGATCTATTATTTTCTCCCCCTTTCTCTCCTATTTTTGTGTGCAAGAGAAGCTTGGCCTTTATTTTCACTCTCCCTCTCTACTTTTCCTGTTAAGAGGGAGAAGACTTCTCTCTGAAGTAACTTGTCAGGCCCTGGGAAGATGTTTGTAATTGTTTTCCCTCTCCGCTGCACTGGTTTCCTCTGGGCAGGGAGAAAAATCTCTTCCAGAGTTGAAGACGTGACCCAGGAGTCACATTCATATTCCCAGTTCAACCTCATGATTTTAATCTTCTTGCTCTTCCATTTGCATTTATTTGGGGTCCACCCCAACTGTATTACTAGGGTTATTTTACATGCTTGAAAATGTTCCCAGTTACGCATATAAGACCAAACCCCAGCTTGCTGCCATGTGCTTCTTCCCTGTCTCAGGGGAAGTCCTTTTCTGGAAATGAGTTTTCAGCTGGGTGGGGCCAACAAGTACACACCCTTTCCCAGGAGAGCTCTGATCCATTGTTCAGCCTCTCTCCTGAATGGCTGCTTGTTGCATAGCTCCTGTCCTGCTTCTGAGGATTGTCATTTCTCAGAGTCAGTGCCCGTTCCCTCAGTGTTCATGTTCCATTGCATTTGCAATACTGACCTCTCCTTAGCACTTAATTCACTCCCAGAGCCATTTGGCCAGGTTACAGTGCGAGGATTTTTCCTCCCCTGCAGCCTGGGACACTGGAATTAACTGACACATTAGAAGTTTAAAGGGTAATGTTTCATCTTTCAAAATGTTAGACTACTACTTTGAGTATGAAATCAATTTATTAGCAATTAGTATTTTTTCTAAACTGTTAGGAAAACTTTCTTATTTTATAAGATCTTAACAAACTTAAAAATAATTTTTTGGCCAGAATCCAACAAGAGTTCTATTTTGGAATTGTACCCACGTTGGTTATACCTGACCTGACATTGATAAATAAAACAACTTCAAAGCACAAGGCTCAGTGATTATAAATGTGAAACTTTTCTTACTAACATTATAAAATCAGGAAGCATTCTTGGGGGAGTTGCTGTTTATCCTGCAGTCGCTGCCTCTTGGCAGTGCTGTGACACTGAGGCATGGCTGTACCACACACACTGCACCACAAGCCTTTGGGCTGTAACAATGTGTGTCACACTCTGCCCCTCTGCCCTGCCTTCTCTCCTGCCTTCTCAGGCATTTCTGGATCAAGACTAGATACTCTTATAAACAAATAGTACCGGCTCCTTTGGGGAATGCTTAATAAAGCAGATTATCACAAAGCCTCATGACTATAGGAACTCAGAATGAAAAGTCCAGAGATGAATGGGCAGACAGCTTGGTTCTTCATCATGATAATTGCCAGGCTTCCCACAAGATGGCACTCACAGATTTGTTTTTATATCCATTCTTGAGAAATAAGCAACTTTTTATGTGTGATTACAGAATATAACTTGTGGCCTGTGTTTCAAAGTGTATGTAGCTAATTTTGAGTCTCTTCCATAGCTTTATAAGAAAACCTTTCTTTGAAACAAGAGTGACGAGAGTGATGGGTTCTCTCAGTCTTCCTGATTTGCATGCAGAGAAGTGAGGAATACTGCATGGGTCAATTAAGGCACACTGCTTGGTCTGAAAAGAGGAGCGGGCTCTCCATGTCCCCGCCCCAGCCCCACAGGTCCAGTGCAAGAAAGCCAGCAGCAGAGCATAGCTCCTTGATCCTTTTCAGAAGACTGTTGCCGTGGAGGTGGGAATCTATATTCTGAGACTGCCTTGAAATTTTGAGCCTTTCTCTAAGAGTGAAAGTTGCCATCTTAAATAAGAAATTTTAAGGTAAACCTATTTTTCTAATATGAAATACACGAAGCTAGCACTTTCTTATAGTCTCTGTATACAGGAGGAAGAAGTGGGAAGATTCTAAAGAGAGAATAATAACCACCCATCTTCCTTCTTTATAGAAAGATACACATTTTGGTGATGTACTTAAATTTTTCATTTAGCCAGGTGTTGTGGTGCACACCTTTGATCCCAGCATCCAAGCATCCCAGAGCTAGGAAGCAGAGGCTGGTAGATCTCTTGAGTTTAAGGCCAACCTGGTTTACATAGTGAGCTCCAGGACAGGCAGGGCTATATAAAGAGACCCTGTCTCAAAAGAAAAAAAAATAATATTTTTAAATATATATGATATTTAAACAAAATTACCATATATGTATGTGATGCATGCATGTATGTCTGTATGCTTGTATGCATCCTAATTTTTTCCCGCTCACTGATACGGTATCACAAGTAATTTACTCATCTTTACTCTTTGAAAATAAAGTTTTACCCAAGTGTGCTGGCTCATGCCTGTAATCCTGGCCCTTGGGAAGTGGAGGCAGGAAAATCAGAAATTTAGGGTTATCATCTGCTACTTAGTTTAAGACCAACTGGAGCTACGTGAGCTTCTGACTCAAAACAACAGCAAACCAGTGAAAATTAATGTTAATATATTTCTGATAGCTCTCCTTACTTTGGTTATGTAGCCTCATACTGTTAAAAGTGTGGTTGTTTCAAATCCTTCAATACCAGTTATGGAGATGAACTTTCTTGTGAAGTTCTGACTCTGCCCTTGGTAATTTCTTTAGGATAGAACCCTAGAAACTGGCTTGGGGCTGGGGGTGGGGGGTCACTGTTGCATCAGTACCAGTTAACATCAGCTTAGGAGTAGAGTACACATTAGGGGAGTTCATCCTTTTGACGTTTAGCTCCATGTGTCCTGAGCGTCTATGAGTTGAAATGGCCCCTGCAGTCCTGGCTATTGTGTTGGCGGCTTTGGGTATCTTTGCTTCCTGATGTCTACCATTCTTCATTACCATGGTCCCTTCTCCACCTCTGCAGTCAGTGGTTTTTGGAAGTAGTTTATTTGAAATTTTTAAATGTAAATTTTTTTCAGTTAAAAACATTTTTTATTTTAAAGTAAGGTTATGGACAGCTTCTTTTTGAAAATAAATCCATGTTTAATAACTTGTCATTCTAAAGTGAATGAAGCACACATCCAGGGATTTGCTGCCACTTGAGTGTGGCCATAAGTTACTTATTCTTACCCGTGTCACAGACAGATCAGATGACAAAATGTGTTTTGTTGAAATAAAGCTGACTTAATCCGCATTCCCAGCTCTTAGGAACCCAACAGGCATAGAGGGCTTTGGGTTAGCTTCTTATTTGGCCTCTTTAATCATTGAATTCTGATTTACCTTGCCTTCGGGTTTTTATTCATTTGTTTATCTTTTAGTTTTCTTCATTAGGTCTCATCTTTAGGTATTGTTAAAAATATACTTTACATTTTTGTGTGGGGGTATTTGGTTTGTATGTGTTTGGGTTTGTGTGTGCCAGGGTGGATGTGTAGAAGTCAGAAGACAGCCCCAGGGATAGGTTCTATCCTTCTACCACGAGTTCCTGGGATTGAGCCGGGGGCACCCGGCTTCTTGGTAAGTGCCTTTACCCACTGGACCTTTTCCTGGTTTATTAAGGGACAGCCCTCAAAAATGGGAGCGGGCAAGTGGAGATGAGGAGTCATTTTTTTCCCTAGAGATTTGTTAGTTTACTAATTATTATACTGCTAATTGTGATACATTACTCTTTGTGATGCATTTGAAATGAATCCTCTCCTGACTCCTGATCTTTTGTTTTTTTTCCAAAAACGTTCAGTGATCATTTTTAGACCTCTTTAAAAACCGAGAATCAATTTTTCTTGGGAGAAATGAGCAAAAAGAAGGTGATTCTTGTTATGACCTGGGTTCTATTCCTGTCGCCTACATGGCCACTCACACTGGAACTCCAGTTCTAGCAGTTCTAGGAAATCTAGCGTCCTCTTCTGGCCTCTGAGCACCCAGCACACAAGCGGTGCACAGACATGCATGTAAGCAAAACACTCATGCACATAAAAGTTTTTAAAGTTTAAAACAAAAAGTAAAACAAAACACAACAAAACCACAATAATAAGAAATTTGAACTTAGCAGTAAGACAAAGGGGCTGAGATGGGGGGTGGGGAGTAGACATATGTAGTTTTAAAGGTAGTGGGCATGAATGAGTTCACTTACAAACCGAACTTTGAATTTTGCTTTTTCCTATACCCAAGTATATCATGTATTAGAGGTTCAGAGAGGAGTGGGCTGATGACCTTATTCTTGTTCCATTCATCAGCTGTAGGTGTTTGTACTAGTCACTTAACTTTTTGTGCTGATAAAATCTAGATTAATTTGCCAAGGAAGAGCCCTCAAAGTCCAAACATTCTGTAGTACATCCCATCATCTTTTTTAAGGCAGAGTTTCATTGTGTAACATTGGCTGGCCTGGAATTCTATGTAGACTAGGCTGACCTTGGACTCAGAGGCCTGATTGCTTCTGCCCCTGAGTGTAGGAATTAAAGGCATGTACCACTATGCTTAGCTAGAATTGAGTGCCTTTTTTTTTTTTTTTTGGAGACAGGGTTTCTCTGTGTAGCCTTGGCTGTCCTAGACTCACTTTGTAGACCACGCTAGCTCTCTAACTCACAGAGCTCTGCCTGCCTCTGCCTCCAGAATGCTGGGATTACAGGCATGCACCACCAAACCTGGCTGAATTTGGCACTTTTAAAGGAAGACATTAAAACAATTAGTAAAAATAGTCTCTCTGTGTGTTTTTTTAGTGTTGCATGACTGTTGAGAATCCATGAGGCATCCATGTTTACATGTAAACATTGTAACCATCCCACCCTAGCTGTCAGTGGCTCACAGGGAGCCTGAGAAGAGTCTGACTATTGGCTGTGTACATCCCTGGCTTGCCAGTGACTTTGTCCTGCTCCCCTTTGCTCTTACTTGGGCATCAGTTAGACAGATGTATAAAAGTAATGTCTGCATTATTAGTTCCTTAAAGATTCCTCTGTGAATGTCATTCCTTGTGACCTTGTAGAAAATATGTTTCCTAATCCCTGTGCTTTGTTTCAGTCCCAAAGAGTATGTTGGCTTTTCTTTGTGAAACACAGATTTGTACCAATATGCTCAACTTGAAACTTTTTTCAGTCACCTAGAAAAAGAAGCCTCGAGTTTCTACCAAAATGCAGTCATTTTGTTGTCACAGAAAAAAAAGTGACCGGCTAGCCAAAAAGAAGGCTCAAGTACCTTGCTCTGGCCTCTCCTTTAGAGGATCTCTTACTGCACCTAAAATCCTGACATCTTCTGTTGCGTCCCACAGAGCTACTGAAAGCCTTGGTCTGGCACTGTGTCTCTCAAATCAAGATAACAGTGTTTGGCCCTGGAGGTCTGGAAGCCCCAGTTGTATCACATATGGCTTCTTCTAAGCTCTTGAATAAAATGAGCAGGACTAAAGTTGGCTCAGAAAATGAACAGACGATGACTTGGGGTTAGCTTTTCTTTTTCAAATGTTCAGAGCACTTGGCTGCCGCCCCCTCTCAAACCATCAGCAGAGCTTGACCTTGGCCAAGATTTTGCCTCATCCTCTAGGCATTTTAGCATAGAGTTGCGTTTCAGCTGTGGAATGCTTAACCAAAAGCACATGCTGTGGTGCCGGGTTCCAAGGAGCAAGTTTTGCAAAAGCCCAAAGAGCATTGTCTGCTCAAACCAGCAACTTTCTCTGAACTACCCAGCACACCTCACACTGGTGATGATTTGGCTCCTTTGTACACCAGGGCTGGAGTTTATTGTTAATAGCCTATTGAAGAATACAGCTTGATGCATGTTGACAGGTGTGTATGCCCATAGAACTATAGGGCTAAAATTTAAACCTGGCATGGTGTATGTCTATAATCCCAGCATTTGGAAGGCTGGGGCAGGAGGATTCATGCAAATTAGGGCCATCCCAGTCTATAAATCGAGTTCCAAACCAGCCAAGGCCACATACTCAGAGTCTCTCTTCAAAGAATCTGAAAAGTTAATAAGGACTGGCAACATAGCTCAGGTACAGAGAGCTTGCCTAATATGCTGGAGGCCCTGGATTTAATACCTAGTCTGGGTTTTAAAAGTGAGCAAGAAGACTGGAGGTTTAACTTGTTGCATACTTCTAGGGCCTGGAAGGTTCCATCAGGCTGAGGAATACAATAAATCCATTAGAATTGCTGAAGATCTAGTGCATGTGGAGAATCTAAACATTTCTCTACATTTAGGGATTATAGCAAAACTTCTGAAGTTTGATTTTAGTAAGTTAACTTAAAAATAGTGTGTGCACACAGTATAGAGTTCTTTTTTAAAATGTGTATGAGTGTTTTGCCTGCTTGTATGTTTGTGTGCCATATGTATGCCTGGTGCTTGCAGAGGCTAGAAAAGGGCTTCAGATCCCTTAGAACTAGAGTTACAATGGGCTGTGAGCTACCATGTGTGTGCTGGGAATCGAACCCAGATCCTCTGGAAGAACAGTCAATTCTCTTAACTACCGAACTATCTCTCCAGTCCCCCTTTGTTCTGTATATGTTTGAACATTTCCACTACACCTTCAGAATTCTTTAGCAGTAGCTCCCATAGCATACCTACTTACATTTCTGCTCAGTGATGCTTAGCTGTGATCTAAAAGCAAGGTACATGTGCATCTCTAGGCAGAATCCCCTCCGAACATTCTGATTCAAAATTTACAAACACACTGGGTAGTGGTGGTGCATGAATTTACCCCAGCACTTGGGAAGCGGAGGAAGGCAGATCTCTGAGTTTGAGGCCAGCCTGGTCTACAGTGAGTTCCAGGACAGCCAGGGCTACACAGAGAAACCCTGTCTGAAACAAAACAAAACAAAACAAAAAAATCACAAGCTGGTGTAACTATTCACCATCCCAAGCCATCCTTCTCTTTGAACATAGGGTTGACCTCAAGTTTATTTTGAAAGGCCAATTTCTGTGGCAAGGAAACTGATTTATACAGTAAGGTTTTTAAGCACATAAATCTCATACAGCCTTATTTAGTATTCCCACCACTCATGGCCGGAGAGCCCAGGTAGGAGCCCTTTTTACCCCACCTCCCTTAAGAGGAAAAGAAGCAGGCACGGCTTTTCTGTGGCCACTTCTAACTCCTTGCCCTCTTTGTACTTCTTCTGTGGCAGATGGCTAGGGGTCAGCTCCAAGCTGATACTTCCAAAGACTCACCCACAGCCCTGGGAAGGGAGTGGCATGGCTGTTATCTTCCCACTCAAGATCTGTCTGGCTTCCCTGGTCATTTTACCCTTGCTGTCTTTTTTCGTCCTCCCCTCTACGTGGCCACCAGCATCCCTGTCCTAGAATATGCCCACTGCCGGACAGCTCCTGTGAGCGTGCCCTCACAATAGGTCTCACATTTGAGCAGCTTCTGCCTTCTGACAAGCTTGAAGAAAGTTTTGGAGACTTTGAGGCTGAGTTCAATATGCGAACAGTTGAGTGACCTGGTGGCTTATTGGATGGCAGTGGGATAAAAGGAGGGGTCATTGGAAATAGCGTGGGCGCTTCCCACCCAGCCTGTGATGTGTGCTAGACTTTGGCTTCAGCCTTTTCTGGGCAGAGAGATGGAATGAGGCAAAGTGCCTGGTCTGTTTTAAATAGATTCCGCTTGCTGTAGCCAATAAGCACAACAGCTTGGAAGGTGAGTGACCCTTCCCAAGAGATTTATGTTGCGCCAATGCGCTTGCCTCCAGCACTACTCCAGAGCCTCCTGCCCTCCTCTCTGACCTGACTCCACTGATGTTAAAAGCCTCTCTGGATGGTCTCTCCCCAGGCTTGTCTGGCTGTAGTGTTTGTTACGCTGTTATTGGTTTTTGCTCTCTGCTTTGTCTTTCCCCAAACTGTTTTTCCTGTGTTTTCTGTCTTTCCGTCTCTTATGGTCTGTGTCTACTCTGCCACATACTCATCTCCCTCTGCTGCTGCTTGTCTGAGTGTCACAGCTTTTTGTCCTCTTGCCCCCACTTCCCACAGCCTTCTGGGGGACAGCCGATCCTCTGGAGCTCGTGTGCAGTTGGTGACAGTCAAGAGGACACCCATTGTAGTGACAGGCACTGGGACCAGTGGACCAAGGTTTTGGTCAGTTCTCTGTCACTACAGGGATACTCCAGATTGAGTACGGATGCTGGGCCATGTTTAGAAGGCCATTTACAAGACATAGAAGTAACTTGGGAGGGGGATGTGTTTAAACTTTGAGCCCTAGATTTCTAGTAAGTCATTCACAAGGGAAGCAGACATGTTTACTTACAGCCCAAGTGACTGACTGTGGGGATATAGTTAAGGAAGAATTACCTATCTTGAACAGTCTCAGCTGTGGACCAGTGACAGCTTCAGACTGGGAAACGGACCTCGGTGATGGCAGCTGTCTCTTGGCCATGTGCCAATGCAATAGGAGGAATTAAAGAAACCAGAGTAGGGCAGAGGAAGATAAGGACAGAAAAGTGATGGCCAGTGCCCATCCCCAGCTTCCAGTCAGAAAAAGGAAACAGAAGGAGGGGGCTGAGTAAGGGCTCAAGGTCATTAGAAGAACTGATGGGAAGTTGGCACAAGGGGCAGAAAAAAATGGGCACAGGCCTTGGCCTGAGATGAGGCAGCCCGGCTCTGCCAAGTGGAGGCACGCAGTACAGGGTGAGGCCAGGAAAAATAGGACCTTTTTCTTCCTCCCCATTCATCTCTAGATCTGGTATCTTTTTTCTTACATACTTCTGTCTTCGTGTCACATTATCAGAAAACAAACCCAAAAGGAGCAATCTGCCTTTGAGAGAAAATAGTGAGGCTGGAGAATTTAAGGTTAGATGTACTTCTCCTTTGTCCAGTTGTTGGTCCAGTTGCTGTGAAGAAGCAGCCCCTTGCTAGAGTACCACGGTGGAGTCCTCATATATCAAGAGAGCCCAGCAAGAGCCCAGCATAGTGCCTGCAGCCTAGTAGCCAGTAGCAGTGTGTGTCCATCAAACTTGTTCAGGCCAACCCAGCTGAAGAGTGAGGGTAGTCTAGCAGGGGTCTAGCCCCATACTGGGCTCCTGTTCTCCAGGAACTGAGGGGGGGGGAAGGCACAAAAGGATATGCAGTGAAAGTCTTAGTCCCAGTCCTGTTCCCAGGTGCCCACTTCAGAGCCGTCCCTGAACATTCTAATCTCTTGAATGAATTTTTCCAGTACCTCCTTTCTAGGTCTGGTATAATCTGAAGATTGCAGGTTCTTTCTTCTCTTTGCCTTTTCCCCCATGTGTATGTGTGTGTGGTATATATGCATGTTCACAGATGTGTAAGCACACATATGAGCACGTTCACATGCATATCCGTACACATGCATGTGGAGGTCTGAGGTTGATACTAGGAAGCTTCCTCAACTCTCCTTCCACCTTGTTCCTTGAAGCAGGATCTCTCAAACCCAGACCTCGTCTGCTAACTTTGCTGGCCAGCTTGCTTCAGGGATCCTACCTCCTTCCAAGGCTAAAATTACTGGTAAGCTACTGTGCCTCATCTGGCATTTATGTAGGATCCTCTGGATTACATGGCAAGCACTTTCACCACTGAGCCATCTTCCCACCCCAGGTTCCAGATTCTTGATCAAGTAGAATATTTATAAATCACTCAGATATATGTGTCTATGTAAGATGTTAGGGGAATCAAAGGACAAAGATAATTACATTCTAATTTAGTGCTAATAATTCTTTCCAGGACAGGAAATGGTTTAACTATTAAGCAAATGAAGTCTTCCAGAAAGGCTGTTCCAAGTGCACTTGAAACAGAGTGCTACTCTTCTTTTGAAGATGGTTGTGGGTGCTGGGATTTGAACCCGAGTCCTTTGCAAGAGCAACAGTACTTCTAAACCTCAGACCCATCTTTTCAGCCTCCAGTTTGAGGAGAGCGGGTCCAGTTTAGAGTCACAGCGGGCCTTCTGTGTCAGCCTCTCAGGTGCTGAGATTACCAGTGTGCAGCAACATCCACCAACAAAGCCCCATTTTAAATGCAAGAGGCCCAGATATGCTACTTCCCCAGGGTCATCAGGTTGGGCGATGGTGGGTCTTCTGCCTCCCAGTTGCTCCAGCTCTCTCCATTTTTAGCTAGTGCTCTTTGTAAAGATATATGGTTCAGAGATAGAAGACAAGACAATTCATTAGGCAAATTTTAATATTTTTTTCTCGAGTGGACAGTCCTGTGTTACTAACAATTAGTAATTACTGGAAAGAAATCAGTAATTTAAGGAAAACCGTGAAATCCAATTGCAATTGAAAAACAGACATACATTCCTGCACATGCATCCATACGCACAGGCCTTTGGAGGGGATAGAGATAGTAGCCACAATCTGAAGAGCTTGTAGTCTGCTTCTCCTTCGGAGATCTGGGGCCAGGTAGAGACACTCCCCCCCCCCCCCCCCATAGGACTATAGTCTATGGGCATGGGAAGCAGAGGCAGGCATTTTCTTGTGGATCAGGGAGATGTGTCAATCTGGACACAGGGCAAGGATGCCAAGGGAGAGGAGAGGGCATGAATAGAACTACCTGACAACTGCACCTCTGTGTTCTGTGCCCTGAGCCCTGACAGACAGCCCAGCTAGCTATTTACCACTACTCACCCTGAGGAAACTCCCACAGTTTATATGCTGATAAAATGGCAAAATGCTTTTTAAAAGTCTTTTTGCTGTGGCATCAACACCAGACACTGTGAGCCATTTCAGTGTCCAAACCAGATTGATGGGCCTTTTGATGACTTTGGAGGTGGCTTCAGTGAAAAAGGACATGTACAGCTATAAACACTGGCTTGTAAAATCCTCAGTTTCTCTGAATGGTGAATTTCCAGGCAGTGTGGGTCTGGTGTTACACACCCTTCCATTAACATCATCCTCTTCCCGTTCAATTATTTTGACCAGCAAGGGAATAGAAATTACACTTCAGAATACCTTAGTGATTTTGTTGGCTGGGCTGGGAGCTCCAAAATATAGACCAACCCCAGAATATCCCCCTAATTTCCACTTCTAACATTTACAAAGAAAAGGGAGAATTTGATTATGGGTGCCATTGGACTAAGTGAATGCATGGCCAGGAATGCGGACCTCCTCACCTTGGTTCTTTTTGGCCTCAGGCCTGATCTCTTTGACCCTGAGCCAAAGTTTGCAAGCCCTAAGGCTAATGGCTCATTCAGATGTTCCAGCTGATAAAAGCCTTGATAAAGAAATAAGCATTCCTAAGGACCTGTATCCAGGGCCATGAATCAGGACGTCCGACAGACTTGGGGGAAAAGGGACCGACGTTCATCTTCACTCAGGGATCCGGAAGCCTTGGATGTTTTTGGCCCCTCCTCATGCCTGGGTGCTGGGTACGTGATAGCCACCAAATAAATGCTCAGTTTGCCTCCTGTGCTTCTGACTTTTCAGATGAATCATTTACCTGACTGATTCATGCTTTGTTCCTAAGATAGATTCAGAGAGCTCAAGTTCAGTTGCACATACCTTTCAGACTTTCCTTCCTGGATAGGAAATGTGTGTTATTCTGAAATCCTTTCTCTGATCCCCAACCCATCAACAAATCCGTTGATTCTACCCTCTTTCTCTCCTGCTCTAGTCACTGTCACTGCCCTAATCCTGGCTGGACACATTGCTGGGAAGGCCAGCACATTGCTGTGTTGCTGTGAGCCTCAGGCTATCTCTGCACTTCATGGCTGATAATGTCACACTGGTGTGTGTGTGTGTGTCTTTTCTGACCAAATACTAATTTTGTATAAGGGCATAGAAGATTGCCCCATGCCCACCACATCGCACCACCGTCCTTTCACATACAACAAGCACACCATTTCCTGTGCTCCCAGACACAGCCCATCTGTGTTCTAAGGCTCAGCTCCCAAATGAGTTCAGAATGGTGGCGGTGCCCTCCGTGCTTTTATAGAGCCGTAATATCTTGTGATTATGTGCCCTTTTCTGCTGTTAATGGTAGGACCTCTCAGAAGCTGGAACCAAACTTTAATTTTGTATTCTCTAGTACGTAGAAGTGTCTGGTGTGGTAAGTACTCAAGAAAGGAATGAAGAGTCTAGAAAACCACCACAACAGACAAGTAGACACTGGATGCACTATCTCAAAAGGCGACAGCATTTTTATGAGCCAGAAAATGGTGGTGTGTGAATAGCCAGAGTGACCCTATTCATTTATTTGTTCGCTTATTTACCAAACCTAGATACTTAGTATATGTTGTTGAGATATTTGGCATTGGACTAGAAACTCACGTACATTATGGAAAGCTCCTGGCCAGGCATCCCGGTGGGCCAAATGGTCTCCTGTGAGAACCTTGGCCACTCAGCCCTGCACAGCCCTGTGGAGAAGAGGCAACGGAGAAGCTTGTTGAGTTAGCGGGGCTGGGGGCCCTTGTGAAGGACTCTGTCTTTAGGACCAGTCCTAGTGACCACTGCTTTCTTAGTACATTTCTTTTAAAAAATTCATTCTTTGCTGTTAATAAAGAACATTTGACACATTTCTAATTAGCTCAAACTCTCTGCAGCCATATTAATCCCAATGCAACAGCTGCTCATTTCCTAATCATTTCATTGTTCCATCAGTTGCCCACCAGAATGGAGGTCTTTCCTTCTCTAACTTTGATTAGGACCTGTCTTAGTTTGGGTTATTATTGCTATGATGCAACACCATGACCAAAGCAACTTGAGGAGGAAAAAGTATATTTGGCTTATGCTTCCATATCACTGTTCATCACTGAAGGAAGTCAGGAGGGGAACTCAAACAGGGCAGGAACCTGGCGGCAGGAGCTGATGCAGAGGTCATTGAGGGGTGCAGTTTTCTGGCTTACTCCACATGTCTTGCTGAGCCGGCTTCTAAAACCTAGACACCAACCCAGGGAATGGTATCACCCACAATGGGCTGGGCTGTCCCCCATCAGTTATAATTAAGAAAATGCTCTCTACAGGCTTGCCTAATCTTAGGGAGGTACTGCCCCTTGTCACTTGACACATAACATTTTTTAAGACACAACTTTTCCATTTTTTTGATTCATCCCCGAGATCTCAGATGCATAAATATCACAAATGTACAACATAAACTTAAAAGTCCTACAGTCCTTACTAATTCACTTTATAAGTTTAGTCTCTGTAAAAGTCCAAATTGGGTTTTTTGTTTGGTTGATTGGTTTTGTTTGGTTTTTCGAGACAAAGACATCCCTAGCTGTCATGGACTCACTTTGTAGACCAGGCTGGCCTCAAACTCACAGAGATCCACCTGTCTCTGTCTCCGCAAGTGCTGGGATTACAGGCATGCATATCCACGCCCAGCCAAGTCCAAAGTGTTTTAAAACTCAAAAGCTCTTTTAAAAATTTGAAGTCAACTGTGGGCTTCTATAAAATAAAAAATAAACTAAATAATTTACTTCATGAGGGAAGAACCAGGACACAGTTAGCATCTCAAAAAAACAAAATCACACTCCAACAGTGTAAATAATTCATTGTCCACTATCTGGTGTCACTCATAATCTTCTAGGCTCATCCAAGGGGCCCAGGTCACTTCTCCAGCCCCGCCTACTATAGCACACACAGCTTGTCCTCTAGGCTCTGGGTGGCTCCATGCCACTGCTGCTGCTATTCTTGGTGGTCATCCCACGATACTGGCATCTCCAAAATGGTGCAGCTTTCTCCAGCAACTGGGCTACAGTCTACCGATAACCTCTCCTGGTCTCCCCTCATGGTGCCAAGCCTCCACTTCACTCCTGGGCCTTCAACTACCACTGAGGCTGCACCTTCACCAATGGCCTCTCCTGGCCCTCTCACAGTGCCAAGTCTCAGCTGCTGTCCATGACCAAGAGGTGTTAAAGCTTCTTAAAATGCCTTTAAAACGGGACCACTTGGGTGACTCTTGCGCTACCCAGTCCAGCTGCTAGTGCCAGGTACTGCTGTGGTCACCTCTGGGTCACAGCTTCTGTGTGCCGACCCCAATGTAACACTTCCCAGAAGACGTCACCTCGGTGATGCTGGTCCCTTGTTAATCACAGCCGATTCTCCAGCTCCGGCTGACAGGAACCACAAATTCTTCACACAAATGAGCCTTTGCCTCCTCTGAAACCTCACAAGCCAGGCCTCCATCATCTGCACCGCTCTCGACATTCTCATCTTCTAAGCTCCTACAATCAATCCCTGAGCTCTCAACACTCAATGGCTTTTCTAGCCCAAAGTCCTACAGTCCTCCCCCAAAGTGTCCTTAGCCCCTCATTCTGGGGCAGCAGAGTCTAGCCTCTAACTCTGATGAGAGGACAGAGCCAGCTGTTCCGAGAGAAGCAGCGAGGGGACTCACTATCCTGACTTGCTCCTGTCCCTACAATGCGTTGCCCTCTTTCTCTGGACTTCAGTCCTGTGCTCATCCCTCAAGTGTTTGGCTTAGGAAGGCACATCAGAGGTCCATACCTTTTTGGCTCCATTTTTTCTCTTTTCAATGACAAATATTTGATAAACATGTTTTGTGTGCCATTTCTACAAGCACTATCCATAAGTACTGGGCAAGCAGTGATGAACACATAAGAATCTATGAGGCAAGGTATCTCAGTGAGTATAGACATTCACCACCACACTGACAATCTGAGTTCCATTCTCAGAACTCAGAACTCCTACAAGTTGTCTTTGGAGTTCCACATGCGCACCAAGGCATGTGCTGCCCCCCCCCCAGCCAAATTAGTGTGAAATAGAAAAGAATAAACAAAAAGAATCTGTGAGGGGCCAAGGAGATGACTCATCCAGTCAAAGCACTTGATGAACAAGTCCAGTAATGTGGAATTCAAGTCAAAAGTGTGGTGTATAATCCCAGTTCATCTACAGAGAGATGGGAGTCAGAGACAGGAGGTTCACCAGGAAGCTCAAGGCCAGCTAGCCTGAAGTATGCAGCTCAGCAGCAAAGCTTGACCCTGACTCAAACAAGGTAGGAGAAAACTTACTCTCAAAAAGTTGCCCACTTGGGGCTGGAGAGGTAGCTCAGAGGTTAAGAGCACTGGCTGCTCTTCCAAAGGTCCTGAATTCAATTTCCAGCAACCACATGCTGGCTCACAGCCATCTATAATGAGACCTGGTGCCCTTTTCCAGCATGCAGGTGTTCATGCAGACAGAACACTGTACAAATAATATTTTGGAAAAAAAGAGTTGCTCTCTGCTCTCTACATGTGTGGCATAGCACACACTGGTATGTGCAGGCAAGCACACACACACACACACACAGAGAGAGAGAGAGATCCTGAGAGAGAGAGATCCTGAGAGAGAGAGCACGAGTGCGAGCGATCCTGTTCTCATGAGGTTTACACTCCAATGGTGGAAACCAACAAAAGCCATTGCTTCAGGACAAACAGGAGGCAGAGGTTTGATAAGACTGGAAGATGCTTTCAAAGAGCCAGGTTCTCCCCAGATGCTCAGCACTTGCCACCTCCTTAGAGACAACTGGTATGTTGAGGGTGGCTGTCTGACAGTAGGTAGCAATCATTCCAGCGCGTGGCTGCTGACCTTTGCAGGCATGGAGCTCCTCACTGTGGAGGAAGGATGATGTCGCCTTCTACGGGATAGGAGTCAGAGATTCTGTGCCTGCACTGTGCGTTATGTGCTTACATACCGTCTGCTGGTGCTCCAGCCTCCGCTGCTCAGAGCAGACCTGGACGGTAGGAAGGGAAGGTCTGACCCAGGCTCTCTCACCTATCTTCTGGGCCTCTGATGGAGAGGAGGCTTCTGAGAGGGCATGGGTCTCAACAGTAATGCCTGGAGAGGCCGGCTGAGCAGAAGCTCTGGAAAAGGCAGCCATTCAGCTGGGAGCAGAGCACTCTGTCCTGGTAATGTTAGGTGTGGCTGGAGAAGTGGTCTTGGGGTCTGTTCTTGGCAGTAGTGGTAAGCCCCTTTTGCATATGCTCTGGGAAGGCTTTAGGGGAGTCCCATTAGGGAGTCTGAGGCAGCCACAGCATGCCCGTGGGGATGGACCTCCAGAGCCCTGGGCTGCCTTTCTATCTCTCATGTTATTTCATCCCATCTTTCCCAACAATACTGCAAGCAGTCAGTACCCTCACTGTACAGTTGAGAAAAACTGAGGCTTAGAACCAGCCAAAGTCACCTCCTAATAGGTAACAATCAACATTGAATTTACTTATCCTGTCCCCTGGCAAGGCTGATCTGGACCCCCCTGTGTTGCCCACTCATCCCAGTCCCCACCCAGATGCACAGTGGGGGAGAGCTCTGGGCCCCTCTGGGCCCCTCTGACCCTGCAGCTGGTGACCTTTTGCTCAGCTCACTCCGAGTACTGGCTTTGGCATCTGTAGAAGAGGTGCACTGTGTCTGAAAGGAATGCCAACTGGAACAAGATGCCTAAGGTGCTAGAAGTTGGAAGCGGCTTCTACAGCAGTGACCTGTCTCTCCATATCCCTCCTTTAGCCACGAGAAGACAGGCTAGGCCTGGAAGTGAGGTCCATGCACAAAGCCTTGCACTGGTCTCTGGATCTTGGCCCCTGCAGGCCTTCTGAGGCCTCATCTGCCAGTGTGGTGACTGTTGTAGTTCAGCTCGGAGTAGGGAGCTCTGTAGAGCATGTATGGAGGGTTGGCGCAGCGCACCACCTGGATGCCTCAGCCTGTGGCTGGCATGGTTACCCTGGGTGCTTTTAGAGTTCAGAGACTGTTAGGAATGTGCAGGTCTCTCAGGGCAGCTTTGCTCTACGCTGCTGCTAGCACCAGCAAGGAAATCCCGGGGAAGGCTGGGCTCAGTTCTGAGCCATTCTGGATTTGAACCTGGAAGGAGGACTAGAAGCTGTAGCGGAGATGGCAAATCCTAGTCCCCTGCCTGTCCAGAGTGCCTGTGGTGACATGAGTCAACCTTATGTCAACTTCCTGCCAAGTGAAATCATCACTTCCAAGCCCAGGGAAGCACCCACCTGAGGGAGGATTGGTTGGGCTGGAAAGGCTTTACTCCACGCTGCCCCCTCATGGTGGTACTGGACAGGGACAGTCTTCTCTGTCTCTTTGTCCCCTGAGTCCTGAAGGGTAAGTGTTAAGACTAGTGGAAGCTCTACTAAATTCTAGCTCCCTTTTTAAGACAGGGTTTCTCTGTGTAGCCCTGGCTGTCCTGGAACTTGCTCTGTAGACCAGGCTAGTTTCAAATAAGACATTGGCCTGCCTCTGCCTCTGGAGGGCTGGGATTAAAGGTGTGTGCCGCCACCACCCAGCATGGATCCTACTCCTTGTAAAGTGTCCTGTGAACCTCATTGACCTGATGGCAGTCTGAGCTGGCCCAGCTCTAACCCCTACACATAGTTTGGAGCCCTTCACCAGGAGCTGCACTCTTTCCACCAAACACCAAAACCAAAAGAAACTAGATACACAAAGGAACCCCAGCCTCTACACTGTATGACTAAACTCTCCCTGCAAGATCCTGCAATGGCATCTTTGTCAGCTTGCCTCTTTTGTTTGTGACTGCCACGCTGGCCATGCCTCAAATTCCCTGTTACTTTCATTGTGAGATTACATGATCATGTGGCTGAATGGGCCATTTTGAGACCTCCCCTCAAGACAAGCTCCCACAGTTTCAAACTCACTATTAGCCAAGACTAGTCTCAAAACTCTTGATTCTTCCCACATCTACCTACCTGGGATTACAGGCATGCTCCATGCCCGTTTCTGTTTTTGGACTTTTCTGTCTCCAAGGCAAAGTATCATCGTTGCTATAATGATCCTGGGTTTTCCTAAACAAAACACTGGGATTTTCTTCACTCCAGTAGAAATAAATCAAACTTGTATTAGGGTTCAGTGGCAAGTGCTGGAAATACAGAGAAACACCATCTTATTTCACTAGTGTCTCTGAGAGACGCTGCTGTGGGAGGCAGGACATGCTGCTATGATCTCACTAGCTGCCTCATTCTCCAGATGGTTTTATGTGCAAGCCTGACCTGTCTTGGGTTTTACGAAGAACAGAAAACAAAACAAAACAAAAAAAACATCATCCAAAAAGCACCACCCTGACTACTCTGCTCCTGGCACCCAAGACCTTCCAGAGTCCAAACTTGCTCAGCCTGGCCAGTCTCAACTCACACCAGGTCTTTGCCAGTATCCATCACCCTCTCCCTAACCACATGAAGTATCCTCAGGACCTTGGCTGTCCCTGCCCGCTCCACACTCTCCTCTGCCTTTTTAGGGTTTCCCTCCCTTCCCCCAGATTTATCCACCTTCTCTGGGAAGCCTTCCCAAAGACCTCTTTGCAAGACTACACTTTCAGGAATCATTTCTGTAGTTCTTTTCTGAAGACCGCTTTGCAATAAATCATTTCTTTCTCCGCGGCACCTGCGTTGGTATCTCAAAGCTATTCATTGAGTGTCTTCCTTTGCCTGACAGGCCCTAGCCCGCCCTGTTTGCCGGGAGCCTGAAGTATTCACACCTGGTTCTCACCTCTCAGCGCCTCCTGGGTCTCAGTGATCAGCATTTCAATGATGTCTAGCCTGTCTCTCACCACCGTATTTTGCACTTTGTCAGAAAAGTGTCAGAAGGCTTTTAGACTGGACTCGGCTCACTAATCAAACCCTTTGGCCAGGCCTCTGTGGCCTTCCTTCATTCTGACAGAATGGTGACGATGCCCCAGGATTGTTCAGGGAACTGAAGCCGGATGGATGGGAGTTACGAGAAAGCTAGGAGTCCCAAGCTAGTGAAAGATGCCCAGTGATTGCATCCCTGTGCTTGCCTTGGATGTAAGGCAGCGCAGCTTCAACCTCGCTCTTTACCAGTGTCAAGTGCATCAGTCAACAACCCCCCACCGTCTCGAGTCGCCCGGGCGGCTGGAATCCCGGGTTGCCGATTAAAAAAAAAAAAAAAAAAGGTTCTGCCTCTCTGCCAGCCTTGCCCCCTCCGAATGACTCTTCTGAACACAGCTTGAACCCCGCGCCAGAGCGCAGTTCACAGCGCCGCTCGGAACTGCAGCTATGCGGCACGGACCAAGGCCAGGGGGGTCGCGCATCTTCGCTGGTGACTCAGGGCTGGTGCTCGGCGGCGGGGTGAATGTGGGTGGAGAGACAGACGGGGGCCGCGCGGGGGCAGCGGACGGGCGAGAGGTAGCCGAGCGTTGGGAGCAGAGAGCGGCTCTGGCCCGTCGCCATTCCGCACGGGCGTCTGTCTCGCGGAGGAGGCCCTGGTCGCGGGAGGATAGGGCTGCGCTTCTTCCCAGCGGGCGCGCTCTTCAGCCGGTGCGCGGTGGCCCGGGCCGCCCGCTGGCGGCGTCTGGAGCGCGGAGCCCGCTAGGCGCGCGAATGAATGGGCGCCCGGGGCCGCGCGCGCTCGGGGCTGAAGGGCATTAGGACCGTGAGGAAAGCTCTGCGCTCCTGTCTCTTCCTATCAGCACCCCCCCTCCCCAACCACCACCACCACCACCACCACCACCACCTCTCTCCTTTTTCTGCTCTGCAGGACTGAGCAGCCAGGCGCAAGGGATAACAAACAGCTGGGGCAGCGAGCGCCCCCGGCCCCGGCCCTGAGAGCACGCCGGCCCCGGGCCCCACGCGGGGCGCCCGTCCGCCCACCATGAGGAAGATCCGCGCCAATGCCATCGCCATCCTGACTGTAGCCTGGATCCTGGGCACTTTCTACTACTTATGGCAGGACAACCGAGCTCACGCCGCATCCCCCGGCGGCCGCGGCGCGCAGAGGGCTGGCGGGAGACCGGAGCAGCTCCGCGAGGACCGTACCATCCCGCTCATCGTGAGTACGGTCTGCGCACCGGCTGAGCGGGCGAGCCGGGGTGGGGGGAGCCTCGGCGCGCGTCCTGCTCCCCGCCGTTGGCCGAGG
Organism: Pachyuromys duprasi; assembly: GCA_028658305.1. Classification (NCBI taxonomy): domain Eukaryota; kingdom Metazoa; phylum Chordata; class Mammalia; order Rodentia; family Muridae; genus Pachyuromys; species Pachyuromys duprasi. The sequence goes on along the minus strand of CM053765.1, from coordinate 32,192,197 downwards.
GAGCGAGGCCCCGCCGGGGGGTGCGGTGGGGGGGGGGGAAGCTGCGTGCCCCGAGAGCCGTTCAGGCTTTGTATATGTTCGAGAATTCCTGAACGTTGTTATGGCAACCTGTGCCGGCCCGGAGGGGCCAGGGTGCTTGGATGCAGGGAGGGTGACAGCGTGTGGGGGGCAGGGAGAAAGTGCTGCAAGTTTGGTGGGCCCCGGCGTGCGCGCGAGACTGGGAACGTGGCGGCTCTCGGGGCCCCGCGCCGCCGGGGGTTGGGGACGAGGGGGCTGCGGGCGTCTCGCCATCCCCGAGAAGGCGGCTGGCCCTGGAGTGCAGCGAGCGGGCGGTGGGAGCCGAGCGCAGCAAAAGCGCGTAGGTGGCGGTGCGCACCCGGTCTTCAGCCTCTGGGGTAAAGGACGCCGGGTGGGTAGAGAAGGGTCTCTGAGCGCTGCCCTTGGCTTAACGCCTCCTCTTCCAGGATCAACTTGGACCAGTTTCTTCGGCGTTGACTCTTTCCTTCCCCAGAGATGTTTTCCGGCTCCCCGGATCGGGGAGAAAGCTTTGTCCAGTATGCTCTCCTCACTCCCAACACTAGGGTCTGCAGATGAAGCGGACAGTGTCTGCGCCTGGGCTGGGCGATTCCCTCTCGTGAGATCACCCTCCTGACGTCTGAGCGAGCCGCTGAACAAAAGCGGTGTAGCACTCCGGGAGCTGGGGTGCGGGGCAGGGGTGGGGGACGGGACGGACTCAGCTGCACGGTAGACCCCGGTGTGGGCATGCGAAGCCTGCAGGGGGCGTTCCTGGCTACACTTTCACCTAGCCGGCTTGTGAGGTTTCCTGGGGCCAAGCCCGGCACCTGTTGAGGAAGGAGACTGTGCGACCCGTGGAAAGAACGCTGGGATGGGCGCGTTCTTCCGATGGGGGCAGGTAACCTCTCGGGAACTGCTGGTCAGAGACAACTTGGAGCGTCCTGAAAGAAGAGCAAAGACCATGAGGGGTTCTAGGAGAGTGCGTGTGAGGTCCTGACCGGGAAAGGTCTGAGCTTGGGGCAGGAGGGGCCAGGGGCTCCTCTGGGAGGTGCAAGGTCAGGAGTGCTGACACCTCTATCCAGTAGAATACTGGATTGTAGTGAAACCCAAGACTATGAGTACGGTTCTGTAGATAGCCTCTCCCGGCTCCATCCTGCCCCAGATTCTCTTACATCACCTGTTTGTAAAGAAGTAAAAACTCACTGCTGGGGTCAGTTTCTGGGCTTGGTGGGTGGGAGACCTTAGGCCCTAAGGTTTGCATTTTCACCTAGATTCCAAGTTGTGCATCTCTGCAAACATTCTTAGGAGGGCTACTGTCCTGTGCCTAGGACATGGCTTCCAAAGCACTTGTCAAATGTCTGGACAGAATGGAGAAACAAAACAAAAGCCTGTGCACTCTAGGGCACTGAGATCCTCGTGGAATGACTGGCTGGAGGAAGAACAATAACAACATTGGTGGCTCTAGACTCCAGTGAGTTCCCACGCTGGGAGTCTCAGCTGTTCGTAGTCCTGGATCCAGCTAGCCCTGGTCTGCAGGACCACAGCCTAAGGCCAGCATGACAGAGATGAGGCAGGCTGTTAAACTCCCTGCCCCCCACCCCCTCTGATGACCTGTTGGGAGAAGAGAGCAGAGACCACAAACAAACTTCTGTAGCCTCTAATGCAAAAATCTGAACCCTGACTTTGGCTGGGACACCTATCTTCTGTGCCTCTCAGAAGAGAGTCCCAGAATGGTGTGTTTGTGTGTGTGTGTGTGTATGTGTGTGTGTGTGCATTGGAGGGCACTGTTGGTGGGATACAGCACAAGACTTGATGAGATTTAGAAGTGTTTTTTTTGGGGGGGGAGGTCACTGATGAACACTTCCCTGCCCTTCATTCCTGCAGACATTGACTCGTTGCTGGTGAGGGGTTGAGCCTGGAAGCTCAGGGCAAAGTGTGCAGGGAATTAGAGAGACCCGGGAGCTAAGAAGTGAAGGTACAGGAAGAAGGCAAGCATGGAAGTGCTGAGAGGCAGGGCTTTCTCTTGCCACTTGGGTACACAGCCAGATCACTCTCTGTTCCTAAGTTTTAGCCTGGGATGTCTCTCGTGCCAGCATCAGGCCTGACTGCAGGCTGCCCTTGATGTTGCCTCGTGTTGTGTTCCTATCTTGAGTGGATTCACTTCTGTGTAATGCTCAGCTGAATATAATCCTTGCATGCAGGGACCATGTTGGATGCTTTCTGCATTCCCACACTGATACACACAGCAAGGCTTAATAAGTACCACTCTGATAAAGGAATGCAAAGGGGTTTTGGTCTCTAGGAGCCGTGAACAGCTCCAGCTGCAGATCCCCTTATTACTTATCCACAGCTCCAGCCCTGACAGAGGTAGAAAGGGAAGGCGGCACACGCTTGAGTTATCTTCAATTTAAAAGAGGGCAGGCACCTCTGGAGATTTGATTTCTCTCTAAAAGTTTTGATAACTATTCACCGTTGGCCATTTCCAAACATCTCTTTGTTGAGTTGGCCTATAACTTCAGATTCTTAGAGAATGAGGTGGCCAGCCCTGTTGTCAGAGGCTGAGCAAATTCAGATAGGCATCATCATTACTCCTTACCCCCACCCCCCAGGGAACCAGAGAGCTGAAACCAGAAGGGGAGGGTCCGTGCGAGAGCCTGGTACTGGAGGTAACTCTGCCTTCACCCTGTTATCTGGCCTGTTCAAAGCCAGCCACGTTGTTGCTGGACCTTGGGGAGCTTGTTTGGCACTGTGGGATGTCGGCATGGCAACCCCATAGCCGGCTTTCCCAGAGAGGCCCTGTGTGTCCACAGCCTGTCCTGCCCTCAGCCAGTGTGTCCCAGATTCTGATGTGAATATTTGGTCGTGGGATCTGGGATTTAGGGGAGGAGCTGACTCCATCCCTCTGGCAGCTTTGCTGCGTGGCAAGGCTTGTCACTTTCCCTTGCTGTGCTTTGCTGGGCAAGGCGGTGTATTTGGAAACATCCCCTTGACTCTACACTGATCTACACTGGATGCCAGTGGGTGCAGGACTGGAGTATGTGGTTGTTTGGTTCTTGATTCAGGTTTTCTGTCTTAAGTAACATTTCGTGTTACACTGTTTAAAAACAAAGGAAGACTATTTTGGCTGTTTTCAGTAGGGATGTACTCATTTAAGATAACTGTTTCCTATTTAAACACATGAAGGGTTTAGGCATGAATATTCTGAAGTGGAACTTCTTTTCCCTCCCTCCCTTCTCTTTCCCTTCTTTCCCTGCTTCCTTCCTTTTTGTTGTTGTTTTCTTTTCTTTCTTTCTTTCTTTTTTTTTCCCCAGCCTACCCTTGAACTATAAAAATCTTCCAGCCTCAGCTCCTGAGTATTAGGATTACAGATAAGCATCTCCACCCCTAGCCTCAACTGGAGTTTCTTATCTTGAAATTGAGCCAGTTCTGAGTAACTGTGAGCAAAATACTGTCTTTGGACCTTTGTTAGTCTTTGTTCAGTTTGGGTTAAATAATTGGCAAGGTTTGTTAGTGCCTTGATAAACAGATGGTAGATTTCTCAAAGGGGGAAAATAGTTTTGGAAGTTTTCCAAAGTGCTTCGAGAACATGGTATAGACAGGTATGGCCTGCCAGGAGGTCCTGTAGAAACCCTTTAGGTCTTTCAGGAAGCCTCATTTGCTAGTAGAAGGGGACACTGATGGCGGTCTTTCTGGTGTAGTTCTCTGAGAACTAAGGTTCAACACGAATTGAATGGATTTGTATTTTATTTATAATGTATTTTATTTATAATATTTTGGAGGCATGGGTATATGACTTGCCTAAATGATAGAAAATGATTTTGTATTTAATTTGTCTAGTTGCCATGTGTGAGAAAGAGGTTAGGGAGGGAAAAAACTACTACCCACAATTCCCTTTCCCAACATGTTCAGATGTAAAGTGCTCAGAGGCAACAAAGGCTAGAGGGAGTTCTCACAGGGATGCCAGAGGCCCAAGGGCACAGGAGGCATCTTAGGGTGCTGTTCATTTCCCCAGCAACCTCTTTATTTTTGTGCTATAACAACAGCCCTCCCCCCACATCCCACCGACCAGTAATCTCTTACTAGAAGCTTGGAGGCCTGAGGGACTTGGTTTCCTTCTGTGGTGGTTGAATCTGTCAATTCAGCAAGCAGAGGAAGCTCTGAGGTGGGGGAAAAAATACCATTCAAGGTGGACATGGAGGGGACACGGGGTGCCAAGGTTGGCTAAGATGCCCAGGGGACTGCCGAGCTGTAATGGAAGAAACCACCTTGAGGTCGGGAGGGAGCCTGTAGCCAAGCAGTTCATTATAGTCGGAAGATTGGAGATTTCTGCCCAGCCTGTTTCTTCAGGGAACACAGGGCACCTTCCTGTGAATGGCAGAGCAAAATCACAGAGGACAGACAGACCAAGACCCAAGCCTTCCAGAGCAGGGGTGAGGAGCTTTCAGGTGACGTCAGTTAATGACCCCGGGGCACCAAATTTGATTCACTCAGACATCAGCCCTGCCGTGGACAGTCTCATGCCGAGCTCTTATTCTTAGAGCTAGTTCAGCCCTCTTAGGCTAGCGTTTGTCATAGCTGCCTATTCTGTGTTACACTGATGATGACCACACACATCTGATATCTTTGACGCTGGACAAGTATTTCCCAACCTTTAGCTTCGAGTTCCCTCCCTCAGACAGCCTCCTGAGCTAGGTACCAGTGTTATTTGTAGTTAACGCAGGAGTAAACTGAGGCTTATCCATGATCTGATGGGTGAGTGAATTAATAGGGGGTATTTTAGACTTAAGATCTGCGGGGCTGTGTTCTCCCTGGCAATATCTTGATTGGCTTCCCCGATTCCCAATCTCTTCAGGTTCCACACCTGGGCATTCCCTGTCAGAAGTCAGAATCCTGGGGTGGGAATGGGATCTGTATTGAGTGTGTCCAGATCCTCTCTCCCCCATCATTTCATAAGCGATTTTCTAGAACTATTCATGTTTACACTGTAGTCACTGTGCAAGAATCCAGACTTGGAACTGAGGAGCTGGCTCAGCAGTTAGGAGCATGTACTGCTCTTCCAGAGGATCTGGAGCTAGCAACTCCAGATCCAGATCCAATGGCCTCTTCTGGCCTCTGTGGGTACTGCACCCAAACTGCACAAATCCACTACTCAGGTACATACACACAACCAAAAATAAAATATTAAAAAGAAACTAGGAATAATATAAAGCAGTCAGAAGGTTATGCAGACACTTGGCCATTTTGTTTTGTTTTTGAGACAGATTCTTCTTTTGTAGCCGAGGCTGGGCTGGAACTCACAGAAATCCTCCCAACTCAGCCTCCCTGAGGGCTGGGATTGCAGACACAGTGTGCTTTCCTACTTTATATAAGAAATTTGAGCATGGTTGGTTTTTGGCTCTTTGATGGGCTGGCAGGAAGATGGATCCAGGAGGGAAATAGAGGCTGGAAATACAGGCTAGCTATTGAAAAGGCAAGTGTTCAGGATGGTGGGGTGGGGTATGTGTGCGCGCATGCTCACGTGCAGGATGTGAATGGATGTACAGTGGCCACTGTGAGGTCCAATTCTGCTGCAGACTTGTTGGTCTCTTTGTCACCTTGAGACGGTTCTCAAACCAACTCCCTTTGGACACCGGGGTCCAGGGCCAGTGGCTGCAGCCCAGGGAGAGAGATTTCTTTGCAGCAGCAGGAAAGGCTTCCTTGCAGAACCAGCCTCCTCTGGAATA
>CM053765.1:32170771-32186359 GCA_028658305.1 Pachyuromys duprasi | reverse complement strand
GAATAAAGGAACTCCAGCTGCTTCCTGCTCCTCCCTTCTGTTCCTTCAGAGCAACCCAGCAGGGAGGGAGGGGAAAGCCTGCAGGGTCCCCAAAGGTGCTGAATAGCCAGGGGGCGGGGCTTCAGCAAATGTCCCGCCCTAGACACTAGCGCCTTCTTTGGTGTTTTTGCCTGGCAGTTTCGTGCATCCCTCTTCTACCTTCTCATCCAAGCCAGGTACCACTGGCAAATTGCCTGTTCTTTCTCTCAGGTCTTGGCTTTCACTTTCCAGGGCCGTATGGGCTGGCCACACCCCCCCTGAACTGCCGGTTTATGCTGGTTTATGCAGCCCAGGCCTGTCTGTATCCTTACCTTCCAGGTTTCAGTCAAAACGGTGACTGAAGTCTGGCCAGGGGTACTGGGACACCCACAGGACTTTGCTGAACATATTGAACCAGGAATAGTTGGGAGATTGGGGGTACCATGGGTAAGTGGACAAACAGAAGAACCCTGTCTTTTTTAGGCTAACATAAGGCTCTTTTGGCTGGCGTGGAAGTAAGTCCTAGGAAAAGCACCTCTTGCTGTTTCATAGAGCTCAGTGTGGCACCCTGAAAGTCAAACACAACGTTGTCACAGAAAGGGGTGACAACTTTTAGTGTGCTCAGAGTTATCCAGGAGGTCAGTTGCCTCCTGGAGGGCACTGCAGGGGAACTGGCCCAGGATAGAAACTGAGGCTGGCTTTTGAGAAGGTGGTACCTGTGGTGGGGATATAGGAGGATATGAATGGATGTCCAGGGACCACTGTAAAGCCCAGTCCTGCAGCCGACAGACTTGTATCCTATTCTTCTCTATAGGCCAGGGTCTCAGCCATCCCTCCCTGCTCAGACTGTGAAAATAAGGGAGCCCTCCACCAGGGCTCAGGTCCTCACAGTTCTTTACTGACGGAGAATAAGGCCAGAGGGCAAGGTATACAAAAGCCATCTACTGAAGTGCCAGAAACTTGGACATCTCCGTGAGGAGAGCAGTCTTCCCAATGACTTGCAGAGCTATGCAGCTGCTTCTGTTGAAGGGGTCGGACAGCACCTGGGAAGATGTGCTTGTAGAAGTGTCTCCAGGCAGACTTAGATCTTGTAACAGTTCACAACCAGGTGGAAGCTACAAAGACCTGTACTCAGAGCATTGATAGCAGAAGACAGGCATTTGATTGCCCTGAGGCCTAGGCCTGGGAAGAAACATTGTTTAGAAAAATCAGTTTCAGTAGTTCAGCAGGTTGGTCATCTCTTGGCAACCTTTAGCTTTTCCTTGGTTACAAACACTGCAGATCAGAGGAAGAAAGATAATGGGATCCCCCTGGAGCTTCAGGCATGCTGGAAAGTGACAGATGACAGCAAAGGGCCAAATAGAAATAGAGTGGCTGCTGTTTAGTGTGCTCACTGATCAGAACGCTGTATGCATCATTAATTCACTGTCTTTTGCAACACTCCAGGACCATTACAAGCCTTAAGAAAACAACTATAGACCCTGCTGTCAAGGAGCTTGGGTCCTGAGGGTAGTACAGACAAGAGACATATAAACTTATTTATTTATCTATCTATCTATTTATTTATTTATTTATTTATTTGTTTGTTTGTTTATTCCCCAAGACATGGTTTCTCTGAGAAGCCCTGGCTGTCCTGGTACTAGCTGTGTAGACCATGCTGGCTTCAAACTCACAGAGACCCACCCGCCTCTGCCTCCCAAGTGCTGGGATTAAAGGCGTTTGCCACCACACCCGGCCATGAACGTAATTTGTCAGGTAGAGGCAAATAGTGAAATGAAATAAGCCAATATAAGAGGGCAGGAAAAAAAAATGGGTGAACGGGGCCAGGAAGGGTCTCTCTGGTAATCTGGCATTTGAACGGAGGCCAGGATGGAAAGAGACTGAGCCATGCAAACATCTAGAGAGAGAGAGTGGTCCACACAGACAAGTGTAAGCCCCATTTCTAATGCTTGGTGCCCATGGCTAGGGGAAAGCAGCCAGAGGGAGAGGCCGGATCATTAGGCTTCATGGGCCATGGTAAGAACGGGCTCGGAGATACATCCCTGAATCATCACTAAAGAAGTGGTAAATTGTATTCCGTGTGCAGGCTTGGCAAGTCAGGGAACTGTGTCATTCATTTCAGAATCATTTTCCAGCAAGATGATCAAATCTATTTGTAAGTGTTGTTTCTTAATGTTCTATGGCTTGGAACACTCTGTCCTTAGACTGTGGGATCAGTGAGATGCTTGCATTCAGTGTGTGGGTGTGGGGGGGCATACATTTCAAGAGTGTTATATATGTGTCTGTGTGTGATGGGACCTGTGTCTTGTGGGGCTGGGGTGTCGTGTGTCATGTTTTATGTGTGCGATATGTGTGTTGCAAGACTGGTGAAGGGGGGTGGGAGGGTGCTGGTGCCTGTAAATGGCATAGGAGAATGGGGCCCTTGTTGAAGTACTGGAGTGAGGCGGGCTGGGAGGCCTGTCTCTAGAGAGTGCTTTGTGTAGGCGGGGACAGCGCTTTCACTGGATATCTGATCAAGCCCTCCTTTGTTTCCTTGTTTGCTTGGTGGTATTCTCCTCAGGTACAGCTGGGACTCAGTCAGGTTTTTTTTTTTTTTTTTTTTTTTGGCAATGCAGGACCTTGGAATTCCATCCTCTTTCTTCTGCTTGAGCCTCTGAGGTGAGGGCTCAGGCTGGCCTGCCAGATGGAGAGATGGTCCTTGTTAGGTGCAACCAAGACCAGCAGGATGGGTGGGAGGTGGGGGGTGGGGGGGAAGTCAGTGAAGTATGGATGTAAGAGCTGCTGCATCCTTTGAGGTCCAAGTGGCTTCCTCAGGGCCCACAGTATGGATGATGGGCTTTGTGTGTCCCTGGCTGGCTGCAAGGCCTTATCGTTGTGGTTCAGGTCACACAGGTCAGTTGCAGACCATGAACAACCAAACATGCCCTTTCAGACGCTGTTTGCAGGGTTCAATTTCATCACAGCAGTTCCGGCTCCCTACCTCTTTAATGCAGCTGGAGTCTCTGGTGTCTCAGGGCCTTTCCCTGCAGGAAGTTCTGAAGCTCTGGCCTGCAGGTGCCACCTCTGGAACAGCCGGTTACTCTCCAGTGTTGCCAAGCCAGTCAGCTCTGGGGACAGGGAATGGGGAGCTGGTGTTCGTGTGTCCATAGATTGTTTGTTTGTTTGTTTGTGACTGTGAAGTCTGGGACCTGCTTCCTTGTTTGGAGCCATCTATTTTCCCCTTCCTTTCTCTTTCTGGGATTGGGTTTTGGGGGCAGGGTTTTGGAGCAGTATCCCAGGGGTTGAGGCAGAGCTTAGCCTGAATTTCATGGAGGATTGTGATCAGTCAGTGACGTCTGTTGTGGGTTTGGTGGCTTGGAGGAGTGAGTGGTTAGGATCAAGCACAACACCCATATAATTCACCAACCCAAGACAGCATATAAAGAAGGAGCCAGAACACAGGGAGAAGACCTCACAGCCCTGGAGGACATTGTGGAGCAGTGGGCTGTGAGGGGTTTCTGCGGAGAATGCAGATGGTATCTTTGTACCACCTCATGAAAATGAAAATCGCCACAGCTTTCCCCCAGAACGATAAAAGGAGGTGATGGCTCATTCCTGGATGCACCCCAAGATGGCCAATCTCTTTTTCGTTTAGCAGAAAACACGGCATCTCTTGGATGGCCCTTTCAGATAAGTAGAGTCCCTTGAGCCACACCTAGGCAGGGACCTGGGCGGGGGTTCAGAGTGACATTTGGGGTGGACTCAGGAGTACAGAGCACGAGGGACCAGGAAGCCAACACTGGGCCAGTGGGGGAGGAGGGGCAAGAAATGGCCTAGACAGAGGTAGTGCAATGGAGTGTGGAACAGGAGGCCCAGACAAGAGCACGAGGACGAGCCAACCCCCAGGTTCTGGGAACCTTTACAAGGCCAGGAGCAAGGCTAGCACTTTTTTGTAGGTGGGCAGAGCTGCCTTCACCAGGCCCACGCACTTGCACAGAAGTCACCAACTGGGCACTTGGGTCTCTTGGGCACTTAGAAAGTGGCTAATGCACCTGAGGAGCAGAATCTCTTGTTTTATTTGATTTTTATTGACTTAAACTCTAAAACAGACACTGATTTCAGCTGTTGGAAAACTTTTGGGAACGTTTAAAAGAATACCTATATGTGGAATCTACATTTTTAACTATAATTTTTATGGGTTTTCAAGAGAGACTATTTTAAGCGAAATCTTTGTATCTAAATTGAAACATACTATAAATATATATATTGGATTTCAAAGACAGCATCAAAAAAAGAAACTCAAATAACTTTACTGTTTTTTTTTTTTTTTTTCTGTGTTGAAATGACACTGTTTGGAGCTATTGGGCTAAGACACACACAAAAACACACACACACAAAATCTATCCTAAGAATTTAGCCTCTCAGTGCCAAATTCCTGGGACTGAAGTCAAGACCTTATGCATGCCAAGCACATGGTCTATCATAAACCATGTCCCCAGACCTCTGTCAACTATTAAAATTAATTTCACCAGTTCTTGTTTGACATCCCTCCCCCCTTTTAAAGGCTACTAAAGAAGGTTGAATTGCTTATGTGGCTTATGTCCTGTCTTGCTCCCACTGGAAAGTTCTGGGGCTTGCATAGTTTCATGATACCCTCTTGGGCGCCAGGATGCCATCCGATGAAGGAGGTACACCAGCGGAAGGGCGTGACCGGTGACGTTGCTTATCTTGACTACGGGATGAATCCTTCCTGGTCCGGCTGCTGCTGAGCTGTTGGTTCCTAATTGGCCGTCATCGGTGGGTACAGCGCTCCTCTCAGCGTGACCCTAGTCCTCATGCCGTCATTAAGATCGATATTTCCTTTCAGTGTCGTCTAGGCTCTCACTGAGATGAAAATGGGTTTTGGAGGAGGGGTGGGAGCAGGAGAAGCGGGAAGCCTTTTACTCCCCTGGTCTGTTGCTTTTGGTCTTCTGTCTTTGTCCTGTTAGAGCCAGGATGACAGATAGGCCTCAGCTGTAATTCGGGCTCAGATCGTGTGAAGTGCTGGCTGGAGCGCTGCACTGAGGACTCTGAAGCCAAATCCAAGCCGGGTGGGTAAGGGAGCTATTGGTTATGTCTGAAAAGAACTTGCAAAGGGGCTGTTGAACATGAGCTTTGCATGAGCTAGTCCAGTGAGGTAGCCTTTGCTGAGTGATTTATCTCCACTTTATAGACTGAATGTGCTTTAATACACTGACCAGTGTGTATCTATTTATCTATTTATTATTATTATTATTGAGTATGTATATGACATGGGGGAGAAAAGTGGTGATTGCCAGAGCACTCATGTGGTGGTCAAAGTGCAATTTTTGGGAGTGCTGTCCTATCACTGCGGGTTCTAGGAATTGAACCCTGGTCATCAGGACATGGCCAGAAGCCCAATGAGAGCGGGAACCTGCAAGGTGTGGAAAGAAGCATTCTGTGCCTCAGTTTTAGCACCTGTAAAATGGGGACACTAGCAGCCCCAGCTTCATTGTGCAGCTGTGGGATTAAATGGATTAATCCATGTAAAGAATCCAGAATTGTAAGCAGCAGGCATTGTAAGAGCATTCCTGTACAGCTGTTAGAGATCATCAGTTGTTGTAATTTGTTGACTTGTATGGTCTAACGTCACCTTACAAATCTCTCCCAGGCTTAGAGAGGCTCCAGTCAATCATCATTCGTTAGTGTTCCTCTCTCTTGGCTTGTGTGTTGGAATGCTGGGAGGTCACTGGGAGCTGCTGGTTTGAGAAGGGATGAAGAAAGACAGGGGCAGAGCACTTTTGTCTGGCCAGTATGCACCTGGTACATCCCTTTCAGCCCTCACAGCAGGCCTGCAAGCTGCATGTCAATGTCCGCCCACAGAGTCTGGATTCAGCCAGAGTCGTCTGCTTCAAGCCTGTAGAGACAATGACATGTCATGATGGCTGCCCTGTGATGTCACAGCTCACGGGGGTAGGGGGGGAATGAACCCTGTCTGTTGAAGTCAGGACGGGTACAGAGAAGTGATTCATGGTGCAAATGAAGGAGTAGGGTGAAGAAGGAGTGGTTTAGCAGGTGCTTGGGCTGTGAGAAGGCAGAGTGGCAGGATTTATGGACTGTAAGGACGTGGGACGGCAAGAGCCCCAATGTTGGCTCAGCCGCTCCAAACATCCAGCGCCTAATGGTGGCAGGGAAAGTCTCTGTATCCCTTAAACTCCGGAAAGCTCCACAGGAAAGGAGCAGGCCTCCACCTGGGATAGGATACCATACAGAAGCAAAAGAGATGAGCTTTAAACCATGATGTTTCATGTTGGTACAGGATATCAGTCCTAGCTTGGGAGGATCAGAAGTTCAAGGTCATTCTCAGCTCTCTAGTGAGTTCAAGGTCTGCCTGGCCTCTGTGAGACCCTGTCTCAATCAATCAATCAATCAATCAATTAAAACTTCTCCCTACATAGTGTTAAGGGGGAAGACACACCTCAACTATAGAACAAGATGATCTAGTGTTACACATTGCTGTAAGTTAAAATACTTAAAGCCAGTTTCATACATTTTTACAGTGAATGCGGGATGCATGCGTGGAGGTCGGAGGACAGCTTGGTGGAGTTGACCTTCCCATCATTTTGTGAGCTTGGGCTGTTGGGTCTGTACAACAAGCACTGTACCCCTGAGCCATCTCCGCTGCCCTCTTTTTTTTTTTTTAAGGGATCAGCACACCCTTTTTATTGTTTTTGCCAGATGAGGGGGTCAAGGCTTCATGTTTGTACCTGTTCGTAGCAGGCGTTGTAAGCTTCAGCAGGCTGGCTGCTCAGTGGTTGGGAGCCGGGCCTATCCAAGGCTCTGATGTATGGAGAAGGATATATGCATGATCCCCTGATCCCAGCTTTCCTGTCTCTCTATTTTCTGATCCCCTGGACCTCCTTCTCAGGAAACTGTTGCTGAAGAACAACCTGCTAGTCCAGGTCACCGGGTAACTTTTTTTTCAAGATCCTATAGTTGGTATGGGCAGTTCAAGATTTGAACCCAGAAACCAACCTCAAGGCCTAAGCCCCTTTACCTCTGACTGGACAAGCTATGCGAGAGAGCCAGGCTTCCCCCAGGACCTTATGGAGTCTCCTCATTCCCTCCTCCCCTTGGCCAGAGGTTGAGAATGTAGCAGGACCTCCTTCCATTCACTGCAAGATGCTTGTGACCATTGGAAGGGGCAGGCAGGACTTTTCACTTTCTGTGCCCTGCACATACACACATACACACACAATAGTTTATAAATTAAAAAAAAGGAGTGAACAGGCAGGGTTGCCAGATCTCACCACAGTTTGCCATTTTTCCATCCCAGAGCCCAGAATACTTGTGCCCAGACCTCCACAGAATTCTGAACATCTGGCTGGTGTTTGTCTAACTCCTGTCAAAGCCAAGAAGAGTCTAGGAATTGAGTCTCAAGGACAAAAGTGCCACCTACAGCTTTTGGCTTCCCTTCATCCCCACATCCCACCAGGTCTTGTAGTAGATCTGTGATTGTCCTGGTGCCTCCTTTGTTCTCACAGGGCCCCTTTTGCTCATTGTCATTGCTGGCCTTTCTGCTGCAGGAGTCGCAGAGGTGAAGTAGACTCCTGTAGATTCCTCAAGGGCAGGCAGACGCCACTGCCTGGCTGGGTGTGAAGATGGGTGGCTCCCGGGCTTCAGTGAAGGAAGAAGCATCGCTCCTCTGACTTCTGGGTAAGCTTCTTTATCAGGTGCCTAGGACCAAACAGGGCAGGGTGCTCCCCAGTGATGTGGCTAGAAATCTAATGTAGCTATCGCAACTGCCAGGGGGTTGCTGGGATCCTCCTCTGAGGGAGAAGGGTACCCATTCCTTACTTTTCATGAGCCCCCAATTTTTTTTTCTTTCTTGTATCTGGTAACACTAAGAATACTTAAGAAATATGAAAGCTGGAATTATTTTCAACCTCTTATTTTGTTGGCAGGAAAGCTGGATCAGAGAGGTTAAGTGACTTGCCCAAGGGCGAATAGCAATCTGCTGGGCAGCAGGCCAACCCTGAGCTTGCTTTCCTGTCACCATATGTCTTTCTCTCAGGTCACATTGAGCTTGTGTTCCAACCTGAGGTGAAACTACAGCTTGAAAATGATGAAGGTGGTTCTGAGTGAGAAATGCTAGCCAGAGACCCTAAAACACAGGGCCCGCCAGTCCTAGGGGAAGTTCTCCATATTGTCAGATCTGGGCACTTAATGACAGTCAGAGGACTCAGAGAAAGCCCCGCTGCCTGGTCAGGGGTGTACTAACTGTGGGGGTGCCTCTGCCCACGTAGGGAACTGTCCACTGCTATCCAACAGAGCCCAGCAGAAAGAAGGAATGGCCTAAATGGCTGTCTGGTGACCAGATGGGCAGGGCAGGAGCTTCAGGAAGGAGTAGCCATTGTTTGAAGGAAGGCAGCTCCCTTGAGATTTCTGAATCCAGCATCAGGGCGTCAAGCTCCTGCTCTCCTCATACACGCTGCTGCCCCTCTAAAAGCTGCAGGACATTTGCCCTGTATTAAAGTGACCCAGGAGAATTTGGAGCAGGCTCGGCCCCAGCTCCAGAGAAGCTTCTGACACAATTGGTGGTAGGTGAACTTTAGCGGGGACACTGCCCATCCTTGTATCCCTGGATATGGTGTCAGGCTCTCCCCCCCTCACTCCACCCCTCGCCCCCCGTCATGAGGAGCCTTTCTGTCTGAAACCCCAGCACAGTGTGTTCCCCAGGATGGCTGGAGGTGTGGCCTTCATTCCCTTTGCGTGGAGTGAATACCTCGCCACATCTGGGAGCATGGCCCAGACATTGCTAGTTCGCATCTGCAAGGACTCTGAGGTAAACAGATTCAAGGACCCTCCACCCTCACATCCCCATGGACCAGAAGGTGCTAGAAGAGTCTGACCAACCAGAACACCACAGAGGAGACATTACTTGGACTCTCAGCATCTGTTTTTAAAACCTCAACAGATTTGGGTGTGGGAGGTTGGTACTTGAGAGAATGAAGGGCCACAGCTCAGACCAGAGCATGTTGTCCTGTTGTAGCCTTTTGGCAGGAAGACGTGACTGGGGGCATGTTCAGCCTTCCACGGTGATGGCCAACTCTTTGTTCTTACTTTCCTGGTGAGGTTGTCCTTGAGGATGCCTGTCAGAAGGATGATGTCCCTGTCGTAGGGGATGCTGTGAGGCTTCCCCACCCTCCAGCTTCGGCTGCAGTCATTTTTGCTAACAGAATGTGAACATGTTTCATCGATCTGTTGGGAATGTCATATATAACAGTTTGAAAAGTGGAGCCGGATGTGATGGTGCACATCTGTAATCCCGGCACTCAGGAGATGGGGGCAGAAGGACTGTGGGTCCAAGGTCATCCTCAGCTACATAGTGAGCTTGAGGTCTGTGTCGCACGTCCCCCGCCCCCCTCCCCTGCTGGCTACATGAATTGCTGTCTTAAGGCCTGCTATATGTTTGAGGAGGTAAAAGGCATCTGGCTTTGAGGGGCAGGCTCTAGAACCATCTGTCGGGGGAGTGGAGAGTGTTGAGAGCCAAATCAAAAGGGCACATAAATTATAAGGCTCTCACTGATCCAGGAAGCTTGCTGCTGAGTGACACCAATTAGGAGCATAACCCTTGAAAGGACCTGCTAGGGGCTGGAGAGATGTCTCAGCGGTCAAGAGCACTGGTTGCTCTTCCAGAGGACCTAGGTTCAGCTCCCAGCATCCACATAAAGGCTCACAACTGTCTGTAACTCCATTGCCCAAGGTTCTAACACTCTGTCTGTCCTCCACAGGCACTGCACAGGCATGGTGCACAGACATACATGCTGTACAGACATACATCCAGGGAAACATCCAAACGCATACAATAAACCTAAAAAAAGAAAAGGCAACTTCAGCCACTTAGTCTGGCTCAAGAAATCTCCCTAATGCTGCGGCGCTGGGCTCACAGCAAAGCCTCAGCCTGAGTGGAAATGGCCTCAGGAATAGGCTGGGAACTGAAAACGCAATTTCAGCCCTCATGGAGAGAGTTAAACACCTAGCCCTCTGCTCAGGTCCTTTGACAGGTGAACCCCACTGTGTTAGAGGGAGTTAACATCACCAGAGAAACCGCCCACAGCACCTGGGACCCATAAGCTCCCTTCGTGCACACAAGGTGCCAGGGACATTGTGACCCCTAGGCCAGGGAAACGTTACAGCCTCATGGGCAGGAGGCTTTTAGACCTGCTGGTATGGGGACCTTTTTCACACCTGGCAGTCTTCAACTGAGAGGCTGCAGATGAGGGTTGTGCTTTTTGGAAGATGAGTCTGAGTCTGTGGGTATCTTTTATACCAGTCTTTCACATTTTGTGTAGGGACTTTCTTTTTCTTTTTTTAAGGGCCATAGGCTGGCCTTGAACTCTCTGTGTAGCCAACTTCTGATCCTCCTGCCTCCAGACTATAGCTGCACACCACCAGGTGTGGTTTGTTTGGTACCTGGGAGTGAACCCAGGGCTCAGTCAGGGTAGGTAAAGCATGCAGGCTTGTCAATCAAGAGCTCATGTTGACATGTGCCTGCGAAGTTGCTTTACATCCGGTGCTGCAAAAGCTGAAGGGCCACGTCCTTCACCTGGAAGGTACCCTGAGCTTCTGTAGTGGGCGTGGCCTCATGTGCTGTGCTGACTTGGGTGGGGGCAGATATCCCTGCTGGGCACACTCCTGGATCCATCTTCAAGACAAGAACTGCCAGTGGGAAAGGCGACCCGTGGATGGCTTTGTCTCTGCCTCAGAAAACACTAGCTGTGTAGCAGCAGTTACTGAAGGTTCGCTGTGTACCCAGGCATGCTAAGCATTTTATATACAGGGTCTCATTTTCTTCTCCCACACCTCTGTAGGGTAGGTCCAGGAACACAGAGAGGTTAAATAACCCACCCTGGCTCACATAGCTGGTATGAGGCAGAGCTGGGACACCCCACTCAAGTTGTCTTGTTTCTGAGCTAGCGCTCTTTAGTCCCAATAGGACCCTGTCCGGAGTCAAGATAAAAGAAGGTCTTCTGCATCTCTGACTCGGGAAGACACCAGGGCAGGCTCCTCCCAGGCCCTTAGCTCTGGCCCATGGCAGGCTTTTCTTTCTCAGCCAGGCTCCTCCCACCCCAGCTTCTCTGTTCTCTGGGGAGCTGGCAAATGATGGGTCCTATGCATAATAACTTTTCTTATCCTAAACTCAGACCTACTGAGAGCCTGAATGCCTCATCCTTCTCTTGGCCAAGGGAGATGGGCAGCTTACTCCTGGCCTGTGCTTGCAGGCCACCCTGAGGGGAGATGGTCCCATGGCCCCTTCAGGTCAGAGGGTCTGTTAGCGATCTTCTCTTATTGCTGAGAGTCAGGTCATCTTCCTCTACAAAGTGCTCTGTTTCCTTAGCGAGTGATGGAGAATGAGCTAGAAGGTAACATTACCAATGTCCTGGGCCCATAACCCTGTGCTGAGTCTGCTCCTGTTGCCATGGGTAATCTTCAAGACACCTGAGACTGGGTTGTTTGGTTTTTTTCTGGGTTTGTTTGCTCTGCCAGCTTTGCAAACAAGGAAGCCGAGTCTCGGGTGAAGGCAGGCACCTGGTTCGCTGATGCAGCTGGAGCAGCCTGGACTGAGTCCTCAGTGGACTCTGAGGCCTCAGTCCCCACCTTCCTGCCTGCCAGAGAAGCAAGTCTGCTAGGAATTAATTGTGTTGACTTCGGTGTGCAATCCCATCCTTCAATGTCTAGCCCACAGAAGAAAGGGATTCATTCCGGCTGCTCTGAGGAATTGAGCACTTCTCTTTCATACTATTTCTAAAGCAGGCTTGACTTTTTTCCCCCTCCCTGAACTCTTCAAATACAATCAGCCAACCCAAAGCCATGTGAATTTACTAGTAGTGGCTTCCTCCCTGTCCTGCACCCAGGGAGCTCTGGCTGTGTGTCAGCACATCTCGGCAGCACTGAGTGTGTCCGCACCTTGTGAGAATCCTTTCTCAACAACCTGCACTAGGTAATGTCTGATGTCACCATGACATGAGTGCTGTCCTGTGCCAAACCTTAGCTCCTGTCATCTGGTGGCCACTCATTTTGACACTGGCTAGCTGGGTGACTTGTATGACCAAGGCCTGGCTAGTCACCCCTCTTCACCCCCTGTAACCAGAGATTTGTGACGCTTAGCTAGGCTATCACAGGCAAAGTGGTTGGACCCGTGCGTGCAGGAGGATTAGTGGTAATTATTGGCAGGACATTCCAGGATGGGGCCGTTGGGAGGAATATTCTTGCCGAGTGACACAAGGAAAGGCGGAAATTTGAACCCATTGGTACAAGGCCACAGTTTGTGGTCTTCACCATTATCAACCCTTAGAAGCCCCATTCCTTCACAAAGAAAAAAAACCGAAACAGAGGCTGGAGAGATGGCTCAGGGGTTAAGAGCACTGACTGCTCTTCTGAAGGTCCTGAGTTCAATTCCCAGCCGCCACATGGTGGCTCACAGCCATCTAAAATGAGTTCTGGTGCATAATGAGATCTAGTGTATACATAATAAATAAAAAAAAAAAACTCCAAAACAGCCCCCCCCAACTGCTTAACTCATGCTTATAATGCCAGCAATCCATGGGCTGAAGCAGGATTGTCATGAGTTCAAGTCCATCCTGGCATCGAAGTAAATCTCTCTCTCTAACACATACACACACAAAGACTGGAACCAGCCAGTCATATCAGTGGGTGTTGGGTTCAACTGAGAGACTTTGCCTTAGTGAATAAGGTGGAGGATGATCAAGGAAGACATCTGGCATTAGCCTCGAGCACGTAACGCACCCCCACACTTGTGCACCCCTTATTTGGTCGCCCCCCTCCAGGGCACACACATTCAAACACACTATACATACAAGAAAACAGAGCTTTTAAATTAATTTACAACATGAAGTTCCTGGCCTCTTTCATACCTACCATCTAGTGACCTTGCTTTTTTTCCCCCTTATTTGTGTATTTATTGAGGTGCAGGGCACTTGTAGAAGTCATTTCTTTCCCTATACCATGTGGATTCTGGGGATGTCAGGCTTGAATGGAAAGGGTCTTCATCTGCTGAGCCACCTGGCTTGCCTCTCTGGTTTTTGAGACGCTGTCTCCTTTGTATCTCATGTTGGAGTTGTAACTGTGATCCTTCTGCCTCGGTTTCCTGACTGGGATCACAGGGGTATGCCACCGTGCTTTGGCCCAATTTGGTGACTTTTTTGTTAAATTTGCAGATACCCAACCATCATTGTAATCAAAGGCATCCAGCAGGAGGACCTGGCCTCGGCACTCACCGTCACTTCCCAGTCTAGCCCAGCGTAGGCAGCTCCTCATGCCACCATTTTAGGTGGCATGTGGAGGATTTCCTATTAATGAACACCTACATTGCAGTCTTTTCTGACTGGCTTCCAGTTCTCACAGTGTTGTACAGGTCATCTGTTCTGAAGTTTTACGCTATTTGTTTGTTCCTTTGTTGTCGTTGTTGGACACAGTGTATCATGCAGCCCAGGATAGCCTTAAACTGGTCCTGTAGCTGAAGCTGGCCTTGAAATCCTGATCCCCTTGCTGGGATTAATGTGTGCACCGCTATTTCTGCACTTAGAAAAGATTTATCTTTATTTTATATGTATGGATGTTTTGTCTGCGTGTATGTCTGTGCACCGTGTGTGTTCCTGGTACCCACTGAGGCCAGAAGAAGGTGCTGGATAGCCTGGAACTGTATTTTGGATGTGAGCCGCCATGTGGGTTCTGGGAATCGAGCCTTCGAAAGATCAGCCATTGCTCTTGACCGCTGAGCCTTCTCTCCAACCCACTTTAAAACAAGCAAAAAGTAACACCAGGGGCTCGATACTCAATAGGTAGCTCAAGATGGCCTCAGGCTCCGCATCCTCCTGACTCAGCGCCATCCTCAGTGCTGTGAATTCCTTTGTGTGGTTACACCACATACTGTTTTTCTTTCTTTTGTGCATTCCCGTGTACACGCGCGAGCGTCTTTCTCAATCACTGTCTGCCTTGTACGTTGAGGCAGGGCCTTTTGCTGAACCGCTTTCACCATTTGAGCTCCTTGGCTAGATGGCTTGCTCTGGATTCTTTGCCTCCATCGCCTGCGAGTGCTTACACACAGTCCTCCGGGTCCTCTGGGCCCACCAGGATTTTTACACGGGTTCTAGAGACCTGAACTCCAGACTTCATGCTTCTGTGGCAAGCACCTTACCCATGAGCCATCTCTCACCCCAACACACTTGACTTCTGCTTTCCCCCCTCCCCCCCCCGAAGTATTCTATAGCAAACTTCAGCTATAGCATTGTGCTCTAAGCCTCTTTCTTTTAAGCATGTGAGCTCCTATTCTGTGTTGAGTAGGCAAGGTGCTAGCATGCGTTCTAAGACCAGGGAGCACAGAAAAGGTACTCTTGCTGAAACTTCTCTCCCCCACCTGCCTGCTTAGCTGCTATCCTATTGCTGCTGTTCCGTGTAGCCTTCCAGAGTCTCTTCACCCACACAGAAGAAAGTGTGAACATGTCGCCTGTGGTAGTGTTCGTTTTGGCTTGGCAAGTCGAGGTGACCTGGGAGATGAAGCTGGGGCCTGCCTGTTGGGGGTTGTTTTGACTATGTTAATGACATGAGACCAGGGGATGCTGTGTGAAATAGAGAAAGCAAGCTGACCCCACTCATGCTGTCTGCTCCTCGGCTGTGACAGCTCCTTCAGGCTCCTGATGCTGTGACTTCCCTGCCACTGCAGACCGCGCCCTAAATTGTGAGCCAGAGTAAACCCTTTCTCCCTTAAGCTGTTCTTGTCAGGACAGTTTACATTACCCACACAGGATCCCTACACAGCCATAGGAAAACAAAACAAAACACCCAAGACACCATTTTATCTCACTTTTTACACAAGGAAGCATACTAAGCTATTGTTCTGGGGAGTCAGGCATGACTGTAAACTCATATCCTGGAGCTCTGAAGGCTGAGGAGGAGAGTGGAGAACTAAAGCACAGGTCAGCTGGGGCAACACAGTCAGACTCAGTCTGAAAATAATTTACTTTTTGTTAGTTTATACTCTGATTATATATATATATATATGCTTTCTTTTGGCATATATGGGAAAGTTACCCAAACAGGACTGACTCCCTCCCTCTCCCTCTCCCTCCTGATTACTCCCTTTTCCTGTCCTCTTCCCTCTCTGTTCCCATCCCTCCCCTCCCCCATCCCTTGTGTCCAGGAATTGAACCCAGAACCTTCACATGCAGGGCAGGTATTCCACCACTGAAACTACGTCCTGGGCTCCACTCTGAATTTTCCCTTCACTCGTTTGTCTTTGTAGTTACATATTTCTTTTTTTTTAAGTAATCTATTTATTTTTATATTAATCACAGGTTATATATTTTGTATCCCAGCCGTAGCCCCGTCCCTCATTCCCTCCCTCTACCCATCCCTCCCTCATCTTTTCCCTGCCCCCCCTCCAAGTCCACTGATAGGGGAGGACCTCACCCCCTTCCATCTGACCCTAGCTTATCGTGTCTCTTCAGGGCTGGCTGCAATGTCCTCTTCTGGGATCTAGTTAGGCTGCTCCTCCCTCGGGTGGGAGGG
>CM053765.1:31905040-32170671 GCA_028658305.1 Pachyuromys duprasi | reverse complement strand
GGTATCCAGTTGGGTACTGAGCTAGCATGGGCCACATTCGAGCAGGGGTTATAGTTTGTATCCATACATGATTCTTGGTTAGAGAAACAGTCTCATAGAAGACCCCTGTGCCCTGATCTATTTGGTTTTTGTGGAGCTCTTGTCCTCGCCAAGTCTTACTAACTCCCCCTTTTTTCATATGGTTCCCTGTACTCTGGCGATGGCTTGGTTGTAAGTCTTAATATCAGCTTTGATTCATTGTTAGTTAGAGTCTTTTAGAGGCCCTCTGTGGTAGGCTCCTGTCCTGTTGCTTGTTTTCTCCTACATTCAATGTCCATCCCGCTTGACCATCTAAGCAAGGATTGATCATCCCACCCTGGGTTCTCCTTCTTGCTTATCTTCTCTAGGTGTATAGATTTCAGCATGTCCATCCTATCCTATAGGTCTATATAAGTGAGTATATACCAAGTGTTTCTTTCTGCTTTTGGGATAGTTACATATTTCTTCGTCCTGTGGCCGTCCTGTAAGTTATTCAACCAGTCAGCCAGCTGCTGATGGACCTTTGGCTGTCTCCAGCCTCTCGTTCACACGGGCAATTCATTTTGTCTCCTTGCCTTTTCTCATCCATCACTCCTCACAACAGAACATTCGTGGCATAGGTTTCCGAAGACAGGGCTGCTGCAGCAGGCGGCACATAAATGCCTCCGTAAGCGACCGCTTTCGTTGCTTTGCCCTCTTCTCCAGCTGTGCCAGTTTCTACTCTGTGTGTTGGGAAGCTTGAGTCCCTGTTGGTCTCCCAGTCCAGTGAGTTGTGTGCCTTTCAGACTCCTAGGTAATGTCCTGTCTGTCCCCTCCTACCTCATTTTTTTAATTTTACTTTTTGGGTGCTAGTTTGTATAAACTGCTACCTGACGATAGTTTGTTTGGTATGGGGGAGATTGTCTCACTATTCTGCCTAGGTTGGCCTCAAAACTTACACGCTCCTGTGATCCTCCTGCCTCGGCCTCCTGGGGGTAGGGGCTGCAGAAGCACAGGTCTGGTGTGTTACCAATGGATAGATGGCTCCTACACCCCTTGGTTCATATTTTAAGGCTGTAGGAAAAAAAAAAAAGCTTCAATGAGATTTAACCCACACTTGTTCAAAGTGTGTCTTCAGTTGGTCTGGTACGCCATCTTATAATCCTTCAGGAGGCAAAGGCAACAGAGGACCCCAGTGAGTTCAAGGCCAGCTTCAAGTCACACAAGCCAGAAGAGTGGGTAAAGGTCCCTGCCACATAGGCTGATGACTTAAGTTTAGTTCCCATGAGCCACATGATGGGAGGAGGGAACTCAGTCCTGCAACTTATCCTCTGCCCTCTGCTCACACGTGCACTGGCACTTGAGCACATACATACATACATACAGATAATAGATAGATAGATAGATAGATAGATAGATAGATAGATAGATAGATAGATAGATAGATAGATAGATAGACAATGTAATATACTAAAGTTTGCTCTTCAATGCCTTTTAAGTACTCGACTCAATTTGCAACCTTTAAGAACAGTATTTTTTCTTTCTAATTATATGCTTAGTTCAGAAAAGCTGCAAAGAGCAAGATGCAATGTCTCAAGCTCTCCAAGCCCAGCGAGCGATTGGAGCTTGAGGCAGGAGTACCAGCAGTTCAAGGCCAGCCTGGGTTACATAGTTTTAAAAAGCCATTTGAAAAACAAAAACAAAAACAAACAAGCAAACAAACAGAAAACCAGGAAACAAAGACAAAAATTAAATAACAAATACCCCAGCACTGGCCCCTAGAGGTACCCACTGGCAACTTTTAGTGTGTCTGTGTGGGAATGTGTGCATGTGTGGGTGGGGGCCTGAGGTTGACATTAGCTCACTGTCCACCTTCTGTCTTGAGAACATGAAGCTCTTGCTGGCTGGACAGATATATCCCATTGCTGAGATCCGCATCAGTTATTCTCAGGATCTTAACTTTATGGCTCCAGGCCTCAGCTTTGCTAGTTGACATAGTTTGTGTGATCAAGGTCGTGCTAACAACATTAATCTCCCCACTTACTGCGTGCTGGCTGTGTGCCTGGCACTGGTCTTGCATCCTTTGTGTACTTAGCCTCAATCCTTGAAATCATTGCATGAGACTGGTACTGTGTTTTTTGTTTGTTTGTTTGTTTGTGGGGTTTTTTGTTTTTGTTTTTTTTTAAGCAGGAGAAAAATCAAGGCTCAGAGAGGTTAACCACCTGCCTGATGTTAAATAGCTTGCAAGCAGGCGGGACAGGGCTTGTTCATACCTGTGGGACTTCACAACCCCGAGTTATAAACTACGCTTTAGATGGGAGATATTCCCACAAGTAGCCTTTCTCTAGGAAATGGTCAGTGGACACAGGGGTCAGGCCTCTCAGGATCCACCTTGAGGCACAGTGCCCCTGGGCAACTGCCCAGTGCTGGCAGAACTCTTTCCCTGCTGTGTGTCCCTTTTTCTGTCCCAGGCCCCTGGTCTGCATCACCAGAAGATGAAGGACTCCTCTGGTGTCAGTCATTTGCAGTGTTCTTCACTCTGAACTGTGGTGGAACAGTTCCACAAGCACCGATCTAGGTGCTCAGTGAATTCCTTGCCCTTCCTCCCCCTTCACTTCTCAAGTCCCCTTCCTTGTCCCAGCCTCTCATGTACTTCAGGGTGTCCTCTCCTGCTGTCCCTAAGCCAAATTGCCAGCAGGAGGTTCATGGCTGTTAGCTAGAACAGCAGGCTGGCTGCTTGGTTGCTGTGGCAACAGCTGTTGTAAGTCAGTGGTCCTTGTGGCAGAAGACAATTTAATAAACCAAATCCCAGACCCAGCGTGAAGATGCAGGGAGAGGCTTTATTGGGCATCTTGCTTGGTGAGGCACTGTAGCAGGTCGGGATGACAACAGAACCAGAACGCGCGTGGGAGGAAGGTGTCTGTGACACCTGGGGCTGGGGCCTTTTGTCCAGCAGTCCCTGTGATGGGAGATCCGGGCCCTAGGTTCTCAAAGAGAGTCTGAGACTCGGAGGGGCATCACTGACGGCAGGAGCCTTGGCCTTCTGTTTTTCACCGGGATGAACTAGTTTCTGTCTATGAGAGCAGCATTCCCGTTGAAAACAAATAGGAAAGCCGGGCAGAGCACGAAAGATGCCAGTGAAATTGAGCTGAGAGTATGGGACAGCTGTTCTCCTAGGGCCTGAGCACCTGGTGAGCCCCGAGTGAGCAGAGCCTGTGGGAGGGAGTTCTGCGCCGTGAGTTGTGGTGGCATACACCAGTCATTCTTCCACAGGGGAGGTGGAGGTGAGACTATCATAAGTTCAGTGCCCGCTGGGACTACACAGCAAGATTCTGTTTCAGAAACAAAAACAGATCAGGCATGGTGGTGCACGCCTTTGATCGGAGCCTTTGGGAAGCAGAGGCAGGCAGATCTCTGCATCTGAGTCCAGGCTGGTTGTTTATGTGGCAGGTTTGAGGCCAGCCGGGGTTTCCCAGCGAGACCCTTCCTCAAAAATAAATAAATAGGAAGAAACACACAAATGGGCAAAAACAAAAACAGAGGGAAAAGAGGAGGCGGATAATGAGAAAGGAGAAATGCTACCTCACAGACTGCGTGTTACCACACCAGGTTTTTACAGGCTGAGCTGTATCCCTGGACCTCCAATTAGTATTCCGTCTTCATTCTTCCTCCACATGGAACCAGACCCCCACTCCCGCAAGTAACTCCCAGTCCTCAGACTCAATTTCTGTGGACACTCTTGATGTTGCTGCTCCCCCCCCCCCTTCTATAGCTCTTAGCTTCTTGGAGATCACAGTGACCTGGCTGGTTTCTTTCCTTTATGACCTCCTCTTGGAAGCTCCCCCAGAGCTGGGGCTCACTGGTCTTCCCTGTTCTGACTTTATTTTACCCAGAAACCAGCCTGGAAGAGACAACATATCTCCTGGGCAGGGAGTTGAGATGAGTCCCCCTGGCAGGAAGAGAGAACCCAGGCTGAGCAGGGAAAGCAGAGCTCTGAGCAGGCTGCAGGAAAGATTTTGGGTGACATGATGGGGCTGAGTGTGCTTGGTGGCCATTGCGTCCTGAAGTCTTCTTGATCCCACCAATGGAGAGGGCCTGCCTGTCACTGTCTGCAGTTTTCAGGCGCAGTGGTTAAAGCTGTGTAATATTCTATATCATCTTGCTACTTGGGAAGAGCTGAGGCTGGGGCCCACTGTTGCCCCGGCCGGAACCCCAGCCTCACCCCGGCTGCGCACAGCCTCCAAAAAGGTTCTGCTAGGGCAGTGAGATGGCTCAGTGGCTCAAAGGGCTTGCAGTGTCAGCCTGAGGACCTCCTTAGAGTCCCGGAACCCATAGTGAGCACCAACTCCCAAAAGCTGTCCTCTAACCCTCCCCACACGCATATGCACACAGTAATAATAAATGTTCATTTTAGTTAACATTTTATACATGTATTTTTTATGTGTATACACGTGTGCCCATGTGACTACCTGTGTAGAGGTCAGAGCAACAGTCCATAGGAGCTGGTCCTCTCCCGACACCATGCGGGCCCTAGGGATCAAACTCGGGTTATCAGGCTCAGCAGCAAGCACCCTTATCCACTGGGCGAAAAAAAAAAATCAAAATATTCTGAGAGCTGGGTGTGATGATTCATGTCTGTAGTATTAGCACTGGGGAGGCAGAGGCAGGAGAATCAGGAGTTCACAGCCAAGCTCAGCTGCAGGTGAACTTGGTGCTAGCCTGTGCAGAAGCAAGAAACACACACACACACATTCAAATAAAATTACAAAATCTCTGTCTGGACTGTGGTGGTGGCTCTGTGGATAAGTGTGTGTTGTACAAGCATGAGGACCATGTAACCAGGCACGGCAGTGGCAAGTCTCTGGGAACAGACAGACTGATTCCGGGGTAGGGGCGGAGCTTGCTGTCCAGCCAGTCCAGCCTTGATGGAGATCTCCAGGTTTAGTGAAAACTCCTGTCTCAGCAGAGTAAGGTAGAGAAGCAACTGAGGAAAACATCCTGATGTCAGTGTCTGGCTTCCACATACGCCCCTGCACCCCCCTTACGGGACCTCGAGAACCCTGTATCTTGAAAGGCCGGCAGCAGGGTCGGACATGCTTCCGCTTAATAGAAAAGCAGAATGCAAACCTTTGGAGAATAGGATGATCCATCATGTGTTTCTTCGTGTTCCCTGATGGATGACCTCCTGTCCTTGACGCTTTGGGCCTGGATTGATACGAAACAAACTCAGATTCTTCACCAAACAAGACAGAGACAAGAGGAGTCTGGGAAAGCTCGCACCTGCTTCCCACCGAATACCCCCCTCCCCCACGCCATGGGTGGCTACCCACTCTTTTCTTCTAACTTGTGCCCAGCACCGCCACTCACTCTCCCCTGAACTGACTGCTAAGCCCCCTATTGTTGTGGGGCTGTCAGACTCCAGGTAAACTGCAAGTGGTGTTTGGGGGCAGGGACCTCTCTCCTCCTAGGACCACAGGCATCCAGGCCTGCTAGAACTGCCCTGAGGTGATGCGGTAATTTAAGTGGCCCCAGAAAGACAAGTGTCTCTTCTCCAGCCTCCAAGAGCCTGCACTGAGCAATTGTGCAGACCTCAGGGAGTAAGGTTGCCTCCACCATGCCTGCTGCCCCTGCTGTAGATCAGACATTTGATGGAAAAAGAAAGCAAGCTGATCTTGGGTTGATGAGATGGTTCAGTTTGCTGCCAGGCCTGACCACCTGAGTCAGATCATGGGAACTGAAATGAGAGAAGAGAACTGAGTCCCTCAGTTGTCTCTTGACCTATACAGCTGCATCATAGCATGGGCATTTACCTCCAACCCACCCCACACAAATAAATAAATATAATAAAAGAATAAGTTAAAAAGAATCCTTAGCTATTAAGGTGAAGTCCATGTGTCTTCCCGGACACTGAACCATTTAACGAGTATTAGCATTTTTATGATGTTGGGATTTGAACCCAAGGCCTTGTGTTTGTTAGACAACTATTCTACCACCGACCTATATCCTCATCATGGGAGGATCTCATTTAAATTTCCCAGGCTGGCCTTGGACTCACTGTGTAGCTTAGGCAGACGTTGAATTTGTAATCCTCCTGATTAAATCTCCTGAGTAGCTGGAATTGCAGGGCTGTACCACCAGGCCCAACGAGAGCTCTTATATCTAAAATGTGCGCACATACACGTGTACATTTGTGTGCATCTGGGCTGTATCCACAAGTACACCTGTGCACATGCATATATGCCCTGATACACCAATAGGCCCATGTCCATACCAGAGCCCATGACCATGTGAATTCTTAAGCACTTATGCTGTGCACTCAGACTGATGCACACACAAGGTCACACCTGTACTGGCACATACATGCAGACCCAGAAGTAGAACTGCTGACCAGAGCCAGAGTGGGGTGAAGCCGTGGCTGTGGGTGCTGCATCCCTCCACGGAGCCCACGGGACACCTTTCAGGAAATGTACAACTATATTTGCCTACTCAGGGGCACCTGCACGAGGGATTCTGTATGTTCCCTTGAGGAACAGGCAGCGCTATCTGAGGAATCCGCACAGAGTCAGTTGGGATGTCTGTGCTGAACATCTGGCTACTACTGCCAAGCTGCACCCTGACCCTGATGGATCACCTCCCCAAGTCCCCAGGGTCTCTTCTGGCTTGTTAGTTGGCAAGGGACTCAGGGTGTTGGCCACGAACAAGGCTAGTGCCCAGTACAGATGATTGAGAGATCTTCAAAGCGGGCCGGCAGTCAGCTTGGGATTGAAATAGCATTCCCATGCCTTCCTCCATTGCCCTCAGTGTCTCTTCAGCCACACAAAGAACCAGGCCCAGGGGAACAAGATGCACCAGCTCTTGAGTCCCATGCTGTTTCTGGCCCATATCTGCAGAGCCCACTCAGACAGTTCTGTGGGAGGGCAAGGTGCTGGGCCCTGTTCCTCTCTTCACGCCACCTCTCCACATTACTGTGAGTGCCTGCTGTAAGCCAGGACCGTGGGAGTTGACTTAGGTTCTAACTCTGGCTTTGTCCCTTTTCTCAAAGCTCATATTTATCCAGTTCGGCCCCAAGGGCATTTTAGTTGGGTCAGGGTTCCAGTGAGGGCCAAAGCCATGAGACTTCCCACCAAGAATTCCAAACCTTGTCTCCAGAGAACTCCTTCAGTGATGTGGGAATATATGGTTGCTTTTTTTTTTTTCATTTTCTACTTGTTTTTTAAAAATGTTCCTTTTTTAGTTTATAATAAAATTACATCATTTCCCCCTTCCCTTTCTTCCCTCCAAATCTTCCCATATAGCCCTCCTTGCTCTCTTTCAAATTCCTAGCCTTTTTTATTTATGATTGTTATATGTGTATATACCTATATATATTCATAAATACATAAGTAAAACCTGCTCAGTCTGTGTAATGTTACTGTGTGTATATATTTTCAGGACTGACTGTCTGCTATTGGATAACTAACTAATTGGCGTGTTCTTCCCTGAAGAAGACTACTCCCATTCTCAGCATCCCTTAGCTGCCTGTAGTTCTTTGTCTGGGGTTGAGGAGTCACGATCTTTACCCCTATCCACTTTGGCATGTCCATCGCTGTCATCCTTGTTCAGGTCATGTTCAGGCGAAGTTGGTGAGACTTTGTGGAGGTAGCTTCTGACATTCCTAGCAGACACATCTCACAGCAAAATCCCTGATCTTCTGGCTCTTACAGTTTTCCCACCCCCTTGTTCACAAGGACCCCTGAGCCCTAGGTGCAGGAGTTGTGTTGTATCTGTTGAGACTGGGCTCCATAACTCGGTATTTTCTTTGGTTGTGATTTTTCTGTAATGGTCTTTGTCTGTTGCAAAGAAAATTTTCCTCGATTCAGGGTGAGAACTATATTTACCTGTGGGTATAAGGACTGTGTGGGGTCTTTCTATCCCGAGGGAGAGCATGTCACTTTTAATAGCGCTTGGGGACCAGTGAAGTGTCTCAGTAGGTAAAGCTCTTGACACCAAGTTGGATGATCTAAGTTCTATCCCTGAGCCCCACATTGTAAAAAGAGGGAATTGACTTTTTTTGAGTTGTCCTGTGAACCTCCACATGCATCCTTCTCTGTCCCCCACATAAAAAAATAAGTGCAAAAAAAAAAAAAAAAGCTCTCAGAGCAGGTATGGGAATCCCTCCCACATCCCTACCCACAAATGGCGAGGGACCAGTGAGAAATAAGGTAAGGGGCCTGATAGATAAAACTAACGGAGGAACTGTATTCTAGAAGCCATGCTTCAGTGGAGGCTTCTTAACAAGAAAGGGAGGGCTATAGACAAAATTTTATTTGAGTATTCTATGAGCGTAGATGTCATTAGGTCCCCCCAACATGTGTAAGTCCCAGATTTAAGAGTTACCGATACAGAGATTTAATGATGTTGAAGTATTAATGCCATCTGAGACTGACAGATTCCAAAATATAAATATGTTAGTTCATTGTGAAACTCTTCCAGAAATATCCCAAACCACTCATAATCCCAACGCTTAAATAATCACTCCCCAACCCCGGTGTTGGGGTCAAATCCAGGGCCTTATACATCCTCCATTCAGCTCAACAGCTGATCTTTAAAGCCTTTTGTTCTCTCTCTCCTTCTCTAACTACCCTCAAACACACACCAGTGGGAACACATGCCATGGCAAATGTGTAGAGGACAAAGGACAGCTGTGGAAAGTAGGATCTCTCCTTCCACTGTGTGGGTTTTGGGGATCAAACACAGGTTGTTAAGCTTAGGTGGCAAGTGTCTTTAACCACTAAGCCTTTCCCAGGCTCCATGTACTACTTATTTTTCAAAAATTTGTGGGGTTTTTTTTGTTGTTGTTTGTTTGTTTTGGTGTTTTCAGATAGAGTTTATCTGTATTCCTGGTTGTCCTGGAACTCACTCTGTAGACCAGGCTGGCTTTGAACTCAAAGATCTACCTTCTGCTGCCTCCCTAGCCTTGAACTCAAAGATCTACCTTCTGCTGCCTCCCTAGTACTGGGACCACTGCCCAGCCCATATTTTTTTTAATATGACCGTTTTTCATATGTATGTAACATTTTATTCTTCAAAATGTAAAAAAACAATCTTGGCTAAACATGGCAAAGTGTTAAGGCTTAACAAAGGAACGATGGCAATTCAATACTTCTTGTTCAGTATAATTTTCAGTGTGCTTGAAATATTTCTTGTTTTTCAAAGTGTAAATGTGATACTGGAGGGACTGCTCAGCAGCTGAGAACACTTGCTGCTCTTCCAGAAGACCCGGATTCAACTCCCAGCACCCACATGGCACCTTACAGCTGTCTGTAATTCTATTCCCAGGGAATCAGACACCCTCTCCTGGCCTCCAAGGGCACTAGACTCGCATATGGTGCGCAGACACACATTAAAGAAACAAGCACAATTTTGAAATGTAGATGGCTTAGTTCTTGTATCCACATCATAGCTATATCGTTTTTATAAGACCCTAGAATCAAAGTTGCAGGGTCATAGATCATCGACCTCTGAAAGCCTTTGGATCCTTTCGAAGCTGGCTTCCATCAAAGAGTGTGCTGTGGAAGCTGTTTCCCAGAGCCCGATTCTCAGAGGCGGGTAAACACACAGGATCCATTACTTGGCAGTAGCTTATTTCAGCGAGGTCCCAAGACATGAAACTCCAAGGCTGAGAAGTTTGATCTACAGGGTCAAAGAAGGCCAAGCGTGGGGCTTGGTGTTTGGAGAACACAAAGGGAGGGACTGGTCAGCACACAGCATCTGGGTGCTTGGGGTCAGGGATCAGAGGCCAGAAGAGAGAGAAAAAAAGAGATGTGGCCTAGGACCAGCCACAGCTGAGGAAGTCGTCTCTTCTGTGTGTCACACAGCAGTGAGCTGTGAGCCGTGCAAGCCTATGCAGTGAGCAGCCTTGACCATTACAGACTATTCCAAGAATGGCAGAAGCTCTGAGCCGGTGGTTCTCAACCTTCCCAATGCCGCGACCCCTTTATACGGTTCCTCATGTTTCAGTGACCCCCAACCATAACATTTTTTCCATTGCTACTTCATAACTGCAATTTTGCTACTGTAATGAATCATACTGTAAATATCTGACATACAGGATAGCAGATCTGTGACGCCTGTGAAATGGCCATTAGATCTGAAGGGGGTCTCGACCCACAGATTGAGAACTTCTGAGATAGACGCACAAGTATTGTGGGGTTTTTTTTGATTGTTTGTTTTAAAATAATATATTTAGTTTTTTTGTGCGTGTGAATGTTTTGCCTTGTACCGTGTGTTTACGTGTACCATGTGTGTGCCTAGTGCTCTTGAAAGTCAGAAGAGGGCATTAGATCCCCTAAAACTGCAGTGATGGGTGGTTGCAAGGTACCCAGGTTGGTACAAGTTGACACCTGTCGTCTGTAAGCGCTTTTAACCACTGAGCTCTCTCCAGACTCAAAGGGCTTTTCTTCCCTGGCCTAAAAAAAATAAAAATAAAAATTACATAGATAACATAAAAGGGCATAAAATTACCCATAATCTTTCCATCCTAACCAGTCACAGGTTTTTATCTTTCATTAGTTTTTTTTTTTTTATTGCCAAGGTCCATAATTTTTGTATAACTACAGTCATCGGAGCTCGTGCAGTCTGTGCCCTGCCCTGGCCCCTACTCTGCTAGCAGGTTTCTGTGCTACTGTAGAGTTTCCAGAGCTATTACTGTTCGTAATGTTTTTCCTTGACAGAGGTAATAATTATTCATTAGGACAAATGAGAACATCCAGATAAGCAAACAGAATCGTAGCACACATATTAATTTGTAGCTTGTCTTCTCTCCTCATTTAACTGTGCATCGAGAACATCCTGCCATGTTAAAATTTTCATTCCTGCGTTATTTATTGATGGGGTTTACGGTGCTAGGCATTGCATCCAGGGCCTTGAGCGTGCCAAGCACACGCTCTGCCGCCGAGTGACACCCCCAGTCCTCTACGCTGTTTGTAATAATTACAGTGCATCCCGTTTAAAGGGTGCCCCATAACTTTTTTCTAGATCCTATGATGATTTGACCTAATAATTGAAGAGACAGGGGCCCAGAAAATTGAAGGAACTTCCAGTTCATCACACGCCAATGAGTAAGAAGATATAAACCTTTTCATTTCAGTTGTCATGTTTTCCGCCTCCAGATTTATTTCCGTGCATCTGCGTTCGTTTACTTTCCTAATGCTGTGATAAAGCACTGTGGCAAAGGCAGCTTACGGAGGGAAGGGTTTATTTGGGCTTACAGTTGCAGAGAGATAAAATCATGGCAGGGAATGGTGGCAGCAAGGGCCAGACACTGAGGCAGGAAATGCTGAGAGCTTACATCTCAAACCTCAGGCAGGAAAGAGGGCGCAATGGGGATGGCGTGGAGATTTTGAGACTTTACCTGCAACACAACATTTTTCCTCCTCTGCCTCCCCAAATACACCAACTAGGGACCAAGTATCTAAACGCTTGGGATTATGGGAGGCAGCTCATTCAAACCATCACAGCCTGCCAGCCACATGGCTCTGCACTGTGTGTGTGTGTGTGTGTGTGTGTGTGTGTTATGCACACCAGGCCTAAGGAGGGCGTCAGGTGTCCTGCTCTGTCACTCTCAACCTTATTGCTTTGAGGCAGGGTCTCTTACTGAACCTGGTGACTGGAGTTAATAAGCTCCTGTCCCCTCCCCCTTTGCGCTGGGGTTTCCAGCCCCTGCATGGCCACACCTGGCTATTTGTTTTCACGTGGGTGCTGGACATTTGGACTCATGTTTTCACACTCCAGCCATCTCCCCAGTCCTACGTTTTCTCCTGAAGGGATTTTTAATGTAGTAAAAGTAGAAAAAAAGGGGCTGGAGAGATGGCTCAGAGGTGAAGAGCACAGGCTGCTCTTCCAAAGGTCCTGAGTTCAATTCCCAGCAACCACATGATGGCTCACAACCATCTGTAGTGAGATCTGGTGCCCTCTTCTGGTGAGCAGGCACACATGCAGACAGAGCACTGTATACAAAATAAATAAATAAATGTATTTAAAAAAAAAAAAGTAGAAAAAAAGAGTAAACGTAGGCAGGGCCGAAAGATGTCACAGAGATTACAAGTGGGAACTGTTCTTGTGGGTTGGACTCCCGGCACCACGTTAAGCGGCTCACAAGCGCCTGCAGCTGCAGCTCCAGGAAGATCTGCTGCGCTCTGGTGCACATAGACATACACACACGCATGTGATTCAAAATAATTTCTTTAGGGTTAATGTGGAATTTTGTGCACAGTGCCTCAGTTGTCGGCTGTAGTGTCTGTGTCTGGGAGCGGCTCTCTACAGTTTGCTCTCCCTGCTTCCTCGGAAGCTCTGTGTCTGTGTGGTAATTCCCCACTTCTCCCTAATCGCCACCCTGGGGCCGTGCCTTGGAAAGTTCAATCTGACATGGCCTTCGGTGTCTCCTGTAAGTGGAATCATGCAGTGTTATTGGTTTGTGTGACGCATCTGGCTTAATTCACTGTGTTGATGTCCCCCAGGTCCATCCTGAGTGATGCTCAGCTGTGCGCATGTTTCCTCTTTTCCCCCTGTTGGTGGGTGCTCATTTCCACCTCTTGGCTGCTGTGCACCGCCACGTTGTAGTGAACAACGGAGTGCTGCCCTCACTAAAGATCCTGATTCCGGTGCTGGAGAGATGGCTCAGAGGTTAACAGCACCGTCTGTGCTTCCAAAGGTCCTGAGTTCAATTGCCAGCAACCACGTGATGGTTCACAGCCATCCATAGTGAGATCTGGTGCTGTCTTCTGGCATGTAGGTTTACATGAAGGCAGAATCCTATATAAATAATAAATAAATAAACCTTAAAAAAAAAAAGATCCCGATTCTGGTCTTTTTCCACCGAGTGCCCTTCTCCACAGCAGATAATGCCGTGAATGGTTGCCAGGTACCCAGTTTAGTTGGCAGAACCCAACTTGCTTTCCTCTGCTGTTGTTATTTAGGTTGTTTTCTATTTCTCATTTCTATAAATAAGACTTTTACACCCAGTTTTCTCAGCGATTGGAATTGTGATTTAAAACAACGATAACAACAAAACAAAATGGGAACCTCAAGCCAGGCATGGCTGTTTATTACATCTGTAATCCCAGCCCTCACGAGGATCTCAAGTTCAAGGCCATCTGCTTGTCACATAGAGCAATGAAATAGAGGAACCTTAGGATCTGGGAGCCCGCCTCAGCCCTCGCCTCGCTCTGCTCCCTCCTGGGAAACACTGGGCTTGATTTCTGACACAGAAAACAAAACCAACCAAGAAGCCACCCAGCTGAGAGGTCGCTGGTAGGCATTATCCCTCCCTCTTTCCAAGGTTCAAGTTAAATCTTCCCGGCGTCTCGGGTATGGCCTGGGACACTCTGCCATGACAGGAGAAGACAGTGACCGGGTAAAACAGAAAAGGCACTCGTCCAAGGATGTAGCACCTGAAATGCACTGCCCGGGAGACTCTTCCCAGGCCACTGGGGCACTGCACGCACATTTCATGTGAGGCATGGCGTATCACCTGTGCAGCCGTCAGGCACAAAAACAGTAGGTCACATGCAGAGACCTTCCCCGAAGACCTGGTCCGGCGTATGTTTGCTCCTGATCTGTGATGAATAAGCAGGAAATGATGAGCGGTGTCTGTTACTGATCACTTGATGACCGAGGAGGCTGAGCCTTCCCTAGGTCCTCAGTGCCCTCCTGTGGACTCCGGCTGCGCACCCCCCTAGGCAGTACCCTCTGCGGCTGTGGAAACTGCTCACCGCCCTGCAGCCCGAGGGCTTTGAGTGACAGCTCTTTCAGCTCTCTCTGGCTTGTGTACAACCCTTGGCTGGGTTACTAAGTTAAGTGTCCAACAGCACAAGTATTAGAAAAGATGATTTTTTTTTTTTCTTTTCCCCAAGACAGGGATTTTCTGTGTAGCCTTGGCTGTCCTGGACTTGCTTTGAAGACCAGGCTGGCCTCAAACTCACAGAGATCCACCTATCTCTGCCTTCCCGAGTGCTGGGGTTACAGGCGTGTGCCACCATGCCCGGCTTATTTCTTTTAAAGCATTTAATGTGGCCCATTTGCCTAAGTACCAACCTCATCAGGCCTGGCGACCAGGGTCTTCAGTACAGGCAAAGCCCATGGCACTGGACTGGGATTCCTTCTTGATTCCCCTTACTCTGATGATGATGATAGTGTTACTATTTGTCAACAGTTTTTAGCTGGACATATTTACTAGTCACGGAATGATGTTACTGTCACCAGTGGTAGGAGTCTGGGCTGAGTGTTTCTTGGCCTCTTAGTCAAGGAATTGAAATAAAGTAGCAGGGCTACTTTAATCAAGCTAAACTATAGTACAGGCCAGAAAATACCCCTTCAGGAGTGCCAGCAGACCACACGAGAGAAGATAGTTAAGGATCCATTATTGTTTGGGACTTCCTTTTATGAGATTTGAGAGGAGGAGGAGAAGTTTGGCTGCTAGGGGGGCTAGCCTGGGCACCTCTGTTGTGATTAACCGGCTTGGATTACTGAAGCCCTTGTGTACTGTGCATGACCTTACCTGTTTTGATAATACACACCCCAACTATTCATAGCATGAGATGGCAAACAAGGGACTCATTCGGAAGACAGTTTACCTTATTGCACAGAAACCCAAAATCAGATTAGGTAGGCCAGGTGGGCCCATTGCTCATAGGTCCCTGATGTTGTTTCATAGAAACAGGATGCTATCAAGGGTTTGCCAAGGGGAGTAACTTATTTGCATTATTTAAAGTAAATATATGAACAGCCTGGTGCAGGTGGGGATCCTAGGTTGCCAACACACTGCTAGCTTTGTTGTTCGTTGTGCATAGTCCAAGCCAAGCGGAGTTCCAGGTGGCTTAACTATTCCCCACTCTAGCTGTCTACATCAAGCTATGAACCCATCTATCACCCCCAACATTTGACGTGATGGGAATACTGGACCGTCAGCTTCCCAGTGATGCTGAGACACAAAGTGCTCAGCTCTTCACTTTATCTACCAGCAGACTGTTCCCCGCTTCTACCCAGCTTGTTGCAAGTGACAGAAGTTCCTCCTTCACGAAGACCGAATGGCATCCCACTGTGCACATCTGCCATGTTTTCTCTATCCATCTATCCATGGGTGGACACGGGTTGATTCTATAACTCTGCTTGTGTGGAAAGACAGGCCACAGTGAACACGGCATGCAGACAGACTCAGGCACCTACTTTCACCCCATTTTCAGTTGAGCTTCAGAAGTCACTGAGCAGTGAATCCACCTGCAACCCCACCTGCTCTGAGGTGCTTCTCTTCCCCTCTCTTCCTTCCCCCTCTCCTCCTCTGGTCTAGGATATCTGGAGCAGCTACTCTGAGAAGCACCCTTGTCCATCGGTGTAGCAGCTGAGGAGACGTGGCTTACATTTCATCAGTTCATCCATCCCAAGATTCACTCCTAGATTAGAGAGATTGCTGGTAATGATGATCAGCTCCCTTTTACCTTAGGTAGAAAAGAGCTAAGGGTACCTACTGCCTGGCCTGATGAGTTGGATCTTCAGGACCACTGGGGTGAAAGAAGAGACCTAAGAAGACTCCTAAGAAGTTGCCTCATACCTCCACCCCTGCGTATGTCATGCTTGGGCTCCCACATAGGCAAACAAACAAACAAGAGAAGGAGAGGAGCTAGGATCTTGTTTAGAGATGGGCTGTGCAGCCGACGCTGGGTTTAAATTCTCTAACCTCTTGCCTCTTTAAGTAGTAGGATAACATGACATGGCACTAAGATTCAATTAAAAGAAATTATTGTAAAAGAACAAATTCACCAGACATGGTAGTACATGACTTGAATTCCAGCACTCAGGAGGCAGAGGCAGGCAGAACTCTTGAGTTCAAGGCCAGCCTGGCCTACAGAGCGAGTTCCAAGGACCTGTTTCTATCCTGTCCAGGATAAAAACTATAGTTATCCAGGGAAACACTGATTCGAAAACTAGAAGGAGAAGGAGGAAGAAGAAGAAGAAGGAAGAAGGATGAAGGAAGAAGGAAGAAGGAAGAAGAAGAAGAAGAAGAAGAAGAAGAAGAAGAAGAAGAAGAAGAAGAAGAAGAAGAAGAAGAAGACGTGCTTCCATGTTTATATGAAGCCATCCTATAAAGGAACAGGCACAGCTCTTCCATTGTCTGCTCAGTCCTGTGCTGTCTTCCAGAGAGGGTGAACACAGTGGTTTGCCTGTGCTTTCCAGGCAAATGCATGTGCCTGTCAACCATTGCTATGAAATGAACCATGCTGTAGACTCCTTCCCCATGCCTCCTGTTGCTCATTCAGCATTCTCAGCATTTTCTGTTACAAACAAGTCTGCAGTTGCTGAACTAGTACATTTCACATACCGGTTAGTTTAATTGTAGGCTGAATGCCTGGAGATGTAAGGTGATCAGATAATTGATCCCCTAAAGCAAAGCAAATGCAAATTTAGAGGGGCTTCTGGGAGCGCAGGTGGAACCTGGGACTGTCTCGTGGGAAAGCAGGTGTGTTTTTACCTAAAAATGGAATTTCTGTTCAGTCAAAATTTTAAAACGCTAAGGTTGCCAAACAGCCTTTTAATCACAGTCAGACCAATTAATAATCCA
The DNA here is from genome assembly GCA_028658305.1 of Pachyuromys duprasi. Classification (NCBI taxonomy): domain Eukaryota; kingdom Metazoa; phylum Chordata; class Mammalia; order Rodentia; family Muridae; genus Pachyuromys; species Pachyuromys duprasi. The sequence continues at coordinate 32,154,080 of CM053765.1, read as the reverse complement.
CCAGCGCAGGAGCACTTCTGTTTCTGCAGGCTGTCAGAATCCTGAGTGCCGGTAATTATCCTTGAACTTCATCAGATGAATTAGCAAGAAATTATATCTGCTTTGACTCTGCACTTCTTTAATAATCAATGAGCTCGAACATTTTTCATTTCTTATTAGCAACTGAAATTCATTTTTTTTTCTAACTCCTTCACATCTCTTATGTCTGTTTCTTTTGAATTATGTGTTTTGCTTTGCTTTTGAGACAGGGTCTCGTGTAGTCTAGGCTGGCCTCAAACTTGCTAAGTAGCTGAGAATGATCTTGAACTCTGATCTTCCTGCCTCCACCGCCCATCTTTTGGACTTTTTGGTCCTTTCTCACTGATCTATTGGAGCTCTTTATATATTAAAGAGATCAGCCCTGGACTGGAGAGATGGCTCAGAGGCTAAGAGCAGGAACTGCTCCTGCAAGGCCCTCAGTTGTGTCCCCATCAGCTGGGGCCCCAGCTTTCAGCTGTAACTGCAAGCCTCCTTCCCATACTCCCTCTCACCCACCCCCACGTAATTAAAAATAAACCTTTAGAAAAGGAACTTAGTTCTGTTTCTTCTGATTGTTTGGCTAATATTTTTTTTTTCACAGTGTCCTTTGTGTTTGACTTTGAGACATTTTTTTTTGTTTTACCAAAGCCCTAAGTCTTTTATGTAGTGTCATCTTGTACAGCGTTCGGTTTTTTATGGCCAAGATCGGAGAGGAAGAAAAAACTTCAAGATGTTTTTTTTTTTCTTTATATTTTGTATTTCTTTCTCAAATTAAATTTGCGAGCGTCCTGGCAGTCTTTTAAGAAGTGAGGTCAGCTTTATGGATTTCTGCCTTGTCTAGTCAGATTTTCAGCACTGACGGCTGATTAGCCATGGCTCAAGTAGGAGTGAAGGCTCTGCTCTAGCAACTACCAACTCTCTCACCAAGTCTTTTCTTTCTTCCTTTTGTGTGCGTGTGCGTGTGCGTGTGTGCGTGTGCGTGTGCGTGTGTGTGTGTGTGTGTGTGTGTGTGTGTGTAGGGAGTTAAGAGAATAAAAACTTATTTTTTTGTTTTTAAATATATTTTTAATTTATCCTTTGAAAATTTCTTACCTGGATACAACATGTCTTAATCATCCCCTCCAACTTATGCTAAGCCCCTCCCTCCCTCCCAGCACAGTTTTGTCCCTGTCTGACCTGCCTGTGCCTTCAGTCGGTCTGCTTGGTTCCTATCAGGAAATCCTTCTGTGTAAATCCTATAGTCTCATAATGTGTTTGATATTTGACAGGTTTATTTGCCCATCTTAATTGTTTTCCCCACATTTTCTGAAACTTCCCCTCTCAACACAGCTGCCACTTGCCCAGGATTGCATTGGGTTTTTATAGTATGCTGGGTGGGGGTTGAGGGGACATATCTTTGCATCCCTGAGTCTTCCGAGAGTAATCTGCGTCTGCCCCTTTGAGTCAGTGTAAATACAGGGTAGGTGTCCAGAGAGGACACCACAGAGGGAACACACGAGTGTGGCGCACATAGCTGCACTGAGTTCTGCACAGCCTTCCATACCTCGTGTGTGCGTCTGTGACATCCTGTGACCAGAGCACTTGCGTTTTTTATTGGGGACATGGTGGCATGTCCCAAGAGAAATAAAAAGGTTCTTCTGCCCATAAAGAACAAATACTCATTTCCTCCCTGTTTCCAGATTCCACGTTCTCATCTGTTCGTAGGTAAAAACCTGGGCTGCGGGCTGGGCAGGTGTTTGTGGTATGGCAGCCTTAGGGGGCCAAGGAAAGCAGCGGGCCTGGCTTAGTCCACCTGTGCCACCGTAAAGGAACACTGCAGGCCGGTGGTGTAGAAACAATAGACATGGACTTCTCAGTGTTCCGAAGGCAGGTGGGAAGGAGCAAGGTTCAGTGTCTCCTCACGGCTGCCCTCCTGTGCTCCTAAGATGGCACGTTGTTCCCACGTGCTTCCTGTGAATGAAGCTCTGGCCTCACAGGGTGCGCCGTGGAAGGGCAGAAAGGGGTGAGTTCTCTCTGAAGTCTCTGTTACTGGGATCTTAGTGTGTTCATGAGCCCTTAGTCTCTTCCTCGCAGGCTGCATGCTTAATAGCAGAATGGAGATGCAGGTCCAACATCCAGATCTTGGCAGACCTGCCAGAGGCGAGCAATGCCCCACTCCCTCCTTCCCTTCTCCTTTTCTTAATTCTACATCTGATCCAAAAAGTCTGTCTTTATGTTCTGTCTTATTCGTGGACAATTTTGCCGGGGGGGGGGCGATTATTACATATATATGTGTGTGTGTATAAGCTCAATTGTTAGTCATGGACCACAGAAGTTTGCTTCTTGCTTGACCCCACAGTGCCAGTAAGGAACCAATCAGCCACTAATCTGATGTCTCTCTCTTTTTTTATCTTCACTCTTTTCTTTGTCTTTGCATGTGTGTGTACATGTAGTGTGTGTTCATGTGTGCACTGTGTTCTCCTGTGTGCGCGCGTGCACATGTTTGTGCATGTAGAGACCTGAAGTTGATGCTAGAGGTCTACCTCAATCCCTTTTCATTTTATTTATTGAGGTGAGGTCTCTTGCTGAACCTGAGCTTTTGGATTCTGGCTCGTCTAACTAATCAGTCTGCCCTGTCTCTGGCTCCCAGGTACTTGGCTTAGAGGTGTCGCTGGTTCTGTGGACCTAAGCTTGGGTCCTCATACTCGCATGGCATTAGCCGCTAAGCCACCTCCCCAGCCCTGAGTTGTCTTTGCTGAGACAATCGGCTGCCGAGCAGGACTGTTGCTGAGCCCTAGCTGGCTGGACTTGATCCTGTCTCAGCTGGCTCGGACCTCAGTCTGTGGGGCGGGAGATTGTCATCACCTTGCAAGGCTCATGCCGAATGTGTTCTATGGCCCCAAGTTCATGGCTTCAGACTACCAAGCACCTGGAGGGCAAGGACCCTATGTAGACCTTGACCCTTTGCTCTTGGGGCTGAAACTGAAGAGAGGCTGGTCTACACCATGTGCTGACAGAGAGATTATTTGCAGCGCGGGAAGCCTCAAGGTTTGGTTTACCTCAGCAGCTCTCCCTGGCACCTCCCTCTGCTTCCAGCAGAGCAGTGACAGCTTGTTTGGGAGGGATGACATGACGGGACAGGTAAGACCCCAAGTAGAAATCGGCTTTGTCACTTCTTAAATTAGTCTACAGCTGAGGGTTATCAGAACCCCGAGGGTGTCCCCGGCTGGAAAGAGTCAAAAGGACGCAGAGTGGTTCAGAAAAGTCTGGCTCTGTGCTAGTTTGGTCTAAATAACACAAACTCTTGCATTTTTTCCTCTTTCTTTCTTTTCTCTCTCTCTCTCTCTCTCTCTTTTTTTTTTTTTGAATCATAAGCAAAGAAATGCTTCCAAGCCCGTGTGCAGGCCAAGAATGACAGCACTGGGCATGTCCCTGTGTGAGCCATAGTCTGATTCCCTGATCTTAAGCCAAGGAGGAAAGCAGCCAGGGGCCTGCCTTAGAACTAAGAGCCTCAGCACCGGAAGGAGGTTCCCAGGCTCTTCTAAGTCAAGGAATGGTCCAAAGGCACAAAGAGGCTTTATGCTAGGCTCTGTGGACAAATGGTCATAACTCTGGCCCCATTCCTGTCATTGAGTTGCTGTGTGACCTGGCCATGCTGCCTTCTGTACCTCTCTGGGCCGTATTTTCCTCCTCTGTAAAGTATGGATGAGAAGAGAGTGTATTTTACAGGAGCATTTAGATAGAAATAAGCACCTAACAGAGATTTAGGTGCATAGGAGGTCTCCACTGTGTATCCCTTACTGCAGCAGAGGTCCTGTGGCTAATCCCACAGGCTACAGCAGCTGTGGCTGGGAGGAAAAGGCAAGATCTGGATGCCCTTTGCACGTGCAGGAATGATTTAGCGATGCTGGACAAAACGATCAGCAGATCACACCGCAAATCTCTGCAGAGACCACCCTCAGGATCTCTCTATTCCCAGGTGGTCTCAGGGCTTGCCACAGGGTAGAACACGGAGAGTTGGGGAGCCTGTGGGATCTGAAGGGGGCCTCTCTAATCAGGAACTGTCTAGTGTTACGACCTGACTCCATGGTCCAGCCTTTCTGGAACCTATTTGGCTCAGGTTCCTGAAGGCACGAACTTGGGCCGCCTTCAGTTCTCTTAGTGAGACAGATAGAACCACTAGAATACACTGGAATGCTTTTTAAGCCAGAGCACAAATCTCATAAAGCTTCGCAGCCAGCAGCACCCAGAAGAGTGATAGGAGGTGTGGCTTGAGAAATGTAGACAGGCCCTGTATAGGTGTCCGGACCAGTGAGCCTTGTTAGGTAAGTGATCTTGAATTTCCTCTCATGGGAGTCCCGGTGTTGTAGAGTGGCTCAAGCTTGGTTGCTGCCGGCTCTGCGGGTGGTGAAGTTCTAGGTCAATACAAAGAGAAGCCAAGGGCTAGAGACTCAGAGTGAGGCTTTTCGGAGAAGGTGGGGAGGACAGCCACAAGGAGATAAGCCATAAGTCCTCCACAATGATGGGGTCCTGGGATTCCACCAGCTGATGGCAGTCCCTCATGGTTAGCTGTCCATGGAGAGCCACAGCTGTGGGTCTCTGGAGCACACTAGAACCCTGTGGATGGCTTCAGTGTCCTGAGGTTTATGCACCGGCCCAAAGACTGACTTAACGTGGCTTTCAATACAGCCTGGACATCGGGCTTTGTAAATCTTCCTGGGGCTTCTGTGGTGGCGTTGAGGTTCAGAACCACTGGTAAAAGATGGCAGGCGAGGTAGTTAATAACAACAGTGATTATCACTACAGCGTGCATGCCAGGCCCTGTGCTGAATGCACTACATACTCATTTCCTTTAATCTCCAGAATTCCCATTTTCCAGATGAAGAAGCGCCCTTGGGTAAGGTAACTTATCTCCAAAGTCAGAGAGCAACAGGAGCTGGCATGCCATGCCAGAGCCATCAGATTCTAGAGAGCAGATTGCCCACCACCACTGTAATTACAGCTTCTGAGGCAATGCAGAGTAGAAGATGGGATCACATCTGGGCCAGGTCAGCCTGAGACTCCTGGTCCTGTGCCACCAAAGCATCTTGTCTGGTTGGATGAGAGGAGAGGCAGATGTCTGAGAAGCCCTGGGGGACCTTGTCCCAGGCCTCAAGCGAAGATGTGTTGAATGATGGAAGTGCTTAGCAGTTCTGATAATGAATGGCAGTCTTTCTTCTTGGGTTAGAGCATCAGATGGGATTTTCCTCTGGGCAGGGGGGTCATGGAAGAGAGTGGGCATCACACTTTGTTCACCAGGTGTTTTTGGTTTAAAGCAGACTCAGGAGGGGGGGAAAAGAAAAAAAAACAACAAAACAAAACAAAACAGTAGTCATCCATAAAATAGGGCCACAACCTTTTAATATGTAGTTTCATTGAAATTTAGTGAAAGGCAGACCCAGCGGGTAGCTGTTTTACTAGTAGTAAAAGCAAATCAGGTAGCAATTGTTTAAAAGGGGCTGGAGTTGTTTACATTTAAAATGTGGAGGTCTGTGTATGTTTAAAGGGAAAGTTTACCAGGCTTACGGGGGTGTGGCTGAACTGTTTTTGATGAAAATGACATGGAAAATATTTCCTTCTTATTTTAAACCTCCCCTTTGCTCTTTGTTTCCTAATTTTAGCAGCAGGAAGCAATAAGCAAATCTTGATGGGAAAAGAAGCAAGTGAGGCAAGTCTCAAAGTTTAATCAAAGTGAGGGATGGAGCAAAAGCTCTCCAAGAAGAGAGATTCTTCTCACTCGCTTTCCTTCCGTGCAGCTTCTCTTCCAGCTTAATCAGTTTCATGTGATTGACCTTATTGAGCGAGGAAGTGCTGGGCTTGGCATCCCATAAAAGGACAAATACTGAAGAAAGGGGTGGTTGCTTACACTTCTGCCAGGGGCTGGAGGGCAAGGAGAAGCTCATGAGCCCATCACTCAGCAGGTCCCAGCCTTCATTCCTCACCATGGCAACACAAAGGGGCTTCTGGTGTGGTCCATATGGAAGCTCCATCTTGAAAGCTGAACTCTGCCCTAACTGCTAGGGAATGCTGGGAATGCCCTGCCTAGACCTGGACTCCAGCCACTGGCCTAAAGAACCAGAGACCAGCCTGATGTTTCAGGATGGACAGCCGCCTCTCTGGGTCTCATTTTCATTTGCTGGGTTTTGGGTTTTACCATTTTTGTTTTTGTTTTTGCTGTAGTTTGGTTTGGTTTTGTTTGAGATTGCTTTTCTGTTCATTGAAAGGACAGAAGGATTGAAGGGCTGATATCCATGAACTTTTGGTAACTAGAACAGGACAACAAACTCAAACTAGCTAGACAGAGGGTTGGGAAGGAAAGAAAATGAATATGCTAAAGAGCTCATCAAATAGAAAGTTTCAAGGAAGATTCTGATTGGTCTAGATTGAATCAAATGACCATTCTTGAACCAATTAATGTGCTAATTTACGTACAGAGGAGTGAAATAATAAGATAGGCCTAATCCAAACTCATGTGCTTGTTCTTGGGGTATTAGGACAAGAAAATGGGGAAGAAAACCCAAAGACAGTCATAGCTACCCTAGATTTCAAGTGTTGTGTTTCTCCAAATGGTGAGATGCTAGAAAGGTAGGATAATTATCATTCCTCACTCATTTAAAAAATATTTTATTGTTTTACATGTGTGGATGTTTTGCCTGTGTGTTGGTGTCCACAGAGGCCAGAAGAGAGCATTAGATCCTGTAACTGGGATCACAGACAGTTGTGAGGGGCCATGTGGGTGCTGGGAATTGAACTTGGATCCTCTGGAAAAGCAGCCAGTGCTATTAACCACTGAGCCACTTCTCCAGCCCACTCATTTGTCCTTTAGCCATTGTTTTTAAAGAGCCCGTATCACCCAGGCACCACTGTGGACTTTAGGTCCCAGCATTAAACGAAACAGGCAGTCAATGCCTGCTTTGACAAAACTTGTACTCTCGTAGCAGAAAGTGGCTAAGAAGATTAAGATATAAAACACATACTGACTTCCAGGTGGGAGTGACTAGGAAAAGGAAGGTAGGGTGGGGTGGCCCCACGGTTTTACACAGGGTGGATGGAGGCTCAGGGAGAATGGGACAGTTCTACGAGAGGCCAAGGAGCCAGGCTCGCAGACTGGAAGAAGAGCTCACCTGAAAGAGCAGGCAGGAGCCTGTGCTGCTGAAGTGGGAGCAACAGGAGAGCCTGAATCCAGTGAGGGACAGGACACCTGCTTCCCTGTGCCCTGTGGTATGGAAGAATCGCACTTGTTTGCTATTGTTTCCTCCCTGGTTGGTTACACCAGCTTCAAAGAAATTTTTATCTTATGTGTATGAGTGTTTTGCCTGCATGTATGCCTTTGCGCCCCATAGGTGCCTTGTGCCTGTGGAGGCTGGAAGAGGCCGTTTGGATTCCATGGAAGTGGAGTTACAGAGGGCCACAAGTTGTCACATGGGGGCTGGGAAGGTTTGCTAATTTGGGGGGGGGCAATATTTAGATACTTATTTGGTCATTCAGTTACTCATTCATTCCTTTATTCATCGAACACCTGCTGAGGACCTAATGTGTGCCAGATGTAAGAACTCACAGATGAGCAGCATTTTTTTTTTTTTAATTTAAGATAAGGTTTCTCTGTGTAGCCCTGGCTGTCCTGAAACTCACCCTGTAGACCAGGCTGGCCTTGAACTCAGTGATCCACCTGCCTCTGCCTCTGAGTGCTGGGATCAAAGGTGTGCACCACCACCACTTGGCAATGAGCAGAACTTAAAAAAAAAAAGTATTTTTTTAATTTATGTTTTGAGAATTTCATACATGTGTTCAATGGATTTTAACCTTCTCCTACCTTTTCACCTCTCCCTGGCTCTCCAATACCCCCTCCCAACTTTATGTTCTCGTAAAAAAAAATAATTCATTGAGTCCAGTTAGTGCTGCCCGTATGCACATTGTGTGGGGCTGTCCACTGGAACATGGGTAACCTGTGGCCACACCCTCAAAGAAGAACAGCCCTCCCTCCCTCAGTACCTGTCACCTGTCTGTAGCTCTTCAGCTACGGGTGGGGCCTCACGAGCCCATCTCCATCCATGAGCACCTCCCTTTAGTAGAAGAATGCAGATGTCAGTGTCGAGTGACAGGTGCCTAGCCTGACCTAAGAATGCCACACACAGCACAGCAGTAGCCTCACCAGCTCTGGGAAAAGCCCATGCCTAGGATCAGCATGTCCCGTGAGAGGTTAGCTCCTGCTGGCCTTGCAGCCAAGGACCTGATGACACATTTCCCCCTCACCCCTGAAGAAGCCAGCTGGGTGGAAATACAGGTCTCACTTTGTCCCCTGTACGAGGGAGGAGGAGGGAAAGGGCATCTGTGGTCACTGCCTGGCTGGGATGGGGTGAGCTTCTGTGACCTCACCACCAGCTGCTCTGCTGTAAATCCTCCCCTTTCAGTGGGAGTTTCTTCTTCACGACCCTTCTCAGCCACACCCGTCATGACTGAGCAAGAAAAGAACCAGATGCCTTTGAGGTCCCTCTTCTGGGGCTGCCTTGCTGTATGTGTCTCTTTCCTTTTGTTATTTTCTTTAACTGATAAGTTGTTATTATGGGTGTGTTTGTTCTCTCCTTCCGGGGTCAAACTCAGATTGTCAGGCTTGGTGACAAATGCCTTTAACCATCTGAGCCATCCTGCTGGCTGAAAGCTTTCTCAGATTATTTTCATTATTCATGTATATTTGGGCAGACTGCATGTGCAAATATGTGTGTGTGTGTGTGTGTGTGTGTGTGTGTGTGAGTGATAGTGTGTGTGTATGCTTGCTAGAGGACAACTTTTGAGACAGGGTCTCTCATTGGTCTGAAGCTCTTTAGTTAGGTTAGACCATTCAGTGAGCCCTAGGGATTCTCCTGTCTCTGCTTCCCTAGCAGTAGAATTACAAGGATGCACAGCCACACCCAGCTCTTTACAGAGGTGCTGTGGACTGGACTCCGGCCCCTGTGTTTGCAGAGCAAGCGCATTACCAGGGGGGCTGTTCCCCTCCCCCCCAGATCTTTCTCTTTCTATATTTCCTGTGTTAGTGATACAACCGTAGGACAGCAGTTGAGAAGCTCCAGGCAGAGGTCTAAATGAAACCACAGAGCATGGGAATGGCATGAAGATGAGCCTGAATTTGTGGCTTGGCAGACAAAGATGGAAGTGCCTGTCTGGGCTACAGGGAGCACAGAGGAGTGTGTGGAGTGTGAAGAGAGCAGAGATAAACTGAGATGCAGTTTTAGAGGCACAGAACAGTGAAAAGGCTCAATGGCCTCAAGATCAAAGCTAAAAGTAGGAGTTGGAGAGCTGCAAGGAAATGAGTTATGGTCTGGGCTAGGAGTTACATGGGTGTACCTAGATGGCAGCTAGGGAGGGTCTGCGGAAAAGGCAGCGAGGCCCTGCAGGGATCATGGCATTACCACAAGGCACACCCTACCTCCCTCAGTCTCCCCTTCACTTGGTTGGTTCAAGGGCAATTTGATGTTTCAGCTATGTCCCGAGGGACTGCTGGATCCATGTGAAAAGAGCAGAGACCTCTAAGACAGAGTGGGCCTGTGTTCCATAGCTTCCTTCTTTGCAAACTGTCTCTCAGGAGGAGGGTCTCGTCTCAGACTCTGACCCGTATGGAGTTAGACTGGGTTGTAGAGGCGTTCTGGGTCATATAAGGAAACTGCAGACTTTTCTCAAGAGCACACTGAGACTAACTTGGATCTGAGGGCTTTAGCCTAACGGGATATTCTTCCAGAGCATCCTCTGAGGTCTGCAGGAGGCTTTGGGTGAGATATGGGAAGGCGGCTGACAAGGAGCCATCTCAGAAGTCTCCCTCACACTTCTGGGTACTCGGCGGGCGGTGGGGGAATGAGTAATCGGATGAGGGAGTGGACAGGTGGGTTTGCACATTCATAAAGGTAAGCCCAGGTGATCCTTAGGCCTTGCCTCGTTGGGAGGGGTGCTGGGCAGGTGCATGGTTCTCCGTCAGTGTTGAATGAGCAGAGCATAGGGTCAGAGGTTTCCTAAGGCCACAGATGGGCCAAAAGTCCTGAATAAATAAGCATGGTTGTTTTCCCCAGTCAACATTCAGGATAATGAGGTGATATATGCTCCCTATGGGAGTCTGAAAAACTCTTCCCGCTGCGGTTTTTCTTTAATTTTAGCTCCTCAGCCGTGAGCTAGTGGCTTCTTTCCATTGCCCTGACACAGAGCTGGGGGAAGGGAGGGGCCAGCATTAGTACCGTCATTGTCCCGGCTGGGAAGGACACAGCACCACGGCCTTTTCACTTTTACTCTCAGAGCTGGGGGGAGGAGGGAACGGTCTGGATTTTTCTAGCAACTCAGGGCTCAGTCTGGATCACCCCCTTCTTCCCCTCCCTCCCTCCTCTTTCCCTCCTCTTTTGGCTGAAGTGGATTTTGAGCCCACAGGGGCCAATGCCACTTCTGTTCATTTCCTGGCATGGCGCTGACTCAGAATATTAGACTGTCATGGCCACAGCTGTGTCACCTCTGTGCATATACCCTAAGCAGCTTACCCTGGCAAACAGACATTTCCTGGAGAAAACAAGATTTCCCACTCTGGATCTGTCCTGGGACCCCAAGGCTCCCGGTAGGTCCCCAGGACAAGAGGCCCCTGGAGTTGCTTCCAGACCCTTTAGAGTCTTTCAAGGGAGGATGGGGTCAAGCTCTCCTGGTGAGACACCCCAAGGTTAGTCCATGGAGTAGTCCCTTTTTCCACAGGTCCCATTGCTATGCCAGGACCATCCTTTTAGAACGAGGGATATGATAGAGTCCTCATTCTTGGGATCTGTGAGTGGATGGTTCTTGCTGTCTTATTCTTCCCTCCCTCAGCTCAGGGCTTGTTGGTTGGGCTGAAGAATTGGAGTCAGGATGCAGGCACGGTTGACAGTATGTCATAGCCTTCACGGAAACATCTGGCCCGCAGTTTGGTTCAAATAATGAGATGTCAGGATGCATGGGTCCATCCATTCATCTCTGATGCGTCTCCCCTGTATCTCTCCAGGGACTCTGGTTGCACAGCGTAGGGTGTGGCTGAGGAGTGTGGGGCTGGTGAACTGGTTATCCCTTTCTCCCCAGCACTTAGCTGTGATGGGACAAGTGCATCAGATGATAGGGCCAATGAGGCAGAAAGTGGAAGTCCCAGAGAAGCTCCAGCGCATCAGTAATACATTTGGTCCTGTGCGTTAACCTCAGTGTAAACTCTGCAGCATCTTGTCCAAGCCCAGGCTCTTAACTGCAGGTGGCCTGCATGTGACTCACCCAGAGCCAGGATCAAGAGCACCCTTAGTAGACTATCCATCTGCAGAATGCCTCCTCTAGTTTCTAGTCTCTTTGAGACACCTCATCCCAGGTGACTGATTTTCTCCAGGAAACACCCTCTCCATCCCCAGTAGAGAGCATTAGCTTTAGCGTTCGTTATGGCCGGCTTCAGTGCTAGGGAGATAGTTCAGCCAATAATGTGCCTGCCACCCAAAGTCTGAGGACCTTAGATCAGATCCCCAGAACCTGTGTAATCCCAGTGCTCGGGGAAGCAGAGGCAGGTGGATCTCTGTGAGTTGGAGGCCAGCCTGCTCTACAAAGCGAGTCCAGGACAGCCAAAGCTACACAGAGAAACCCTGTCTCAAAGAAAAAAAAAAACAAATAAATAATAAAAATTAAAAACCAACCTACCAAACAAACAACCAAAAGCAGAAGCTGGGTGTTGTGATATGTGCCTGTGTCCTCAGCACAGGTGAAGCAGGGACAGGCTGGGGCTCATTGGCCAACCAATATAATGAAATCAGTGACCTTCAGATCTGGTGTCTCAAAAAACACCCAGCATTGACTTCTGGATTCTACATTCGTGTGCACCTGTATCCAGGTACCACCACACATCTGTGCACACATGCACAGATGGCTAGTTTGAATCCAGATTTATAATTTACTAGTTCTCTCAGGGGAGGGATGCAGATGAGAGGGCCCAGCTGGCACACTCTTACCATGTACTCAGTGCATCTTTCCCCATTTCCTACCAGTGGACCCTGCCTGGGCCCTCTCTGATGCCGACCTTTGTCTCAGGTGACAGGAACACCCTCAAAAGGCTTTGATGAGAAGGCATACCTGTCAGCCAAGCAGCTGAAGCCTGGAGAGGACCCATACAGACAACATGCCTTCAACCAGCTGGAGAGTGACAAACTGAGCCCAGACCGACCCATCCGGGACACCCGCCATTACAGGTAGAGCAACCATTGTGTGGGCAGGGAAGGAAAGCTGAGAAATGACCAGTGTTGTTTGGCTTGGTTTCTGTTATTCATGTGTGTTCTGTTGTTTTATTACATTCATTTATTTTAGTCATGTGTCTGTGTGTGTGTGTGAATATGCATACATGTGAATTGTGTGTATTTTACAAATAAGGAAGAGACCTTCGGTCTTCATCTGTTGACTTAGACATTCAATAGTCCTCACTCAGCCCCATCCTGTCCTCTGTCTTTTTTTTTTCTTTTGATGTTTTGAGACAGGGTTTCTTTGTGTAGCCTTGGCTGTCCTAGAACTAGCTCTGTAGATCAGGCTGGGCTCCAGCCTGCCTCTGCCTCCCAAGTGCTGGGATTAAAGGCGTGAGCCACCACCATCCACCTGTGTTTCAATGGAAAGGTCAAAGAAACCCCCAGCTGGAGGCAGCAGGGCCCGACCGTCCCTTGGTCAGGCATCCCAGCAAGAATAGCTTGCCAGGAGACCTCAAGAAAGTCCAGCTGTGTGGGCCACACAGCGGAAGTGAGATCTGCAGCCCTGCCCCCTCTGAAGGGTGAAAGGCTGTGGCCCCTTGACATCCCTTTTCTGTCTCCCGCTGGCTCCAGCAGCTCCTGTAAATGCAGCCCGGTTTTGCTCCTCGTTCTTCTCCTATGGGACATGGGCAAGGTCCTAGATCAGGCCTTCTACCAGTCCCAGCTCAGGATGGCCGGACCCAGGCGAGTCAGCAGCTCTCTTCTTGGGGGCAGTCCCATGTGTCCTGTCTCGAGAATGTGTTACCACCCCTTTTCACTTCTCGCCGTCACCTTCAGAAACATTCTTCTCCTTCTGCAGAGACCCCACCCCTCGTGCCTTGCCTCACCTATCCTTCCGTCAACATGTGATGTTCCTGCGTCCCCCTTTCCTTCTTTTCTTTTTCTTGGTGTGTGTGTGTTGGGGAGTGTGTGCAAGACCAGGTTTTACAATGTAGCAGAAGCTGACCTGGAACTCACTGTATGTACCCTAGGCTAGCCCTGAACTTTTGGTTCTTCCCCTACCTCAGCTCTCAAGTGCTGAGATTACAGGTGTTAGCACACATATGTGTAAGCTCTTTGTCAGTCAACCTGGGCCAACTCCTTCTCTCTCCACTGCAAGCAATGGTAGGTGCCTGTACTGCTCTTCAAGGCCTTTGGTGGACAGCCCTAGTCCTGGCTAACCTAGTCCTCAGGAACTACGGGTCCTGACTCCATATGTTACTGAGGGGTCAGCCTGGCTCGTCTCTGCCGATCTTCCCACTTCACCCCACCTCAGCCTCCTCAGGTATCCGCTGAGAAGCTAAAGGGGAAATGGTGCTGGGGCTGTGCACATCCAGGGCAGTAGTGGATCAAGGAATGCCACATGCTGCTGCTAGGTCCTCTCAGAGGGCTGAGGCGGGTCAGGATGTGTGTGTGTACCTGTGTACTCATGCAGAGGGAGCGAAGGAGGTGCTGGCCCGGTAGAACCAGTGCACTGGTGTAGACCTTGCCTTCCAGGGTACAGCTTCTGCTAGACATCATGCTGCAGGCCAGCTCCTGGTCCTGGCCTCCGTCCAGCATGCTGTTGTCATGAGAAGCAACATAAGGCAAACTTGCTAGGCTCATGAGAAAACCTCCGCAGGCATGGTCTTGGGACAGCCTCTTGGACAACTCCTGGCTCCTGGGAATCGGGTAGCCCTACCTGCCATCTAAGTCTCAGAAGAATATGGGTGATCAAGTCTGCCCTCCAGACAAGTGTGGGAAGTTTGTCTCCTTCAAGGAGAGAAAGACATTGTTATCTCGTTTCCCTCCTTCGATCTATGATGGCTGAGGGACTAGTAAGGAGAACTAGGACACTGGAGGTCTGTGTTCCAAGGCTAGGCACCGGGAAGAGGCTGCTTTTCAGCCAGCCAGGCTCAGGCCAGCCCTCAGATCCCTGCCCCTTGGGAAGCAGGCGCTTGGACAGCCTGGCTTCTTTGAGTAGAGGAGAGCCCCTCCCCCACAGCCCTCTCAAGGAGAAATATTTTAAAGCTTCTCAGGATTTCTCCCCGGGGTCTTAGGCTTGTGGGACTCCCTGCCTGTCTGACCTGACCTCTCTGCCAGGCAGGAGATGGGAATTCAGGCTGCAAGCTACTGTCAGTGGAGTGAATGCTGTAATGAAAAAATAGTCATTGCTGGAGTAGTCTGGAGCGATTGTAATAAAGAGCATCGCTTAGGAAAACCAGCGGAGGCGGCTGCCTTCCAGCGGTTTGGAGCCCCAGAATGAATGCTTTCACAGAAGCGAGAATGAGGAAGGCCGACAGGAATGAAGGTTTTAATTCCTCTTGCTGAGGACAGAGACAGTCAGGGGTCCCCGGGTAGGAGAGTGTAGGTGGGGGGAGCCCAGGGCTGTAGAGGAGGGAACAGAGCGGCAGGAACTGCCCTTGGTGTCTTCTGGGAAGCTGCTATCCTGCAGTCCCCCACCATCCCACCACCCCCACCTGATGGCTCTTGCAGGGCTGTTAGTGCGGCAGAGAGTGGGAGGGAAGTCCCTCCACTCCCACCCTGCAGGCAGAGTGGGAGGAATTTCTGGCCAGATCCTACCAGAGCTGGGAGACAGGGAGGAAAAGGCATCAGGGTGTGAGAAGGCAGAAGGAACGTCGTTTTCTCTCTCCCCCAAGCACTTGTCCCACTGGTCTGCCCCAGCAGCATTGCTGTTTGGCTCCTGGCTCTAACCTGGGGCCTGTACACACAGACCCTAAACCTCCCAGAAGGCAGTGCAGGGGTGCTCTGGTACTTTCCGCCTTTGGCAAGGAACCCCCAGGCTTAGGATGATTCCTCAATCTGCTGCTTCCTGGACCCCAGGCCGGGCAGCATTTGGGTGCTGTGCCCTTGTGGGATGGCGCATCACATTGTGGGAGGTAGGCTGTCTCCTCGCTTTGAGAGTACCGTCTCCCTCACAGAGCTGTCCCAGAGCACAGCAAAGTGGATATAGAAAAGCATAGCTGTAATCCCAGCACTCGGGGAGGCAGAGGCAGGCAGATCTCTATGAGTTCGAAGCCAGCTTGGTCTACAAAGTGAGTCCAGGACAGCCAAGGCCACACAGAGAAACCCTGTCTCTAAAAAGCAAAGCAAAGCACAGCGCTGCCCAAGCACTGTTCACCTCTGACTCCATGTACTCTTCTCAGTTGCCCGTCCTTGTCCTATTCCCTGGACCTGCCGGCCACCAGCGTCATCATCACCTTCCACAATGAGGCTCGCTCCACACTTCTACGCACAGTGAAGAGGTAAGCCCTTACTCCCGTGGCCTATCATCTCGGTGGCTCTGTCCTCTGAGGTCTCAGGTGGCCTGTGGGGTTTCTGACTAGACAGGACCTTGGTGTAGGCATAGTGTGCAGACAGTAGGGAAACCGGTGAGCACTGGGAGGGTGAAGTTTTGTCCTTCTGAGAAGCTAGACCTGTTGAGTATTCTAGAAGACGCAAGTCAAACCCGAGGTCAAAGGAGGGTAGACATGCAGCCCACTCTTTAGTGGAGGGAGATTAGATAGCGATCCATACAGCAGGTGCCTGTTAGCCAGTCAAAGAGACACACCCATCCTGCATTCATTCCATTTCAAATGGGACTCAGAAAGGAATGTCTGGTGACATGTTTGGCTTGGGTATCCTTTCCCAGAGAAAGACAGGCACCCCTCCCAACCTCAGGGCAGGAGTTGGGGGAGTAGCAGGAACCTCCGTGGCAAGAGAGGCTTTGACAGGGATGGGTAAAAAAGGCTGATTCCAGGCTCATTTTCTGTCCCCACTGCTGTTCCAGTGTTCTGAACCGAACTCCGGCCAACTTGATCCAGGAGATCATTTTAGTGGATGACTTCAGTTCAGACCGTAAGTATGCATCTTCCTCTCTGCGTGCCCCCCACCCCCGCTCTAACCGGTCCCCCAAATGCTGAGATGAGCTCTCTGCAGCCATCCTGGCCTTCATACACTAGCCTCTGTCAAGTGGGGAATCTTTGGTCTTTTCTGGGATCCTTCCCTATCCTGGCTCAGAGGTTAAGAGCACAGGATGTTCCTCCAGAGGTCCTGAGTTCAATTCCTAACAACCACATGATGACTCATACCATCATAATGAGATCTGGTGCCCTCTTCTGGTGTGCAGGCGTGCATGTAGGCAGGATAGTCTAGTAATATAAATAATAAATAAATTAAAAACAAACAAACAAACTGAAACAAGGAGTTGCCTACCACTGAGCTGCCCAGGCATGCCCCCACTGCTCACCTCTGACTCCCCGACCTCGTCTCAGTTGCCCATCCTTGTCCTATTCCTCCGGCCTCCAGCCAGTGCTGTCATCATGACCTTCCACAACGAGGAGAGGATGCCTCAGTAGATCAGGTGCCCGCTGTACGTGCATAGAGACCTGAGTTTAGATATCCAGCAGCCATGGAAAAAGCACCTCACTGGCCAGGCAGTCTGACCAAAACTGTGAATTCCACGTGCAGAGAGAGCCTGTCTCAGAAAATAAGGCAAAGAGGTAAAGAGAAAGACACCTGCGGTTGACCTCTGACCTCCGTGCCTTTAGACACAGGCAAGCACACTCACAGACACACAGACACAGACACACACATACACACCAATACCCACAGCATCCTTCATACTTACAACTGACATAGAAAGAAGTCCCTTTAACTACGGTAGGTGCTCTCTGGTGCCCCCTAGGCTAGAGTAGGGTTCATAGGCACCGGCGTTCCTTCCCTGGCCCAGGAGTGGGGACAGGGCTATCCTTCAGCCATGACAGCCAGGAAGCTCTGGTGCCCACATCTGAATTGAGCTTGCCTTCCTCCCCTTTGCCCTCAGCTGAAGACTGTCTGCTTCTGACCAGGATCCCCAAGGTCAAGTGCTTGCGCAATGACAAGCGAGAAGGTGAGTGCTACAACTGTCCCTACCTTGGACCTGTGGCGTGTGACCCCCACACCTCCCCACTCCGGCCGGGTACTGTCTGCCTGCCTTGCTGTGTCTTCTGAGAAGTGGGACAGTACCGGTACTCTTCTTCCCCCGAGGCTGCTCTAAGGATGAACAAGAGCCTTGTGATGGAAGGCCTCTTCGAAAAACCAAAGGGAAGGAGAAAGGTGTGGCCAATCAAGGGGTGTTTTTGGAACATCAGTGATAGCACAGGGTAGTGTCCAGCCATGTCGGGGACACGAGAGAAGGCCCAAGCACAGTTCCTGGCCTAGGAATATGTACCCAAGGGGGTCAGAATAACCCTCATCACAGGCAGGTTAGTGGTTCTGTGAAGAGTGTGAAGATGGAGGAGAGGAGATGGGGTGAGCAAGAAGGACTTCTGTGGAGGAGTGGGCCTCAGTGGGGGATGGGAGCAGCAGGCACCTCGTGACGCAGGTGACAGAGAACAAGGGAGGGCCTGACAGGCCGAGCCCGCTGCAGTCAAAGGCAGGAGCTGACAGGTAGGCATTGGTGCTCGTGGCTCCTCTTCCCTGGAGGGCTGTGGCAGACATTGGCTCTGCTGACATTCTCATACTTAGTCCTGTCAGACATTGTTCCCGTTCTGCCCACAGAGAACCGAGGTGTCAGGAGGTTCTGTAAGTTTCCAAAGGTAGCGAATAGGGGAACCAGGACTCCAGCCTGAGAGACAGATCCAGAGGCCAGTCTTTTAGTCCCTCTCTGTGTATTCTGCCTTCCTGCAATAATCCAGGCCTGGCCAGCAGAGGCAGCAGACTGGTGGGGCTTGAGATGAGAGCAGACCCCGAAAGGCAGAAGCAGGGAGCCACAGAAGGCTTTAGAATGAGAGAAATATGTGATATTATATAAGACATTATATAATATTACATATGATATTATATAATATAGATATTGTATAAGAAAGGCCATTTAAGCCTAGGAGACATGAGGGTATTGGTGAGTGAAATCTTCACACAGTCATGGACAAGGCCAAAGGAAAATGTCTCTCCAGCCTCTGTAGAGCAGGCTTGGGAATGTGTCATCCTCGGGTTTTGCCAACATGATGAAAAGTTATGGCCACATGCTTTCCCCATACCTCTAAGTAGAAAAGTAAGACTTAAGCCCCTCCCTTCCCATACCTCACAGAACATGGCAGTTGCTCTGGCCTAGGCAGAACCATCTGGGCCTCTGATTCCTGACAGACAGGTTTCCCCCAGCCCTCGGCAGAATGGCTATCAGCAAAGCCAGTTAGTGAAGTCATCAGGAAGTGGAGCTAGTGGACAGGGGGACCTAAGCGTGGGTTCTCTGGCACCAGGCTCTCTCTTTGTTGTACTGTTTGATGTGACATTTTGGGTCATGGTGTTTTTAAGCTTATAGGTAAGAAACTGGGGTGAGGATGTAGCTCAGTGGAAGAGTACTTACCTAGCATGTACAAACCCCTGTGCCTGATCTCAAGGACTGCAGAAAGGAAAGGGAGGAAGAAGGGTGGGAAGGAAGGAAGGAAGAAGGAAGGAAGGAAGGAAACTGAGTGAGGCTCAGAGAGATTTAACAACATAGTCAAGGGAAGTGAAGGGCTGGCATCCAAACCCAAGCCCCGCTCAGTCAAGAAGATTCTTTCCCTGTCACATCTGGTTGTACAGCTGGAGGGAATCATGAAGGTTCTCAAAGGGATAGGTTTTTGTCATCTGGTCTGTCGGTACCGAGCTACAGTTCCGCTCGCTCAGCTTGACTGCCCATCTGCATCAAGGGCATCAAAGGCATTGGGGAATGACCCCGAGTGGCCATGAAGGTGAGGGAGACAAGGAGGGAGGGAAGAAATGGAGGCACAAAGAGCAGGCCAGCCACGATAGCTCAAGAGACCTCAAACCCTGAAGCAGTAAGGGCCTGGGGACTTTGGGGGGGGGCACTGATAGGCTGTTGGCTCAGCCCTTTCCTTTCCCTTTGCAGGACTGATCCGGTCCCGGGTTCGAGGGGCAGATGTGGCAGGAGCCACAGTTCTTACCTTTCTGGATAGTCACTGCGAGGTGAATGTGGAGTGGCTGCAGCCGATGCTGCAGCGGGTGATGGAGGTGAGCCGCCTGTCTGTGGGAGCTGGACCCCCTCAGGAGATGCCCCAGTGCCCCCAGCCCTCAGTAGGCTGGAACTGTAGGAAGCCTCAGGGTCTGCGTCCCCTAAGAGACCCCACCCACCCAGCTGTCACACCCAAATATGGGATAATTGTCACGTGTGTCCCCCTTGGGGTGAGAGAATCACATTGCATGGAAGCTCGCACTGTGATGGATGCGCAGCAGTCCTGGGCTGGGGGAGTTTGTGGTCAGTCTGGAAAGCAGGATGGAAGCTCTCCAAGAAAGGAGAGGAGGGTACAGGAGGCTCCTGCCATGTGACTGTTGTTCATCAGCATGAGACGGCAGGAAAGGATGAGGTAGTTACAACTTCTTACAACTGTAAGAAGGCAGATAGCCCCAGCTGGGTGGGTGCCTGTAATCCTAACACTTGGCAGGAGGGTCCTGAGTCTAGACTAACCTGGGTTTCATAGTGAAAGGAAGACGGGGGAGAAGGAAGGAGAGGGGAACGAGGAGGAAGGGGGGCTGAGAAAGAGAAGAAAAACAGCCCAATTTTTTAAAACAAGCAAAGAATTTGAGCATTTGTTTAAAGAAGATTTACACATGGACACACACCCACAAAAATTAGCTCATCACTGGGCATGGTAGCACACTTTTAATCCCAGCACAGAGACAGGTGGATCTCTGTGAATTTGAGGGCAGCCTGGTCTACAAACCGAGTCCAGGGCAGCCAGGGCTACACAGAGAAACCCTGTCTCGAAGAAGAAATAAAGTAGCTCATCAGGTCATCATTCAGGAAATGCAACTCTAAGCCCTACTGGGTTAGGGTTGTGTACCTACAAGGATGGTCCTAATCAAAGAGACAATAACAAGCTCTGGCAGAATGTTGGTATCTAGGAACTTCACATATTGCTGGTGGGACTGGCAAATAGTGCAGTCTGTAGAGGATAGGCTGGCAATTCCCTAAAGTTTAAATAGAACTACCCATGTGACCCAGCAGTTTCCCTGATAGATATAGACCCTGGAGAAATAAAAATAAGAACCATGTCCACACAAAAACTACACATGTGTTCAGGGTCATTGCATTTAAAATAGCTAAAAGGCTGTGGTATATCCATATGGTAGACTATTATACAACCAAGAAAAAAGGTACTGATATGTATTACAATGTATATTAAGGACCAAATATATCTGGGCACAGGGATCTTTTCTGAGACTGTTTCTCTAACCAAGGACCATGCATGGATACAACCTAGAACCCCTGCCCAGATGTAGCCCAGGGCAGTTCAGTATCCAAGTTGGTTCCCTTGTTAGGGGAACAGGGACTGTCTCTGACATGAACTCAGAGGCTGGATCTTTGACCTCCCCCTCATCCCCAAGGGAGGAGCAGCCTTGCTAGGCCACAGAAGCAGACATTGCAGCCAGTCCTGAAGAGACCTGATAAGCTAGGGTCAGATGGAAGGGGAGGAGGACCTCCCCATCAGTGGACTTAGAGAGGGGCAGGGAGGAGATGAGGGAGGGAGGGTGGGGTTGGGAGGGAATGAAGGAGGGTGCTATAGCTGGGATACAAAGTGAATACACTGTAACTAATATATATTTTTTAAAAAGACTCCCCCCCTAACTATAAAAAAGAAAAGAAAAAACCCCTGAGGTAAAAGAAAGGTAGTCAAGAAGGCCCATCTTTAGGCCAGGTCCACAGTTAGAAAATCTGTAGAAATAGAAAGTTAGTTTCTTTGTGTTAGTTTGTGTTTGTTTCTTTGTAGCTGTGTGTGTATATATGTGTGTGTGTGGGGGGGGGTGAATTAGATGATGTTTAGTCCACTGTGTGAATATAGACATCCTCTGAATTGTACTTTTAAATACAAAATATCAATCTTGTAGCATATTAATTCTATGTCACTGAAAGACCCTATGAATAGGAAGAAGCTGGTTCAGTAGGGAGCACAGAAAAGCTGATTCCTGGGTGGGTCACGATCCAGGCTTTGAATACCTGAGCCATGTGGGAATTTGAGGTGTTTACAACTTAGCACAGAGGGACTTGGAAGCCAGTGGGTAAAGGTGCTTGCCACCAAGCCCGAGGTCTTAAGTTCGATTCCTGGGACCCACACGGTAAATGAAGAGAACTGACTCCAGCAAGTTGTAGGCCTCTGCATACATGCTGTGGCATGCTCGTGCGTGCATGTAAATAGATAGGTGGGTTGGGGGAGAGACATAAACAGATGTAATGAAAACATTCTTAAAGGTTGGTTTTATCGCTGTATAGCCCAGGCCGGCCTTAGACATACCATCCTTCTGCCTCAGCTTTCTGTGGTGTGTGCCATCACATCTGGTTCCGATAAGAGGCCTTTTGAGTTGAAAACGGAGTGCAGGGAAAAGAGAAAAGAAAGAGGTTGTAGTCTGTGCCCCTCAACGGAGTGTTAAAAGGGCCTCCCAAGTGTGATTAGGTTTTCCTGGGTGTACATGACTTACCTCCACTCAAGAAATCAGGAAGGTTTGTATTATACATCGACGTTTTTGAAATTGGATTTGTGTTCTGGGAGGTCACTGACTTGAAAATGGAGCCATAAAAGTCCCTGACCCTACGCTCTTAGGGCCCATTGGAGGAGACTTAACTCCAGAAGGCAGAGAGGTGAATAGCAGTGAACGGAGCAGCTCAGACCCGCAGCAGAAGAGCCAGCCTGTGCCAAGGCTGAGTTGCTGTTCCAGAATGTCTGTAGACCATGAGGATGAGAGAGAGACATCCTGCAGCAGTCAGGGAGGGTGTCCCAGAGAGGATGAGATCCCAGAAGGGTTCAAGACAGCGTTAGAGGAAGAGGCTCGGGGGAGTGGAGCTTCGCCTCGCTCTGAGTGTGTGTGGTGATCTAGTCCAGCCCCTGGGGTCTTCCAGGAGATGAGGAGGCTATGAGGCCCCTCACCTCACACCTTCTCGCCCTCCTCTTCTAGGACCACACCCGTGTGGTGAGCCCCATCATCGACGTCATCAGCCTGGACAATTTTGCCTACCTTGCAGCGTCTGCCGATCTCCGAGGAGGTGGGTCCCGCTCCTCAGAAAGGGGCCTCTAGGCTTGAAAAGAGAAGGGCAAAGCAGGCGAAAGCCCTGGTTCAAGCGCTCTCCCGAGTCACACTGCCAATCCTTCCTTCATAGGCGAACCTGAGGAGGGACTTGGAGAGCCCCGGGCTGTAAGCACTTCATGCCGTCTGGGGTGGGGCCAGCTAGTCATTCGTCTTTTCCTTCCCTCATCATGGGCTCATCTCTCCCTAGTGCTGCTGGCCTAGGGAGCTTAGCCAAAGGCCCAGGGGATGTCTTCTGGAGAGCAGACGCTGTACGGACAGGAAGAGAGCGGGAACCTGTGTCCTCGCCTGAATTCTTAACACATAGCCCAGAGGCAGTCACAACAGCCACTCACCACATTTGCCAATGAGCCTTGAAAAGCAGCTAGTCAGATTTGCTATGGGCTGTTAAGTATATTAACCCACTTCAGTGGTTAGGATTTTAGTGTGGACAAATGTAAACTATCTCATTTGCGTTTCATATTGGTTGGATGCTGAAATGTTTTAGACAGACTGCACAAAGACTGTTTTATTCAAATTAACCTCATGTTGGTTTTTTTTCATGTAACTCCTGAACTGTTTTTTTAAAATATTAATTAATTTATTTATATCTTATGTGTATGTATGTGTACCATGTGCATGCATGTCCACAGAGGCCGGAAGAGGGCATCCAATCCCCTGAAACTGGAGTCACAGATGGTTGTGAACCACCGAAGGGCATTCTGGGAAGGAACCTGGCTTCTCCAAAGAGCCTCAAATGCTTCTGTTTACTGAGCAGGCTCTCTAGCCCAGTGATTCTCAACCTGTGGGTAGAGACCCTTTGGGGGTCAGACAGTCTTGCATATCAAATATTTGCATTATGATTCATAACAGTAGCAAAGAAATAATTTTACGGTTGGGGGGTCACCTCAACATGAGGAGCTGTATTAAAGGGTCGCAGGATTAGGAAGGTTGAGAAGCACTGCTCTAGCTCCTTCTGGACTGTTTTAGATGGTGTATATGGCCTGAGGTGGTGGCTTGCTGTAGCATCCTGTGGACAGCTGTGGACTCTGGCATTGGGCTGCCTGGTCCAGATGACAGTAGCCACGTGTGGCTCTTTAAATTAATTAAAATGAAATAAGATTTACAATTAAATTTCTTAGTTGTCCTGGCTACTTTTCAAGTACTTAATCTGTATGAGGTTTTGGCAGCCACACGAGGTTTTGGTGACCCCACTGAGCCATATAGATGTAAAGTATGCCTGTCATTACAGGAAGTTCTGCTGGATGGTGCTGCTCTAGAGTCTGTTACTGGGAGCTAGTGAACGTGGTGGGTGGTTCTTCTTTAGGGCTTGGATGCCTGCTAAGTGGACCTAGTCAGGAGTTAGAGCTTGATGCTGGGTAAGACTCAGGGAGGCCAGCTGTTTCCCCTCAGAGAAGTCCCCTCAGTGGCTTTGTACTCTGTCTTGGTTACTTTCTATTTCTGTGACAAAACACTATAGCCAAGGAAGCTTATAAAAGAAAGCATTTAACTTGGGGTTCACGGTTCTAGAGGACGAGTCCATAACCATCAGGGTGGAAAACATGGTGGCAGGCAGGCTGGCTCGGTGCTGGAACAGTAGCTGAGAGCTTACACATGATCTGCAAGCAAAAGGCAGAGGTAGCTAACTGGGCCTGGCATGGGCTTTTAAAAGCTCAAAGCCCAGGGACATCCTTCTTCCAACAAGGCCACACCTGCTAGTCCTTCCAAAACAGTTTCATCTGGGGACCAACCAGTCAAATATATAAGCCTATATATAAGTCATTCTGGCTCGAGTCACCACCCACTTGCTGCTGCCCCTGTCTAAAATTCCCTTTCCCCGGATGTCTATAGATTATTGTATCCTTCATTCAGCTCAAAAAGCAACCTGCCGGTGAGCCTTGCTGACTATTATGATATGGACACCTCATCATATCTTTCATTTTTTTTTTTTAGCACTGCAGGTCTCTGTGGACACATCATACGCTTTGTAGCATTGGTCTTGTCTGTAGGTTGGCAGCATGTGAGGTAGGCACATGTCTCCGTGTGAGGGGCAAAATAGCAGCTTTCACCACCTTGCTCTGATCAGCAGAGACTGAAGGGTAGAGAAGGAGGTCCGAAGCCTAAGCTCACTCTCGCCCTGCTTTGCCTGCAGGATTTGACTGGAGTCTGCATTTCAAGTGGGAGCAGATCCCGCTGGAGCAGAAGATGACCCGGACAGATCCCACCAAGCCCATCAGGTCAGGCTGCTATGCCCTCTGGGGAGCCCTCCTCCCTGGGTCAGGGGCCTGGAGGCTCTTGGGAGGGAACCCAATCTAAGTACTATGTCTGAGCCCTCTGACCTATAGGGACAGAGGACTGGGACCATGGGAGCAACTGTCCTGAGTGCTGGCCTGGCCTCCTGCCCCAGTGACTCTGCTGACAGGGACTTGAGGCCAGAAGAGAGGCTTCTAATTTCCACATTTCACGGTTGTGCCTTCGCTGTCTGTTCCCTAAAGGACACCTGTCATAGCTGGAGGAATCTTCGTGATTGACAAGTCCTGGTTTAACCACTTGGGGAAGTATGATGCCCAAATGGACATTTGGGGAGGAGAGAATTTTGGTGAGTCAATAAATAGTAATAGTAAATACACAAGAGCAATACTCAAAGCTCAGGCGAAACAGTCTGTACTTGAGGCCCTGGTCTTAAAGATGTGACACTCGCTGAGTCATTTAATCATCATGAGGACCCCCTGGTGTAATTGTCTCCATTTGACTGATTGAAAAACAGGCACAGAGAGCAATTTGTTCAGATCTGCTCAGCTAGACAGAAAAGTTTAAGTATCCAGGGGGAGCTTGTGGCCAAATGGCTAGACACGTGTGTGTAGAAACACATCTTGGCTATGTGGCAGTTTCTCTACCAGAACAGATAGGGAGGTATACAACAGGGCACAGAGGCCTGGGGCAAGCCCTGGCTTTGGCTTCTTTAGTCTAAATTTTGATTTGGGGCAAATGAAGTCCCAGGCTCCTTCGTAGGTGGTCTGGGTCACTCAGAGAAGCAGTCGACGTTGGGAACCAGTCTGTTTACTTGGAAAAAAGAAAAAACAAGGAAAGAGTCCTGCTTCCCAGGATGCTGGTAAAATAGGCACGAAACTGTATATCGGGGTGCAAATGCAGGCCCCCTGCATGGCTGTTCACTGCGGACTCACATACAGTGTGGCCCAGATAGAAAGACTAGCCAGCGGAGTCCTCCATGGTGCCATGGCCCCAGGGAGCTGTAGCCAGCATCTTGGAGGTCTGAAAGATGGGGAAGGAGATACCCCTTGGCAGGCACTGTGTTCTCATGGGTGTGTGGAGGTATCACCCTTCACCAACTTCTGTCTGCTGCTGCCTCCTGCTGGTTCAACCTGGATGCCATTGGAAGCGCTACAATGCACTACAAAGCACTATGGCTCCAAGAGAAACCAGGCAGGGTAGAGAGCTATCCCAGGGTTCCCTGGAGCAAGGGAATTCTCTGGTCCTGCTGTCAAAGCTCCTCTCATAGTCTCCTTTTCCACCTGCCCGGGTTTCTGGAGTAGTAGTGGGTGGGGCTGGTGGCCCCCCAACCCCAGTGACTCTAGGACAGAGGTAATGGTGCTATATTACCTGTCAGGAAGTGCCATGTGTGACAAAGGTTCACAGCAGAGCCCCTGAGGGGTCGTGAGGCTGTGTGAGGTGTTAGGAGTGGGGGTCTTGTCCTCTCGGCCCTCACCAGGAAAACAGGGTGCACAGGGCAGCTACCTAACTAGGTGGGAACAGGCATAGATAGTTCTCAAAGTGTACAGGCAGCACCTGCAGGAGTAAATTCTGTGAGCTGGAGCACAGTGACCCTTGCATCCTCATCCTATTTCATGTGTTTGGAGTCCTAGTGACCTGCTTTGTGTCCTGGTCTCAGCCTGAAGGCAGCTTTGGCAAAACAGGTTTGCTGTGAAGTCGTAGCAGCAGGCCCAGCAGGCTGGGAAAGGCCCAGCCTGTCTGCCTGCCTGCACACGTGTTTTCTCCCTTCCTCTTTCTCTGTTTTTTTCAGGCTGGGAACTGACAGGGAAACCAGTGAATGATCAAATAGCTCACTTCAAACTCTGCCTGAGGCGAGAGCTCCAGGGCTGGGGAACTTGAAAGGCAGAGCTGGGAGAAGTTCTGGCCAGGGTCCGTCCCTCAGAAGAGATTCAAAGAAGCGTCTAGGCTGGCTGTGGTCCTCAGAGGGTCAGGTGCTGGGCCAATTTTGAGCCCCGAGACGCCGGTCTCTGATGGCTTTGAGCTTTTTACTTTATTCCTTTGTTGAAAGGCAGGAGCCACCCAAACTGAGCCATGCCCTTGTGTCCCCTGAGACGGCGGACCTCAGAAGCCACCTGGGGTGAGGCTGGCAGATGTGAAAACCTTGAAAGTTGCCTTAGGGTTTCTTCCTCTGCTCAGACTCTGCAAGGACTTCCCCTGTCCTTCACAGTGACACCCAGAGGCCTCCTGCTGGCTCCTGGGTTCTTCACCGAAACCCAGGCCCGAACTCCACCCTCGCTCCGCTTCTCAGGTCCTGCCTTCCTCGACAACACCTTTGTTGCCCAGAACTCCGAAGCCATGCCTGTACCTCTGGGCTCATGCCCTTCTAGAAAATTCTTCCCCTGAGAGTTTCAGGACCTGTTTCAGATCTCTGCTCAAATCAGGGCCTGGAGAGATGGCTCAGTGGCTAAGAACATTGAGTACTCTTCCAGAGGATCCAGGTTCGATTCCCAGCACCCAGGCATGTGGTGGCTCACAGCTGCCTGTAACACCAGTTCCAAGTGGCCCAACACCATCTTCTGGCTTCTTTGAACATCAGTCATGCATCTGGTACACAGACATACATGCGGGCAAGACACCCATACACATACAAAATAAAATAAGGAAAGGAAAAGTTTTGAATAATCCAAATTAAAAATGCAGCGTCATCCCTCCCAACTCCTCTGCTCCTCTCAGCGCCCCATCGGCTGCATTTTTTCCTCCCTTGCATTTATCACCTTCCCGAATGCTACATGTTTTCACATATTCATTCTTGTTTACTTATAGTTCTCGTTTCCCACTTTTGAGTTTTGCCCCTCCGCCCCACAAGAGAATCTAGAGCAATGCACAATGCATAAGAGATGCTACACTCAAGTATGGCTTGGGTTAGGGAGTGCTCAAAGGGCTTGCCACAGTGAGGACCAGAGTTGAAATCGCCAAAACCCACATAAATGCCAAGTGGATGTGGTGGCCTACATGTAATTCAGTCCTTGAAAGGCAGAGATGGGATCCCCGGAGCAAACTGGCTGTATTAGTGTGTGTGTTTGTGTCGGTTTGTGTATATGTGTGTGTGTGTGTGTGTGTGTATGTATTTGAGTGAGTGTGTGTGCCTGTCATCTATCTATATGTACATGTATGTATGAATGCATGTTGTGAGCTTGTGCAAGCAAACACCCCATTTTATCTAGCACAAGAGCTCATACCCCAGCATGTACCTTCAAGGAGACACCAAAGAGAAAGGAACCTGTCCCCTTCCCTTCTCCTGACACTGTCATCTCCTGCAGAACTCTCCTTCAGGGTATGGATGTGTGGTGGCAGCTTGGAGATCGTGCCCTGCAGCCGGGTGGGCCATGTCTTCAGGAAGCGGCATCCCTACAACTTCCCGGAGGGCAATGCCCTCACCTATATCAGGTAGGTCCCAGTGGGGAACACCCTGGAGGAAGCGTGACATCCCCAGCTAGTTACTTACCATGCATGTGCCATTTTCCATTTGCCACCCTAGGTCTGACACTCCAGGTATTTCTGAGGGTAGAGGATGAAATTGGAGCATTGTCCCTAGGTCTCTCTTGTCTTGAGTTTCTTTCTCCACAAGTCTTAGACAAGTGGCCAAGTGACCAGTATATTGCTGTCCTTATTCCTTGAACCTCAGTGGTTGGTCATGGCTGCCACTGCCCCCACATTGACTTGGCCTGGCACCCAGCCATGCACATTCCCAGCCACAGGGTATACGTAGCCTCACAGGAGAATGAACAGTGTCCTGGAAGGCCATCGGATGACCCATGGTCCTGATGGAGGAGTTGGGAGAGCGGGAGCTGTCCTGAGTACGCAGCCTGTCCTACTAAGGGCATGTCTTCCCCTCATCTAGCCATGCTGGTTTTTGTAGGTTGAAGCAATGCTTTCCGCATCTAACTAGTAATGGTCTAACGTATTGCTTGACTTCTCCCACCCATTTACAAAAAATGATTTATTTATTTTTAGTTGTATGTATGTATAGGCACCATGTGCATTCCTGGTGCTCAAAGAGGCCAGAAAAGGTGCCAGAATTCCCTGGAATTAGAGTTACAGATAGTTATGAGCCACATTGTGGGTACTGGGAACTGAGCCCAAGTCCTCCATAAAAAGTCATATATATTTATTGCAAACACACAGGCAGGACCAACACCAAATTTTATATGCAGATGACATTTACATAACATGTTTATGATAATTACTCTTTATAGTATTCAAGAAGAAAGTGAAAGTCGTCTTCACTCATTCTCTCTCCAAGTTGCCTACTCATCTTTTCAAAAGCAGCTATTTCATTAAGGCCTTTGGACAGAACTACCTTCTCTTAGTAGGCTGCTGGTCTGTCATGTTAGATACATCTCATCTGCAGTTTGTATTTAGAGACCTGCCATCCTCCATAGATTTGGGTTAGCAGGTTGCGGTCATGCGCTCTTCCAGGGCATGGCTCTCTGGCACTGTATCACCGCCGTCCGCCCTTGTCAGCATTGCTAGCCATGGTCTTTCTTTCAAGGCTGCCTCACTCTCCATTGTTTAGAAATATATTCCTGTTGAAGGGCATCTATTTTGCTGCCAGTGTCTTGTTAAGCAACTATTCTTGTATGTGTCCCTTTTGTCCACATATCAGGTCTTTCAATAGAACAGATTGCTTTGAGTGGAGAGCCTGTCATGGGTTCTGACATACCATCATCCTGACAGACCCTACTGATTCATTTTACTCCCACCAGTATTGCTTTGCCCGTACTGCTGGGATTTTTTATTGCTCCCTACTACATGGAGCTCATCTTCATTTTAAGTGTATGTTGTTAATTGATAAACAGCCAGGCCTGACACTATAGGCCTGTAGTCCCAGCCACTTCAAAGGCTAAGGTAGGAGGATTGAAGTTTTAAGGCCAACAAGAGTTACAGAGTGATTTCAAGACCAGTCTAGGTAGCTTCTTGAGACTAGATCTCAGTAAGAGTAAAGGAGGCCTGTGGTTTGATCTCTGTGGCTTCGTGCCTGCCTTGCAGACATGAGGCCGTGGGTTCAGGCACCAGTACCATATTTCAAACTGTAAGAACTCACACCAGCCCTACCCTGACTCTTCCCTCTCTCTGATGACTTGGTTTTGCTCTTTCTCTGCTTTTAGGAATACAAAGCGAACTGCAGAGGTGTGGATGGATGAGTATAAGCAATACTACTATGAGGCCAGGCCCTCGGCCATCGGGAAGGCCTTTGGCAGGTGGGTCCCTCCAAATCATGTGGCTGTGTCCCTCCTCCCATGTTTGCACAGCATAGCAAGCGTGAAGTGCTCATACTCAGTCTCCCTAGTAACCAAGTCCTGGCTCCTCTTGATTCTCTGGGCTCTGGGAAGGAGTGGGATGCATAGACAAGACCCTGGTCCTCCATACTTCCTAGGACAGATAAGAAGAGAAGTTTCCCCATGAGAGTCGAAAGTGTAGCCCATTCAAAGCTGCCTTCAGGAAGAGTGGCATCTGAGGTAGTAGTTATGACAGGGTTGTCTGCAGAGGACAAGGCTGGTTTACCTCCACGCCCTTCCAAACCCGTGATCTGTCAGTCTACTTTTCCATGATGGCCATTGTCTAGGTAAGCCTTTTGAAATTGCAGATGGATTATGACACCAATTTAGTGAATCAGCATCAGCAATTTTTTTAAAAGGGGGGAAGGGATGAGAAAGACACGATAGATAAGTTCAGTGCCAAACAGACTAGAAAATCAGGGTTGATTGCAACCTGTGGTTAAGTATTGTTTCATGAGACTCGTTCCATTGTGTATGTGTACAGAGGTGTGCGTCTGCCTGTGTGTCCGTGGGATGTAGGGCACGCTGGTCTCCTTGTTCATTTTGTAGTCAGAAAAGTTTGAAAACACTGTTAGTGAAAACAGTGTTGTGAATGAGCCATCCCTGCCCCCTTATTTACTTCTATCTGTCCTTAATAAGAAGAAAGGCAAGCCACTAAGTACTTCTTTGAACGTTTACTGAGGACCTGCCCTGGTCTAAGCACTCCATGTGCTCCCTTGATTCTCACAAAAACCCAACGTTAGCAGCGGAGGCCTCCTTTACTCAGATAGGTGGCCCTGGGAGGGATGGGGGTCCTCATGGAGGCCTCTGAGGTTGGTACAGCCGAGGACGGTGAGATTGAAGTATACGTCCCAACGGCACATCAGAGGATTGCGACCAGCCAGAAGCCTGAAAGATGCTCATGGCTCGCTCTCTGTGGTCCCCCCCTGGGGGGGCCCTGCCTCCTCCCATCTCAGCCCTTTCCCAG
This sequence comes from Pachyuromys duprasi, assembly GCA_028658305.1. NCBI lineage: Eukaryota > Metazoa > Chordata > Mammalia > Rodentia > Muridae > Pachyuromys > Pachyuromys duprasi. Next base: position 32,123,250 of record CM053765.1, on the reverse strand, counting down.
CTTTGTTTTTCACTTCAGTGTGGCCACACGGATCGAGCAGAGGAAGAAACTGGACTGCAAGTCCTTCCGCTGGTACCTGGAGAACGTCTACCCTGAGCTCACGTGAGTGCAGCCCCCTCCCGGGACAGGGGCGCAGTGACCTGCAATACTCTGAGTCTGCATCCCCCAGATGCCCATGTTCAGTATTGATCTTCACTCTGAGGAACAGAGGAGGCTAGGAGTTACCAGGCAGGCATGATAGGGCTGTGTCTTTACCAGACCGCCTCCCCGACTCCTCTTCCTATGGATACCGTCTCCATAGGAAAACAGCACTGCATTTATGCAGCTGGGGCCACACTGCTTCCATCACCTTTGACCCTGTCCTCTCTCTCTGCTGGAAGCTCATCCAGCAGAGAATCTCCATCAGGGAGATTAAATCATCAGAGTGCAGAGATATTGACTGCAGACCCTGTGAGCCAGTCTGCTGTGGGAAAATGAGAGGCAGCTAATGCTTAGGCTGGCCCGGTGGACACTGATACATCCGTTTAAACAAATAGTATGCTTTCATTGGTATGTAATCACAGAGACCGACCGAAAAAGCACAGGGAAATGTTTGCTCTGGTAATGAGGAAGCAAAATGCAAATGGCCCTGTGTCTGTGCAGGGGGCAGGGGGCTGTGCTCTGAAGGGAACTGAGGGAGGTAAGAGAGTACCCTGTCTGTGAAGGGGTCCACCCAGCTTCCTTCTTCCTGATTCTAAATCCTTTCTGGTGTCTTGGTTGCATGGTTCATTTCCTCAGCCTCTTTGGATTTGGACTCATTTGTCCTCTCCCCGGGGACACTTTGTCCAAATACTAAATTGACATTCCTCTGGGGCCTGCATCAGCATCTCACATACATACTAGCTGGTTAATATGATGTCATCTCCTGCTCTTGCCTGGAAGCTCCCCGAGGCGGAAGCCATCACCTGTTTTGTCCGTGCCTGTCCCCTGGTCCCTATCACAAAATAGACACTGTTTATTTTAAACTGAGCGTTTAAAATGAACATTTTTGAGTGAATAAATTCTAGCGAGCAAGACTTGGGCGTGTCTGCAGTTGGCTCCGTCCTCTATAACAGTCACCTGGGGAGCCTGCTCATTCCCCTGTGGCTTCTTTCTCTCAAGGATGTTGTCATGGCTTTCCAGGACACTCCACCCCTCACTGCCTACAGGTTCTGCAAGGAGGGAAACCAGCTTCTCCCAGGGCATAGCCAATGCCTGGAAAGTTCCCACTGTTAGGTTGCAGCCAAGCCCTGGAAAATAGCTAGATGCTGAACCCAGATAATATAATTCTAAGTTCCAAATACAGTCTGCCTGAAAAGCACTAAGCCCCAAACTGACTGCCAGAAATGTCTAAGAAATTCCTGAACAACAACCCAAGCAACGCCAGCCTCCGTGGAAGCTGGCAGCCAAGGGGCCTCAGTCCCTCTGCCCCTCGCTGAGAAGCACAGAACACTGATTCAGGAGAGTCCAGTGAGTGTGCGTTTCTCTGAAGTGCAGGGAGCCAACGTTGGTTCACGTGGCACTTCTGAGAGAAGCTATGACTTACCCACTGTCAAGGTTCCTATGTTTGGATGGCATTTTGGACCCCCGGCTAGCATGAGTAGCTGAGGAACCAGGGAGATAGAAAAATGGGTCCTTCCTCTCCACACCCCAGATCTATACCCCCACCCCCACCCTGAAGAAGAAACGCTCTACCCCAAATCTGGATCCATCCTAGGATAGGGCAATGCATTAAGTGTGTTCAGTGAGGAGAATGTGCCTCCTGCTGTTGGTTCTGTGGCTCGGCTCTATCTGGCTGGTTCACTCTGGGGCGAAGGGGTGGGTCAGATTCATGTCAATGTCCCTCCACAAGGAGGAGCCTTAGATTGCCCGAATGTCTGCACAAAGTCTGAGAAGGCTAAAAGAGCTTCCACCTTGCTAGGCCTGCCTGCAGTCCTGCCGAAGCTCTGCTCTGTGTCCAGGCCTAAGCTTCAGCAGGCCTCAGTGGCTGCTAATTCATCCCTTTTATTAGTGGCTGTCCCAAACAGCGATGCAGATTGCATCACACCTTCATAAGGTGCTAGTCACATACTGGCCATTGCAGACTCATTACAATCACTTCAAGCAGATGGCAGGAAGCGTTCTTAACCAAAATACTACCCTGTAACAGTTTTCTAGTAGGTGGAAGGAAGGCGACTTGAGCAGTGGGTGCTGCTGCTATTTCTGCGAAGGCATTGTGAGGTCTAATGGCAGCCCTGCTCAGAGGAGAGCACTGGGAGAGGCAGGTGCAGGCACAGAGGGCCACCCGTAAACAGGACAGCTCTGGCTTGCTCTGCCAGGCAGCTGAGGAAGACGATGGTGAGTGCCACCCGGGCCATCTGGGACTGCTATCACAGAGACACATCGGGGAAGCTGCCTCTGCTCTTGACATAGCTGCCCGACACAAGCATCACTAGGGAGTCCCCACCCGGCCAGCATCCCCTCTGGCAGCTTGATCAGCCCGAACACGCCGCTAAGCAATAGGGGGTGGGACAAAAGAGCAATATGGGGGAAGTCAGAATTCTCCCCCCCCCCCCCCCCCGCGCACACTGCTTGAAGCATTCCCCATGGCGCACAATTCTCCATTCTCAAAGGCCCCCTGGAAGGCCACTTGGGCAGAGAGGGAAACTGACACAGCAGGGTGGTGAAGCTTTTCCTGGCAGGAATTGCAAGCTCAGCTGCTTCCAGCGGGTCAGAGGAGCAAGGAATGTGATGGAGAGAGGCAAGTCACGTGATGGGGTGAGCAGTGGGGAGGACAGCTGCTCGCCAGGACAGCTGTCACTGGAGCGACGGTCTCTGAAGCACCAGCTCAGAGAGCCTGATCTCCCCATTTTTTAAAGTTGGCGGGGGGGACTAAAGGGGTAGAAGAGAGAGACCATAGCTGTTATGCTCCACCTCATCTCTTGAGTCAGGGTCTTTCACTGAACTCGGGGTCCACCGGTTGACTGGATTGTCTGGCTACCAAACAGAATCCACCCACTCACCCACTAGGGTTACACGTACAAGAGACCTGGTTTTGCATAGGTGGTGTGGTCTGAACTCAGGTCTTTGTTGCTTGCGGGTGGCAGACATTTCACCAACTGAGCAACCTTAGGCCTTTGAATATATTCTAATCACATTTAAATTAATTTGTTGAATGTGGGTGGGCAATTGGAGGCTCATGTGGACAAGCTGCAGAAGTCAGTTCTCTCCTTCTACCACGTGGGTCCCCGGGATTGAACTTGGGTTGTCAGGCTTGGCGGCAAGTGCCTTTACCTACTGAGTCATCACACCAGCCCCCTCGCTTTAAAATTGCCAACTGATGAGAAGCAGTGGTAACCTCTCTCTGTGGAGGAGATGGAATGTGTCTTTCGGCCACATTCAGCTCAGGGCTGCAGTTGCAACTTCTGCTCTGGACCCCGTACAACAACTCTGGTTCTGAAGGCGAGTTCAGTGGTGGATGCCACCACCAGTGTGTGTGAGGGGACTTTCTGAGAGCAAATCAGTGCTGGGGTCCCATGGGCTCTTGAACAGCCCAGGGAAGACCTGCCTTGGCTGAGATCCTGCAAGGGTTTCCACATCAAGGAATGGCAGACATATGCCCTCCCAGGGTTCAGGATCTCTATGGACAGAGGCACTAAGGAGCAGGGAGATTCAGCCCAGGGTGAGGTTCTGAGCACTCATGGTTCCCAAACACTTATGATGGATGCATTACTCATGAGCCTCCCAAAGCCAAGTATTCAAGCCTTTGTCGGCTGCAGATGGCAGCCTCCCTAAGGTTAACTACCCAGAGGTTATCAATGAGTGTGCTCATGTGTGCATGGGTTTCAGCATTCTCCTGGCACATGAGATGTTTTAATAATGTGATAGCTTGAAGCCTCCCTCAGAAGCAGGCTGAGTGTTTCCAGGTTCCCTTTCACAGTCATCTGTAATGAGTACAGGGTTTCTATCCCACGGATGTATCTTAGCCCAGCCCAGCTGCTGGGCAACCAGAAATTTTCAGTGTTCTCAGTATCAGCCATTCTGTTACAAATGTCTTTTCACACACCCAGCTAATTTTTTGTTAAATTCCTTATACTGGCATTCTTCGGTCAAGGACATGCACATTTTAAGGATTCTGATGCTTAATTCCACCCTGCTCTCTCCCAAAGTTTAACTAATTCATGATCTTGCTGGTAGAGTAGGTCCCCCATCTATTGCCAACACTGGGCATTGTTTAAAGCACACACACACAGAGACAAATATGTGGGAAACAAACAGTGATTGCTCTCTAATGCATTCTTTAATCATAGTGAGACTGAACATCTTTGCATGTTTGTGCATTTTCAGTTAGCAACTCCAAAACCACCCCTTCCCTGTTATTCTGAGGTTGGGTGTTGAGGCCACCTTTAAACTCCCAGGTGTCGGTTTCTGGGCTGAGGAGTCCTGTGAGTCAGGCCTGAGTGCTTCTCAGGGTCCCCTGTGTCTCAGGCCTGGCCTCTCAGGTCATCCCTGGGACTCCCATAGGAACCTACTGGGGGCACTGGAGAGCTGACTCAGCAGTTAAAAACAACCTTCTGCTCTTCCAGACGTCCTGAGTTCAATTCCCAGCAACCACATGGTGGTTCATACTGGGATCTGATGCTCTCTTGTGGCATACAGGTGCACATGAAGACAGAGCGCTCATATACATAAAATAAAAACTAAAAACACATACATAAATAAAAGAACATAGCGGGGTTGAGGCTGTTCTTGCCTCTCCTGACAGCCCTGTTATCCCCCTCAGCTTGTAAGTCCCAGAGACCTCAGTGACTGTGTGCTGCCCCCTGGAGGAAGGGGTGGCTTAGCTAGAGAAGAGCAAGAAGCAGCCTGACACTGCTTTTCTCCTCAGTGTCCCCGTGAAGGAAGTGCTCCCTGGTGTCATTAAGCAAGGAGTCAACTGCTTAGAATCCCAGGGCCAGAACACTGCTGGTGACCTCCTGCTTGGGATGGGGATCTGCAGAGGGTCTGCCAAGAGCCCTCCACCAGCCCAGGTACGCTGCTTAGGGCCAAGAACAGGACCGGAGCCAAGACCATTGGCCAGGAGTGGGGTTAGGACTTCTCTCTGCTCATGTTGGTCCACTCTTTCTGCAACGGCCATACATCACCTTTCCAGGGCTCCTCACACTTTGCTCCTGACTCACACCGACCCCTTTCCAGCCCTGTGTCTCCCCCTTCCTCTTCTGCCAGTTCCATGCTGGAGTACAGTTTAGGTGTGTGTGATGCGCTGCTGGGCTCTGGGGCTCTGGGCACGTAGCTAACGCATGTCCCTCACCCACATCAGCTCTAGAGAAGGTCCTGGAGACCCTATCATGGACCTAACTAGGTCCTATGTCTCTTCATTCTTCCCTGTCCCCAGCATCCCTTGGAGCCTCCTTGACTGCCCTCTGGTCGGTTCCAGCTGAGCATCCTCATCTTAGTATTTGATTCTGAGCATTTTCTAACATAAAGCAACATTGAAACTCTCCTTTAGCTTCTACCGTTATTCACGAAATGCCTGGGAAAGTCCCTGGTCTACCTGTGGTTTGCCTGTCTACCCAAATCTGCCCATCCGTGGCTGTCCTTTCCCTGTCTTGCAGGCATGGATGTTCAGCGACCACCTCATCCAGCAGCAGGGGAAATGCCTGGCTGCTACCTCCACCTCCATGTCCTCCCCCGGATCCTCAGTAACGCTGCAAGTGTGCAACCCTAAAGAAGGCAAGCAGGTAAGCCTCCACCGACAGGCACAGATGGCCAACAGCCCCAAGGGACACTGAGCGGGGAAGGCAGACACTGACAGGGGAATTTCACCTTGAGGCATGTGCTTTCAAGATAAGCCGTCTAGAATGGGGATCAGAGGAGCCTCCGGCATCATCTAAGTCCAGCATATCATTGAGCAGACACTGCAGCTAAGTGTTTGTTTAACATTAGCCCTGCCAGTCTGAGGGCAGGAACAATTTGTCTTGTTAATGCTGCTGGCCCAGCCTTTGACGACAACTGCAAAACTCAAATAAGAGCTAGCTCTGACGCCTGTTTCACTTCGACAGTCATTACATATCCACCACTTCTAGCCCCCTGGTAAGATAGGGCTCACCTAGCCCTATTGTTCAGTGAGTGAGCCAAGGCTCCCTTGACACAGGCTATAGGCTCCCTGAGCTGGGAAAGGGTGGAACTATCTAGGAATTAAACCCAAGTCGGTGTGGCTCCTAAACCAACAGACTTAAGCCAGAACTTAGTATGAATTTCGTGACTGTGAAATCTGAGAATCACTGGAAATCTGAGGTCCAGATAAAGGGATTTGCAAGCTCACATAACTAACATCAGATGTGTCCTAGGAAACGGGTCAGGCTGACTTGTGAAAGGAAAAACTGATGCTCTGAGAAATGTTGTTACCTGCTCAGGGCATATGGCAGCCAGGGTCAGAGCACTAAACACCAGGTTTTTGGAGTCAGCCCCTGCTACATTCTTCCTGGTCAAAAGGCATGTGTGTAAGTTTGCTGTTCTCTTCTGGAAAAGCAGCCAGCTTCTCTCCTTCCAGCCTTTGTGTATGAGAGTCATGGTGGGAGGGGCAGGGAAGTGTGCTACAGCCTGCTTACTGGGCCAGCTGGCCATTTCTGCTAGCTTGCAGCTACAAAATGCAGCTTGACCTCCGCCCTGTCATGCAATGGGGCTGGTGCAGTCTGCCTTTCAGCTGGAACCTCAACCCCATCTTGAGGGGAGAGCCTTGAGCCCATGAATACCTCTATACTGAGGTCAGAGCCTTCTGGTGTCTTCCCAGACAGGTCTGCTCAAAATACTTTCTCCATAAAATAGTTCTGTGGACAGAAGAGACGCTCGCTGCCAACCCCGATGACCTGAGTTTGATCCCCAAGACCCAAACGTTCACACACTGCATACATTATGTTCCTACAAGCCCTGCTAGTCGTCACCCCACCCACAACACTCTGGGTGCCTTGCCACTCACCACCATGGTGGACAAATGGTTAGCCCTCCACTCTCAGTATCTTCTGGATTCTGGGCTTTCCTTCCAGGTCCCAAATTAGCCTTGATGCCAGTTGGGCTTCAGGTGTTCATGAGGCTCCTGAGAGCTAGATGAGGTGCAATGGAATCAGCAAGTTCCGGTTCCGCCACTCCCCAGGTTCCTCACTCATACAGTAATGGGCTGCTCCACTGCCAGAGGAATCCTCAAATGCCGAGACTGGGCACAGGGGAGTGCCCGAACATACGTGGTGCCCGCGCAGCCTCAGGATTGAGTGGCTGGGAGAGTTGGTTCGAAAGACTGCCTACAAGTTCTGGCTGGAAGTAAGAATTCTGCCAGTAGGTTATTCATTTGCTCATCACTTCCCCATGCCAACGAATATACAGATCAGGTCCAAGAAGGAAGAGCATGGTTTGGCTCTCAAGGAACCTGGTAAGGGAGGTAAAAGGAGCAGCCACCACACTATTGAGAGCTGTATACCAAGAAGACGCTAAGTCTGAGCAGCAGGGGCCAGGGGAGGGCTCTCGCCTTCTCCCAGGAAAGAAGAGTCCATAGTATTCCCAGCTTGGCATTGTTAGGGGTTTGACCACTGGAGTCAAATGTGAGAGAGGCTGCAAGAGCAGTCCAGTATCCAAAGAGAAACTGGAGATGTGGGTGTACGTGCAGAAGCTCAGCCCATTTTTGAGTAGCGGTGTCTCTACAGTTGAGTGCCGCTCACCTCTGTCCCCTAGCTACACAGTGAGAACACAGACCATGTCCCTCGGAGCTCTGTGGGGTCCAGTCTCGTGGTCATGAGCTCTGCCACCTCTGAGAAAGATAAGGTGGATATAAGAAAAGGGATATGGTTGTACAGAAAGTAGGCAAGAAACAACAACACTGACCCTGATTGCTGTTCAGTCTCCAAACCTGGGCCACAGCCTTGCAGTTCGTCTCCATGTCCCAGATGACACACCATCCTCAATCTTTCTGAAATGTTCTATGGAAACTACTGCCCCCATCCCTTACCTTGTCAAGCACGGGAGAAGAAAATGCTAGGATCCCCTTTGTGACTCCACCACCTTCACCCCACTGAATGAGCCGTGACTACACAGGTAGTGACACATAGTGTTGCAGGAAGGAGAAAGCCTTTTTTCCATGAAGAAGACATTCACCTCAGCCAGGGCTCACGACCTCGGTACCTGCATAGCTGCAGGGAACTGTTTGAGGAGCTGCTAGGGGAGAAAAGTCAGAGCCGGGTTAGGACTGTGGGGAGCTGGGGAATGAGAGCCCCCCCACACACACAGCAGAGAGCAGGGAGAGCCCCAGACCAGCCAGCCGATAGAAACTGGGCCTAGTGTCCAAAGAGAAACTGGAAACGCGGATTTTTATGTGACGGTTAAGCTGGGGTTTAAAATAGCGCCGTGCAGGCCAAATCAAACACACCTCTGGGATGGACACAGCCCATGGGCAGTGTTGCTTCCTTTGAGCTATGCAGTAGCTTTGGGTCATACTACGGAAGTGAGCACCCGGAGAAGGACACAGTCTGTTCTAAATGAAGGGGATGAGGGCTAGGGAGATGACACGGCAGAGGTGAGAACGCTTGCTGTATAATCTCGAGGAACCCCAGCACTCACATAAGAGGGCAGGCTCAGCCCGCAGCCTCGGCCCCGGGGAGGAGGCCACAGGAGGGTCCCTGCCAGCCAGTCCAGCTGGAGCGATGAGCTCCATGCCAGTGTATCAAAATAATAATAATAATAAGATGAAGCCAGGCGTGGTGGTGCACGCCTTTGATCCCAGGAAGCAGAGGCAGGTGAGTTTGAGGACAGCCTGGTCTACAAACCGAGTCCAGGGCAGCCAGGGCTACACAGAGAAACCCTGTCTCAATCTCCCCCCCCCCAAAAAAAAACACAACAACAACAACAACAAAAGAAGAACAAAAACAAAAGATAAGTGATAAAGGAAGACACATGACATCAACTTCTGGTGTCCACGAATGCACATGCTCACACATGTGTAGGAAATGCATATACATACAGTTACACACCCAAGGAGACAAATAAATGTGTGTGGTGTGTCCTAGGCATATGCAGTATTGTGTGCATGCACGTGAAGTGAAAGCACAGACCACTTTTTGGCCTGTGTTGGCCATGGAGTACAGCCTTGTGCTTGTTGGGTAAGTACTATACCACTAAGCTCTGCCCTCAGTCAGATACTGTTATTTTTAATCACTTTCTTCTTCCTTCCCCCCTTCTCCCTTCCACGCAGAAATGGAGAAGGAAAGGATCTTTGATCCAGCATTCAGTCAGCGGCCTCTGCCTGGAGACAAAGCCTGCCCAGCTGGTGACCAGCAAGTGTCAGGCAGATGCCCAGGCCCAGCAATGGCAACTGCTGCCTCATTCATGATGGGAACCCCCAGCCTCCTGTACCTTCTGCATGAGACTTGGGGACTGGAAGGGGCTAGGGTGGGGGAGTGTCAAGCGGGCTGTTTCCCATCTCCTCACATTTCTACTGGGTCATCAGTACACACCCCTACCACGCGTTTCTCCAAAGCTACTTCAGGGCGGATGCAGTTGGCATGCTTCATGCCCTCTGTGCCACTCCAGCCTTGTCCTGGGAGAGGAGATGGTTAGAATGCAGCTGTCCTGGGCAGGGACTTGGCAGCTGCTCCTGGCCCTGTCTTCTCCCTTGGCCCTTTTGGTTGCCCCAGACAGTGGTGTGTGGGCTTTCTCCTTGTTGCCTAAGTGGGGCAAGGACAGAAACCCACAGAGGGGCCAAGTTGGGCCATGGGCTAGCCTGAGGTCATCACAAGAGGACAAGTGGCATCATGTGTGAAGAGGCTGAAGACAAGGGCAGCTAAAGTACAGGAAGGGGTAGGAGGTGCAGTCCAGTGGGTGGGTGAGGGAAGGATGCATCTGAGAGCAGCTGGCCATGAAGTAACAAAAGAACAAGGTCTCTTTCCAGGACATCATCCTGTCCATGCTTTGCCAGCATCAGGCCCCAAGCCCAACAATGCCTACAGCCCCTGTAGGTGATCACATTTTTAGCAAGAGACTGCATGAGAGGGACCTGGGGCATAATGTATTAGGTGGACTTCACTTCCACTTAGCCATATGTCAGGCCAAGACCTCACACTTGGACCTTTATGAGCAATTGGTACATCCTGTCCCCACTAACTGGCTCCTGGTCACACATCCTGAAATAGTCTCATCTTTGCTCACTCTCTTGGGCCCCCACCTTATTCAAAGGTCTTTGCCTCTGTAAACAGGGCGTCATGGGGCAGGGTGGCTGGTGAGAATTAGATCCCTTTTCTGAAGTATAACCATCTCCCAGTTAGTAGAGACCATGTCACCCAGGCCAGACCTCATGCTATGGCCCTTCTCCAAAGGCCAGCTGTTGCAGTGGGCTGCCACGATGCCTGGTGGTTCCTGTGTGTGCAGAGGACCCCCTGCTCTCTCCTCTCCCACAACTGAGAACACAGAGACCACACCTTAGTCCCATTCTGGAATCCCCTCTCCCCACCACAGTCTAATCTGGGTAAAAGATCCCAGAACTCTTGGGGTCTTCCTTTTAAAGTAAGCCAGCCTAAGGTGGTCACTCTTACCCTGGGAGCCCCCTCTCTTTCATAGACCAGACAGCCGTGTGCTCATAGGGAGTCCACAGAATGTTGCCTGTGTGTGTACAGCCTGGATTTTTCCCTGCTTCCCGGTTTCCAGAGGATCTGGTCCTCTGCTCTGGATCAGCACCACCACGACCTGCGGCTCTGTTCCTATCTCCTGCCCTGCTGGGCCTGGCCTGTATATCCCCCGGTGTTCGAAGCCAAGTACTTGATTTGTAATACCCACTCCGGAAGGTTCTCCAGCAGTTTCCTTGCACCTCTGCCTCTCACCAGCACCCTCTCAGCAGTTCTGTGCCAAATATGTGTGCACCCCTGGGCTCAGCAGAGGGGCCCCTCACCTTGGTGACCAAATTTCACCTCTCCTGTTAGGATGTCTTACACACTGGCCTTGGACCCTGTGACCCTCTGGGAAGCCTCCTGCCTCTGTCCGGGACAGAATTGGGGCCAAGGTGGAGGCTTTTCCTTAGAGGCTTGGGCCCTGCTCCATCATGGACCTTGGGGCTGGGAACCTGGGCTTCTCCATGTGAATGTAAGGACTGCCCCTCAGAGAGCCTTGAGAGGGCCTCTTCCCCCATTTCCTGTGGTCAGACCAGGCCCTGCACTTGTCAGCTGTCCATTGCAGGGACTCGGTCCAACTCTGTTTTTGCTTTTCTTCTTGACCAAAGCATGTGCCACTAAGCTGTCCTGGAGGACGCTGTCTTTAAGAAACACACCTGGAATAAAACCACTTCTTCCATGTCCACATGTGGGGGCACCTTTTATTTCAGACTTTGCAAACTTGTTTCCACTGCCCAGTGGGGAATCAGGTCTCTATCAGGTAGGAATGAATGATACTGAGCATGCTCAAGGTGCATCCCTCTTCTGTATCTGGGGGACAGCTGTTCTATGTGAAGCCAGCAGGTGGCCTTCCTGCTAGGGCAGGCTGGGACTCAGGAAGTGGGGTGTCAGGCTAAGGCCATGTTCTTTGCTTCATCATGGAGGTCCTGTTGCTGCTTCTCAGAATCCCAGGGCTTCTCAGAATAGATGTGGCCGTTACACCATGCTTGCCTTCAAACAATTCTTTTTTTCCTGGGAGCCATTCTAGTCCCTCAGACCTGTCTTTCCCCCTGCTCTGTACACAGGAAAGCATTCAGGCATGATGGTCTTCCTGGGTAAAAACAGCAAAATCATTCTAGAAGAGTCCTACCAGCCTAGGCTTGTTTGATCAGGCAGCAGATGCTCTACCTAACAGTTTCCATAGAAACCAATAGACAAACTCCACCACTTCTGTGATCAGAAGTTGAACCTACCCAGATAAAAATAAGTACTGACTTGGTATGTGTATAAACTGCTGTCAACAGGCCAGAGTGCTAACAACTCCCTCCCCCATTGCACGCAGGGGCCTCCCATGAGCCTACAGAACAGCCTAGGGCTAGGGACACAGAAGCAATGTTTGCTAGGGTCAGCCTCCCACTTGTCTAGAAGAAAGCATTTCCTGGGTCCTGGGATATGGCTTCAGTTTTCTGTATTTTGTCTGTCTGACTCACTGGCTGGCTCGTTGATTGCCTACCATGGGGCAGAACATGGAACTCAAGGACTCCCTGCTGACCTGCACTCCCAGTCACTTGGCTTTGACCTTCACCAAGGCTCTTCCTTTTGCTCCCCATTTACTCTTGTGAGAAATTGTGCAGACAGTTCTACTTGCTTTTCAGGCAGCCTCAAGACTCTTCTGCAGCACTGGCTGGGGTGTGGTCTTCTCCCACCAGGGACCAAAAAAGGAAACCTGGAAAGACTAGAGTTCACAATGTCCCTACGACCACACCCAACTCTTGTCTGGTATTTGTCCCCTCTGCTGGTCTGAGTCACCACTCTTCCAGGAGGGAGGGGACCCAGTCAACTTCTCTCATGGTAAGAGAACCTGCCTGCCAGGGCTCAGTTAAAGCCTGGTCATGAAGCAGGGGAGGGGCTGTGCTCTCCTGGCCAGTGGCCGCTGGTGGAGTAGCAAGTAAAAAAAAAAAAAAAGAAAGAAAAAAAGAAAGATGCTCAAGCACACACTTGAACAAACACATGCAAACAACCCTGCCCCCTTTTGCTGAATGGTATGAGGCAATGAGATGTTCAATCCTTCTAAAAATGATGCTTCCCAACAGCTTCCAGAACCATCTGGGAGATGCCTGCCTTGGGCCGGCTAGGTGTAAGGGGAGCCAGGCTGGGTTCAGTGGTCACCTTGCTGGGTGGCCTGGGCGTTTTCTGCTGTGTGTGCAGCATGGTGGTGACTCAGTCCATTCCCATTGAACGGTCTGGAAGAAAGCTGCAGAGGCCAGACCTGAACGTGGTGATCATTTCTCCAGGGCTGGCTTTTGCTTTGTTTTGCTTGTCTTTCCCTTTAAGGAGGCCTGGGAGACTCAGTGGCCCTGGGTGGAGAGGGTCGAGGTGAGTAATAATTTAGAAGCCCAAGAAACAGTTGTTTTCTCCTTGCTCTCTGGATCTCTCCTATCCACTCAAATGTAGTTGTCAAGGAGTCCCTTGAGGTTCTGGTAAATGGGTGTGGTCTTGGCCATGCTCACAGAGATCTGCCTGCCTCTGCCTCTGAGTGCTGGGATTCAAGGCATGTGCCGCCAACGGCTGGCTGCTTCAGCAAGATTCTGAGGCATGCTTTTATGGTTTATTTTGATTTTGTTTTTTTGTTTTGTTTTGTTAAGGTCTCATATATTCTAGGCTGACTTCAACTTGCCATGTAGCCAAGGGTGACCTCGAACTCCTGCTCCTACTCGCCCCTCTTCCCTAGTGCTAGCATTACTGGCTGGAGCCATGGTACCCATCATGCCTGTTCCGTTCTGAGTAAACCGGTTTACTCAGTTCTGATCTCCTGACTGGAAGTTATGGGCCACAGCCTGGGGTGGAAGGCTCTGAGCCCTGTGGTATGGCCTCAAGTATGCTAAGCAGGGTGCCTGCTACAGGGCTTAGGCGGTAATGGATCTCTGTGGAGCAGGGGTGGGTGTGAGGCAGGCTGAGGGCTCACTGAGCCTGCCGCCACATGCCAGCATTTCTTTATGATTTATGAGTCTCTTCGGCGGCGGCCACATATGGCTGCCTTCCCTCTAGACAAGCTTTCACACCAAAGATCCATTAATCGAGGAATCAGTGCCATTCCACCAGCTTCTGTAAGTCACATGGTGGGTCCTTTCTAAGGCTCCTCCATCCAGAGCCATCCTGCTCGTTACTGGACAGTATACTGAGGGCCACACATTCTAACTCTCTCAGTCCTGCCCGCAAATCTTTGAGGTCACATCATCCACAAAGTAGGACTCCCAGATACATCAACACACTCAAGATTACCCAACATAGGCTGGAGAGATGGCTCAGTAGTTAAGAGCACTGGCTGTTCTTGCAGAGGACCTGGGTTTGGTTCTCATCACCCGCAGGAAGCTCACAACCATCTGTGACTCGGCTTCCAGAGGCTCTGATGCCCTCTTCTGGCCTCCTCCAGTACTGCATATACATGGTACACAGACATACATGCAGGCAAAACACTAACACATGCATAAAATACAAAGAAATAGAATATTTAAAATTTTTAATGGTCACCGAGTTAACAGAAGGTAGATTCAGTGCTCAAATCATGAAATCTGAGTTGGCAGGATGGATTAACAGATGAAGGTACTTGCCCTCAAACCCACTGACCTGAATAACTCTTAGGTCCCACACTGTGGAAGGAAAGGACCGAGGATTGAGTTCTCTAAATTGTTTTAGGACCTCATATACACGCCAAACATATACACTGCATACAAACAAAAATAAATCTCAAGATGTTTAAAAATATGATAGAAGATGTCCTTTAAATTCAAGGCCAGCCTGGGCTACAGACAAACAAAATCTGACCCCGAGTACTCGCTTTGTGCCGCCTTGATTTTCATGTCTTGGTTATGAGTCCATATCAACCCTGGTACTTTGGTGCTGTTGTCCGTATGTCCAGGACATTGAAATCCACACAAAACTTGCACACATTCTCCCCAAAGCCTACCTGGGTCCCCTGCCCCCTGGCTGCTGCTGAGAATGGTGTATTGGGCTCAGTTCTTGTATCATCTTTTATGCAGAAGAAGCAAGCGGGGAGACTGAAACACCTGGAGACACACAGAATGAGCAGGTTAGACAGAGTGGTGCTGAGTGTGGGTGTGTACATCTGTGATCCTCTGCGGTCCTAGCACTTGGGAGGCCAAGGCAAGATGATTGCTCATGAGTTTGAAGCCAACCTGATCTACGTAATGAGTTCCAGGCTAACCAGGGCTGTACAGTGAGACCTTTTCTCAAAATTGGATGACTAAGTGGCAGTAAATAGCAGGTATTTCATGAGGCTCATCTCTATTCCGAGCCACCTGGCTGAGGGGAGCAGGTAGGGGCTTCCTGGCTGTCTGCCCTTTTATCTTGAGTCAGCATTTTATTTGAGCTGCCTGTAAGGTTTTGTTTGTTTGTTGTTGTTGTTTTAACTCTCATTGAATTACAAACTTCATGAAGACAGACATGTCCACAGTTCCTAGTACAGTGTCAGGTGCACAGTAGGTACTGAATCAAGTACTTGCCAGATGAATGAATGAATGCATGGACATGCGTACAGTAAAACTGCATCTCTCCCTTGACTTTGCGGAGTCAGAGTTTGGGGACGAGTGCCAGTTTGTTCTCCGCCTCCCCTACTTTGTTGACTTGGCTTTTCATGAAATCAGGTGAGGTCTGGCCCCGTGCAAACTCTTTTTCACTAAGAGCATTTGCAAGTTAATGCCAAATCAGTACTTGATTAAACATTGAGTGTGAGTGTATGGATTACACAGTGGAGAAGATGCGGAAAACTGGCATGAGAAGGAGCCTTGCTAGTTAGCTGTCTGATATACTAATGAACTCTGTAAAGGGCTAGGGGCTGTGGAGGCTGTGGGGAAGGCTTTCCTTTAAAGGAGGGAAGCTCACACAGGCCTTCTGTAAGCCTTTGCCCAGGGCTATGTCTCAGCTCAGGACAGAGAAGTCTCATTTATTTGCATACAAATTGCAAATGTCTACAGTCTTCACTCAAGCCATTTTTAAGTGAAATGTCGTTGCTTTCCCGAAGGCTGTAATTCCTGAGGTTTTCTCGTCAATATTCCTCTCACTTAAGCAGCTACTCACACTGACCCAGATTTTCCATCCCAGGAGAGAGGAGACAGGCAAAGAAAGGGGGTGCGGATGGTGGAGAGAACCTGCCTTTAGGATGCCCAGGACCCACCCTTATTGCTTATAGCGTTAGTTCATCCACTCCGTGGCTGGGTCCTGCGCCCATTTCCAGAATCAGAGTCGGTGTCACTCAAGGTCACACAGCTAGGAAAGGACTGGGGCCCAGAATATATTTTTAAACTACACCATCTCTGAAAAACACATATTCTTTACAGTTCTTTAAATATGAAACAGTTCTGTTAAGATTATTCACAGTTGTGCACAGGGAAGAGACATGGGCCTCAACTGTTTTGAAAGCCGGCCACTTGGCAAGCTCTCTGGGAGTGAACGGCAGAGTAGGAGGGGCAGCATCTTTTAGGTTTTTTTCTGAGGCAGGGTTTTCCTGTGTAGCCTTGGCTGTCTTGGACTCCCTTTGTAGACCAGACTGGCCTCGAACTCAGAGAGATCTTCCTGTCTCTGCCCCCATGCACACTGGGATTATAGGTGGCGCCACCACACCTGGCTGAGCAGCGTCTTTAGTGCAAATGAAAATACGGGCCAAAGAGTTTGTGTCTTTAAGAATCTAACGTGGGGGGCTGGAGAGACGGCTCAGTGGCTAAGAGCACTGACTGCTCTTCCAGAGGATGCGGGTTCGATTCCCAGCACCCATATGGCAGCTCACAGCTGTCGGCAACTCCAGGATCCAACACCCTCACACAGATTTACAGACAAAAACACCAATAACATTCAAACAACAAGAAAATCTAAAGTGGGGCTGGGAGATGGTTCAGTAGATAAAGTGCTGACCTAGCCAACACAAGAACTGAAGTCACATGCCCAGCGCCCAAAAAAGTTGCCAGAAATGGCTGCCAGCCTGTATTCCTAACCCTTGGGGCCAGAGAAAGAGGATCTTGGAGCAAACAGACTAGCAAGACAAGAAACTGCCCGGCTCTGGGTTCAGCAAGAACATGCTTAGTAACGAAGTGAAGTTCCACCAAGGGAGGCACTGAACATCTACTTCTGACCTCCATATGGATGCACATACATAGGGATATGTGCCCACGCACATGCAAGCACACACACACATACATACATACATGCATGGACACTATACACATATGTGCAAAATGCTACATCTTATCACTCAGTGCATAGCAAGCACTATTCTAGGCACAAAGACAGCAGTAAACAATACAAGCAAGGCCCCTGGCTGCCAGACATGTGTATCCTAGAGAGAGAGAAAACACTAGATGCACAGGATGGCTGAGACACGGATGGGGGAAATAAAGCAGGACGTTGGGTCTGAGTAACTAGGAAGGTGGGCTAGAGGGGTGGGGATGACTCCTGGGGCCAGGGGTTGGCTTTTGAGGCAAGACGCAGGTGTAGGAGCCACCAGGACACCTGGAAGAGCTTCCAGGTGCAGTGTTGATGCAAGGCCTGGCGGAGGCATGCCCAGGCTCAAAGGGATGAGTGCCAGGGTAGAATGCATTGTATCCTATCCCCACAAGGTTCCCTAGGGGAGTGCTCAACACATGCCCCTCCTGTCCTAGCTTTCCCTTTCATTACTCTGCTGATCTTTCAGACTCCAGAAGATCCAACTTATCCATGGTTAGAACCTCACACAGGGGATCTCCATCTCATGTGACCTCCGGCTCAGAGGGACCCCCCCAAGCGCTCAAGCTCCAGCCGTTGATCTAGGTCTACGCTTGCTCATCACACAGGCCCTCTTACAACATGGCAGCTTCGTATCCCAGAGTGAACAAGCCAAGAGAGAGAACACTTAGGGTGGAAGCCATTGCTTTCCTAGAGCTCTGGACTAGGAGAAGGCCTGTGACCTCTGATGTCTTTCATCTACTGGGAATGTCTCTCATTAGTGAGTCCACTCTTATTAGGGTTCATGCAGGGCATGCCATCACTTGGTGGGGATCCTTGAGGGCGTTATATCAGAGAATGCCCATCATATAGGTGTTCTGCCCACAGGAGAATGCCGCTCAGTGAAGAGTGCTGTATTTGCCAGCAGTGGAAACCAGGCCCATGCCAGAAAAGACTCTCAACGTGAGACAAGTTTATAAAGCCCCAAAACCACAATTACATCACACCAGGGGCAGGCCAGGGGGGAAAGTTTCCAAAGTTTCATTTCATTTGATTAAAACAATTTATCTTCGGTTGTAAAACAATGGGCTTCCCGGGGCGTGGGTGTGGCTGGATGAGGATGCTCAGCCCAGCAGGATGTGCTCTGCAGGGCTGGGTAGGGTGAAGGCACAAAGCATAGCTAGCTAATGGAGCCACGTTGAACAGTTGTAGATCTCTCCTTCTTTCGTTGGCCATGTAACGGACTGTGAACCAATCAGAACATTTTCTTAGGAAGTTTTACTTGAATATAGTCCTTAAAAAAAAAGAAACAAGGGGCTGGAGAGATGGCTCAGAGGTTAAGAGCATTGGCTGACTCATCCAGAGGTCATGAGTTCAATTCCCAACAACCACATGGTGGCTCACAACCATCTATAATGAAATCTGGTGCCCTCTTCTGGCGTG
Organism: Pachyuromys duprasi; assembly: GCA_028658305.1. Classification (NCBI taxonomy): domain Eukaryota; kingdom Metazoa; phylum Chordata; class Mammalia; order Rodentia; family Muridae; genus Pachyuromys; species Pachyuromys duprasi. The sequence continues at coordinate 32,104,972 of CM053765.1, read as the reverse complement.
CAGAACACACACTGTACACATAATTAATAAATCTTAGAAAAGGTTTTTTAAATAAATCTTTTAAAAAAAGACTTATGAAAAAGAAAAGAAAAGAAAAACAAACAAACATGGCAGGGTGCAGTGGCACATGCCTCAGAGGCAGGAAGATCTCTGTGAGTTCGAGGCCAGCCTGGTCTACAAAGTGAATCCAAGACAGCCAGGGCTACACAGAGAAACCCTGTCTCAAAAAGAAACAAACAACACATCCCTCTTTTGTGGGAGGGGACAGGAGTGGAGGAGGGGGTTGAGACAAAGTATCACTGAATAGCCCGGGCTCCCAAGTGCTGGAACTAAAGGTGTGCACCACCACCTTCCAGCTTCAATAGTTGTTTTCTAGGATCACTGTGACTGTGTCCTGCCCAGACCACAGAAGGCCAGGAAGGCACATTAAGAAGCTTGGGACTGGGTACTGAGAAAACATGTGCTGTCTGCACTGGGGATGTCCATACTCAGGCTTACACCAGTAGCATCATAAAAGCTGTTGCTGCACAGCCATCAGATGAGAACAGGAAGTGCCCCTTTCAGCAGGTATTGCGTCTGGCCAGAAGCAGTCCAAGGAGGGAGGGGTGTAAACCAGAGGTTCTTGTTTTGTTTGTTTGCTTTTGGTTTTTCAAGACAGGGTTTCTCTGTGTAGCCTTGGCTGTCTTGGACTTGCTTCATAGACCAGGCTGGCCTCGAACTCACAGAGATCCACCTGCCTCTGCTTCCCCTTGTGCTGGGATTTCTGGTCTGCACCACCATGCCTGGTTTAAGCAGGAATTTTTAAATGTCACCAGGACTTAGCCTGAAGTGCTGACTTGATTCCTAGCCCTGGGTGATAAGGCTCGTGAGTGTGTCAGAAATGCAGCTTCAGTGGCTCCAAATGTCCCCAGACTTGTAGAGTGTCTAGCTGACACAGCAGAGTCACCCCAGCTTCCTGTGAGTCCCCCTAGCAAGCAGCAAGCAGCTGGCCAGACAGTCCAGAGCAAAAGCTTACTTTCTCAGGAGTAGCGGTACACACTTGCCTTCTCAGCATTCAGGAGGCTGAGGCCAGAGGACGAGCTCAAGCCTGGCCTGGGCTACAGACACAGACAAAAGTCCTCCAGTTCAAAAGCTCTTTTTGTGGCTTACACAGGTACAGCTCTGAGAAGGCAACACCTCTTTAGGCATCTAGGAGGGACGGATGAGAGAGGGTGTGTAAAAAGAAAGGTCCAGGTCTGCAGAAGCCAGGCGTGGCTTGGCTTCACAGTCAGTCCCTTCCACCTTCTTAAAGGACGGGAAACCTCAAGCATATGGAAAAAGCAGCGATTAATACCCACCACCTACTGTAAGCAGTTACTGGTTTATGACCACTCCTGTTTCAGCCACACTTTTCCGTGGGATTGTTCAGCGCAAACCCCAGGCATCATGCCATTTTATCTGTAAATATTTCAGTATTTCTTCTTAAAGTTAACAAACAAATAATGAGCCTGCTGGGGCCAGGATGTGACTCGGTGGTAGAGTGCTTGCCCTCGGCCAAACTGCCAGCATCACAGACAATAGCACAAATGATGATAAGGGGCCAGCAAGATGGCTCAGCCGGTGAAGGCACTTGCTGGCCAAGCTGGCCAGGCTGAGTTTGAGCTCCAGGGACCCAGACAGAGGAAGGAGAGAACCGAGCCCTGTAAACTGTTCTGTTGTTCTCTGACTTCAACAAGCATGCTATAGGGCGTGCATGCGCATGTAACACGAACATGTACACACACATAATAAATGTAAAAAAATGACAATAACCATATAACTTATTAAATCTTCAGGAAAAAAAAAAACAAAACAAAACCAAAACCAAAACCCCAGCTTCATCCTGAGGCAACCTGGTGCAGGACTACCTTCTCCTTTGTCTTGTATCCTGTCAGGATTCTGTGCTGGGGGTAAAACAACACAGGAGGCAAAGGAGGAGACAGCACGCTGAGGTGGTGCCTTGCCCACGTGCTTGGCAGCCTTTTCCGTTTAAAGCCCCAGGCCTGTAAGAGGCAGAACCGCGTTGAAGGCAGAAGGGATCTTTCCAGACTTCTTTCTGTAGTGTTTCATCAGTACCACCATCACGTGCCAGTACCCGGGAGCCCCGGAGCCGAGTGAAGATTGCTAGTGCTCGCTGAGCTCACATCTACCCAAGGGTGAAGGAAGGTCTGTGGTGAAAGTGACAGGGAAGCAACCTGGCTGCCGTTTGATGGCTGTCATAGGAATGTGAAGTCACCAATGGGAATGAGCAGGGTGACCATGCAGGAATGACTCCCCCAGCAAGCGGGGGCCCAGGGCCCAGAGAGATGTCAGCACAGAGGGTGACTAGAATGTTGGCGTCAAGGCCTCTCCACAAGTCCCTCCCTCCCTTTCTCCTTTCCTCCCTCCTTTATCCCTCCATCCCTCCCGCCCTCCCTCCATCCCTTCTTTTGTGGGAACATGTGTGTGTAAGTTAGAGGACAACTTTGATCGCTGATCCTCACCTTCTACGGTCTCCTTTGTGTGCCTCAGCTAGGTGACCTGTGAGCTTGCAGGGAGTCTCGGGTCTCTGTCTCTCATCAAGGGAGATCGGATTCTAGACACACAGGCTACCGTATCAGGCCTGTGGATTTGGGGGATCCAACCTTAAGTAGTGTGCTTTTTACCCCTGGAGTCACTTCTGTAACCCCAGCCCCCATGTTTCTGTTAAACCTTTTGGCACTTATCAGAGCTATAGGGCAGCTGCTCAGAAAACTACTGGAGGGAGGAGGTGGTCTCTGTGGGCAAGCCTGAGCAACTTCGGTTGCTCTAGGACCAAACCGTCTAGCTCCTTTGGGGGCCATCAACACTGCCCCCTGTTGAAGGCTGACCCAGACTGCATGGTCCCAGTGTCTGGAGTCGCCAGTGCAGGAAAAACTGATGATAATATAGAAATGCTCACCCCGCCCCCTGCCCCCGTCCCCAACACAGGTTTCTTGTATATAGCTGTGTCAGGGGCAACTGCAGCCTTTCACACAAAGGAGGCTGTTTCTCTATCCAAATCAGTGGTTCTCAGCCTTCCTAAGGCTGCAACCCTTTTATGCAGTTCTTCATGTTGTGGTGACACCAAACCATAAAGTTATTTTTATTGCTACTTTGTAACTGTAATTTTGCTATGGTTACAAATTGTAATGTAAACATCTGATATGTGAACCCCCCCCCCCCAAAGAGAATGAGACCCACAGGCTGAGAACCACTGATCCAAATTCTTGAGAAATCTCAGAAATCCTGACCCAGAAGCTGCCGCCTCTGGGGACAACAAGGTGTCTTGTTTTGTTTTGTTTTCGGTATCAGCACCTCAATCCCCTGCCAACACTCTGTCTTCGAAACTGTGACCTGTCACTGGAGCGATGATGGGGTGACTGTGACAGCCCTTCCTGGAACCACATCACGGTGGAAATAGGAGCCGGTGTTTCCAATAGGCCTCTGGGCTCATGAAGGGTCCGAGGCAGAGTAAAATCTGTGATGGCCAGGGCCACTGAGGGGAAGGACCCAGTGTTGCTGGGTGTTCTCCACCTATTCACACTGGAAGGCTCACCCACACTGTCTTTCTCTGAGCCCACAGGAGCTATGGAGCTGGCTAAGTCCGGAGCCCCGTGGCAGGCCAGGTATTCTTCAGCCAAAGTCTGTAGGTGGACGTGGGAGGTAGTATAACCGTGGTAACTCTCCAGCCCCAGGCTTCTAAGAAAGAAACCATGATCTACCCCATTTCTCTTAAATTACAGTCCAGAGGCCTTAAATTCAAACATCTGTTGACAAGGACCCAGGGCCTGTCTCAGCTAAGTGATGTAATCAGTCCTTGTTAGCTTCTCCCTGCTCTCTTGAGAAGCATAAAGCAAATTACCTTTGGCACCGAAGAGGCTTTTAGACCAACCTTTCCACAATATGTCTGGAATCTGGCATCCAGTGCAAGTATATAATTACCAAAGAGAAAGGTGTGTGGAGGATGAGTTGGCGTAGGCCTTCAACTGTGGCAGGAAGAATTGCTGCTGTCTTCAAAGATGAAACATCTTTCTTAGGCCGGCTTATGGCTTCAGCTGCGAATTGGAGTCGATAGTATATCACTAGGAAATTATTCCCCCAAGGTTTCCATCACCGAGCCCCTCCCCCATGGCAGACCATTAGCTAGCTTCTCCCAGCCTTGCTATCTCTCAAAGGTCTCCATGACCTCAGACTCTCAGCCCCTCCACCCCGTCACCTGTCGCTCACCTGAATGACTAGTCTACTGTTTGGTGGACCTTCCCATAGCGTGAGTGCATGTCACCTGTTTCCTTGTCGTCTCCTCCCACAGCTCTGCATAGCACCTGGCACTAAAGTTTATGCTCTTCCCCCACACTGTCTGAGAACAGTCTGTTTTTACAGCTGAACCTGTGCCTTAGAGTGTTTCGTCTGTTCCAGTCACTTTAATTACGGTGCTTCTAAATGCACCAGGCACTTTCTTCTGTTACCTCGTGGAAAGCTGTGTGATGTGGGGTACCTTGCTACTCAAAGTATGTTCACCTAGAAGTTTTGCAAAATGTAGAATGTTTGGCCTCACCCCAGGCCAATAAGTAAGATGCTCAGACGTTCAGCATTTAGAATAAGCGCCCTTGGAGTCTCCTCAGAAGCAAGTTATTGCACGTGGGCTTTTGTTTGTTTGTTTGGTTTGAAGTTGGTTTTTTGAGACAGGGTCTAATGTAGCCCTCAAAATCCCTATGTGGCTGAGAATGACCTTGAACTTCTGATCCTTGCCTCTAACTTCCAAGAACTAGGATTACAAGTGTTTGTCATCACATGTATTTGATGCCAGGGACTGAATTTGGGGCTTCAGGCATGCTTGGGTAGGTGAGCACGGTACCAACCCAGCTATAGCCACAGCTCTCTGTCATGCATCCTACTTGCCTGTTACAAACCCCACAGTATGTTTTCACTTTAAGCGGTGGTTTTTTGACAAGGTATCTCTATATAGTCCTGGCTGTCCTGGAACTCATCATGTAGACCAGGTTGATCACCAACTCCTAGAGATCCGCTAGCCTCTGCCTCCCGAGCGCTGGGACTAAAGAAAGGTATGTGCCACCTTGCCAGGCTAGGTGAATGTTTTACTAAATAAATTAAAAATAAGTGCCGGGGAGATGACTCAGTGGGGAGATGTCTCATGATTGCTGAAAAAGCATGACGACCCGAATTTAAATGATCATAACCAAGTTAAAAAAAAAAAAGCCAGGCAAAGCAGTGCACACTTGTCATTCCATCGCTGTGAGGCAGGGACTTGAGGAGCCAGGGATTTGCTGGCCAGCCAGTCTAGCCAACCAGTGAGCTCCAGTTCAGTGAGACAGTGGAGTGTGATAAGAGGAAGTTACTCAGTGTTGACCTCTGACCTCTACACGTGCATACCCAGGCAGGTGCACCTGCACACACACCTGCGTACACACAAGTGAAAAATAAAATAAAAAACCAGAAAAGGTCTCCTGTTTGCCCACAGGCTTATCTTTTGTGATACTTCTGTGTAAGCACTCTCAAATGCCGAGCCCTGGGTAGGTCTACTTTGGTTTTTGAAGACTACAAAATAAAGATGTGTTTTTATTTTTAATGATTCACATACTTTCATATCATCCATGCACAGGGGCCATACAAATCTTTGCTGTAGTGTTCCAATTTTAGTGTATGGGCCACCAAAGTTAGCACTGGGGATTTATTTATATCTCTTACCTATGTGTGTGTGTGTGTGTGTGCATAGAGCCGGCAGAACCCAGAGGGAGGTCATCAGATTTCTTAGAGTTGCAATTAGGGGCAGGTGTGAGTCCCTGGGTGGGTGCTGGAAACTGAACTCTGGCCGTCTGGAAGGGCAGGAAACCCTGTTAACCCTGAACCATTCTCCACCCCTCCCAAGCCCCTCCCTTCATCACCACCTTCTCCTCCTCCTTTCAGAATTTTCTGTGTTTGTCTTTCATTTTCTATTGTTTACCACTTTTTTCCTGCAATGTCTGATCTACTATAAATTACATGCAACAACTGTTTTATTTTCTTTATAATTTTTATTTTTTTAATATTAATCTCAGGTTATTTACTTTGTATCCCAGCCATAGCCCCCTCCCTAATTCCCTCCCAATCCCACCTTCCCTCCCTCATCTCCTCCCTTCCCCTTTCCAAGTCCACTGAGAGGGGAGACCCTCCTCCCCTTCCATCTGACCCTAGGCAACAACTGTTTTCTTATGTATCATTTTTATTTATTTTATGTTTTAGTTCGTAACAGTCACAACTTGATACAATGTAAAATTATCTGGGAAGATAATTTCACCTGAAGAATTACCTAGATCAAGTTGGTCTGTGGACATGTCTGTGGAGGATTGTCCTGATTGTAAACGGAAGCAGAAGGGTCCAGCCCACTGTGCGTGGTACCACTCTAGCCAGAGCAAAGAGTCCACTTGCCAGCCAGTCATCAGAATCCTCTACGTTCCTGCCATGCTTCTTTGACTGTGAAGTGCATTCCTTGGTCAGAGCTGTTCGGAATAGCAAGCAGGCCTGCCTCAAGTTCCTGCCTTGACTTTTCTAGGTAATGGACTGTGACCTGGAATTGTAAACCAAATTAACCCTTTTCCTCCTTACATTGTTTTCAGTCAGGATGTTTAATGAGGGCTACAGAAATGAAACTAGTACACTCTGAATATGGCTTTAAAATTACATTTTATTTTTAAGCGTATTTAATTGACAGATTATATGCAATTACCACGTATAACATGTTTTAATATATATGTTTCAGAAAAAGCAAAATCAAAGTAATTATCACCTGAATTACCTAACATTTATTTTGGGTAAGCTGAAAACCTGCTTGCAGCAATTTTCAAGAATATGGCACATTGTTTTTAATCTATAGCCCATCAGTGAAATTTGCATTTGAAATACATATGTATATATACATACATGTAAATTTTTTACTTTATTTTCAGTCATGTGTATGTGCGCGCATATGCCAGGTGTGTGTGTGGTACCCATGGAGGCCAGAGGCATGAGATTTCCTGGAGCTGAAGTTACAGGCAGCTGTGAGCTTCTGTCATAGATGCTGCAAATTGAACTCCCGTTTTTTTCTGGAAAAGTAATACATGATCTTAACAGCTGAGCCTTATCTCCAGCTGAAATATACTTGTCTTCAGAAATTCCATTGATAGCCAGGCATGGTGTCACATGCCTTTAATCCCAGCACTTGGGAGGCAGAGGCAGATGGGTCTCTGGGATTTCAAGGCCAGCCTGGTCCGGAGTTCCAGGACAGCTAGGGCTCTTTTACACAGAGAAACCCTGTCTCAAAAACAAAATGAAACAAAAAAAAAAATCCATTTGTTTTTAAAAAGTTTATTAAATTTAGAAGTATCTTCTATTTTCCTAATACAAGCACATTAGCTCTAAGGATCTACATATTTATAATAGCTGTTCTAATGTCTTTGTCTGGCAGCCCCATCCCTGTTCTGTTTTGGAGACAGGGGTTCTCTGTGCAGTCTTGGCTGTCCTGGAACTAGAGCTCTGCCTGCCTCTGCTTCCCGAGCGCTGGGATCACAGGTGTGTGCCCCCGCGTCCAGCCACCCCTGTTATTTCAAGGGTAGTTTCTGTTGTCTGATTTTCATCTCTGGCTGTGAGCAATGTTTTCTTGGTTTTCCTCTGACTAGTAATTTGAATGTTGGACAGGTATGAACGTTACTTTATTCGTCTTACTTTAATCAATGTTGCTCTTGATTTTGGCACACAAATCATTTGCAGATCAGCTGATCTCTTTGTGCGCTATTTTTAAGCAGTAAGGAAGTCTAGAGCAGGTGTGGTTTGAGGGACAGTTCAGTGTTGTTGTGAATGGGCTTCAGAGCACGCCCTACGTAACCATACAGGACCCTATTTGGGTGGTTGCTCTTTGTATGTCCTCACCCCAGTTTTAGAGAGCTACCCTCTCTGCTCTGGTCAGTTTGTCAACTTGATACAAGGACGAGGGAACCTCAACTGAGAAAGTGCATCGTCCATCAGATTGGCCTGTAGGGCAAGTCTGTGTGACATTTTTCTTAAATTAACGATGATGTAGAAGGGCTCAGCCCACTGCGGGCGGGGCAGCCCCTGGGCAGGTGGATCTGGGATGTGTAGAGACGTGAACCTGGGGAGTAAGCCAGTACGAAGATTCCTCCATGGCTCCTGCTCCCTGACGCTCGGGGAGTTCCTCTTCTGTTCAGCTTCCTCCTGTCCAGATCTTTGCCCCGCGGGTCCCACCTGGCCTGACTTCACTTAGATTCGAGATTTTAGCTGCAAGGCGGCTGGCCCTACGTGGACCCCTCCTCATGTCTGCTATCCAGAAAAATCCATCCAGGCAGAGGTGTGGGGCCTCTCTAGTTTGTCCTAGTTCACGGCCCTGTGTTGCCTTGTGGCCTAGCAGTTCAAAAGTGGAACCCTTACTTGTTTGATTAGCCTGGGCTTTATTATTCTGTTGTGGCTAGAGGTGAGAGTCTGGGTAATTTTTGTGTTTTATTTTCCCTAGTCCAAATTCTTGACTAGTTGTGGTTCTCCAGGGTTTGAGAAACTGCAGCACACAGACCAATACATTAAAAACAAACAAAAACCGGAGTCTGTATTATGTTACTCTTATGTGTATGTTTTCAGGGCTGACCACTTGGTATTAGATAAGCAACTGGTGTCCTCTTCCCTGGGGAAGACTGTTTCTCCCACTCACAGCATTCCTTAGTTGTGTAGAATTGAGGCCTCATGAGCTTTCCTCATGAATGTTAGTTAGCATGTCCATTGTTGGTCACACACACCCCCATCCTCTCCCAGGTTTCTCTGTGTATAGCCCCGGCTGGCCTGTAGACCAGGCTGCCCTTGAACTCACAGAGATCTCCCCACCTCTGCCCACCTCTGGAGTCCTGGGATCGAAGGCATGTGCCGCCACTGCCTCAGCTCACTGTGGTTGTTTAGGCAGCCTTGTTGGTGAGACTTCATGCATATAGCTTCTGACATTTTCACAGCAAGAACCCCTGTTCCTCTGGCTCTTCCAATTTTTCCAGGTTGTATTTGAGACCTGGACAAATTGTACTTATCGATTCACACAGATGTATGTAACAATAATTAATGAAAAAGAGGCCATGAATTTGAAAGCTAGCAGGGAGGGATATATATATGAGGGTTTGGAATGAGGAAAGGGAAGGATAAATCATGTAATTATATTATAATCTCAAAAAATTAAAGAAATAAAAATAAACACATTAGCCATTTCCTCTGTTTATACATGTGAATAAATTGCCCTCATTAAAAAAACAAAACAGGCTGGAGAGGTGGCTCAGTGGTTAAGAGCACTGTCTGTTCTTCCAGAGGTCATGAGTTCAATTCCCAGAAACCACACGGTGGTTCACAGCCATCTATAATGGGATCTGATATTCTCTTCTGTCATGTAGGCATACTGCAAATAGTGTTCACGTGTATAAATCAATCTTAAAAAAAAAACATAACAAAACAAAAAACCCAGGGCTGGAAACAGCTCAGTCAAAAAGAGCTTGCCTCACAAGAATGGAGACCCAAGTTCAACATTCAGGACTCATGTTCTAAAAAACCAACTTGGACTTCCAGCTTTAGGAAAGTAGAGATGGGTGGACCCCCAGGGCTTGCTGGTCAGGCATTCTAGTCTATTTGGCACCTGAGGGATGTGACACCCAGGGCCACCCTCAGGCCTCCACATCCATTCACGTACGTGAGTGCACGCATCCACCCTCGAACATGGACCCACATCCCCACTCCTAAGTTTCCAGTGAACTGTTACTTTGATAAAATCCCTGACAAAAGCTGGATGAGGTGGCCCTCGCCTCTGATCCCAGCACTCGGGAGGCAGAGGCAGGCAGATCTCTGTGAAGTTGAGGCTAGCCTGGCCTACAAGTATGTCCAGGACAGCCAGGGCTACACAGAGAAACCCTGTCTTGAAAAACCCAAACCCAAACCAAACAAACAAATCCCTGACAAAAAGCAACTGGATCATAAATGAGGGTAAGCCCTTTAATGACAGGGAAAGTGTTTGTGTGTATGATAGAGGAAGAGGAGGAGCGAGGGAGAGAACACCTGGTGATTGATAGGGTGCTGTTATAAAGCCTCCCTGGCCTCATGCTGGCGACCCTCACGCCCCACTTCCCCAACATTAGAATCAGGTGTATCGTCCATCCCACCCCATGCTCCTCTTTACCTGCAAATGTGCTATTTGTCTTTATAGTACACTGCTGAAAAAGAGCTCCTAAAATACCGATCAAAAAAGCCTTTTGTAATTTCTCTTGTCTCACTGAAAGACTCCCTTGACTTGGCTTTGAGGACATTATATCCCCAGCTTTCCAATCCAGACTACAAAGCAGAATGCTTAATCCTTCTCATGTCGATATTTCACAGGTTATGACTGAAAAATCTTTTAAGGCTACCTGCAGCTTATGGAATTAAGGCTGAGCCTTAGATGTCTAAGGCACCTCCGCCATAGCTTTCCTGGCTTTTATTCTGTTATATGGTCTCTTTACTCCAAACATGATGGCATACCACCACCCATTGTCCTAACTTCCTGCTGCTCTTCCAAGCCCAGCTTAAACCACCCTCTAGGCCATCTGTGATCGATCTCAGCTGCTCAGGAGACCAAGGGGAAGGACCACTGGAGCACAAAAGTTTGAGGCCAGGTTTGGCAACAAAATGAGAATGTTGCAGAAGCATATCCCCCAAACTTAGAGGTGACTTCCTTCACGGAGCTGGCGATATGTGCCATCTCATACTTCCCACGGGCCAGCAGATAAGGGATTAGCACAGCTTCTGCTCCAAGGACAACCCTGACTGTGGTTGACTTTCAGCTTTATTTTTGATTGTAATGATGTACTACTAGGCAAGATTGCCGGTTATGTAAGCAATGAGCCAGAAGTGGCAAATTGTACTTATACTGGGAGAAATTACAGGTCCAAGGTGGGACAAGTTTTTTCTCTCAAAAGTCACTCATAACAGGGGTCCATCTGCCTCTTGCTCTAAGATGTGGAGTGATGAGAGGTGACACTTGTGAAGTGTCTAGGCCGTGGTGGCTCACGAGCTGTGTCTTTGGGAAGTGGAAGCACCACTGTGAGGATTGCTACCATTGGAGAAGCATCTGCCCAGCTGAGGTGCTGCCTGGTTCTGCTACTTGACATATACCTGGGAGTCATCTGAGGGAAACTCAGCTGAATGATTGCCTCTGTAAGGTCTGGCTGTAGGCAAGCCTGTAGGGCATTTTCTTTTTTGTTTTCTTTCAAGGCAGGGGTTTCTCTGTGTAGCCCTATCTGTCCTGGACTTAACTTTGCAGTAGACCTGGCTGGCCTCAAACTCTCAGAGACGTGCCCGCCTCTGCCTCCCCGAGTGCCGTGACATTCTCTTAATTACTCATGTGGGCACACTCCATCTATTATGTGTGGTGCCAGGCCCGGGCAGATGGTCCTGGCTGCTATAAAAAAGCAGACTGGGCAGCAGTAAGCATCCCTCTGCCTTGGCTGCCCTCAAAGAACCATGATTTGGGATATATAAGCCAGATAAACCCTTTCCTCAGGCAAGTGACTTTTGGTGTCTTTCTATAGCAGTAGCACCCCCTAAGACAGCTGAGTTAGTGAGCTGTGTGTTATGAGTAAGCCGGTGCTAAGTGTCATTTGTCAGGCTTGTGAATCAGTGCTAGAGTCAGATCAGGTCCCTGTGACAGCAGTCACATTATATAGGCCACAGCCATTCAATCTGTGTTGTCTCAGCTGAACACCTTTTGAGATTAAAATCTTGTCTTTTCCATCTAGCAAAATCTATTGTTATGCTATCTGAATGAATCTCTCAGCCTGGTCCTATTTTTTTTTTTTTTATCCTTTGTAGGAAATAAATGCAAGCATGCTCACATATGCCCATAATCTTAGTATTTGGGGGGCTTAGGCAGGATTGCTAAATTTGATATGGTCTAGGCTGCATGTTAGATCAGATAGGCTACAGGAGGAGACTCAGACTCAGGAAAAAACCAAACCAAACCAAACCAAAAACCATTAAAAAAAAACCCTCAAAACCAAAAACCACCAAAACAAAACAACCCCAATTACTTCCTACTTTAAAATGTTGCAGGGATGACTAGTGTTCCCTATTTCCTGATATGAGAGCCCAGGAGAAATAATCTCTACATGCATATACATGTACACACACAGATTAATAAAAAAACTGGGAGGAAAAGCAACAAAATGTCAGCCTAAGTGTTAACATCAGTCTCATCAAGCTGGTCCCAACACATCCCCAAGGGTTTTCATGCAGACTAGTGTTCCTCAGACAGCACATGGAACAGTCTTACTCATTGCAACTGTTAAAAGTATCTGGTAGGGGTCACTTCATATACCTTGATGTAAGCTGCCTCGTCCTATCTCCCAGCTTAGTCTGGTCATTTCTTAACTGCTAATGCCTTGATTCGTGTAAAATGCCTCACTACTACTCCTACTAGGTGTCTGTCACAACTCAAGACACCTAGTTCTGTTTTGACACAGGGTTTCTCTGTGTAGCCCTGGCTGTCCTGGACTTGCTTTGAAGACCAGAGATCCACCTGTCTCTCTCCGAGTGCTTCAATTATAGGCATGCACCACATGTCCAGCTGACACCTAGCTTATTTAGGTAGTGACTTTTTTCTCCCAACTTTTTATTGATCTGAGTGTGCACGCGGAGGCCCGAGTACAGCCTTTGGGAGCTGGTTTTCTGCTCCCACTACATAGGTCCTGTGGACTGAACTCAGGCTGTCAGGTGTGGGGGCAAGTTCCTTCACCAGCTGAGTCACTTCACTGCCCACGCCAGAAGTAATTTTTCAAGGCAGAAATCAAACCTGTTTTACTTACAGAGAACACCAACTATCCACTGCAACTATCTTTCCAACATTGGGATAGTGTAGTTAAGAGCTGGGCCAAACCACTAAGGTTTATTACAGAACTTACCTTAGAAGACTAACTTTTAAAAACTTGTAATTTAAATTATAAATTGTAAGGTCTGAGGATAACTATGTGAAATCAGTTTGCTCCTTCCACCTTTATGTGGGTTATTGGGATCAAATTTGGATCACCTGTCTTTGCCTGCTGAGCAATCTCACCAGCACCCCAAAGGCAACGTTTGACCTTTTGTGTGACAATAGACATGGCTAAAACACCTTTTTTCCTTCTAAATCCATCATCACACACACTGGAGAATGAAGGGTCCCACTCCCTGCAGATTTGCTCTATTTTACCTTAAAGCCAAGGTCATGCTTTGAAACACAGTATCAGCTGAACAGACACTGTGACAAGCAAGGCCACCTGACTTACCTCTGCAGCTAGTTCTTTTGAGGGTTTAAAAGTCAGGCTAACTCCTAGTGAACATCACTGCTTGAATTCTGACAGGTACCCTAGTCTTAAATCTTTGCTACAGTGCTACTTTATCAAGACAAGGAGGACTGGGGCTCACTGGCTAGAGTGTGGCTCCAATGTGCAAGGCCTCCAGTTCATCCCAGCGCGACAATAAACAAACATCATTTCAAGTCATGACAGAACCACTGGATTAAAAGATGACTTTGTTTTCTGGGGTCTTCCCCTGACCTTAATACCTTCCACAGGAGAGTGGACAGTTAGCATTCACTGCTGCAGACTCCCAGAAACTTATACATGGTTTCCAACCTAGGATGGTGGGAAAGGTGCACATTATGTGTTTTGAATTTGGTTTTCTTCCTAAGCTGATGACATCAGGTCCAAAACTCTAGCAATGCTGGGAAGCTGCAGGGAGGTTAGCTGCAGCCACCAGGCAGCCAGGAGAGGAAAGCTGTGTTCTAGTGTACTGTGTTTAGGTTGCTGTACTAAATGTATTTTGACTTAGACTATTTCCAACTTGTCATGGGATGTACTCCCATTGCTGAGTTGGACTGAGATTTATTGATTGCTGGGAAAATGAGGTGAAAGTTTCTTAGTGTCAAATCACAGCAAATTGGGTCCAGACATATGAACTTTCAAGTTCTTTGTGTAGCAGCCCACTGATTTTAAAAATGATAATGCTCTGCCAGGCAATTCACTAATTAGAGAGGGTGAAAAAAGAACACTCAGTAAGAAAATACAACTACAGAACATTTCTTTATTTTTCTCTAAGACTTCCCCAGAGGACATCACTAACCTTGTCAACACCCCACCCCACGGAGGGTTAGTGCACTCACTGCTACAAAGCAGGTACCAACAGTTTCAAGGACCGGAACCAACCTTAAATGGCAAAAACACTTTCTATTTGAATTATCAAAAAAAGTTTAGTAAAAAAAAAAGAAAGAAAAGGAGCAGAGGGGCAATGGCGGTTTCAGCATGAAAAGATCATTCACGTTTCATGTCTTACATTCAACCTTGGCTCTAGTGTAACAAAGTGGAAACAGGATTACTATCATACAAAATGTTCACTACAAGCACACTGTATGCACCTGTTCCAAGCCCAACCCAGCCCCTGATGCTCCCAACTTTACTACTTCCCAGCTTGTTGGGCTTGTCGACGGAGGAGCACGTAGATCTTCTCTTTGATCCAGTCTTTGTTATAAGGCTGGTACGTCTGTGTATCAGCTCGGTAACTGAGGAACAGAAAGAAACACGCAAGGTTACAGTGGTCAGTTAGAGGCCCACAGAACTGCCTGGCGTGACTTTAATAGCACAAGTACTGAATTAGAAGTGCACAATGCTGCTGTTTTTACAGAAGATCCACACCACCTAGTATAATCCTTGGGGTAAAAGACAAGGCCCAGAGCTCTTAAGCACTCAGTTTCACACCTACTGACCAAAACCATATGTGCTTTCTCCCACATAGTTTCTATTTTTATACAACTATTTTTATAGTCCCTTCAGTGATTACAAAACAAAAGCTAAACACTAGTACAAGCTTTAGATTTGCCAAACTTATTCTGAATCAACCAAGAAAGCTCTAATAGAATATTACTTCAACATTGATTTCCTGCTGACGTTTAAGGAACTCATAGTTTAAGATCTGCTTTTAAAAATAAAAACCAAAGGAAAGGCCTACAAAGAAAAATTTCAGAAAAACATCTCTTTCAGAAGAGAAGGTAGCAGGAAGACTAGCAGCAGCATAATTCTCCGACAGTGAAGGCTTCAGAGCCTACATCACACCCAGCCAGTCAAGGCTGCTACAGGACCTGAAGAACAGAGAAACTTTTCAGCTTGCCTAAAACTCTATCTAGTGGAGGAACGCATACTAAAGCTGCAGTATAGCGATGGAGAGACAGCTTTGTGAGTGGTTAAGAGCACTGGTTGCTTTTCCAGAGGACTGGGGTTTGATCCCCGGCATCTACATGGCAGATCACAAAGGTATATAACCCTGGGCACCAGGGGATCCAGTGTTCTCTTCTGACTTCTGAAGGCATTGCATGCATAGTACACAGACATACATGCAGGCAATACACTCATACACAGAAAATAACAAAACTGTTGGAGGTAGTCTGATGTGTGTTACTGGCCCTTAAGATCTGGTTACACCTTTTTTTGTTTTGTAAATCTACTTAAGACATATCTTATTGGTTGATTAAACAGCCTATATACACCTAGGCAGGGCAAAATGTGGTAGATAGGCATGGTTAAGGTTCCTGGGCTTTTGGAAAGGAAGATGGAGGGCGCCATGATGGTTAGCCTGGAGAAGATACCCCATGGAGCCGGGAGGAAGAACTCCAATAATGGTATGAAAAGGCCCAGATGAAAAATAAAAGCAAGTATTTAAAAAATTACGGATGGAAAATAGGATGGTTAAGGAGGATGGCATTGGATGGGACAGGGAGACTGTTGGTGAGGTGATTTAGACAGTGTAAGTAGGAATATCTGTCCAGCCCAAGGCAAATAAGGTAATTATAAAATGTAACAGATGTCTGTGTCTTATTATTTGTGATAGCGGGTTAGATAATACTGCTGTGATATTCATAGGACTAAAAAAATTATATAGCCCAACACCCATTTTATTTTTAATTTACAACACAAAACCAAAACCACCATAGTATAAAAAGGCCAACAGAACGCCAGCTGTGGCAGCGCACAATCCCCACACCTTGCGGCGGGCAGCTCTCTGTGAAGTTGAGGCCAGCCTGGTCTACAGAGCAAATTCAGGGACAGCCAGGGCTACACTGAGAAACACTTTTTCAAAAACAAAACAAAATGACAAATTCTGGGGAGAGGAGCTCAAAAGATTGTTCACTTTCTAGGCTCAATTCCCAACACCCACACGATGGCTCATATAAATTCCAGTCAGAGAATGATACTCTCTTCTGGCCTTTGAGAGCATCAGAAATGCATGTAGTGAACAGACGTACACACAGGTAAGACATACATACAAATAAAAAAAGGAACTAGATAAGTGATAGTATGTATTGAAATTCAAGTTGCAGTGGTGACGCACACCTTTAATTACAGCGCTTTGGAGGCAGGACAGCCAGAGCTCCAGAGAAACCCTGTCTCGGACCCTCACCCCAAAATATCTGAATTAGCTCACTGTTCTTTTAAAATAACCCTGTAAGTAGCTACAATTATTTTAAAAAGTGAGGAAACCAAGGCTTAAAGAGAACTACTAGCTAAGTGATGGTGGCCAATGTTCCATTTCTTTCTTTTTTTTTTTTTTTATGGTGGAAAAGTATATATTTAGAGTTAACCAGCTAGACTCAGTTTAGATGATCCCAATCTTGTTGGCAACATCCAGAGCATCATAATCAGGAGCCAACCAAACCTACTCCCTCTCTCCATCAGGCCTTATCAGGGTATTAACTTTGGCCACATCAATGTCATAGAGTTTCTTCACAGCCTGTTTGATCTGGTGCTTCTTGGCCTTGATATCCACAATGAACACAAGTGTGTTGTCCTCTATTTTCTTCATGGCTGATTTGGTGGTCAGGGGAAATTTGATGATGGCATAGTGGTTAAGCTTGTTTCTCCTGGGCGCACTCTTTCGAGGGTATTTGGGCTGCCTCTGGAGCCGCAGGGTCTTGGGCCGCCGGATGGTGGGTGACGTGCGGATCTTCTTTTTGTGGCTGTGGACGCCTTTCAACATTGCCTTCTTAGCTTTCAAAGCCTTGGCTTTGGGAGGGGCAGGAGCTTCCTTCTTCACCTTCGGCGCCATCTTGGTGAGAAGGCCAATGTTCCATTTCTTCAGGTCATAACCCTTGCCATCTACTTTACACAGTATTTTAGACATTCCAGGCACCAAAACCTTCAATGACTAAGCTAAAAATCTACATGCTATTTTGTAAATATGGGGCTTTGTGCCTGGTAAGTAAGCAGTCTACCCTGAGCTACACATACCCAAGGCCATTCTTAACTTCTGAAACAGGATCTCATTAAGTTGTCTTAAACTTCCCATCCTCCTGCTTCACTCTCCTGAGTAGTTAAGAGTTACAAGCCTACACCTCCACATGTAGGGCCAATTCCCAACAAGGTAAATAAACCCCAAAGAAGAAATGCTTTAAGCAACAGCAAATTTTCCCCGAGTGATAAGGCCAGAGGCTGTTTATTACATTGTCTATCCAAGCACAGAGAGCACTATTCCTTACTAATGCCGCTTTCCGGGAACTAGTCTAAAAAGTGAATCATTTTCTAAGAGCATCCTCTGTTCATATATCCTAATTGAGTAAGTCCCAATCTAGTCTATTTCAAGGTGTAGATTACAGTGTAATATCCACATCAGTACTACTGGCAATAAATTTTAAGAACTACAGCAACATGTTAAAACCTCACACCAATGAAACAAAACAAGTTTACACAGGATAGGACTAAAATTAAATTTCAGAAAGGAACTTTGGTTTTAATCTGAAAACAATTACTTAAAAGACAAAGAGGATGAAAAACCCAAGAAAAGGGACTATTAGGTTTAGGGCACAAATAATTTGGAGCTTTTAAATCAGCCTATCTTCACCTTCCTATGCCTTTGGCTTTATATTATCAATTTAATTTTTGACCTATATGTAAGTGAAACAGCAGTAACTGTATAAATGGACAAAATAAGGTAAGAAAAATACAAATGAAAAGATACAGTGGCTAATACTTACACAAGACAGCTGAGATCTGCCAGATCGTCAATAAAATCAAACAACTGACTGATGTCATATGTGATGGAGGGGCTGTTGGGATTCATTCTCTTCAGATGCTCTTCATACATTTTACAAACACCTACAGGGGGAGAGAACAAGAACTCATGAACATAAGTCGTGCTATCTTGCCGTATATTTATTTTAGGAAAGTTGAGCTGGGAAAAGACCGAAAGCTGGTCACTTTCGTTTTACTTTCTGTGACTAGAAATTCAAATTTAACTGTTTTGGGCTTTATAATTAGATTATTTCAAATCACTAGAACTGGAGGGACATTAAGCGTTGGGTTGGGCATCTGGAGAGTGCTTGAACAAGGGCCTGTATATGGCAGGTTCACTAGCAATGACCCTTTCCCGACATTATTTTCCCCCTCCCCTGAGACAGGGTCTCACTACATGGCCCTGGCTATCCTGGAACTCAGAGATCCTCCTGTCTTTGCCTCCCAAACTCTGGAATTAAAGCCATGCATCACCACATCTAGCTTGTATTATGGTTCTTTTTTTTTTTTTTTTTTACAAGGTTTCACAGTAAAACTTTCTAAAGTTAGAGAGCAGAACACCACCACAATTTCCTATTTTACCTTCAAATTTTGATGCAATGGAAAGTCACAGTAACTGGCAGTGAAGTTGGACCTTATCCTAATATGGCATTGAGGATCCTAGACATTGGACTCATTAGAAATCCAGAAAGCCAGCCCACTTATCACAAAACTGAGGACAAACGCCTCCACTCAGTAAACTTTACTTGACAAATAGTAAATACCTTTCCAGAGTTTTACAGATCATCTGAAATAACGCATATATCGAATCAGCACAAAGCAAAGCTCTAAATATTCCAATATAGGATAGTAACCCCAGGTGTGGCAGCCACACCTGTAATCCCAGCACCAGTTCAAGCTCATCCTCAGCCACATAGTTAGAGCTTAGCTTACCACCAGACTCTTGTCTCTAAAAACTAAAACCCAAACTCCCAAATCATTAACGATTATCAACAGAGAATACTACTTGTTAATTTTCAGCCTGTAAAGCATTCTACAAATGGGGAATATACCTTTTCAGTCCCTTGCTGCCACCAGCAACTCAAAGGTGTTAGCAACAGGTGTTAGTCACCTGTGGGCAACATGCCTTATGCTGTAATACATAAGCCCCTAAAGCACCTCTAAAATAACCTCTTAAGACTGGCGGCATTGGGGGGGAAAGGGGATGGGGGAGCAGTACACCTCAGCCGTATTTCTATATAATAATAAAAAAATTAACTCCACATACAACATAATCAAATAAAGCTCTTACCAATGAAGCAGACTTGTGGAGAGGGAGGAAGGGAAGGACATACAGGTAGATTTTCAAGGAAATGAAAGGGTTTGCTGATGGCTTTGGTAGGTTTGAACCTAGGCTTCCTGCATGCTAAACAAATGCTCTACTACTCAGCTACCTCCCCAACACCCGTCCCACCCTGATTTTATCAGAAAGCATCCCAGTATCCAGCTCAGGCTGCCCTGCAACTTAGCTGAGGCTGGCTTTCCTGTTCTTTGGCCTCAGCCTCCTAAGTGCTAGAATTACATGATGGTAATAACCACTGATCATCTTTTAACCTTTTAAAATGGAAAATAAACCACCATTTCTTTTAACAGGATGTCATATGTAGCCAGGCTAGCTTTGAGCTCCCCACAGCTGAGGATACACTTGAACTTCTGATCTTCTTGCCTCCACTTCCCAAGTGCTGGAATTACAGGTACACAGCACCATACCTGTTTATGTGGTGTCAAGGAACAAATTCAGGCTCTACACGCTAGGCAAGGACTCTATAAACAAGCTACACCCCAAGCCTACAAGCTACAGCTTCTGGTCTGAAAAGGCAATGAAGTTTAAAACACCAGAGCCTTGACTGCGCAGTCACGTCGCAGAGACTAGCATGATAGGTCTGTATGCAACAATCCCAGCCAGCACACGGCCTGTGTGGAGCCGTTAGCATTCAGATTTAATTAATCACGGGTTGAAAACATTTGAAAAACACATTCCACAGGTACTAATTTTTAGACTTTTTAAAATTTCCCCAACAAAAAAGGTGTAGTAATTATTCACACAACATTTACACTATATTAGATATTTCAGATTTAAAGACTGGTGTTTGCCATGGGTTTGGAGGGTGGGGCAGATGCAGATTTTAGGGCAGTGAACTTTTCTTTATGACTCCATATTAACAAGCCCATCAATTTGGCACAATTCCCAGAACTGGACTACAAAGAATGAAACCCAATGTAAACTACACTGAGTTAACAATGTATCAATCCCAGTTCACTCCTGCAACAACCTTACCTCTTTAATGCCAGATGTCAACAACAAGCAGATAGAGGCAGGGGACTAACTTTATATTCTGTTCAATTTCCTACAAACCACCTATCAATTAAACTACAATAATTAAAAACATTAGAGGCAGACACCGTGGAACATATCTACAATTCCAGTACTCAGGAGGCCAAGGTAGGCAAATCTTGCATTCTAGGTTAGCCTGGATAGGTATCAAAACTCTGTCACCAATAGACAAAGAATAAAGCTAGACTTCACTAAAATTAACAAAGGCTAGGAACGGCCACTGTCTGCAATTCAAACATGACAACATGGGCCCAGAGACAGTGTGCTAAGGCAGTAGTTCTTTACTCTATTTAGTTGACCTTAATAACAAATAGAATGTCAGCAGAAGAGTGGATGCAATCCTACCCCTAACACCTTTTCCCCCTTCTTTCAAGACAGGGTTTCTCTATGTAGTCCTGGCTGTTCTGGACTCACTTTGTAGACTAGGCTGGCCTCAAACTCACAGAGATCGGGGATTCTGCCTCTGGAGTGCTGGGGTTAGAGGCGTGTGCCAGCACCCAGCTCCCCCTTTAGCTTTAAGAGCAGAATTTGATGGCAGTGCCAAGGGGATTGCACTAGCTACCTTGAAGCCATCTTTGATTATAAGCAGCTTTTGTTTTCACAGGTATAATTAATCAGGTCTATTTGGGCCTGGCCAAGTTAGTTTTGAATAATTGAGAGTTTTAGGGACTTGTGCAGCCAAACCAAAGTAACTATGTAACTTTTTGATAGAAAGAAGAAAAGAACCAACATTATCCTCGGAACAATGTCAGTCAGCACAACCTGCTAATATGATGCAATGATTAAGCACAAAACCAAATCCACCCTGCAGAGAACAGTAAATTAGTCTGGGCTCTGATGGCTAATGGCTCCTTGGGTGTTAGTGATTTGGGAGTTTAGCAAATGTACAATAAATTATACTGACCTACCTCTGTGGACCTTGACTTTCTCTGAGCTTACTTATTTTCTAACATTTTCATGGTCTACAACCAAAGCTAAACAACTTTTAACATCTATTTAATAGACAAGTCATTGGGTTTCACAAGGCAGTCTCAGAGCTGAGTGTAAATCTATAGTGATACAGTTTAGCCAGAATATGTATATAAAACACCCATATATCACAGCAAAACACAATAACGGTCCACGCTAAAAATCGATCCTATTTTCCCTGCTTAGTTATTAAAGAAATCTAGCAAAAAACCACTTCTAGTTCCCAATGTTGTTTATCTCACGAGGGAACGGTGTGTGTACTTGAGGGACTTCAAAGATTTCTACCCTTGGTTACTTCTTTCTGTGCTCACTCACCTTCCATGCACTCATTCACAGACTCGTAGTCAGCATAAGTCCTGCCTTCTGGCCTCTTGGTAGGCTGTACCAGCAAAATGGTGTGAGACTGAAGGGGAAAAACAATTTCAATGAATAGCCTTATATGCATTTTAGAAATTCAAAGCATGACATAAGCCCTTCACATATGACACAAATGTTACTAAAACACAATGAACTAGGTTGCTCCTACAGTACAGATGCCTACGTCCAAGTATGTCATCAGTGCTGGCTCCACAACTCCCTGACTAAATCAGCCCCTAACTCTGGGTCAAACTCCAAATACACCTGCCCAGCAAGTACTAGCAAGCTACCTTGTACTCTCCCTTCTTTTTTTCTTTGTGCCAACCTCTAACACCTGTTGTCTGCCTCCACTGGTCTCTAGCAATATTAACTCAATAAATACTGAGACAGGAGGTGATAAAGGGAGAAAGGCGAATATTTAACTGACTTGAATACAACAGTGTAGACATATTTTATGCATCAAGGTGTACAATATAGTAGTAATATAAAATGTATGTAGTAAATGGCACCCTAAAAAAAATCCATTTACCTATTCACACCTCCTAGGTGGCTTGCCTGAAGGGGCTAGCTCATACCCAAATGATTTATCACACTGCAGGATCTGTGAATGTTCCTGAGGACCAGGGACACTGAAGCTTTCCTCTCCTGCTCACCGGGGGTAGAGGTGGTATCAGTTGCAGGGTTTCTTGACCTCTCATTAGCCAAAACTGCCTCCAAATATCCCTGGGAGATGAGGAGTCCTATTGGAATTATGGCTGTATCTAGTGTCTCCCTCGCGAGAATGACTGATTAATTAAACAAATACTGGTATGATGCAACGCCACTGCAAGCCCAATCCTCAACCAAACTATTCACCTTGTTTTCTCTGCTTGCAAAACTAGTTCCTGGCTAAAAACTAAACTATTATATCAGGATGGCCAAACTGCTTTGAGACAATCCAAAAAGAGAGGACTGAACCCAGAGCTAAATCTCCAACCCTTAGACAATCTAAAAATTTAACTATCAACAAATTGCAACTGAGACATCTGAGATGTGGGTTTTCTGAATTAAAAAAAAAAAAAAAACTTTACTGACACAGTTTTGCTAGTGATCAGTAGCCAGAGAAACCATGGGATTAGATTTGTTATATAGGGGCTCATGAAAGGCCAGCTACTCAAAAAGCACTTTCAGTGTGTCACTCATGGAGAAGAAAATAGTCTTATGGAAACCATATTTGCACCCTTTAACACCTTATTCTAGACAAGCTACTCATTCTTTGCCACATTTTAAGAAATTTAAGGCAAAGTAAGGAATAATTTGAAAGAATAACATTTGAAAAGTGTAGACACATAAACCTGCTCCAAGTATATCCCGTAACCCTCTCCCTTTTGTTTACTTAAGAGCAAGAGGGCTGGGGTACTGAAGAGATGGCAAGCTGTTGTTCCACTGGACTGGTTTTCTATTCCCTGCACTCACATGGTCGCTTACAATCATTAGTAGTTTCAATTGCTGAGGAATCGGACGCCCTCTTCTGCCTGCCGCAGGTACTGCATGCAAATGGCACACATGCAGGCAAAGCACCCATATATACGAAACAAAACCAAAACCCCACAACTTTTAAGATCGCCAAAAGCAAAACAGCAACAATGCGAGGGCTGAAGAGATAGCTCGGTGGTTAAGAGCACGTGCTACTCTTACAGAGGACCTGAGTTTGGCTCTCAGCACCCACATCCGTCGCTCAAAACCGTAACTCCAGACCCTGGGGATCTCACACCCTCTTCTGGACTCAGCGGGCATCTGTGATGTGTTCACGTGCACAAACACAGGCACATACTTTAACTTAAAACAAAAACCTACCCAGAATGTAAAAGCCGTGTTTTACTACCATTCCCGTCAGACTCCCGGGGCTAAGACCCTGAAGTCTCTTTTCATGCTCCACTCCCAAGAGAATGTAATTAAGAACAAGACTGAAGGCTGATGAAATTGTCTAAACGGGGCAACTAAGGGCACTGAAAAAGAGAAGAGGTTGGGGGACGGCCGAGGGGCACACCGCGAAGCAAATCCGAGCCCCCCATCCCCACCCCAAGGCCCACATGCTGCGAATAGTGAGGTGACGGGTGTCAGTTTCAGGAAACGTCTCACACACGTTCCCCGGCCATTGTTCCACCAGTCCGCCAGTGCAGCTAAAGGGAAAAGAACGGCACCCCACGCCTCCCTCTTCCAGGCAGCGATCCGCTAACAGATCATCCTCTGCCCACTGCACACTTCGCCCCAACCAGCAGGCGGGCGCGCAGCCACGGGGCGGACCAGATCCGGGGCCTACAGTCAGGCCCCGCGTCCCAGCATCGGGAAGGGTCCACCCGCGAGCTGGGGTGGGGTGGGTGGGGGGCGGGGAGCAGCTCGCTCGCGCTGGATGAGCGGGGACAGGAGGGATGGGGAGATGTACGGAGCAGGGGTGGCCCTCGAAGTTGGGGACCCGGGCAACCCCTAAGGCCTCACCATCGCGCCAAACGCTTTGCTGCAGCCGCCGCTAACTCCGCCGCCGCCGCACACGAGCTCAGCCTCAACGCCGCCAACAGCCAATCCCGCGAGAGCAGCCGCCGGAAATGGTCGGAAGCGCGACACGAAAGAGCCTTTCCGACCACAGAGAGGCACACATTTCCGGTTTCTAGAGGGGACCCTGACTCCGTTTCAGCCATCTTGGATAAGGGCGCCGAGATGTGTAGGAGACTATTTGGCAGCTTTAGAAAGAACAGCTTGTTTCGGGACGCCGCCTTGCGTACTCCAGTTAACAGGCAGGCGGCTGGAGTGATGGAGAACGCAGCAGTGACACCTCCTCTCTTTTTAGCCTTTCTGAAAAATGGCGGTAATAGAAGGGCCGCGGTCTATAGGTCGGTTGTAACCCGGAAGTGCCCTTCTAAAGAGGAGGCGGTGAGACAATCCGGAAGTGGGAGTAATGAAGAGGTGCCACTTGGCGGCCATGGCAGCTGTAGTATTGGCGGCTCAGGGTCAGGGCCTGGCTGAGGGAAGTACCATGGGCTACGCCGGGTGTAGGGCAGAGACAGCATTGTGTCGACTTTGCTGTTGAATCCTCTGATCCATTGTTAGAGACTTGCAAGACAGCTTGCTCGGCTGTAGACTCGGAAGGGAGTTTGCTGGGACTGGTGGGCTGGTCTCTTCCCTGGGGGCGGATCACCCGCGGAGCCACCCTAGGGAACAGGTACCGCCAGAGAAGAAGACACTTGGGTTTACCTCTTGTCCCTGCCGCCGCCAGGGACATTGTCTAGGGGAGTGGGTCGTTGTGTCTTTCCGACAATTGAAGAGATCCCTTGTCCCACAATTTCTCCCATCTGTTACCTACCGGAATCCCAGTGACTGGCATCCAAGAACCTAAGATTGCGCGAAGTTTTCTCTGGTGCTAGTATCAGGAAAAAGGAGCTTGCTTCTTAAGAGAGCAGCGTGCTTCGTGGACACACCGGCCGGTGGCAAGGCTGAAAAGTGGGAAACTCCCTTCTTCTCTTGGAAGACCACACGTTTAAACAGCCTAAGCGCCTTTTCAGACCGCTGGAATTTTGAAGCCTGGTGGTAGAGGGTGACTACAGTAGGGCAGAATGGATGATTTTCTCTCCATTAGTCTGCTGTCTTTGGCAATGCTGGTGGGATGTTACGTGGCTGGAATCATTCCTTTGGCTGTTAATTTCTCAGAGGTAAGAAATTCTCCGTTTTCTGCCAAGCGTTAGGATGGTGCTAGACAGTGTGATATTTGCAAAGAGAAGCTGTTTCTCAGCTCTAAGATCTCATTAAGGAAAATGTACGTAACATTTCACAGCAGAAACAAGCTCACGTTTAGTTTTGTAAGTCTTAACCGAGTGTGGTGGATAGATCATTCCCTAGAGTCTACAGAATTCTATGGAAATTATATTAAAAAATTGGGGCTCTGCATTTTCCTAGGGACAGGAACTGTAATTACATATCTGATGATTCCCGGAGATTTGAAGGAATCAAAGTAACATAAAAACAAATGGAGACTATTACTTTGTCCCTATGAGTTGAAATCTGTATAATTTTTGGAGAAAAATCATGATTTTTTTTTTTTTGAGGAAAACTAAAGATGTCAGCACCACAATCCGTGTGAAAAATGAACTAAAGTAGGTTATTTTTTTTCCAAGGAAGCCAAGGACTGGAATGGAATGGATATTCTGAGATTATTTTAAAATCTGTTTGCTTAGAAATAAACTTTTTGGCTGGGCGTGGTGGCCCACGCCTTTAATTTCAGCACTTGGGAGGCAGAAGGCGGCTGATCTCTGAGTTCCAGGCAAGCCTGATCTATAAAGCAGGACAGCCAGGGCTACACAGAGAAACCCTGTCTTGAAAAAACAAAAACAATAAAAAGAAACTTTTAGTTCATTGTCTGGATGCTTTGGTTCCTTAAACAAAGGTTAGCGGAGGGAGAGACAAGATGTGCACATCAGTTCTATAGACTGTTCCCTAGGTGCACTGCTCAAAGTTTAGGGAGAAAAACCCCATTCAATTTGTCCTCAAGATCAGCAGTAAAAGAAACTCTCACCTCAGTTCTATTCCTGAAAAGACTAATTTCCTTAAAGGAAAGATGAGGCATGAAGTAGGCCTCCAAGAGACTGGGAACGAAGGCATTGATGGTGAAGAGAAAAGCCTGTGGTGGAAAGGGTGGTGAGGCTAGGCAGTGAGGAAAAAGAGCCCTCAACCAGAAAGACATTGCCTTGTCTGATCCTTTCCCATCTGTGTCCTTTGCGATTTGATGATGACGATATTTAGTTTTGTTTATGCGTGTGGATGTTTTCCCTACGTTTGTATCCGTACCATATGCATGCCTGCTGTCATTGGTGGCTAGAAGTTATGGGGTCCCCTGGAACTGGAGTTACAAAGGGTTGTGAACCACCATGTGGGTGCTGGGAATTGAATCTGGGTTGTCTGAAAGAGCAGCCTGTGCTTTTAACCGCCGAGCCATCTTTTCAGCTCCTAAAGATAACACTTTTTAAAAAATTATATACATTACCTAATGTGATTCGTTGGAAGGGCTGGGATATAAGCCAAATGGCAGAGTTTGCCTAGAATATACAAGGCCTAGGTTTGGTTCCAAGCACTGACACAAACAAAACCCACAACAGACTCACTGAGCTACACTACAGACAAGGAAACAGAGTATCTTGGAATGAGCTTGTCTGACTCAGAGCCATTCTCAGCCACTGGCCATCGTGTCATAGGTACATAGTACATGTACTGTGTAGCTCATAGACAAATCCAGCTCACAGACTTACTCTGTTAGGCTAGAGTTTTTAAATTTTGTTACTGTTTTTGTTTTGGTTATTTTTCTTTCTTCAAGATAGCAGTTGGGTAGAGCTGGGCAGCAGGTGAGGTCACAGTCCTTTCTTTTGGGTTACTTTCCTGCCTAGGCTTTCTGAGCCTATTTTCCCTCTAACATGTTTTCTTTCTTTTAAAATATTTATATATTTTATGTGTGTGTTTTGTGTGCATCGGTGTCTGTGCACCATGTGTGTGCCTGGGGCCCTTGGAGAGCTCCCAGAACTAGTGTTGATAATTATGATCCACCATGTATATGCTGGGAATCGAACTCGGGTCTAGTGGAAGAGCAGCAGTGTTCTTAAGCAGAGCCCCAATATGTTTTCTTATAGTTGTGTTGGAATTGGATTGACATTATTGGGGTGACATTTGTGAGGCTTAGATTGGTTTGTATATTTAAATATTTTAACTGAGGTAAATTTCATTTAGGTTTTTGTTGTTTTGAGACAAGGTCTCACTGTGTAGCCCTGGCTGGCCTAAAACTCACAAGTATCTACTGGCCTCTTCCTCCCAGGGATTAAAGGTGTGTGCCACTAGGCCTGGCTTAATTGGAGTAAAATTCAGTAAGTAATTTATAGCTTGGTTTTTGGCTTTCCTTCTTTCCCCCTTCCGCCTCTCCCCCCCACCCCCCATTGAGTTTTCTTTTTTCTCAGCTTGGTTTTTGATTTGTTGTTTTTTGTTTTGTTTTGTTTTGTTTTGTTTTGTTTTCAGTTTTTGGCTTTTGGTTTTTGGAGACAGGGTTTCTCTGTGTAGAAACTGGCTGTCTTGGAACCCACTTTGTATACCACCTTGGCCTTGAACTCAGAGCATCTGCCTTCCAAGTGCTGGGATTAAAGGTGTGTATTGCCACGCCCACCGGTTTTTGAAATTTTTCTTTGTTCAGGTTTTTATAGAGTTTCTCTGTGTGGCTCTGGCTGTCCTGGAGCTCACTCTGTAGATCTAGCTGGCCTTGACCTCAGCTCCAACTGCCTCTGTCTCCCCAGTGCTGGGACTAAAGGCTTGTACCTCTGCCTGTCTAAAGAGTTTCTCAGAGCAGAAATAAAGATGACTAATGGAACCAATAATTTTTATTGCATTGGTGTTAAAGTAGTCTGAAATTGCTGTCGCAGAGTCTACTTGTTGCACCTGACCATCAGGAAGTATATGACGTTAATTTCCCCTCACTTTCTCCTCACCTGCAAACCGCCATTCTCCATGTGTGGCTTTTGTCTTTGTCCTCAGGCCAGGAAACTGTAGCGTCATGAATTTTTGATTTAGGAAAAAAAGGAGAAAAATTTTAATTGTCAAATCAATTATATATAACTAATGACAGTGAAAGTGCTAATTTTTCTCCATATGGGGAAATGAAAAGCTAGACTTGTAAAGGAGGCCACAGCTCGCTTTCCATAAAGGAGGTCCAGTGTGGCATCTTGGCATCTTGTGTTTTAGATTCAGTTGCTAAGGAGCCGTTTTCTTCTGCCATTGGTAACAGTGCTGCTAATAAAGACTGAACTGTTTTGCAGCTGTCCTGATTGATAAATGAAGTAGATACAGATGGCCAGAGTGGAATTTTTGGTCTACTGTCTGAGGATTATTTTTGTTTTAAATTTCCATTCCAATCCAGACCAATACATTTGCAAAAGTGGAATGAAGTGGGGGGTCGGGGTGGGGGAGAAAGGCATAACAAATACAGGCCCACAGGTGTTACTAGAGTCAGCAGACATGAAAAATATTCCTGAAATTGTAAGGGTACTGTTATAAAACTTTCTGAGGACTTTCAGCTTGGGGACTTGTGTTTTGTGAGAGCAGTTGGAGTGTTCATCTGTTGAGACAGTGTGAGTTTATAGTAGTCAAATGAGGGTGATTTTAGAGCCTAGCTGGACTACCACCTTTCTCAGAGAGACTGACATACCAGAGCACTGGGTGTCATCAGGGCAGGCCTGTGGTCCAGCTCTGAGAGACCAAGGAGGAAGACAGATCACAAATTTGAGGCCTCGCCTCTACTGCATAATGAGTTTCTATCAAGACTGAGCTAGAGAAACTGTTTCAAAAACCAAAACAGGGATGAACACACCAATTGATTATTTAGTATCACATGGCCAGTCCTGAAAAATACAATGTTATACAGACTGAACAGGTTATATTTGTGAATATATGTATCTATGTCTGTAAAAGGAACTTTTATTCGCCTGGTTTTGTTGTTCTCTTGGAGTCTGTCTGCCTGTCTCCTAACCTAGGCCTAGTCCTGGAAGCTTCTAGCCTCCATACACTCTGTCCTAGGCCTAGAACGCTTTCAGCCTCTGAGACTTGATGCTTAATAAGCTCACCCTTTATTGTTCTTTCCGAGGTCTTTCTTTGGCTTAAACTCCTCTCCCAATTGACCTAATCAAATTGGCTTCTCTATCCACCTCTAAATTGACCTCCCAACTAACTCAAGCAATCTGTTCTAATCTCCTGGCTCCTTCTCTGGCTCATTTGGTATTCACCTGAGTTCTCTCTCTTTCTTCAACCTGTCTCTCTATTGCTGTCCTGGTAAAACTGCCGCCTCTCTGTCCCGCTGTATTGCCCCTTAAGTAGCTTCCCTTTCACTTCTCTTCTGATAGTCGATCGGATCCTATTCTGTCAAATCTCTGATTTGTTACTTTTTCTGCCACACGATTAGACATCACTTTCAAATGTAGGCGCTTCTACAAACTAACTTTACCTTTATTGCTTGGGATTAAAGGTGTGTGCCACCCATTCCTGGATCTAAGCTTTTGTTAATTTGAAACTGGCTCTATACCAAGCTGTCCTTACACTCAGATCTGTCTCCTGGATTACAGGCATGTTCCAGCCAGATCACACAGACCTACATGATCTTTAGATGTGATCTCTTGCCAGCCGGATCTCGGAAACCTAGAAGGCCTTTGGATGAGATCTCCTGCGAGAACAGCCATGTTCTGAATTAAAATTCTTCTCTCTCCCTCTCTCTCTCCATATGTATATATATATACGCGTATACATATATATAAATACGCGTATATATATGTATATATATACATGCAATAATGGAAAAAGACATGAATTTGAAGAGAGAGAGGAGGGGTATGTGGAAGGATTTGGAAGGAAGAAAGGAGAGAGAAATGTAGCTAGATTATAATCTCAGCAGCAACAACAAATCGGTGTCATTGCTTTGATCTCACTCAGATCTCATCTGTGCTAGTCTTGCAGGCTGTAGTAAGGGTGAAATGAAATAAGCTTCAGCTAGGCCTAGGACATGGTAAGGACATTTGAAAATGTGGGGGAGAGTTTTCAGTGCTGCTTGTAAGGCCTTTTAAGATCTTCATCTGATTTATAATTTTTGGGGGGTGCAGTAACTTTATTGAAACTATTCAAGAGGGTAGGGCTCCTTGAGCTGCTCCCCTTCTTCTGGGAGCCAGGATGGAAACTGAGGGGAGATGCTCAGTGTTGGGGGCTGAATTGAGACAGGGACTCCTCAACATCCAAGGGCCTTTTCCTCCCATGTTCATGCTGGATGTGTATTCCAGGAAATGAGCTTTACAGAGTTGTCATCAAGAGCAATGCCAGCCCACCCTCACAGCTGGAAGAGTAGATATCAAGGTTCAAGTTGCAGGAAACACTCTTGTCCTTAGCAGGCCTCTGCCGATGCCTGGTTCACT
The DNA here is from genome assembly GCA_028658305.1 of Pachyuromys duprasi. Taxonomy (NCBI): domain Eukaryota; kingdom Metazoa; phylum Chordata; class Mammalia; order Rodentia; family Muridae; genus Pachyuromys; species Pachyuromys duprasi. The sequence goes on along the minus strand of CM053765.1, from coordinate 32,074,220 downwards.
ACCTTCTTGATGTCTTCATACTTGGCAATGTTCTCCACGCAGCATGCCTGATCCATGGCGGACACTTGGTGGTAGGAGCACAGAAAATGCCACTGAGCTTCCCTTTCAGCTCTGGAATGACCTTGCCCACAGCCTTGACACATGGCTGCAAGGATGATATTCCGGGTAACCGCACGGCTATCAGGCCATAGCTTCCCAGTGTGGCCATTCACAGTCTTCTGGGTGGAAAGGGCATCAGTGTCAACATTTTGTCATTGTGGAGGTGTTGGTCCATGAGCCCTTTCTCCTTACATGAGAGGATGTTGACAGGCCCCATTTTGTTGGTAATAGCTGTATTGACATCAAGAGTACAGTGGTGATGTGATGTTATACATCACTCTACCTCATTCTGCTCCCTCCTCTGCTCTTAAATTCTTTCTACCTTGTTGTCCATAATGCTTTCTGAACTATGGAGAAAGTTTCTTATTCTCAGCACCTTGATGAGTTAAGAGTTTCTGTAGTTATCACTGACCACTGCTAAATGGAGCTTTTCTTACCAAAGCTACAGCAGACTAATCTGTGGTTATAAAACACTTATTTAGATAGCAATTTAATGGGTACATCATGTCCTCCTAGCAAAACAATAGCAGTAGCTTTTCCACTGTTGCTTCTGACTTACACACCCATGGACTTTTAACCAGGCTTACAAGTACCTAATGTATATTTACCTTTCTGTGGAGAAAGTCTTAACTCAGATCGGGGATTAGTTGGTTACCCCATTACTGCCTTCACTGTAGCACCAGTGGGCACTCCTTGATTGGCTGGTTGGTGGTGTAACACATAGGGTTAACGATTAGTGAGGATTTTGGGTTACTATTACTGTGATGAAATAAGAAGACCAAAGCAATTTGGGGAGGAAAGAGTTTATTTGGATTACACTTCCAAGTAAGTCAGGACAGGAACTCAAACAGGGCAGGAAGATGGAAGCAGGAGCTGATGCAGAGGCCATGGGGATGTGCTGCTTACTGGCTTGCTCTGCCTGCTTTCTTATAGAACCTGTCCACAGGTTGCACCACCCGAAATGCCTTCCCACCTTAAGAAAATGTCTTCCAGTCTTGCCTACTGCCCAGTGTTAAGGAAGCATTTTTTCAATTGAGGCTGCCTCCTCTCTGATGACTCTAGTTTGTGTCAGGTTGACATAAAACTATCCAGGATACCACTGAATTTTCATCTAATAACCCATGGTTTCTGGAAACAACTTTATCTATCCTCATAGGGTACTTCCAGGTAAACTTTTTATTTATTTTTATTAGCTTGTCATTAATTAGGCTTCCTTCTGGTTTTTTCATACATCTTTAGTTTTAGTTGAGCCTCCTTCTGCCCTTCCCCTCCCATTTCTCTGACCCTCTCTGATAACTACTTCTGCTTCTATTATTATTATTTTCATCATCATCATTATTATTGACTGACCTCATTGTGTAGCTCTGGCTGGCCTGGAACTCACTATGTAGACCGACCAGGCTGACTTCAAACTCAGAGAGATCTACCTGCTACTGGGATTTCAGGCATGTGCCACTATTCCTAACCTGATTTATAGTCTTTATGGTTTTTATTTGGGGACAAACTTCTAATAGAAGGAGCTGTTACAGGAACTTTTCAGCATTTTGTGTACTGCAGAGGTCTGGTGATGGCCGGCCTTTGCGCTCATGGATGCTGTCCACGGATAGGCCAGGCTTTGTCCTACAGCCTGTGGCAGTCTTCTCAGCGGCTACCTTTCTGTTTCTTCCTTTACTTAAATATTACTTCTAAGCTTTGTTTTGTCCTTTCACATTTTAAGTTTTCTTTTGTGTCTGATTATAAGAAGTGATTTATTCATAATAGGTATCTGGTGTTTTGACTTATTACCACATAAAAGACTGAGTGCCTGAAGAACAAGTTTGTTCAGTTTTCATTTTCTCTGACAATTGGTCCCCTTTGAGGTAGGTTTGACCGAATGGCATTTCAAGGATTTTTTTGCCTTGTCTAGTGTCTTACTCTTTTGTTCCCTTCTGAGAATGCAGTAGCTTTGCCACTCTTTTGAATTTCATTTCTGAGTTCTAAGACTTTAAATTTTACCACAGTAAATTTATTCTTATCTGGAAAGCAGCCAGTAACATGTCTTTCCTCAAATCTGAGCTACAGATTACTGTTTTATAGGGTTCTGTGGCTGATAAAAAATTAGGTTTAAATGAGACAAAATTAGGATATGATCAGATTCAATATTTATATGAAAATTTTATTTTCTCTAAGATGCTATGTGGATATGTGTAATTAAAATTTATTTACATAATAAAAGTCTATTGTTCCTCTTTTTCTTTTTTCTTTCTCTTTTCGTGCTCTCTTTCCCTCTTTCTTTTATTTTTCTTTCTCTTTCTCTCTTTATCTTTCTTTTTCTATTTTTTCTCTTTTTCTCTCTCTTTCTTTTATTTGTTTCTTTTGAAAGGGTCCTCTCTAGACCCCTGCTCAGATGTAGCCTATGGGCAGCTCAGTCCCCATGGGGGTTCCCTAGTAAGGGGAACAGGGGTAGTCTCTGGCATGACCTTGGTTGGCTGCTCTTTCATCACCTCTCCCTGTGGGGTGCAGCCTTACTAAGCCACAGAGAAAAAGGATCCAGACAGTCCAATACCTAATAGGCCAGGGTCAGATAGGGAGGAGGTCCTTCCCTATCAGTGGACTAGGGGAGGGGAATAGGGAGGAACAAGGGAGGGTGGGATAGGGGAGTGAGATAAGGGAGGGGCTACAGCTGGGACACAAAGCGAATACATTGTAATAAATAATAATAATAATAAATTTTAAAAAGAAAGGGTCCTCACTATATATGGCTGACTGGGAACGCACAGAGACCTACTTGCATCACCTCCTGAATACTAGAATCAAAGGTGGGTGCCACTACCCTGTGTGTGTGCTTTTTGAGCTCTTCCTATATGTCAGGCATTGGTATGTGTTATCTTATTTAAACCTCAGGACAAGATCCAGAGATATTGATGATGTAGCTTTACAGATAAGCAGCTCGGCAGGAGGAGCCATACACTGTGATGGAGAGTTTGACTCCCAGGGCCAGAGTGTTTGTCCAGTGAATGATGCAGCTTTCCTGGTGAGCACTGTAAGATGGCATGAGAACACGATCTGGTTAAGTCGGTTTTTTTCTACCTACTAACTCAGGAGCATCTTAACACCAATAACATTTGCCTTCATGGTTTCTCTCCTGCTGTGGTCTTGGTTGGGGTAGCAAGACTTCAAACCCCATGGTAAACAGTTGTATGTGTGTAGGGCCCAGAGGCCTGTAACACTTGACCAGTTGGAACTAAGATCAGTTTCCAACTCAGTATCCTCACTATTTAATTGGTCTTCTATTTTTATGGTACAAAAGGTGATATCCTTTTAAAGAAGAGAAAAACTCTATTCAGAATGTTTCTATAGGTGACAGGCTTAACCTAGCCTCTAATTGAAAATTTTATTTGTGTGTCTGTCTTCCTCAATTGCCTCAGCTTATTTTTTGGGACATACATAGACATGAAGCCTGCCCTTTCAGCTAGACAGACCGGCCAGCGCAGCTCTGCCCTGCTCATCCACCTCTTTGCTCCCAAGTGTTGGTGTTTCAGACATGCACCATCACACCTGAATTTGTGCGTGGGTGCTAAGGTTCTAAACTCAGGTCTTCATTTTTAACAAAGCCCGAGCCATATCCCCAACTCCACAATTGAAGGATTTAGAGACGAGATTTAAAATCCACTAGGGCTCAGTGGATGTTTGAAATTCCAGGTAGTGAAGAGTAATGCCAAGTGTGAGTGTGGTGTTTAGAATCCATGGTGGAATTTCAGAAGCCTCTGCAAGGTATGGTTACACATCACTTTCATCCCAGATGAGATGGGTGTTCAAAGGCAGATCTGAGTTCAAAGCCATTCATTCTACACATTGGGAACTCTCTTTAAAAAGAAAAGAAATACCAGGCATGGTAGCCCAAGCCTTTAGTCACAGCACATGGTAGGCAGAGGTAGGTGAATTTTTGTGAGTTTAAGTTTGGCCTGTTCTACACATTGGGTTATAGGCTAGCTGGGGTTACACAGAAAGAAAAAGAGATAGAGAAGAGAAAAACAAAGCTTCTCACCCTTGAATACTAGTGTTTGATTTCTAACTTCCTGAGCCAGAAGTAGTTGGGTTATTGGGTTAGAAATCCTTCTGTCTCAGCTATATGGGCTATGAAGTGACAAAGTCTGGATGATTATATCATCACGGAAGATTCTGCTTGCTGCCTTGATCCTAAGTATTATAATCTAGCTAATCCTGGTCTCTCCATCACTCAGCTTCATTTCTTTATGCATTTGATAGGCAAATGGGAGAATGCTTGCTAAAAGCAAAAAGCTGCTAAACAACAAAACAGGTTTTGCCCACAAGCAGTTTAGCATAGTGAGCAAGCTAGCCTTGCCACTTACTGGTTATGTGAGGCTAGGCAAATTACCTGCTAGGCCTCTGTTTCTCCACCTGTACAGTGAGATAATAGATGTACTTACTTGAGACATGTAAAGGGATGTTAGTAGAACATGTGTGGTTTACTGAGTACTTGACAACTAATTATGTAGAGATGGAAGGAGAATATTGGTGGCACCTTTCCTGTCTAGAAGAACATGGCTATCCAGACATCTAGGTAATCCAGAGAACCAGCAAGTCTGATTAGTCAGCCATCCAGAAAGTAAGCATTTTGTTTGCTCTCTTTTGCCCTTTGTTCTCACTTAGCCTCTGCTTTTTCTAGTAAATGAGTAGACCAGTTACCAGCCGAGCCTTTTGTTCCAAATTCAGTCTTCATCATCCTCTCTGCAAAAACATGTACCTGTGCCTTTAAATATTTCTTTTGCTAGCTGGCAGGATATTAACTCCTTGTCAGTAGAGGATGCTGGAGAGAATTTATAAGAGGGAGGTGTTACCCTTTTGGTTCTGGCATGCTTGCTCAGCAGGCTCGCAGGCAGTTTCTCTGGCACTGGTCTCTTGAGTAGGTCAGCCTCCCTGCACCGAGGCCAGCTGTGGCAGGGCCTGCAGCGTGCCTGGAGTCTTAGCCCACTGGGCAGGTTTCTCCATGCCGGACTCCTACCCTTCAGCCAGCTGTTCATCCTGGGCTCTTGGGGCACACACAGCTGCTCCAGCACCCAGCAGGCATCAGTTTCCGTCGGCACCCCTCCCGGGTGGTTTTATGGGATAGTCTCCAGTGAGACATCCATGAACAGCTTTCCCCACATCCTGGAGTGCTTGTTTCCAGCCAGTTCTACCAACAAGAACTGGCTTGCTGGTAACTCAGAAACTTGTGCTATTTGCTGGACCCCAGCCGTAACCTCTTCAGCAGGGTTTGGACCCCAGTCTTTTAATTTAATTTAATTTTTATTTTTGAGGTTTTCTTATCTCTGTCCTTGGGTGGCAGCCACTCCTTGTGTTTGCTACTTGTCTCTCTTTTTGGGAGGTAGAGGTTGAGACAAGTTTTCTCTGTTAGTCCTAGCTGTCCTGGAACTCACACTGTAGACTAGGTGGCCTCGAACTCAGAGACCCACCTGCTTCTGCCTCCTGAGTACTGGGATTAAAGATGTGCGCCACCACCACCTGGTGCTTGTATGTTCTTTCTTATTAGTCAACTTCTCATTACTTCAGTCGCCTGTTAAAGTTACTCTTTATATTTAACTTTGCCTCTTCAAATGACTTTATGGTTGGCTGATACAGTGGGGTAGTTGTTCGTAAAATCAAGCAGCACCAAGGCTGAGCAGTCACTCTGTTCTGGCGTAAGATCCAACAGTTTAACTGGGGCAAAGGGGTGTGCTCCTGAAGCCCCAGAAATGCTGGAGGCCGGAACAAGAGGACCATGTGAGCCTAGCAGGGTCAGCTGGAACAACACAGCAAGGTCCTGTCTTATAAAGCAGCGTAATAATACGTGGCCACTGACCTTTAGTGCCTGCCCTGGAGTCATTAGGTAGTAATGAGAGCTGTGATGAACTGAAAACTGCTTATTATTTGATACACACTGCCTGATACTGCCAAAGCTGTCTACTTTTTAAGAACTGGAAATCTGGATTTTTGTATGACTTAAGAATTACACATTATTGGGGCTGGAGAGATGGCTCAGAGGTTAAGAGTGCTTCTGCTAGCTGCTCTTCCAGAAGTCCTGAGTTGAATTCCCAGCAACCGTGTGGTGGCTCATAACCACCTATAGTGGGATCTGGTGCCCTCTTCTGGGGTGCAGGCAGAATATTGCATAATAAGTAAATCAAATCAATCTATCTTTAAAAAAAGATACACACATGGCTGGAAAGATGGCACAGAGGTTAAGAGCACTGGCTGCTCTTGCAGAAGTCCTGAGTTCAATTCCCAGCAACCACATGATGGCTCACAACCATCTATAATGAGATCTGGTGCCCTCTTCTGGTGGGCAGGTGTACAGGCAGACAAAACTTTGTATACATAATAAAAATGCATCTTAAAAAAGATTTCTACATTGTTTAATCAATGCAAATGACAGTTTATTTTCACATTATTATTCATTTTTAAAAACTTTGATAGAGAAAAACCATGTTTTTATTATTTTAGTCTGTTGGTTGGACTCTATATATTACTGTACATTGTTGCCAATCTTTTTCCAGCTTCCTTGACAGTGAGTTTTTGCTTTTGTTTTTATGGTCACCTGAAAGAATCTACATAGGATTTTTATCTATGTTCAGTTCTGTTTTTGTTTTGTTTCAAGACAGGGTTTCTTTTTTTCTTTTTTTTTTTTTTTAATTATTTATTATGTATACAGTGTTCTGCCTGCAGGCCAGAAGAGGGCGCCAGATCTCACTATAGATGGTTGTGAGCCGCCATGCGGTTGTTGGGAATTGAACTCAGGACCTCTGGAGGAGCAGCCATCCACTTCAAGCCAGTGCTCTTAACCGCTGAGCCATCTCTCCAGCCCTCTTTTTTTTTTTTTTTAATTAACTTTATTTTATGTGCATTAGTATGAAGGTGTCACCTTTCTTGGAACTAGAGTTAGAGACAGTTGTGAGCCGCCATGTAGCTGGGAAATGAACACAGGTCCTTTAGGAAGAGCAGACAGCACTCTTAACCGCTCAGCCATCTCTAGCCTCAACCTCTCAAGCCTCAGCACAGGGTTTCTCTGTGCACCCTTAGCTGTCTTGGCTGGCTCTGCTTCCGAGCATTCGCCACTACTGACTGGCATGTTTAGTTATTTTATGTTTAGAAAGAAAAACAGTTTAGTCTTATCTTTTAAGATTGGAGGAAGTGGTGTTAATAAAGTACGTGCTTATGATTACTTCCTGGAAGACTTCATTAATCTTTATGTTAAATGAATAAAAAGGGAAGTCTAGCTGTCCCTGGCCACTGTTCATTTAAGCTGTTCCAAGTAATCCCCTAATGTTAGATGCTGCTGTTCGCGCACTAACAGCATGCCGTGGAAGAGAAGCACCAACAGTGTCTCTGCGGACTGTGCTCACACCCTGTCGCCATGCAGTGACGGCAGCAGCCTTTGCTTCACGCCGCTGCCGCTTAGAGCTGGGAGCTTTGGGGTTGCCTTGTTTCAGACAGAAGAACTTGAACAAAATTCCGATCTGAGTTAAAATATTAATGACAGATCATGTAGTGGCTGAACTAATGTTAAGAAATATCTCCTTGAAGCAGCTTTGTAAGAATATGGAGAAAAGCTTTGCTGTTTGAACAAAAATTATTCCATATTCCTTGATATCTCTTCAGTGCTTGGATCAAATCAATGTTGCTCTAACAAATTTACCTTTTTTTTAGGATATTGTTGATGCTTTGAGTACTAAAGTGGGCTTGGACACAAGGACTGAGACAGAAATTTCAGTAACAAAAGCTTCTAAAAGCGTTGGCTTGTATTTGGTTGACTGTTTTTATGAGTGGGGAAAGAAAAACTATTTAATTTTCTTGCTGTCTGCCAAGAAAATTAAACAGACTTCAAAGCTTTGCACTGATAGTTAATGGCATTGACTGCAAGCTGTTGTTTTAATTAATACAGCTGGCTGATTCTCCAGCTCAGTCAGCTACAACTGTGAAGTTCTAAAACGAGGTAAAGCCAGTGGCCCTGCACAGTTGATGCCTCTCTTGAGACAGTAGTTCATTACTCCGACAGAAACTGTTGCTTGGGGAGCCTCTCTTCCCATCTTGAAATATACCTGAAGTTTATAGTTCCTCATTTAAATACACCTTATTAGTGATTTACCACAGGCAAAGGTAGAAGCTGCCAGCACTTTGTTGACTTTAATAAACACAGAATTTGAGACTGAATCCCTGGTTGCAAAGTTTTATGAGAGAACACAACCATGTGGACAATGTGGCGCCATTATGTCTAGGCTTGAAATAAATTAGGTTGAGTCTAAAATGATTCTGGTGCTGTGCTGGCTAGCTTTATGTCAACCTGACACAAGCTAGAGTCAAGTCCCCTCTGGACAGGGTGGCCCTGAGTCCCGTAAGAAAGTAGGCGAGAAAGCCAGTAAGCAGCACCCCTCCATGGCCTCTGCATCAGCTTCTGTCTCCAGGTTCCTGCCCTGCTTGAGTTCCTGTCCTGACTTCCTTGGATGATGAACAGTGGGATGGAAGTGTAAGGCAAATAAACTCTTCCCTCCCCAAGTTGTTTTGGTCATCATAGTTCATCAGCAATAGTAACTTAAACTACAACAGTTAAGAATTTTTTTTCCCCAATAAAAATTGACACTATGGCTCAAGTATTGGTATAACCCTTGACCAAGACAGCTTACTGAAGGAGTAGTTTATTTGGGCTTACAGTTCCAGAGAACTGAGTCCATCACCATGGCAGGGAGGCATGGCATCAGGGAGCAGCAGGCTGGTGGAGCAAACTGGGACTGACACATGGCTTATGACACATGGCTTTTGCAACCCCAGAGCCCATTCCCAGTGACATATTTCCTACAGCAAGGCCACACCTCCTGAAACTCTCACTAGAGTACACCAGCCGGGGACTAAGGATTCAACCGAGTCTTAAGGGGAGCATTCTCATGCAAACCACCACACAACTAACATTCTCTTCTCTTCTCTCTCTCTCCCCCCGCCCCTCTGTGTGTGTGAGTCTGTGCATGCATGTGTGCATGTGTCAGGTTTAGGGACATGTACTCATTGCTCCTGCTCATTAGTATGTTTCCCTACAGCATTGCCAACTTTCCTTTTTTTGCTTTAAGGGTTGTGGTTTCCCAGGCGGTAGTAGCTGATACTTGTAATCCTAGCAACTGGGAGCCTTAGTAAGATTGCTGTGGGTTCAAAGCCTGCTTAGGCCGGTAGTTCCTGGCCAGGTAAGTGTGAGACCTTACCACTCCCCTGAGGAAGTTAATGGTCTGTGGGAGAGGAAGAGGCATTACATTCTCTTTTCTGTTTTAAATTATTTGTATTTTATGTATATGGGTGTTTCGCTTGCATGTATGTCTGTGCACCACATGTGTGCAGTGACCACAGAGGCCAAAAGAGAGAGCCTGATCCTCTGGAACTGAAGTGAGCTGCCATGTCGGTACTGGAGTATAACTAGGTTCTCTGGAAGGGCAACCAGTGCTCTCAACTGCTGAGCTAGCTCTGCAGCGTTAGACATTTTTTTTCCAGTGGTGTAGCCATTGGTAAGATGCTCACACTCGGGCTGGAGAGATGGCTCAGCTGGTAAGAACACTATCTGCTCTTCTAGAGGTCCTGGAGTTCAGTTCCCAACAACCACATGGTGGTTCACATCTATTTATACTGGAATCTGATTCCCTCTTGTGGCATGCAGGCGCACATGCAGATAGAACACTCATGCCTAAAATAAATAAATAAAATCTTAAAAAAAAAAGATGCTCCCAGTTCTGTAAACAAACCCTTACTCGCTTCCTGTAACCTACCTTAATGAAACTCATTGGATTATTAAAAAAAGAGAGAGAGAGGGAGAGACATGAAAAAAGCAGGGTGACTAGTTGGGAAGAGAAAAGGAAACAGTAGGAGTGAAATAGGAAAGGGACATATGCTCAAAATACATTAAATGCCATGGGCTAGAACCATTATGAGAGCCATTATGCAAGTTTGTATGCAAGTTTTTAACTAATAAAAACTAGCTATTTATAGAAATACACAAACAAATGGACCAGCTGTGGCTCAGCTGGTAGAATGCCTGAAGCCCTCAGTTAGGTCCCCAGCATTGCATAAAACCAGGTGTGGATCTCATGTCTGTAATCTCAGAACTGAGGAGACAGATGGGAGGAAATTCAGGGTCATCCTTAGCTACATTATCAAGTTTGAGGGCAGCCTGGGCCACACAAAACCCTGCCTCCAAAAAAAGAAACAAAGTCGTCATGATCTTGTGTTGCCCAGGTTGTCTCTAACTTCAGGGCCCAAGCAGTCTCCCTCCATCAGCCTCAGAAGCCAGTGTGCCAGCTTCTCATCTTTTAACTGGCATTCCTTATGAAGCTAACCATTTTTAATGCTTACTGGCCATTGTGGCTATAGGTTTCATGAATAGAAAAAATTCAGTCTCTCTAATGGTTTTTTTTTGTTGTTGCTTTTCCAGGAGCGACTGAAGCTGGTGACTGTGTTGGGTGCAGGTCTTCTCTGTGGAACTGCACTGGCAGTTATTGTGCCTGAAGGGGTGCACGCACTTTATGAAGAGGTTCTGGAAGGTGAGAGAGAGAAGCCTTACTTGGGAAACGTCAGCAGAAGAATTAGTGGAATTTCTTGTGGCTATAGTTCATTTTTGTCCTAAAAGGGTGTTTAAGAGACACCTTTGGACTCCTTAGAATTGCACAAATCCTTAGCAGTTTTCTGAATGTTCTAACTCATGAACACTAAGATTGCAATAATGAGTGGTTTCAGTCTTTCTAATTATAACAGTGTCTAAATTATCTGGATCCCTTTCCCCTAACTGGATGGCCTTGTTTAGCCTCAGTAGAAGAAAATGTGCCCAATCATACTACAACTTGATATGTCAAGGCAGGTTGATATCCATGGGAGGTCTCCGCTTCTCTGAGGAGAAAGGGAGAGACCATAGGGGGACTGGGATGAGAGGAGGAAGGACAAGCTCCTATCGAGATGTAAAGTAAATTAAGTAATGAAAATTATCTAATATTTATACAATAAAGACATGGGAGGCATAAACAGATAAAAACCTAGCTCAGCAAGGTAACTTTGTCTTCTGAACTATATACAGTGTATCTATTTATAAGCCTGACCCTACAACTAAACTACTCGCTGTTTAGAAATCTGTTTCTGTGTGTCATTCTGTGGAGCTAGTCCACCTTCCTCCTGAGCTCCTCCAGACCAAAGAGGGCTCCTTAGCTCTTTCTAGAAACTGTTTTGCCTGTGTCCTGCCAACTGCTTCTGTTGTTCCTGCAAGCCCAGAGAGAGGGCTATCCCTATCTCTTACTCAGAGCTCCTTCAAAAAAGACTGTTTCAAGCCAAAAAAGAGCACTATAGCAGAGGTCCAATTGCCTATAAAAGAAGTCTCTAGCTCCTCCCCTACACCCTTGGCAGGCTGAACCATGTTACCATCATGGTGGGGCCGCAATCCAAGTCAGTGGGGGCTGAACCATTTTACCTTTATGGTGGGTAGCTCGAGGCCACGCAGTTGACTTTGTCTCAGTTCATACAGCACAGACCTCTCCCAAGGGACTTGCCTTAAAATAGTAACTTTCCATTCCATAGAATTCTCATCCATGGAAGCTTTTAGAGGCACATTCAAACTGCATTTCTTCAGGACACACCTAACTGAACCTGATAATTGCAATATCTATTTAGGCTCTTGTATTATGCTAACAATTAGGTTTTCTATGTACATTACTCAAATATCCTGTAACATTACAGTTATTTTTTTGTGTGTGTGATGCATGCACATATATGTGTGTATATGCATTCAAGTACGTGTTAATGTGTATACACAAGAGTATGGAAGCCAGAGGTTGATGTCAGGTCTCTTCCTTTATCTGTATTTCTTATTATTGTTGTTTTGTATGAGGAGGTGGGTACACACATGCCATGGGGCAAGGACAGTTTGTGGGGGGTCAGTTCTCTTCTTCTACCATGGAGGTCAGTTTTTGACTGGATTTAAGACCTACTGCAAGAAATGGAACCTATTCTCGACACTATTAGAGTGCCAAGAACCTGAGCCTAAGTAAGTCATGGACCTAGGAGGAACCTACTACTATTATGATAAAGGAACATAGTAAATCAAATGACTTGTAATTAGATATTGCTATACCCATAGCGGAGAGCATGGCTGAACCCTCATCGGAGAAGCTTCTTGCAGTAAATAGTTCTTAACACAGGACACCCACAACTGGACAGTTATAGAGAGTGGGAGACTTTGGAACACTCGGCTCTAAATGGGATGTCTTTTTCAAAGCCCGCCCTTCCGGGCTTAGGGATCTTTGCAGACGAGGAGGCAAAAAGAGCCTAAGAGTTAGGAGGAACGCAGACACAACAGGACGGGTGCTCATGTGAACACACAGAGGCTTTGGCAGCCCACATAGGACCTGGACAGGTTCAAACCGGACACGGTCCCAGCACAGAGATGGGTAATGGACACAGAGTTCCACCTCTAACCAAGAGGTTTGCAGTTGTAACTCTGGAAAGGGAAAATCAGTTTTCTTTCCCCAGTGGAAACCTGGTGTGTCAGGCACACTCCTGGGCTGGCCCGTCTCCAGGATTAGTTACTTTGTCTCTGTTTGTTTTTCTCAGAGCTGAGGTCAGAACCCAGGGGCAAGGGCTCTACCACTGAGCTAAATCCCCAACCCCCAGGAGTAGTTACTAACATAAAATAGACCCTGTGCATTTTTGTGTGTTTTTCTTTTGTTTGGATTTTTTTAATTTTGTTGATTTTTCTTTCTTTTTTTTAGTTTGTATGTTTTGATTGTTTTTGTCTATTTGTTTTTGTTTTGTTTAGAGAGAGAATATAAAGTTGGGTGAGTAGGGAAGTGGAGAGGACCTGGGAGGATTTGCAGGAGGGGAAAGGATTTAATCAAAATATATTGTATAAATTTTTCAATAAAAATATAAACTTTTGGCCTGTGAGCATCAGTGTTTGAAGTATCAAACCTGTAATATAAATTAGGAATATTTTTGACTAATTTTAAGAGAGAGAGAGAGAGAAAGGAGCTCACTAATATTTTATAAAAGCCAAATGTTTCCTATCCTGTTTGCTTTTTAGTTATGAATTTGTGTCAGTCTGGGTATAAAAGTAGTGACATTGCTGCACTTGCGCTCATTGCCACTGTGCTTTCTTCACCTGGTTTCATCAGCGTGAAGGTTCATGTGATTTCCTGTGGACACTGGCATGAACCTTCCAGATGAAAAAGGAAGATTTAGGTTTGGGGCCCTTTGAACTGTGACTGCATTCTTGGATGGTGCTTTTCTTCCGTGACCAGGATTTTGAGTTGATAGGCACTCAGAAGGTCTGCCTGCTAAAAGCAGAATGTTTTTATCTTGGGAATGTTTTTATCACAACCTTTTAAACTGAAAGAGTTTATGGTTGCCTGGATTACAGTATAGGAATTAGGTGTCCTTACAGTAAATTAAATGGCACTTAAAATACAGATGGCAGCTGCTACATTATGTGGTTTGTTTTGCTCCAGGAAAACACCATCAAGCCAGTGAAACCAAGCAGAATGTGATTGCATCGGACAAAGCAGCAGAAATATCAGTTGTTCATGAGCATGAGCACAGCCATGACCATACACAGCTACATGCGTACATCGGTGTGTCCCTTGTACTGGGCTTTGTTTTCATGTTGCTAGTGGACCAGATTGGCAGCTCCCATGTACATTCCACTGATGGTGAGTAACTCTCAGGCTTTTTGGCTGTGCAAGTACTTCTGCAGTTTAGAAATTTATAAACAACTGAATGATTTGGTCTATACCAGTGGCCTTACTTAAATGCCAGACTCCTGTTCTCCTCAGGTGCTGTGTGACATTTTACTCAATTAGGGGAGCTGCTGAGTTGTGGCATGCTGCAACTGTTTATTGACATATTACCCGCTGGGCTTAAAGCAGTCACACTGAGTGAGCGTCTAGGGCAGAAGCAGACTGTGCTGTGCTGTGGAGCCCTTAGGCAGCCTGTAGCCCGATGATTGGAATGTTTAGGACATACGCTAGCCTAGTCTCCATATTGGGTTTTAGACCAGCCAGGGGGATACACAGGGAGCCACTGTCTAAAAGCTAGTCAGCCAGCAAGCAAAAACCCCAAACCAAGCAAGCAAGCAAGCAAAAAAACTTGTTAGTACTTTCTGATATACTTACCAGATACATGGAGGAAAGGAGTAAATTAACAAAGGAATCCAGCGGTCCTTTGACCAGGTGATCAAAATCAGTGTCACCGGCATTTTGCATTTGGTGCAGCTCAGGAAGCCATTAGACCAGCCCCGTTTTGGATAACTAAACCGTGTTCCAATTTTTAAAAATTGCCATCTAAAGACAGCAGAGAGTTACTGAGAGCAAGCACAGTGTGCAGAGTGTCAGTATTTGGAACAGAGATACCTATTTTCACAGGGCTAGTAGTCAGCACCCTTGGGGGCAACTAAAATTGTGGTAGAAACTTTGTCTTCCCAAGTGTTATTACATGTCTGTAGTCCTAGCACTTGGGAGGTGAGGTCAGAAGGACCCAGGCCCGCCTCAACTACATAGCAAGTTTGAAGACAGCCAGGACTACTTGAGACTTTATCTCAGAAGGTCCCCAGTGTTTGCAGCACAGAACTCAGGACAAGCAGAGCCCTAAAAAGAAGGGCTGCTGCTGGGTGGAGCATCTCAGAGGACAGCTGTGCTAGACTCCCATCTGCAAGCATAGCAGAGTATCGACAGTAGTGGGAGGGGTTGGCTCTCTCCCATTGGGTGGGTCTTGGTTTAAGCCAATAGAATGTTAGAAAGAACAGTTAGCCAGAATCAGAACTGTAGAAACCAAAGAGCAAGGTTAATCCATTTAGGGACTTTCCCAGAACTATGGACTATGATGGATTAGGTGTTATTCTTGTTTTGGCAGGTGGTGCTACCTATGTGCTGGCTTCCATGGCCTAAACAGGCATCAGTTATGTTAAGGTCTGGGGACTTTAACTAGAACTTAGCTAGAACTTGCACTAGAACTCAGCCCCAGTTTCCCTGAGTAAGCTGTTTAGATCTCTGGCTTTTTTAGGCAATTAAGCTAAAACAATTAAACTGAGCTGTCCAAAAAATAGTTTACAGTTTGAGCAAAAATAGTTTACAGTTTTACTTAAAGGAAGACATAAATTCTGTATAAAAATAAAACAGAACCTGTTGTTTTTAAAGTAAAAAAAAAAAGTCTCATTGTTTGATTTTACCAATTAAGATTCAGGAGGCAGATGCTGGAGTAAAAACCTGTGCTAGCTCAGAGAGGCAGAGAGAACACCCAGCTGATCTTTCTACTCAGCTGATGTCCCAGAAGAAAAAAGGCAAAAGCCCTTTCTTCTCCTCAATATTGTGAATGCCCTTCTCTCAGTGTCCCTCCTTTCTGTTTAATCCCTGTCAGCTGGTTGCTCTGCCTCTTGACCTAGGACTGACTTTATTTAATACTGTGTGCAGAAAGGATCTTGGATTAAAGGTGAGTGCTAGGGCTAATCCACACCATGGTCACCTGTTTACAAAAAACAGAAAGGTCTTGGATTAAAAGTGTGTGCTAGGGCTGAACTATTCCACAACTAGAAACAGGATTTCCCTATAACACATTGTCGGAGGTCACAATGGGATCAAAAATCCTACAACAAGAACCCAGAGTATTCATGAGCTAGTACTACTAACAGTGTCTGGTATATGGTTCAACATGAAAAGCACCTGTGATCAGCTGAGGAACAGTCTTCTTACAAACAACAACAACAAAGAAGGCTGCAAGGAGGTGAATGCATTTGCCAAAAATGTCAATCTCAGCTGAGTGCAATATGTGATCCTAGAATTGATCCTTCCTAGAAAGGAATGATCAGTTATCAGAAAACTGACACAATATGAATATGCAACAGAACTCAGAATTAATGTTAAAGTTTCTGAAGTTGATATCCTTTATGATTATATATTTTCCCTAAGGAAACACACATTGAAGTATCTAAAGATAAGCAATTACGATGTGTACAGCTGATTCTTAAATGGTAAAGATTTGTGTATAGAAAGTAAAGCAAATGGTTCAAAATGTTTAAATGGTTGATCAGTGAAAGGGTCAGTGAAAGACCCCGTCTCAATAAAACAAAGCAAGGTACAGAATGATTGAGGAAAGACCTCAACATAGACTTCCTTGGAATATTTAACATGGGTTTAAGTTAGCCAGAGTTAGTCACAGTCTGTGCTGTGATGTTTGGGACCTTTAAAGTAGGGCATGGGAGATAGAGCTCATTGATACAGTGCTTGCCCGACACATGTAGTTTATGTGAGTAGATATTTTGTCTCTGGTATATCTGTGCACTACATTCATATAGTAGGCCACTTATGTGCCACTATATGAATGAGAGGCAGAAAGACGGTGTCAGATCCTCTGGAAGTTGAGTTACAGACATTTGTTAGTAGCTTTGTGGATGGTCAGAATTGAACCCAGTTTCTCTGGAAGAGCAGCCATTGGCTTAACTGTTGAGCTATCTCTCTATAACTCCCCCCCCAAAATATTTTTTAATAAATTATACAGGCCCAATAGTGTCCTGTACCTATACCCAGAATCAAATGCAGCGTGCGATCATTCCTCTTCCTGTTTTCTCCCTCAAGCACTGTTTTTGTTGGCCTTTTCAGTGTGTCTTTTTTCTTCCTCTTTTTTTTTTTTTTTTTTTTTGTTTTTGTGTTTTAGTTTCAGTTTAGTTTTTGGAGACAAAATCTCTTTATGGAGCTTAGGTGGGCCTCAAACACAGATCCCTTCTGCCTTTGTTTCCCGGATTCTAGGATTACAGGACTATGCTATCATACATAGTCCTGGTTTATGTATTACTAAATGTTAATAAATGTTAATTCACATCAACATTATGCTCAAGTGCAATCTCTTCCTATTGATTTATAACCACTGTTGGGTTTTCTTCCTTGATTTGAAAAAATATGCTATAATATATAAAAAATATATAAATATATAAGAATAATGTGTTTTGGGTCTGGAGAGATGGCTCAGCCGTTAAGAGCACTGGCTGTTTTTCCAAAGGTCCTGAGTTCAGTTCTCAGCAACCACATGGTGGCTCATAACCATCTATAATGAGAGCTGGTGCTTTTTCTGATACTCACGCACACATGCAGGCAGAATAATGTACAAATAATAAGTCTTAATTAAAAAAAAGAATAACACGGTTTGTGTGTCTTGTGTGCCTGTGCATACAACGGTGCCCACATGGAGCCAGAGGTGTTGGAGTCCGCTGGAGCTGATCACAGGTGGTTGTAAGCCGCCAGATGTGAGTGCTGGGAAAAGAACTTCACTGGGCCCTCTGCAAGAGCCATGGGGGCTCTTAACTGCTGAACCATATTTGGCCCCCCAAATACTATGTTTTAAACCCCTAATGTTTTAAAACTATTTTATTAATTTTTGACAATTTCATTTAGTGTGTGTTGATAATATTTACCATCCCCATCCCCATACTTCTTCCAGATGTATCCCATCCTCCCCACCACCTAACTTTGTTCGTTCTCTGTCTTCCTCCTTCTCTGCCTCCTGCACTCCCTCCTGGAGTCTGACTTGTGTTGCTCAGTACTCTTGGGTGTGGGGTGTGGAGGCTGCTCTTGGGAGTGGTGGCCTATTAGGGATCACACTCTTAAAGGAAGCTTGACTCTTTCTCTCCCAGCAGCTACCAAATGCTAATAGCTCCTTAGCTAGGGGTGGAACCCCGTGCCCCGCCTCAACCCCCACCCTTGTTTCCTGTAAAAGCGCTATTGGGTACTAGTGCTGCAGCACATTCTGTGAGATATTTTTAAAAAGTGCAAAGTATTGGTTCCAGCCAGTCTAGGAATGGAAGACAATGAAGTGGTTTTCTCTGTCTGAGATGGTGTTACAGAACAATCCTTGAAGTGGCACATGGGGGCCAGCTGCACAGAATGTTAGTTGAGCCAGGGGACAGTTGTTTTGAGCTCAGATCATTCTCCGACCCTTTCTTGATGAATATGGTCCTAGGATTCGACTTGTAACAGAGTCTATAATCTGGGAAGTTTAATATTTACCAAGAACTAGGAGTAAGAGATTTGGGGAAAGGAGGGTAATGATGTTAGAAGGTACTAGAGAAACTGGGTTAACTGGTCGAAAAACTGAGAAACACTTAGAACCATCTGATACAGAGCTTAAGAAAGAACCTTCCTCAGGTCAGGTGTGGTGGTATGGGCCTGTATTCCAGCTACCCAGGCTGAGGCAAGGATGCCACAAATCCAAGATCTGCATGGTCTTCAGAGTGAGTTCATGGCCAGTCTGGCACTTAGTGAAACTCTATTTCAGAGTTACGGTGGGGGGATAAGAAAGAGACTGGGGGCTGTAATTCAATAGAAGAGTACTCAAATGCATGGACGGTTCAATGCTCAGTACTAAAGGAAAAACCCTACCCAATAGCATAGTTGCAGCTACCTGAGCTACTTAAAAGATGCAGCAGAAGGATAGTGTTTTAAAGATGCTTCTGACATTTCTGGCAAAGGTGAGTTCAGGCAAAGCAAGAAAAGCAGTGGGAAACTGTTGTAACTTGGGTATAAATTGGTGAAAATGCATGGTGGGTGGTAGATGCAAAGTGGAGAGGAGAAAATACTACAAATGTTGGAATGTGAGCAGAGCTGCAGGAGGTAGATGAGCCTGGAAAGAAGTAACCAGGGGCCTTGGGGCACTTTCTGCAGACCGAGGGCGGTCCTGTGGGGTTATTCATCCCTGGAATCTATGCAGGGAAGAGTTTTCTCATACCTGCCTCTTTAGTACAAGGAGAACGTTGAAGAAAAGGCAGTAGTGAGGAAAACAATCTACATCAGAGTTTAAGATCTGAGCTTTCAAAGTACTCATAGCTGGGTGTAATGTTGTACACATACACCCTTAATTCCATTACTCAGGAAGGCAAGGCTGTGATTTTGAGTTCAAGGCCAACCAGGAGTGTACAGCAAGACTCCAGCTCTAAAATGCTGATGATAATAATGGGCCAGCTCTAGACAGATGTTTCTATTGCCTTTTTTTTTGAGACAGGGTTTCTCTGTGTAGCCTTGGCTGTCCTGGAACTTTATGTCACACTATTTAGTGATCCTTTCTCATTCTCATGCAGATCCAGAAACAGCAAGGCCTAGCAGCTCCAAAATCACCACCACGCTGGGGCTGGTTGTCCATGCTGCAGGTAAGTCAGGATTGTAGCAAGCCCACCCCTTACCTCTCAGAGGAGACTCCACACTGAATGCTCCTGGGGGAGGGTTGCTGAGCAAAGCCCTGTAGCTTGAGCACAGCCCTGGCATGTCCTGTATTGAATTTACAAGCTAAGAATGTTTTCTGCATTTTTAATACCGAAACATAACAGTGTAAGCTAGGCACGGCAATACGTGCCGGTGATACAAGCACCCAGGAGTAGAGGCAACAGGATCCAGAGTCGAGACCAACTGGAGCTACTTAGTGAGTTCAAGGCTAGCCTGAGCTACATATCCAGACCTTATCCAAAAGAATCTGTTGCTGTAGCTCAGTTATAAAGCATCGGTTGGGTATGTGAAAGGCCTGTCCTCAGCAGCACCAAACAGAAATATATTTCCTGTCACTGGAAAACTATATTTAGAGTGATAATGCTATTTTGGAAGGCAGCTGTGCCACATGTTTATATATTACCTGTGCCTTGTTCTATAAAGTAGTGATAGAGTTGACTAGTTACAAGAGGCCAATTAACCCACAAAGCCCAAATATGTCCTGTCTGGGCTTTAAAAAGTTTGCTGACCTCTTCCCTAACATCTGTCTGGGAAAGAGCTCCTGCATGTCACACAGCCTTGCTGCCCAAGGAGGCTGAGGCAGTAAGCAGAAGACTCAGCAGCAGGGCTGATGGGCCTCACTTCAGCACCATTACCCAAACCTAGACCTGACAGTAGGATTCTGTTAGGACCAAATGCATTTGTGAAAAGTAGTGCACTCCTAACCTGCTGTTCTCTGCTTTCTAACAAAACTCACTCTTATCACCTGCTGTCAGACTGGTGGGACCTGGGAGAATGGGCCCAATAAGTGAGGCGGACTGAAGTCTTACACAATAGTCAGCTTTATCCAGAGCCCAGACAGTGTGTCCTCGAGGATTAAGAAAGATCACATAAGTAAAGATCTCATGAGTTCAGGTTGTATAAATCACAAGGACAAGCCACACATGGCAAAAACATGTCAATAGAGACATATAAAGGAAAACATTTAATTGACTAACAACAACAAGCAAGAATGAGCAATCTTGAAATAAATGCGCTCCTATCCACTACACCTGGGAAGAACATGTGGACATTCCCAGAACAAGTCTGTGTTTTGAAGAAACTGAGGTCACAAGACCTCATTTGTTTTCTTGGAAGGTTTTTACAAGCACTTAGAATTCTCACAGGACTCCTTTTCTGGACAGTGTTCCAACACACCCATTCAGCCAAAGTCCCTGTCCTGACAAGTTTTTTATCAACTTGACACAAACTAGAGTCATCTGAAAGGAGGGAACCTCAACTAAGAAAATGCCTCTATAAGATTCATCTTAGGACATTTCTTAACTAGTGATTGATGGGGGAGGGCCCAGCCCATTGTGGGTGATACCATCCCTGGACTG
This sequence comes from Pachyuromys duprasi, assembly GCA_028658305.1. Lineage (NCBI taxonomy): Eukaryota > Metazoa > Chordata > Mammalia > Rodentia > Muridae > Pachyuromys > Pachyuromys duprasi. The sequence goes on along the minus strand of CM053765.1, from coordinate 32,053,513 downwards.
GTGGTCCTGGGTTTTAGAATAAAGCAAGCTAAGCCAGCCATGAGGAACAAGCTAGTAAGCAGCAAGGCCTCTGCATCAGCCTCCAGGTTCCTGCCTTTACTGCTTTTGATGATGAACTGTGTCATGGAGCAGTGAGCCAAATAAACTCTTTCTTCCCCAAATTACTTTGGTCATGGTGTTCCATCACAACAGTAGTGACCCAAGCTGAGACAGTCCCCATCGTGTGTGAGTCATCTGTTTTGAGGCCTCCAGCCTTGAAGACAGAAAGATGCCACCTTTGAAGTTCTTCGTTAGCACCACGATTATTACAGCTTGACTCATTGGGGGATGTTGATTTCATACTTTTTCAACAATACAAACTGCTAACCTGTGGACTACTCGGCCAGATGCTAAGCTCTTTGCATATGTTTTTTCATTTTCATCACTCATGAAGCCCTAAAAATGTATGTTTTGTTGACTCCACCATTTGTGTGTGTTTGTTTTTTCTTGGTTTTATAGTCCCTGGCTGTCCTGGAACTCACTATGGAGACCAGGCTGGCCTCAAACTCAGAGATCTGCCTGCCCCTGCCTCCTGAGTGCTAGAATTAAGGGTGTTTGTCACCACCACCCAGCTTGTTGATGCTATCAAGGTTGAGTGACTTCCCCAGAACCAAGCCAGCCCTGCCTGGCTTTGAAGCCCGTGCGCTCAGCCCTGCAACTGCCGCCTTTTATAGTCTCTTGTTTTCTTGTCTCCAAATTCAGCGGATGGTGTAGCTTTGGGAGCAGCAGCTTCTACTTCACAGACTAGTGTCCAGTTAATTGTGTTTGTGGCAATAATGCTACACAAGGTAAGCCAAGGTTGGATAGTGAACATATTTGTGATTACATTTTGTCTTGATCATTGATGCATATCTAAAATACGATTTTTTTTAGCTTAAAAATATATTTATTTATATGTGTGTGTGTGCATGGGCACACACATACCACTTAGCATGATAAGGTCAGAGAACAACTTTGTGAAATTGGTTCCCTCCTTTTTTTGTTATTATTTTCTTAAACTTATTTTAAAGGCTTTATAAAATTTTTGTATCATGTTCACAAGTGACTAAAATCTTATTAATTTTTTGTTTGTTTTGTTTTTCAAGACAAGAGTTTCTCTATGTAGTCTTGGCTGGCCTTGAACCTTTAGCAATCTGCCTGCCTCTGCCTCCCTGAGATTTATGTAGATGAGTGCACTGTCTGCATGTACTCCTGCACGCCAGAAGAGGGAACAGGATCCTATTATAGATGGTTGTGAGCCACCATGTGGTTGCTGGTGAACTCATCCTCTGGAAGAGCAGCCGGTGCTCTTAACCACTGAGCCAGCTCTCCAGTTTTCAGTTCCTGTTTTTCATAGAATTTTGTTCACATAGCTGACTAGATGGCTCTGGGTAAAAGTGCTTGCTAAGCAAGTTCCCAAAAGTTGTCCTCTGACCACCACACCCACAGTGGCACACAGGTGGCAACATTCACATGCACAATACTAATAAATAAAAATTTAAAGATTCAAAATAATTTTGTGTATAGAATGTGTGTGTATAACATGTATAGTATATACGATATACACACACATGCAGGGTTTTCCTGATGAGAACACTGATTCCTAAAAAGCAAGCTTGCTCTTGATGGGATGCCTAGGTTTCTGTTGTGAGAGTTCACATTCAGATAACATCACGTGCATTTCTTGCTATGGAAGCAAGCCCTGCTTGTTGAGTCATAATAAGGGCTACTTTGTCATTTCCAGGCTCCAGCAGCATTTGGGCTGGTTTCCTTCCTGATGCATGCTGGCCTGGAGCGGAACCGAATTAGAAAGCATTTGCTGGTATTTGCATTGGCAGCGCCAGCCATGTCCATGCTGACATACTTAGGACTGAGTAAGGTGAGTGTGGGCATCCTTTACTACGTAGTCAAGTAAGGTGAGTGTGGGCATCCTTTACTACGTAGTCAAGTAAGGTGAGTGTGGGCATCCTTTACTACTTAGTCATGTGTCTAGTCCCTCTCATAGGTGCTCAGCCTGCAGCCTGTGACCTAACACAAAATCATAAACTTACTGAAACTGATGCAGTTTTTAAACTATTTTATTTTATTGTCTAACATAAATATTGTAGATTGTGTGACAGTCTGTCACAGTATCCAAAGGCTCAACAAACCTGATAGGGTATCTTAGGTTGAATTTTTCACATACGGTATTTTTTCAAACTAAGATAAAAATTGAGAGTAAAAGTCTATATGAAATAAATGTCTTAATTCCAAGTTAGTCCATTTTATGAATTTAATATTAATATAATTGAATATCAGTTCTAAGAATATTTATATAACTAAATAGTAGAATTTCAGTATCATTTAACCAGCCATGCTTATTTGTTTGGCAGATAAAGTCAGAACCATCCAATATTTTTTAAAATTTATTTTTATTCCATGTGTATTATTACTGTTTTGCCTGTATGTCTGTGTGATGATGTTGGGTTCCCCAGAACTGGAGTTACAGTTGTGAGCTGCCATATGGTTGCTGGGAATTGAAGCCAGGTCCCCTGGAAGAGCAGCCAGTGCTGTTACTCACTGAGCCGTCTCTCCAGTCCCACCGTCCAACATTCAGGCCCAGGAAGCATGCGAGACAAGTCGTTTGGTGGCCTGCAGGAGGGTAGAGCTGGAGCAAAGGTGGCTGCAGGCCGCTGGGGTGCCACTTCTAGCTTTCTTATACCTACACATAGCTTCAGCCTTGAGAAATCAGTCTGCAATTTAGAGCCCACGTATTGCATTTCCAAGCCTATGATTCTCTCTAGCAACAACCCTTCCTAGTTTACCTAAAAGGAGGAGAATATATGAGGAAAATCTAACTAACCAGGGCTGGTTGGGAGGAACTGCTTTCTTCCTTAACCACATTGATTCATCGTTATATGAAACAATAAATATGTTAAAAGAAATACTGGCTCCTCTGGTTTTCTGTTGGTTGGCTGGTTGGTGGGCGTGAACCCAGGGCCTCACACATGCCACGCACTCTACCACGCAACTATATCCCCAACCTCTTTTTCTTTCTTCTTCCTTTCTTTTCCTGTTCGTTTTCTCATTTAAAAAAGATAAAAAGGAAGAAAAGGGAAAGATTTAAGAAAGCGTATGTGGAAAATGAAATGCTTAGTTGAGTAGATTCTGGTAACCAGGCTCTTGATTGTTGGTCTTGAGTCTAACAAGTCAGTTCTCACACGGGGCCTTCCCATTCGCCTGGAGAACGTAAGAGCAGTGGGCGGTTCTTCGTAGGTGACCCCATACACCCACCTATCTTTGATACTGAGGATTAAGCCCAGAGCCTTACACATGCAGTCGCCTCCTTGCCCTGATAGTCCCTTTTAAAACATGACACCATCACTTCACTCTCTTAAATAATCAAATCTAACAAAACCTAGATTAGTGAAGGAGATCTACTTTAGTGCTGTTATTAGTACAGCTATTACAATTTTTGTTTTTGAGACATGGTCTCTCTGTCCAGCCCTGACTGTCCTGGAATTCACAATGTAGACAAGGCTGGCCTTAAACTCAGACATCCGCCTGCCTCTTTTGCATCTTGATTAGTTTGTGTCTCAAGCACTTGACCTGGTAACACAGATGGTACATGTTAAATATTAGAACAAATGAATTGATGCCTGAAATTTCAAGATTTCTTCTCAAAGACACAAGTGAAACTTCCTAGCCAGTGCTTGAATGTTGCTGTGAAAAGCAACTGTAGGTAGAACTTTCATTACAAAATGCTAAGGGTAAATTTAGAATGTTCTCCCTGCAAAATCATTACACATTTGAAGTAATAAATGTTAATTAGCTTGATTATTTCATTGTTTTCTCAGATCATAGTATCTGTATACTAAACATTGTGAGTTTTTAAGCTGTGACTGTGTGTCACTAAGATCCTTAGACCTTTATTTAAACCTCCCCATAAATGACAGGATCCCAGTCTGAAGATGTCAGCAGTATCAGGTATATTCAGATTTAGTTGGGACAGCTTTCTGTCTCTGACTTTGATGTGACGTTTTAATTCTAATTCTGATCTCTTCTACTTCACAGAGCAGTAAAGAAGCCCTGTCAGAGGTCAATGCCACTGGAGTGGCCATGCTTTTCTCTGCCGGGACATTTCTTTATGTTGCCACCGTCCATGTCCTCCCTGAGGTGGGTGGAATGGGGCACAGCCACAGACCTGACAGCACTGGAGGGCGAGGCCTCAGCCGCCTTGAGGTGGCAGCCCTGGTTCTGGGTTGCCTCACACCACTCATCCTATCAATAGGACACCAGCATTAATCGCTGAGGGCCCAGCCTCAGCCCCGGCCATTGCCATCCGGGAAGAAGAGCTAGCGCGTGGCGCTCCTCACTTCCTCAGTGTCTTTGTCTGACCTTGCCCATCTCCACCCGTGTTCCTACAGTCCGAGGGAGATGAGAGTCAGTCGTGGAAAAGTGGACTGGTGTACAGCAGGAACATTGTAATCAGAGACTTTGTGTTGTCTTCTAAAGGGACTGTGACATGCTGAGTTTTGATGTTTCTCTTAACCCTATTCTCAGGGAAGATGGAATTTAGTTTTAAAGAAAAGTGGAGAACTTCATACAATGAAATAGTAATTATGAAACTACAGTGTTCTGTAATTAAACTAAAGTTTTCCCCTTAGTTTAGAGGCTCTGCCACCTTACCCATTGGTTTTTAACATGGTTCTCACCACGTGAGACTGGTGCTTTAGCATCTGCCATGCGCCTTGAGAGATGGTGGCAACACCCCACCCCTTAGACGCTAAAGGTGATGGCAACTAATTTGAGGTTAGAGTAAGGAAAATAAGGGTAGGAGGCACAAACTGACCTGTACCTGAAAGAGATCCATCGAGAGGGGTGTCTAGAGTCTTCAACAACTCCTTTGCACGTGCCTCCCTAAACAGAGCCTGCCCTTCCTTCCAGGAGAGCAGTGGGGTGGGACTAGCCTTTGAAGAAGGGCCTGGTATCAGATAGCTTTTTTTCTTTTCTTTTTGAAGTATCCTTTGCAGAATATTTGCCTGCAGCATATTCTTAGCAGCCAGATTCTGTTCAGGCACAGTTCAAGAACAGTGTGATTACAGTGAAATTAAGAGATGTTAAAATTTCCAGGAATTTGGATAGTTACATCTCTGTAGTAACCTTTTTTAAAGTAACACTATTACAAAGTACGTTACCCTTTTCTTCTAATTCAGCGGTTCTCAACCTTCCAAAAGCTGTGACCCTTTAATACAGTTCCTCATGTTGTGGGGACCCCAACCATAAAATGATTTTGTTGCTACTTTATAAGTGTAGTTTTGCTACTGTTACGAATTGTGATGTAAATATCTTGATAACGGGATATGTGATCTGCGACCTCTATGGGGGTCGTGACTCACAGGTTGAGAACTGCTGTTTTAAGTATTTCTTTTAGCAACCAGCAGCCCCTCTGGCTAAGCCCTTGTCCAGAGTGGAGAATGTTTCTGTCTGCTCCTAAGCTCCTGTGCAGGAGATAGTAGGGCCGTATCAGAAGGCGGTGTCTGCTGCTGGCCTCACGCTCCTGCGATCATGTCGGCATCCTGCTCTTCCCTGTGCTCTTCTCCCCACTGTTCCCCGCCCCCGTGTACTACTTAGTGCTCCCGGTGACGTCAGTACTTGTGTGAAATGAATTCTCATCAGCACAACCGCTTCTTGAACCGTGATGGTGAAGACAGCACTGTCTATTCATTTCGTTCAAATACATTGTGTCAAATACAACTTCATTACACCCTCAGATGTCACCTCCTCATGTGAGTTGACACAGTCACTAATACTCTGATAATTTAAGCAAATGAGACAGTAAAAGTATTCAACAAACAAGGGTAATTTTTCCACGTTTGCCAAAATCTGCTTAAATCCTATTTAGTCAGGTAAGTGTATAACGCTGTATTAATTTACATTTTCTGTAGCTTTTCAAAACACTTTACATAAAGAGGAGCCGAGACTAGTTTCTTCGGAGCACTGGGTACTGTCCTCTGTAGTTTTCTGTGATAGCTATGCCAGCATGCCTGTGGTTTTTCTTTAGTTCTACGCTGTCACCGGGTCAGCAGCTGTGGGATTAAACTTGAGCCCTCTGCTGGCTGCAGTGAAGAGAGCAGAAGTGGAACGCAGTTTTGTGTGGAGGCTGGTAGCCATTGCATCCCATGCTAAAGTGTTAAGGGGTGCAGCGTGTGAGTGTGGGCAACTCTTATGATTAGGCACAAATAGGTGACTCATAAAGGTTTGGTCTTATCTAGTCCTTCCAAAATACGAATGTCTTGATTCTTTCTAGAATCTTACTGTGTCAAGTAAATGCCCATTCTGTGTCTGGTTTGATTTGACTAGAAGTAACTTCTGTCACCCTACCACATCCAGTGGTCAGAGATTTGTTGTGCTGGCCAGAGCCTCTTTCATTCAGCAGTGCCTTGCCATCTTGCTTATAAATTTGGCTAGACTATCTTGCTGGGTACGGCCTTGGACTCTGGCAAGAACTAAACCATCAAAGTTCCAAATTTGCCTTCCCCACTGGGCCTCAGTAGTAATGAGCTTTCTGAAGCTGGGGCCTCTTTCAGGCCTGGAGCTGCTGCCTGGGGACCGCTCGTCCCTTCCCTGGTTGGCAGACTCACATAGCCATATGAATCTTAATAGGGCTCAACTGCCTCCCAGGCAGCAGGAACGTGCAGAGGCCTCTGTCTCGTGGAGAGGTTGCTCACACGCGGCCAGTGCTCCCAGGGCAGCCACCTTATGTCTGCTTCACGACATGTTTCAATTCTGTTTTCCTCCTTCAAAGTCCATCTGGAGGTGTGGAGGCCTTAATGCACAAACACATTTGGACACCTTGATGATACTTCAGCTGCTGCCACAATTACAAGTGGAATTATGGGCTACCAAAGAATTAATTGGTGAAAAGCACGGGCCATCCTTCCTCATGACCAAAGCAGTCTTAACTGCAGTTGGAGTTTCTTTCCCCGGGAAAGTAGGTGTTCTTCAGATTCTACCCGCGCCAGTTCCCAGTGCTGTGCTGTCCCCGTGTCAACCGGCCAGCCATGTCCCCATTTGATTCTGCTTTCCTGTGTGTGCTGCTGCCACCCTGCATCCTTCCAGGCAGACTCTGGTGTCTAGTGGTTGGAACAGCGCCACCTACCGAGGCCGTGTGTTCTCCCTCTTTCATCTTACTCCCCAGATTTCTCGAGTCAAAACAGCCAAGTCAGCCTGCTCTGGGGTTTTGGATCATTACAGAAAAGAAAGGGAGGAGCTGTTCTTATAGAAAGGGAAAAATTGTTTGTCTTTAAGCCAGTCTGTCACTGACTGGTTCTCTTTTCCAAGGATTAGAAGTAGTAGGAGCACACCATCGACAGTGTGTCAAGCCCTGACCCTCATGGTAGTGAAGTTCTGAACATGGAAACTGTATGTCAATAGCACAAACCTCTAAAATGCTCCTGCCTTTTTTTTTTTTTTTTTTTTTTGGCCAGAGCCCCAGACTGTTGCTGCACAGGACAGTCATTCTGGAAGGTTCTTTGTGGCAGACTTCTGCTCAGTACAGAACGAGCCTCACCCCCCAAAAATACTGGTAGAGATACTAAACTGCAATCTTTTGTACTTAAGACTTCACAGTTCAGCTCAGGAGACCTGAAGGTGCATGTCTGGTGGGAAAGGACTGACAGACCATGTACTGCTTTAGGTGTGCTCAGTCCAACACAGGACCTAAACACAGAGCCTGGGTTCTCTGTCTGGTGTCTTCCTGCGAGCTGGGAGTCTAATGGAGGTGATAACACCACAGTTCCCCGTTTGGTGGCCTGAAAGGTGATTTTAATTGTCCCTTTTTCTGGATCCTTTGTACAAATAAAACTCATTCCATGGATGGCTGCCTTATAATTTTGTCTCTTTCCACTTTAATTGTGAATGGTTTAAAATAATGCTGTTTTCCGATTTGTTTTATGATATTAAATTTTTATTAGTGCATACCTTGTGTGAGTGACTCTTTACTTACACATTGGCAATATTTGTGTTTGGCTACCAGACCTGATGCACATTTGAACATCAGAGAGGTGAGCGTCAGGATATCTCAGCTGCTTAAAGGCACTTGCTGCCAAGTGTATTAAATTCAATCTCTGAGACCCACATGTGGAAGGAGGGAGTTAGCTCCCATGAGTTGACCTATGACCTATTATAACACAGTATGTGTATACCCCCCCAAAGTAAAATTGTAATTTAAACATTTTCAGGTAGTGTGTGGAATTGTAAAGGACAGAAGAAAGGTGCCCTTTAAGCAGAGGGGGAGGGGAGACCCAGTATGCAATTTGCTCCAAAAGACAAATCCAGTGATGACCCCGCCCTTGCCTCACATTAATGGATCATGCATCCCTTTCAAAAGGCCAGGGTGTTCTGTGAGCACATAAAAGCTATGATAGTTGTGTCTGGAAAGAGATACTTATATTGAACGTCTGACTTTTGAAATTAGGCGCGGAGGTCAGAGAACAGCTTCTACGCGTCTCTTTCCTGTCCTGGCTGGTTCACACCTGAGCCAGCAGGCTTGCCTGACAAGCCACACTTTCCCACTGAGCACAAACACTTTCCCACTGAGCCATCTTACTGGCATGTGGAGTTCTTGTTTTTTAAATCATATTTATTAATGACATTTATTTATTGTATTTTTTATTTAGTTTTGGTTTTCGAGACAGGATTTCTCTGTGTAGCTTTGGGTGTCCTAGACTTGCTTTATAGCCCAGGCTAATCTCTAACTCAGAGTGCCTGGCTTATTGTATTTATTTTTAATGGCATGCTCATGCCTGTTGACTTAGCACTCTTGAGGCAGAAGCAGATAGGCTGCCATGAGCTCAACAAAACAAATGGTAGCTGGGGCCTGTAATCCTAGCACTCAGGAGATAGATGGAGGCAAGAAGATCAAAAGTTCAAGGTCATTCTAAACTGCATAGTTCAAGGCCAGCCTGGTTTGTATGAGACTGCCAACTCAAAAATATTAGTGATGTTAATTGTACAAAGTAATAATGGGTTTCACTATATTTGCATGCATATAACATGCTTTAATTATATTCACCCCCTATTACCTTCTGTTGTTCCTCCTGCCCCTTTTCTGCGGGCTCCTTCCTAAATCGTCTTCTCCTTCCATGCTTTCTTCTTTTTGACAGGGTCTCACTGTGTAGTCCTAATTTATCTGGAACTCTACGTAAAGCAGACTGTAGATTCAGAGCTCCTCCGGCTTCCCATATTAAATCACGTGCCCCACACCAAGGGGGACGGGGTAGGTGATCTTTTTTCAAATTGAGGTCAGAGCTAAGATAAGATATAGCATTTACCTTTGAGTCTGTTTTATTGCACATAGCATCATGATCTCTAGTCCCACCTATTTTCCTGCAAAGGATACAATTTTATTCCTTATCACCAAATAACACTCCACTGGGTATGCCTGGCAAGCCTCGAACTTGCAGAGTTCCTCCTGCCTCTGCCTCCTGGGTGCTGGGAGTGCAGGTTCCGCTGCCCAGCTCCATACTCCTTTCTTTAACCATTCATCTGTTGGTAAGTGGCTAAGCTGATTCCGTAACTTGGTTCTTGTGCACAGTAAGCATGGGTATGCAGGTGTCTTCAGTATGCTGAATTTAATGCCTTCCAGTGCATACCCAGGAGTGAGCAGCATAGCCTGATCATCTGGTAAGTTTTCTGAGGAACCTCCATACCGACTGACATGTTTAACAGTTTTTTTTGTTCCCGCAGTGTTTAAGGCTTTCTTTTGGCCCATCTTTGCCAGAATTCAGTGACTTAGATGATGCTTATCTGACTGGGTGAGGTGAAATTCTTGGTATTTAGACTTAATTTCCTGATGGCCATAGACATCAGTTTTTCACATCAAATATTTTCTTCATGGATTTGTTTAAAAATAACTAACACATTTGTCATCAATTTGCACATCTTCTAAGGTGTGTCTGTTCCGTTCTTTTGTTCACTTGTTGGTTGCATTGTTCTTTGGATATATCTTCAGTTACTTACATATTCTGGATACTAATTCTCTGTCAGATGAATAGCCAACAAAAGATTTTCTTCCATCTGTAGACTCTATTCTGATAACTGTTTCCTTTGCGTTCAGAAGCTTTTTTTAATTTGATGTAGTCCCGTTTATTGGTTCTCATACTATTATTTCGTGAGGTATTGGAGGCCTGTTCAAAAAAAAAAAAAATGTTTCCTGTGCTTAGATCTTGGAGTTCGGATCTCCCCACCCCCACTCCAAGACAGGGTTTCTCTGGGTTGCCCTTGTCCTGGAACTCTGTAGACCCAGGCCTGCCAAAAGTGTGTACCAGCACATCCAGCTCAGATAATTTTCACCTGTGACACAGATTGCTGCAAATGACAATGTAGTAATGAAGTGCTGTTGTACGCCATTAGGGTCCCCTATGAATCTTGGGTGCCACATGATAGTTGCTGTCCAGGGTGCTCCAGATTTCTGGAAAACATTAATACAACCAGCAGCCCATGGTTCCTGCCTCACTTCTAGGACAGGCAAAGACATTCGCCAAGGAGCCAGCAATCCCTAGTTTGTGTTATCTCTTAGGACAATCAGGAGTTCAAGTTCAGCCTGGCTACTTGAGACCCTGCCAAAGAGAAAGGGTGGGAAAGAAAGTGTAAAATTCTATAGATAATTGGGCCACATCCATGTCCCTTGCCAGGTGCAGTCTGCCTGGTCACCAAAAGGGTGATACCTAGATGTGGTAGTTGGGAATTTCTGGGTCTCTTCCCTCTAGTGACTGTTGGCTGATTTTTGGCCCCCTCCTGAAACCTGAATTCCTGTCTTACTAAATACCTGGCCAGAGACTAAGGATTCCCTTGTTCCATACTCCTGAGCAGAGTCCTGCTTCACCCTGGCAGGCTGCTCACTCTGCCCGCAGCCGTCTCTGATGTTCCTGTGCTCTCTGCCCCTGAATTCTAAGAAGGGCATGTCCTACAAGAGGAGTGGCCCTGCCCACTGCCTTGTATTCATAGCCCTCTACTGTTCTCATCAAAACCTTCAAGGTCCTTTTAGATTTTATTATATATATATGAGTGTATTGTCTGCACGACTATACGTGCACCGTGTGCATGTCTAATACCCTCAGAACAGAAGAGGGTTCTGGATCCCTTGGAACCAAAGCTAGGGATGGTTGTGAACCATTACGTCAGGGCTGGGAATTGAACCCAGGTACTCGGGAGGAGCATCAAGTGTTCTAGGCCTTTGAGACGTCTCTCCAGCTGTTGTGTTTCTTTCTAGCTCTCCAGCCTGCAGTTAAGATGGGTCTTCTGGGCTCAGGACAAAAGGTAGGGAGGGGCAGAAGAAACAGGCCTGTTTTATTCTCATCTGTTACAGCCTTTGTCCTACTCAATACTTCAACAAGATTGGGCATGTTTTGGGGATTAGCCTGAGCTTTGGCCATAGGCAGATATATATAATGCTTTGAGAATCAGAAATCAGCCTTGTTTGGGACTTGCACAACCTCCCAAGCTAATATGGTGCTGAGTGTTGGAAGGCCTTCTTTGCACTTAAGGCAGGGTCTTAAGTATGTAGCTCAGGCTTGACCCTGAATTTATGATCCACCTGCTTCAGCCTTCCAATTGCTGAGACTGTGGGAACGCACCACCACAGGGCTCCTTTTCATATATGAGTTCCAGAGGGTTTCAAAGTAGCTTATCTTCAACCTTTTTATTGCGTAAAGATGGAGCTAATACTGGTGGCTAATCCCTGGTATCCGGTCTGCTAAATTTTGTATTCAGTTCTACAAGGGGACCAACCTCTGTAGAACTGTAGGGATGTTTTAGGAATGTGTAGGATTATAGCAAATAAATGGCTTATGGGGTTTACTAGCCAAACTCAACACATCTGCCCAGACCAAAATAAAATACCCATGCTCTTAGAAGCTAAATTAATATATTAGTGAGAATTTTGGTTTGTTTAAAAACACAGAAGTATACGAATATGGTTTCATTTTATCACAGGTTTGAGGATATAGGGCTGCTTTGCAGCAGCTGACTGTGATTTGCCTCGTGCTCCGGCAGGAGTATGATTTTGCCAGCTGCTGATAGTTTCTGTGATTGTGTGACATTTGGAATTCTGGGGACTTTTCAGAGGGTATATAAATGTTAGGGCCCTGAGAGATGGCGAAGATTGTCGGTGGGTTGTTGGTTACTGTTGGTTGGGGGGGGGGGCTGTTAAATGCATGAAGAAGGAACAAGAAGAACTTAGATACTCTGATGGTGAAGATCAAACTTGCCCCAAGGAACTAGACACTTCTGATCAGCAGAAAGTAGTGTAGTGATAATGTCCCCCCTCCCCTACTTCCTGACCCCTGACTTTATTCAGGGATCTCTTTCCTTTTTTCCTCACATAACTAGTATTTGGGAAGAAAAAAAGGGGTAGAGAAGGGTGGGAGAAAGGAGAACCCATAAAGTAGCCAAACGATAGCTACAAATATATGTAGCTAATCCACACAGCACCCTCCTCAAGGGGCAGCAGCATAAGCGTTTCTGAGAGATCTGCTGCCCCGCTGATATGGGCTCCAAAAGCAGTAGTGGGAAGTGGCAGGGCAGCAAGCGCTCCAATTACCCCTGAAACATCTACCCTGGCATATCTGGGTGTGGGCACTTGTAGGCAGCTAGGGCAGCAGGCCACCTGATGATGAGAACAATCTCAACAGCCAGACTAGTGCAAGGAGCCATGGCAGGGAACTCTAACGGGGAGAGCAGGGTGGCTTCAGGTGAGCTTCCTTGGGCAGGCACGCCTTCCTGTACGGCCTTTGGGGACTCAGATCACCCAGTCAAGGTAGCCAGTCTTCCATGTCCATATAGCGCTCTCATTTGCCTCCCTAACCTTTATCTTACTGGCTTTTGTGCTGTCCTGTGGTGAGTGTACCCCACTTCACCTCCCACCCTGGCTAGTTTTAACTGTCAACTAGATACAAGCTAAAATCACCTGGGGAAAAAAAGTCTCAATGAGGAATTATCTAGATCAGGTTGGCCTACTGTAGGCATTCCTGACTGTTAATTGGTGGTGGATGGTATCATTCCATGGGCTAGGCTCTGGCCTGTGTGAGTAGAGAAAACTATCAGAGGACTAAGCAAGGGATTATTCTCTGCTCTTGGCAAATGTGATATGATTGACTGCTTGAGTACTTGCCTTGACTTACCCAAAATGGACTGTAATTTGGATTGTAGGCTAAATAAACCCTTTTGTTTCATATGTTGCTGTTTGTCAGAGTATTTTATCACAGCAGCAGAAATGAAACTAGAACACAGCATCTCTCCAAGGTTACTCTGGAGGCAGCCAAGCCTTGCACAACAAACCCTCCTGGCATTAGAAAGTCCAATCACAAGCCAGGCGATGGTGGTGCATCCCTTTAATCCTAGCACTTGGGAGGCAGAGGCAGGAGGATCTCTGTGAGTTCAAGGCCAGCCTGGTGTACAGAATGAGCTCCAGGACAGCCAAGGCTACACAAAGAAACTGTGTCTCGAAAAAAACAGATAACAAACTAAAAGAAAGTCCAATCACAGAAGGAATAGAACAAGACAGAGTTTACCATGGGGAAAGGTATTACAAATGAGTCCTGACCTAAGGCTAAGCAGGATTAAGAAGAAGAGCAACATTCTAGACTGAGGGATGGGCAAGCGGAGAAAAGACACAAAAGTATGTGACAGTCTGCCAGAACATCAGAACTGTAGCTAGAGGGTGTGGGGTGAGTCCTGATGGGGGATGGAGGTGGGTAGGTCGAGGAGGCAGGCTGTGAGCAGTATTACAGCCAAAGATCAGGTTTTGTGGATTAGGGTCAAAGCAGTGGTGACCAGTGGAGGGTATGTAGCCAACTTGCACTGTTGGCTTTGGGATTTGAGAGCAGATGAGGAACAGTAGGGAAACCTGGTCTCTGGAGAATCCTGTGTGGGAGAATTCAAGTGAAAAAAAAGCATATGAATCTGGGAGTGGAGGTTGAGAGTGTCAGTCCCTCGAAGCCTAGTGTTTATCCTTGGTTCCCACAGCGAATGTCTAGGTGAAGCCTGGACCAGTACTCAAAGTCTGGCATTGAAAAGTGGCTACCACATCCATTCTCAGGCACTCCAAAGATTCGTTTTTAAAGGAGAAGAAGCCAAGGGCCTGATACATTGGTCTCCATTTGGTTGGCCAACAGAAAGTGGAAAAGTACCTGACTTTTCCACTTCCAAGCAAAGATGCATCAGTACAGCTTTCATTTGCTGAGTGCCTACTGCATGCCCTGTTCCTGCCCTGAGGTAGCTCATAAACAGAAGAGCAGCAGACACAGGAGAGAAACTCCAAGCCGAGCAGAATGGAACACAAGCAGGCTGGAATACAAGAACGGGCAAAGATGCACTCTCAGTCACCACAGTCATCTGAAACTGCTGCTGCAGCCGCTATGTGGAGTCCAGGTTGAGAGGCCAGGTCCTGGAATTGGGATAAGAGGAGGGAGACCCTTGCTGCTGCTCCAAGGCTTGACCTAAGCCCGGATCTGGCCACTTGTACTTGCCCCTCTAAAGATACTTGTGTGCTGAGGTAACTCAGAGAGGCCAGAGTTGCATCATTCTGGGTCCTTCACTTGGTATATGTTGGGAAGCAGTGGAAGGGCATAGTCTTTGTGTGGGGGCTCAAGAACAGAGTGTGGGTAGGGAGCTGAGGAAGTGACACTGTGGGAAGAGCCACTTTTGAACATGCTTGCTGCCAGCCTCTGCGGCCCAGTCAAGTTGTAACTGCAGTGAAAGCTTTGTCTCCATTTCACTCAGGGAATGCTTTATTGCCCTTTCCTGAGTTGAGTGTGTAAGTTAGCCTTGTGTCTAAGAGCAGAGAGCTCATCCCATTAGGTGTCTTTCTCACAGCTCCTCCTGGAGGGTGTTCCTCCAGGGTGTCGTGTTAATACCTGTTTCCCGGATCAAGGGTGCCCATCACATGTGCCCACACACTGGGATAACAGCTACGTTGTGAAAACATGTGTTCCCGATCAGGCACCATGGCTTGAGCCCAGTGGAGATGTGGGAATTTTATGGTACAAGTAGAATGATCTCTTCAGGGGCCAGAGAGTTGTCTCAACAACCATTTACTGTTCTTACAGAGGACCTGAGTTCAGTTCTCAGCACCCGCAAGGCATATGTAATAACACAAACATCTGTGACCCCAGTTGCAGGGATGTGACACTCTCTTCTGACCTCCTCAGGGCTCCTGAATGTACACTCAAAGCTCACACAACTAAACATATGTACACATAAAACAAATCTTAGAGAACGGTCTTTTAAAGAACCCTGAGTTGTAGGTAAGTTGTCAATTGAGAAATTACTAACACAGAGAACCCTCAAAGTGACTCAGCATGTCCTCAGCTCCCACTTGCATTCACAAGCTGTGTGCTGCAGTGGAAAGGTCTAGATTCAGAGCAAATCAAGATGCCTGATCAGCTGCTTGTCCCCACTCCACTTGCATGCACAGGGCCACCATATTTCAGGAAGAGCCTAGCTGTGTAATTTTGAATACATAACTTTTTCTCGATCAATGTCTCACTGTGTAGCCCAGCCTGATGTCAAGGTTGAGATCCTTTTACCTCAGCCTCCTGAATACGAGGATTGCAGAAGTGTTTCTCCTGACTGGTAGCTAGCTTGAAAAAACAAAAACAATTGGACAGTGCGCCCCCAGGGTCTTAGAGAACAAGAGGAGGCCAAGTTCCAAACCAGAAGATAGAAGGCAATAAAACAGAGAGGAAAATAATACAAAAGTAAACAGTTCTTTAAAAAATTTTAAAGGTTATTTATATGTGGGAATGTTTTGCCTGCATGTACGTGTACCACATGTGTGCCTGGTACCAACAGAGGTCAAAAGAGGGCACTGGATCCCCTGGAACTAGAGTTAGAGGTGACTGTGAGGCACTGTGTGGTACCAAGAACTGAACCCTTGTCCTCTGCAGGAGAGCAACAATCGCTCTGAACCACTGAGTCATCTCCCTGTCCTAAGAGTCCTTTAAAAAGGCAGACAACCGTTTAGCCAAACCCACCAAGGGGGTGAGGGATGCGGGAAGCAGACCAATATTAAGGAAGTTAGAACCAGGAATAGTGGCTCATACTTGTAGGCACTCTAGAAGCAGAAACAGTATTTCTCTGAGTCCCAGGCCAGCCTGGGGTCACACTGGGATACAGAGTAAGACATTGTCTCAAAAAAGAAGAAGAAGAACAACAAAAAAAGTTAGAGATGAAAGGCATAGGATGTGGGGTGTTGCTGTTCCAACAGATAGTAATGGCATTCAGGATCATTAGGGAGTGTGTTGAAGCCTGTGTTCCAAAAAGATGGAATGCATAAATTTCTGGGGACATATGACTCACCAAACAAATTAAGAACTAGATCAAACTTTTTTAATCTTGATTTTTTTCCCCCATTGGGGCAATTAAGAATACAGTGTTCCCTTTAGCCTTTTGTCACAGTTAACTGAATTAATTACTTTGCAAACAGAAGCTCCAGCTGGCTTCCTTGATGCACTTCTGTAATCCCAGCACTCGGGGAGGCAGAGGCAGGAGGATCTCTCTGAGTTCAAGGCCAGCCTGGTCTACAAAGCAAGCCCAGGAAGCCAAGGCTACACAGAGAAACCCCATCTCAAAAACAAAACAGAGCTCCACAGCTCTTAAGGAAGCCTGGGTTTCTACCCTGGTCTCATTTGATTGCTAAGACTTGGCATTCCTGGCCAAACATGGTAATACAAGCCTGTAATTACAGCACTGTAGAGGCGGAGGCAGGAGGATGACAAATTTGAGACCAGCTGGGCTACATAACAAGATCCTGTCGAGAGAAAGGAAAGAAAACAGAGGATAGAGAAAATGCTTAGGCAGCCCTGACCGACTTGGCCTTGGTTTGTTTTGACTTCTCCAGAACTCTCAGTGTGCATTCACTGGGCAGACAACACATGGAAATGGGAAAACTTTGCCCATGCCCCACCTGGCAGCATCTGTGCTGTCTGACAAGGGGAAGAGAATGCAGAAGTATCTCATTGCTTGCCTCTTACAGTTTTTCTACCCAGCATTATCTACTGTTAGCTGTTGACTATCCAGAGGTCCTACATGCAGATGAAATGAACAGAGATTGGTTCCTCTCTACCACTGAAGAAACCTATCTCTCTTCCATCGCAGAATGTTTTCCAGGAGCCCTTGGGCTCACTTAGCCATTTCCCTTAAAAATTTTCTCATGAATGGTTCTACCCATGCCATGGCTCACAAGCTCACCCTTGGTCTTTACCTGCTTCAGGAGAGCAAGGATGAATTTGCTAAAAGAAAGGGGGGGGGTGAGGAGCCACGCCTGAGAGGAAGTTTGCAGAACAATACCTTGAATCTTGCTCCTGCCATAGCTGTGGCTGTTAGCTGAGTCAGTCTCCTATGACTACCACTGCATCTGGCACCCTGGCTACTGCTGCATCAGGCAGGCAGCGCAGAAGCCACAGGACCATTTGAAGCAAGTCAGGTGCTTTATGCTGCCTCCTCTCACCTGCAACGAAAGGTCCTTTTGTGCTCCTGGAAACACAATACCACAGGCTCTTGGTGCAAGTTTTGTTTTTGTTTTGTTTGTTTCGTGATGTATCCAAGAAGAGCAGGACTCCTGAAGTAAGGAAGGTGTCCAGGCATCAGGATTATAAACCTGAGCACCTGCAAGGGACTGGAGGTGAATGCCTAGTATTCACAAAGCTCTGGGTTTGGTCCCCGAAGACGGAAACAAGTCTTATAGACCATAGAGAAGAAAACCGGTGAGGTAAGACATTGAGATGATGATGGTGAGGTCTTTGAAGGATGCCCTTTAGGGCATTCAGATCCAATAATTTTAAAACATTAAGCAAATAGTGAAGAGTGAGGGAAGTGTTTGTGGATTGACTGGAGAAGCGTGCAAGGACTGGAAAGATCTAAATCTTGCTTTGGTAGCGGTCACGTGGAGCGTGCATTCATCAACTGAGCCCTTGAGACACGGTATACTAAGTACACAAGTATACTAAGCAAGCAACCTTAATGTTGCTTGCTCAGGGCAAATTCATAAAGTCTGAGCAAACTGATTTGGCTCTCAGATTACCCACTTATTTGCACTCTCTGTTGCAATTTCACTTTATTTCAAACAGTGAAATCACAGGTCCTGGGGAGGAAAGTGGTCTCACTAAGGGCACAGGTCCATCAAGACTGCCAGTGGTTTTTCAACCTAGAAGAGACTAAAGGTTGGCGGGGGGGGGGGGGGGGAGGCGCCCCCCGTAGGCAAACAAGCCCTTCGCTTTTGGAGTGTCTTTCCACCAGCAGAGAAGGAGGCGAGGCAGTCCCCAGGCCTGGCTAGAAAGTGAGGCAGTCAACAGCCTACACCGAGCGGAAGTGGAGAGAGCATGTAGCCCTAGGGAGCAGAGGAGGCTCACAGATAAATCACGAACACAAACTGTATTGGCAGTTTGAGATTGACACCGAGTGCCAAATGCCAACACAGACTGCCAAGCGCCAGGAAACGAAATCCAATCTGGTCCGGGCAGACTTGGCGGCGCAAAGTGAAACCCACCTGCGGGAACCCGGGGAGAGAGGGCCGTGAACCTCGCCGGAACCTCTTTTCGAAGCGGGTCCTTGGACACTTACCGAGGTCTTAGCTGGCCATCGGCCTGCCCCAAGAGGCAAGAGCGTCTCGGCTTTACAGGTGGAAGCGGACACGGTCCAGCAGCTTGCCTGGCCATGGAGAGCTTGAGCAGCTCTCTACCACCACGCCCACGCCCAGAGGCGAGCAGGTGTGCGCGGAGTGACGCCTGCCCATCACAAGACACTCCTGGCCGGTGTTTTGATGTGGGCGCGACCGACCGTAAGGAACTGGGAGGAGTGTTGGGTGCCTGGGCAGGGGGTTGGCCAAATCCCCGGCGACAGGCTGGGACCCTGCGGACTCCCTGGGCCAGGCTCTGCAAGCCGGCGCCAGCCCTGATTGGTGCTCGCGGCCGGCCTGGAGCGGCTCACCTGCCACTCCCAGCCAATCCAGGCCACCAGAATTGAGGCTGCCCGCGCGGGAGAAGGGGGGCTGGGGGTGATGCTGCGAGCCTGCGGCGGAGCTGCCCTCCCCCGCCCCGGAGTTCCCTCCCGGCCCGCGGCGCTCCGGAGCTTCGCTCCAGCCGCTGGCTGCGCTTCCCGCGCCTCTCTCCGCTCGGCCGGCTGCGACGCGCCCCGACGGCGGTGCCCACTGCTTCCCGCCGTCCTCCCTGTCCCTTCCCGTCCCACGAAGGGGGTGGGCTCGGCCGGGACAGCGCCTCTTCCGAGACAGGATGTTCACATCCAAGTCCAACTCCGTGTCGCCATCGCCGTCCCTGGAACAGGCCGATGCAGACGCGCTGGACATCAGCACCAAAGTGCAGCTCTATGGGGTTCTGTGGAAGCGGCCGTTCGGGAGATCGTCGGCCAAGTGGTCTCGGCGGTGAGTGGGTCCCCCGTTTCCCGTGAGACCTCCCCTCCCCTCCTTGGGAGGGAGCCCGGGGCCTCAGGACCCCTCCCACTCTTCTAGTCACCGCCCTGCCTCAGCCTTCGACTGTGACCTTGGCCCGCCCAGCCAGTTTCACTCCACGTTGTCCCCAACCTGGAAGATGCGACTTTAACTGGTCGCTGGAGCTAGAATGGAATCACCAGCCCAGCAGGTGCCGCGAATTCTCTGTGGAGGGAACCGAGTTCCGAGTCCTGAGTGTAAGGTTGCATGTGGGATAGAGACTGAGGTTAAGTTGGGCGAGACTCCGCAGAAAAGAGAGGCCCTGTGTCCAACCAGGGATTCTCCAGAGACCTCCGCAACACTCTCCTTCACCCATTCACCCACCCTCGGCCCCACACAGCGCTTGAGCAAGCCCAACCCCTAGCCCGTCTGAAGTACTCAGGAGAGAGGAGAGCCACAAGAAGCTGTTGCCAGCCTCCTCCAACTGTGCCTTTTAGTGACATATATATCACTAAAATCGGAGCGGGAGAGAGGGGAGGTTGGTCCTCTCCAAAGGACTGATTTTTTTGAGGAGTGTTGGCACCATTCTCAGCACCAGGCTCTCCGTTCCCAACTCCAAATGAAGGCCCAAGAGGCCAACAGGGCGCTCTATGTATGTATGTCCATGACAGGTGTTGGAGAAGGGGAACGTCCAGACCGGGGCTTGCAGGAGCCTCATGAAGCTGGCTACGAGTCAGTGGGCCATTTTCAGTCCAGCTCCCTTCTTCAAGACAGCTAAGATTTCCTGCCGGTGTCTAGAAGACTCAGACTTTGTCCTGGCCCCTTCCTGGAGGGTATGACTGTTCCTGGGAGCGTGGCCCCTTCCCATCCCAAACCGCGAGTCTGAATGCTGTAGATGTTCTCAAGACCGCAGGTCACGTGCATGTCGTATTGGTTAGTTCTGGTGCTCAATTTTGGTGAATAATTTATATTCTGCTGGTAAGACCTCAGAACAAATGGAGATGTGGATGGGATTGCGCGTTTTACACAGCCGATTTTGTACACTTTTATTACTTCTGCCTGATTTCTCTTGGGGATTTAATGGGATACAGGCCCCCCTGGGTCCCTCCCAAGTTGAGTATTTCTCTGATGCTTTAGGTGAAGGCTTTGAGCGTTGTGAAGATTATATGAGAGGCTTGCAGAGCTGCAGTGTCTGAACTGTAGCCATTGAGGGCCAGGAGCATCCTGTCATTGCTGTGGCGCTTGAGAGGGGTGGGGGCAGGGAGTGGGGGAGGAGGGGCTATTATAGGCTATCGCAGAATATCCTGAGAGACGGCAGGCAACCTTCCCTCTCCATCAGGTCCGACTCGGTCCCAGGAATTCCTCTGTGTCCTCATTTAAGACTTTTCCTGGCAGGTGTTTTCAGCTGATTGCATCTAGTGTGTGGTAGGTGCCTCGGACCCCCGGGGTGAGTCTCCTGGCCCTCTTTTCCGCTGTGGGTACAGGCTCCTGCATATACAGCTGATTTGGGGCTGATAGCTCAAGGCACTTGGGGTTGGGGCCCCCAAGAGTCTCCATCTGCAGTCCCCACAGCCACCCAAAACAAACTAGTCTAAGTCAAAACAGTACGTCTGTGCCAAGTCAGTTCTGTGCTTTGAAAGGGACTGTCCCCTTCAGGTGCTGTCACTGTGCAAAGACTCTCCCTCCTCTGCGTCTCACAAAATAGTTAACATCTTATCTGCCATCTCTAGTCCTTTGTGTGTGTTCCCTCCTCTGAGAGAATGCCTCCCCATCCTCCACCCACAGCACACATGATTTTCCCTTGAGTCAGCAACAGCCAGTCAGAAAGTCAGAGTCCAGAGGAGGCGTGATGCTCAGCCCAGCCTCTTCCTACTTCCCGGTAGGGTCTCTGGGCTGCATTTTCCCATTTGTGAAGTGCAATGGCTGGACCCCAGCTAATTAGCAACCACAGGAAGGCTCCGGACAGGGTGGCCAATACCCCCTGCTGCTGCAGAGTCTGGCCATTAGCAGAATCGATGCTCTCTAGTGGGCAGCTGAGGGGAAGAGGTCTGGAAAGGCTCCATGCTGCATAAATAACCACTGGGCAGGATGGAACTGGCTGTGGCTGGCTGAGTTCTTCTCCTCAGGCTCTATCTTATGGGGAGCTTCCAGTACCCCATCACCACTACCACCTGCACCCCCACCTTGGCCAAACAGCAGTGGGAAGATGTCCTCATTGTTAGTTTACTTTCCTGTAGGCACAAGAAGGGAAGGGAATCAGAAGTGTTCATCAACAGAGAAAAGAATTCTAGGAGGGGTCTGAGGGTAAATTGATCACAGTCCTCTCCTTCCTCTGGAAGGAGCATAAACGCAAATGCAAAAACTTGGGTGGCTGCCGGGGGGGGGTGCACACCTTTAAACCACTACTCAGGAGGCAGAGGCATGCAGATGTCTGAGTTCGAAACCAGCCTGAATATGAACCTCAGCATCTGCTTTGATACCCTATTGGGTAGAGTCTTTCAGAGGCCTTCTGTGGTAGGCTCCTGTCCTGTTCCCTGTTTTCCCCCTCTTCCCATGTCCAAACTATTTGCTTTTCTGGGTGAGGATTGATCATCTTACCCAGGGTCCTCCTTCTTGCTTAGCTTCTTTAGGTGTACAGATTTTAGTATGTTTATCCTATATTATATGTCTAATATCCACTTATAAGTGAGTATATAACATGGGTGTCTTTCTGCTTCTGGGATACCTCACTCAGGATGATCTTTTCAAGCATGGGGGAGCAGTCTTACCAGGCCACAGAGGAGGACAACAGAGCCAGTCCTGATGAGACCTTATAGGCTAGGGTCAGATGGAAGGGGAGGAGGACCTCCCCTCTCAGTGGACTTGGGGAGGGGCATGGGAGGAGATGGAGGAGGGAGGGTGGGATTGCTGTATAATTTAGGTGGAACTTGGCTCATTTCTCAATCTCTCACACGTGGTCTTTCTGAGCAGAGTAAGCTACACTTAAGGGAAAACGTGACAACAAAGAAGCTGAGGGACATCTCATCTCTTGGAAGGGCAAGTTCCTTCAGATGGACTCTGCTCTGTTTTGCAAAGCCTGTTTTATTTTTTTTTCTTCAGGTTTTTGTGTTTTGATTTTTTTTTAGGTTTTGTTTCTTTTCTAAAATTTACATCTGTGTGTGTGCCTGCTTGTTTATAGGTATGCCATGGGCATGCAATGCCACTCTCTTGGTCCAAACTCATACATGCTCCTGAGCCCTTTCTCCACTACACTTACCCATCATGCCTCTTCCTTTCTGCCTTACAGGATGTCCTCAACTTCGAATTTCTCTCCCCCTGGTCTACACCCCCAAACACTGAAGAGCTCAGTAGATGGACCCCTGCTGGTGGTGCTGGCGGCTCTGTTTGATGCTTTCCTTGAGATTTTGCTTATTTTTATTTCATGTATATGGTGCTCAGCCTGTAAGTCATTTGCATGCAGTGGGGACTGGATCTCCCAGATCTGGAGTTACAGACAGTTGTGAGCTGACAGGTGGGTGCTGGGAACTGAACCCAGTTCTTCTGGAAGAGTAGCCAGTGCCCTTTACCACTGAGCCATCTTTCCAGACCCAGGCTGGTCCTTCTTTAACAAGACCTGCCCAGTGTGCACTGCATCTGTGCTCTGAAGATTTTCATCTGCCTCCCCTGGGTATCTCACGTGACCAGTATTTACCGCTAAGCCCTGGCTGGGACCTTATTATACTTGGAACACAGGATGGAGGGAAGCCGCACTACACAAATCCTTCTGTGTTAGATGACACACGTGTCCATCCTGCTACTCAGGCTAAAATTCTAGCCATGGTGTCATGAGACTAAGGTTACCCTGCCCTGATCTAACTGTTCAGCATGCCCTGCTGATTTTTGCCTTTTACTAACTGGGGTTCACCCTTTGCTCAGCTGCGACCTCCTCAAGGCCATCCCTCTAATTCTAAAACCACAGGTTTAACTCCGAATACTTGTTTGATACCTGTGCAAGGTGGGGGATGGGGAGAGGACCGCCTGCTCTCAGCTCCTTCACAGTCCCATGCTCTCTCCTTCCCCCATACCCTGGCCACACCTTTAGTACTTATCTGCACACAACACCAGACATATTTTGATAACCTTGAGCACATGAGCACACTGTTCTCTACATATGTTTTTGTCTGTCTAGAGATATCTCTTCTCCCTCTTCCCAGGTTCTTAAGATATATATATTCCCCCTCCTCCACCCCACCCCCACGAGACAGAGTTTCTCTGTGTAGTCTTGGCTGTCCTGGACTCCCTTTGTAGTCCAGGCTGGCCTTGAACTCACAGAGATCCGCCTGCCTGTGCCTCACTGAGGGCTGGGAATTCAGGCATGTGCCACCATGCCTGGCTGCATTTCTTATTCTTTAAAACTCTGAGCAGTTGTGACCTCCTCTCAGAACGTGGTCAGACCCTAGGCCATTTGTCGGCTTTGTGGCCAGCTTCTGTTATTCACACAAACTTCCCTTGTTACCATGTATCCTGTTGCTTTGTTGTTACTGTGTATCCGCCAGGCCCTGTAACATTGCGGCACACTCTGCTATGTTATAATGTCACAGTAATGTGTCCTGCTGCTTCACAGTGTCCTCAGTCCTCTGGGTGCTTTCCGTGTTGCTGTGTGTCCCTATGGCCTGACGGTGTCACCTGATCTCCTAGCGCTTTACATTTTTAGCTTCCCCATTTACCTGCTGTGTGATCTGGGGCATATTATTTCAATTCTCTGCATTCCACTTTCCTCACCTACTTCAGATAAGCAGTGAATGCATTACTACACAAATTGCTATTGCTCAAACAGGGCCTGGTACAAAGAAGGGAGTTGATAAACATTAGCTATTTTAAAATTATTTCTTTGCACAGGCTCTCTCCTATATTCATCTCTTAAGCTCCTTGAGGGCAGGGACTCATCAAGCTGGCATGGCTCAGCACAGTACCTGCTTAGGCCAAGTAGTTGACCCCTTAACAGCTCTCTTTCCTGAGCCACGTGGGAACTGAAGCCATTCTCCAGCATACAGCTCAAGGGAGATAGACATTGGGAAACAGAGCTGAGGACTTCTAGCAATAAGCACGCAGGCAGCTGAGAACCTGGGCGTTGTCAGAAAGAGTTCACCACTTACTAATTGCTCAATCTCCCTGTGGTTCAGTTTCCTTACCAGTGTACTAGAAAAAAAAAAATGAGACAAACAAAAAAATCCAGTCATCACTTAAATAAGTTATCACTTAAGTTAGTCATTTAAATAAGGCAACATCAGTAAAGTATAGAGGGCATGGTGGTGCAAGGTTTTAATCCCAGCAGGTGGATCTTTGTGAGTTCAAGGCCAGCCTGGTTTATAAAGCAAGTTCTAGGACAGCCAGGGTTACACAGAGAAAGCCTGGCTCAAAGAACTAACTAACTAGCTAAAAACAAAAACCAAACAAACAAAAAACCAAACCCAAAACAAATAAACAAACGAAAAAAACTCTATATGGCAAAGGGCATACCTTGCTGACTTCTAAATGTTCTTTAGGTGGAAATACCAGAGTGGGAGGATGTGGCTCGCAGGTAAGGCTGCTTGTCTAGCATGCATGAAGCCCTACGTTCAGTTCTCAGCACTCCGTAAACCCGGCATGGTGACTCATGCTTATCATCGTTGCACTCAGGAGGTGGAGGCAGAAAGGTCAGAGGTTCAAGGTCAGCATCAGCTATATAGGGAGTTTATAGGCCATCGGAGGCACTATCTTAAAATACTGAATTAATAATACCAGAGAGAGGAGGCGGCCAGTACTGATATGAAATGTTTACCTTGCAGATACTCCAGGCTTCCCATGCCTGGGGGGTGGGGGGAGACTAAAAGCTAAAGCTGACAGTAAAGCTTCTCCAAGGACAGATGCTGTCCCTAGACAGGAGGACATGGCTGGGACATGTGTTTGGAAAGCAGGAAGCCACCAGTTGGGCTGCAGCCACGTTCTCTTCAGTAGCTGCCGTGTGAGCACAAATGGGAAGTGGGACAGAGAGGCTACACAGCTGCTGAACTTAACAGTAAGGAGTAACAGTAATCAGGATAACAATGGACATTCCCTGTGTGTTCACTTTGAGCTAAGCCTCTATGTGAGCAGACCCTTTCCCTCTCAGGCATGAGAAGAAAAAGCCATTAACCATCACCGTCAAGTTTCACACAAGGAGCCTGAGGCCTCAGAAGACTAGGTACCTTGCCCCAACACTGCTGGTCAGTGATGGCTCTCCAACCTTAGCCATTACAACTTGTGCCTCTATCCTGGCTGTGTGTCCTGATCCAGGACAGCAGCTCCGTGAGCCATAGGGGGAGCAGGAGGAGGGCCTGGTGGTCCTGGGTTCCAGTGCTCCTCCTGCAGTTGTAAATTAACTTCATATCTAAGCCTGTCTTTCCTCACCTGAGAAATGGGAGTGAACGGCCCCACTTCCAGCATTGTCCTGAGGAGCAGGTTCTCTCGTCCCCCCATAACTTGCCTCCCAGAAGCTAACACATGAAAATGGTGCCCGTGACCAGCCCTTGCGCTGGCAGCTCAGCTCTGCAGGACCCAAAGGAGGTTGTCCCAGTCTTGCACACTGAACATGCAAAATCTAGAACATGGGGACTTTGGAGGAAGGTCCGAGAAGAAGAGTGCCTTTCTATCCAGTCTTACGTAGACTTGCAAGGGCCCCAGCAGCCAGAGTAGAAGCTAAAAGGCATCGGTAAAAGTGGCTACCAGCAAGGCAGCTTGATAAGCAAAGATCTTGTCAGACAAACCATGATGGGTAGGGCTCACCCTCCGCCTCCAGGTCTGTACCAGGGTATGGCTCACATGGCAGTCCGTGGTGACTCTCAGCCTGCTGAAGTGTGGCCACCATGGAGCAAAGGCTTCTGGGAGTGTCTCCTCAGCCTTTCTGTGTTTGGAGGGGAGAGACACCGGGGGACAGCCTGTGTATTGGGAAGATACTGGGAACTCTCCATGCCTCTATCCACCCTACGTATCTCTTACCCCCAGATGTGTGGCGATAGCTTTTAGCATATCCCTGCCTGTGCCAGGACAATCTGCTTTCCCATGCAGCAGCCAGGGCTAGCCTGTCAGGTCGTGTCTCACACACCCCCAACCCCCGCTCAAAGCCCTCCCATGGCCATCTTACTCTGAGAGAATGCCAATCTCTACCAAGTGCTTTCATCTCTTCATGCCACCCCTCTCCTCCATTTCTACTCATAGAGAGCACGGGAGGGTGACTGTGTTAAACATAGTAACAGAAGCAAATGCATGGACTCAGGGTAGGTTGGGTGGTGAGGGCTCAGTGAATGTAAGTGCTGCCGTTTATTGCTCTCACAGGGCCCTGGGCAGCCTAGGGGTTGCGTTCCCACTTCCTCCACTTCAGCCTTCGGGTTCCTTTTAGAACCAAGTACATTCTCGACCCAGGACCTTGGTACCCGTGGGCCCTGTGTCTGAGGTTCCTTGCTTCAAAGATTACCTTCTCTTATTCTTTTTGACATAGGGACCTCTATGTAGCTCAGGCTGACCTCAGACTTGTAGCCCTTGTATCTCAGCCTCTTGCATGCTGGGATTAGAGGCATGTGCCACTAGCAATCCCCCTCGCCCTTCCCCCCCCTTTCTAAGACAGTCTCATGTGGTGAGGGCTGGCTTTGAACTCACTATGTAGCTGAGGATGACTTTGAACTTCTTATTCTGTTGTTTTTACTTCCGGAATGTTTGGCGTTATAAGTGTGCACTACAATGCCTAGTGTTTGTGGTATTAGAGACTGCTTTGTGCATGCTAGACAAGCACTCTACCAATAACTAGCCCCCACCCACAACCCCAGGTTCCTCTTTTCTAAAGCCACAGCTCCGTTAGATCATGCTCCTGCCTAATTATTAGCTCACTGAACCACAGCTACCTCCTAAAAATCCTAGGCCCAGAAACAGTCCCTCTGCAGGTAGAGGCTCGACATATGAAGGGGTTCGTGAGGCTCTATCGTGGGGGTGAGGAGGCAGCTCTGTTCTGCTTGCCTGTCTTTCCTGCTGAGGGACCTTACCAGACCATGTGACATCCAAGCCCATCCTGGGTCCTTCACACACGGGCTAGGTTGTACCTACAGTCTCATTCAGTCCGCAGGGCTACCTCTTAATGTAGGTGCCATCACTTCTGTGCTACAAACAGAGACTGAAGCTCAGGGAGCTGAGTGTCCATGAGTTCAAGACCAGCCTGGGCAACATAGCAAGACACACCTCCCCACCCCATCTCAAAAGAGAGGAGTAGAAGACAAAGCTGAGCTTCAGTTCCTTCGGGAGAGGGAGCAGCGGCTGCAGCCGTCCAGGCTGCCTCTCCACTCTGTCCCAGAGCAGCTGTGGGGGCAGGGCAGGAAGGCCATGCAGCTGGGAGACCCGCAAGGGTCCTCTGACTTCTTGCTGCCACCAACATCTTTACAAGCTCTTCACAAGAAGGTCCAATGAGCCATTTAACAACAGGTTCTTAGGGTGGTTCTGCAGCATTTGGTTGTCATGGTACAAATGCTCTTGTCGCCAGTGTGATTTCACTGAGTGCTAAGCAGGTGAACGAGTCGCACTGTTGGCCATTGTGAGCAGCGCGTGGCTGTTCCGAACGTGCCCCCCCCCCCCGTACACACACTCAAGAGCTCGGGATCCCTCCAACCCCTTTTCAGGTCACATCACAGCAGTGTCCCTGGAGGAGGAAGAACTCTAGTGGCTTTGAGCCTCAGGAGCTTTGAGGCCTAATTGGGCTCCCCCTGGAGCACGCTGGGTTTCTTAAACCTTCTACTGCTGGTTCTATAAGAGTCCCCTAGGCAGGACAAGGAGTCTATCTGTTGGCATGGAGGACTTGCCTCTTCAGGACCCAGAAAGTTGGATCCCAACTTAGACTTGAGCCCCAGAAAGGATGTGAATAGTCTGAGATAAACGAGAATGCAGGTTATCACCATGGGGTATCAGGACAGCAGACCTCGACAGTTGCTATCAATTCCATCTGGTTTCACCAAAACGCCCACGTGGAATCAATCTGTCTCCTCCATCCACACCTGGAGGAGCTCCCGAGTGACCATGAACAGAGCTGATAGTTCAGAGGATAAAGGGACCGGGGGAGAAAGACAGCAGGTTCCGGCTGTACTGAAGAGGGCAGTCTGGGAAGCCGATCACAGGCCCTGTCCTCCACTGCCTGTTCAGGAGACCTCCAGCATGCAGTGTGAGCGGGTGTCCCCACGGGTCCCCCAGGATGCTGCTGACCTGCCAGGTCCCGCCATTTTCTCACACCTCCTCCACAGGTTCTTCATCATCAAAGAGAGCTTTCTGCTTTACTACTCTGAGAGTGAGAAAAAGAACTTTGAAACCAATAAATACTTCAATATACATCCTAAGGTGAGGAAGCTCCTTTCCAGGACCCCCACTGGGGACATTTGGGGATGGTGGGGAACTCTTGGAGAACAACAGATCCTCTCAGGGCTCAAGACACCTGCTCTAGCCTTGGGGCTGAGTCCTTCCCTCCACACACATACACATTTCCTGAGTTGTAGAGCCCGCCCCAGCTCTTCTTCTTTCCGGAAGTCCTAGCCTTAGTGGCATAATCCTGGGATGTGGTCCAGCCTGAAGCCTTTGGCAAAGCCCTTGGCTGCTCCAAGAGGCTCTTGGGACTCTTAAGTGATGTGAGCTGGACAGGGTGGAAGCTGCCTACTCTGCTTTCTTCCTCAGGGTGTCATCCCCCTAGGCGGCTGCCTGGTGGAGGCCAGAGAAGAGCCCAGCATGCCCTACGCCATGAAGATCTCCCATCAGGACTTCCATGTGCGTGGGGACCCTCCCTTAACCTCTGGGAACAGCCCTGTGCCGTCTAGCCTGAGAGAGCTATCAGTGCCCAGGCCTGTGGAGGGTGGGGTGCGAGGAGAAGAAATCTCCTGCTCTTCCTTTGGATGGGTACCACTCATTCTGGCTCCTCTTCCCTGTAGGGGAATGTCTTGTTGGCTGCTGAGTCTGAGTTTGAGCAGACACAATGGCTTGAGATGCTGCAGGAGTCCGGGAAGGTGTAAGTGTCTGCCAGCAGAACATCTGAAAGATCAGGATGAAGCGGGAGGGCATGGGCTAGGCTGGTCCTGCCCACTTGCCTCTCTGCTGGGCAGGGCTGTGGGAGGAGACAACTCAGGCTGTTGAGCATCTGTGAGGGTCCCCAAAGCGGTGAGTTTGGGAAGGTGTCCGCAGCGACAGGTGGGCAGGCCTGGGCAGCATTTACCTCCAGTTCTTGGGAGTGGGCGGAACATTGCTGCTTGTAGTCAACACCTCAGTACATCTGTCTTCCCCTCCCCAGACCTGCACTTAGCCTTAGCAAAGTCCAGAGATGGTGTTTACAGATAGATCACAGTGCGGGTCACAGAAACCACCTGACCCACACAGCCTGTGCCCTGTCCCCACATTCAAGCCAGGTCATACTTCTAGTCCAACCAATAACGAGAGGTACCCAGCCTTGCAACGGGGTAGTAGGAATGCCATGATGTAGAAGCCTGCTAGGGGAGCAGTCCCTTCCCTCCTTTCTGAGTGCTCCTGGCTCTGTCCCCGTGACCCACTTTGCAACCTCAGCTTCCAGTTACTGTAACTGATCAATGCTGGTAGCGTGCCCAGAGCACTGGGTACCAGACAGAGCTGAGATTCTGTAGAGCAAACAGGGCTAACACAGCAAATGTGCACTCTCCTTTTCCCTGGGCCTCCCTCCTGGTTTTACTGTTTTGTATTTCTCACCTCCTCTTCTCTCTCCTCTCTGCCTTTTCCTCCCCAGGACGTGGAAAAATGCCCAGCTAGGAGAAGCTATGATCAAAAGCCTGGAAGCGCAGGGACTACAGCTGGCCAAGGAGAAGCAGGAATATTTAGGTTGGTGACAGGGGTGAGCTAGAACCGGGAGTTTTCTGATGGTGGCATGTGGGGACCTGAGTGACAGCCAGGGGGGGACCTGGTGGAAGTGGTATGGGGGGGTGAGTGTCTCCCTGGGACTCCAAAGGACACTTGGCACCTAAAGAACTTTATGTTGTGATGAATGTCCTTGTGACCAGGGAGCTGGAGGTAGGAAAGACCAGTGGCCGGGACCATGGCTTTAGCCCTGTCACCTCCTTATCTGTTGTGCAGATGTGTCCACCACTCAGTCTCTATATGCCTCAGTTTCTCCTCCTTAGAGAAGAGACCAAAATGATCTCAGGTGTTAGAGGTGGGTGGAGATCAGCTAAAAGGAAAATCTGTGGGTATGTGTATGTGTCAGGTCTTGAGTTGGTGGATTTAGAAATAGAAAAAAATATTTTCCTGCTTGAGCCCCAGGTCCTGCAGCTAGCCTCTCCTTTCCTCACACTTTGAACCTAGCTTCAGGGATCCAGGCCCCAGGCCCCAGGCCCCAGGCCCCAGCTATCTGCTAAATGCACTCTGGTAGGGAGAGAAGATGGGTTGATCCCCTTCCCAGGAGCCTGCTGGGACACCTGAGGCTCTGGCTCCTCTCTGCCTGCTCTAGGCACCTCTCCCTTGCCAGGAATATGGCCACCCCACTAACCAGGCACTAGGAGTAGTAGGAAACTATAGAGAATAGAGGCTGCAAAGACCACCTGAGCCGCCATGCTCAAGTCGTCTATGGATCTATGAGTGCACAAAACAGGAAAGGTGGCCTAAAAGGCAGCTTGGGCCAGTGAGACAGTGTCAGTTCAGCAGAGCGGGGACCCAACCCCCTGGCTAGGAGTGCAGACCTCATCCCTGGAAGATGGCACAGGAGACAGAGGCCACCTAAGGCGACTGCCCCCAGGACCCCTGAGCTGTTTTCAGTGAGTGTGTGCTTGCTTTGGCAGATAAGTTGATGGAGGAGACAGAAGAGCTGTGCCTTCAGAGAGAGCAGAGAGAGGTAAGCACAGAGGGTGGCCGCACAGAAAACTCTGCTCCCCCTCCCCGCCCCCATGGCTGCATTAGGGGAAGATACTGGTGTGTGTGTATGAGAGAGAGAGAGAGAGAATCCAGAAACTTGCCTGAGAGACTTCAGAAGGGAAGGAGCCAGGAGGCCACTGAAAGACAGTGTTTACACTTGGCTGTAGCATCTTGGTGGGAAGCATAGTTCTCCTGTGAACCCTCAGGAAAAGAATGAGCGAGCAGCTCTTAGAGATAAAGCCTTTTAAGAGTCTCATAAGTGACTTGCTGATATCCATAGGAGCTTGCAACATCCTCAGTTGTCTGTGGTGGTGGGGCTTCTGGTACATAAGAGTAACAAGGTTTGAGGACCTCAGAGATTTCTTTACTCTGTTGACATCGGCCATACGAGCCCTGTGGAGGCTCAATGCAGGCTGAGAGCAGCCTGAAGGCCAAGAGGACTCTTGTTTCATCTGAGCCATGGGCGTCAGCTTCTTTCCCACATCTGAGGGGCAGGGCAGGTGGTAGGCAGAGGGAAGCCTGAAGTCAGGTTGCTTGTGGTTGTATTGGACCTTAGCCCTTCTAACTGGATGATCTCTGACAAGTTACTTAACCTCTCTGAATGTCAATATTCTCACCCAAAACTCAAGGAAAATAATAAAACCCACCATTTTAGGAATGCTATAAAGATTAAGCAAGATGTTACATCGAAAGCATTTTGGCACACTGTGTGCGAAATGTGATCTTAGTGCCTAGCTATTTCTCTTAGCATTATGCTCATTGTTGGCCACACCTGCATGGGTGAGGCCTGGGCATTGCAAAGTGAGGTTCAGAGGAGACTGACCCAATCCAGCTCCTTTAGCTATGTCACTTTTCATTGTCCTCTCTCAGGTCAGCTACCGGGCTGAGGCCGTCAGCTGTAGCTCAGTGTCCGGCTGCAACTTGTCTCAGGGACTCCGCTCTTTCCCCACCACCCTCATGGGACTCTTAAAGACATGCTTTGAAGTCAAGAAACACATGTCAGCCTCAGACCCCAAACCCTCTAAGTCCTGGTACAGCACCCAGGCTTAAACCTTCAGACTTCACATGAGAGATGGGATCCATGGAAGGAGTCATGGTTGAGATCACATGATTCCTGCAGCTTTACATTATGGACATTATGGCTTAACCTCAAACCACAAGGGCAATCTGCTTCTGTTCTTCCAAAGTTTTACCTCCTGTGCTCGTTTATTCTTCCGATTAGACTGCAGCAGGTCTCAGCCTGTGGATACCAGATGTCCTGCATATCAGATATTTACATTGTGATTCATGACAGCAGCAACATTACAGTTACGGAGCAGCAACGAAATAGTTTCATGGTTGGGGGTGGTCACCACAACATGAAGAAATGTATTAAAGGGTCATAGCATTAGGACGGCTGAGAACCATTGCTTTAGAGTCTTTTCATTGATCACAAATAAAATAAGAAGATTGAAGATTTTAATTTGGAGATGGGAGGTTGAAGTTGGGGTGGGTTTAGCATCTTTGAAAAGCATTTCATGTGTATGAGCGTTCTGCCTAAGTGCATGTCTGTGTGCCACATGTGTGCCTGGTGCCCAGGGATGGCAGATGAGGGTGTAGGACCCTCTAGACTAGCCTCATCTTAGTGCCGTGCCTCTTTCCCCCCAAAGTTTGAGCCCAAAGGCCTCCATGCTCACATCTAGATCCCATTAGAATTTGGGCCTTTTCTCCATAGCATCCTGTGCTTTTGGAAGTGAGACTCGGTATATTATCAGAAACCTTACGGACAGATGATCTGGGAGGCCCGGCATGGGCTGGAGTGGGAGACACAGCCCCCAATGGGAAGAGGAGACTTAGCCAACAGAGGTTGAATCTGGGGCAGCAATTGGCCCGAGGAAAATTTAGACACACTATCTAGGTCTTAGCTTGGAAATTAGGGCAGCAGAGACCCAGGGTACACAGGCCTCAGTTAATGCCACGGCACTGAAGTGGGGTGCTGGCAGCTACAGGGTGCATGGAAGACGCAAGCCCAGCTGTTGACGGCACGGAGGCTGCTTGGAGCGGGCGGCGGGAAGGGAACTACGGCAGGTTCAAGCTCCCTGTCAGTGATGTGTTGAGGAACAGAGCCCAGACTCTGCAGGCATGACCAGACTGAGTCACTTTGCCTAAGGGTTTCTCTCCCTTAGTTTGCTCACCCATAGGGTATGTGTACATGTCCCCAAACCTTCCCTATCCTATTCTAGACCAGAAAAGAGTGGAGGGTTTAGGGCCACATAGAAAGATTACTGTATACCAGAGACAAGATGGTTCTTCTAATGATGTGTGAGGTTTTGGAGGGACAGCCTGACCAATAGGGAGCCTCAGAATCTGCAGCCAGAGCCCTGGCTGGCTGATGGTGTAGATGCCATTCGATTCCTCTGGACTTCAGGTTTTTCATTCAAAATACCTGATACAAGTAACAGCTGCCTTGCCTTTTTCTCGGTTGCTGAGAGGCAAAATGGACTAGACATCAGGGAACTACAGTGTGTGATGGCATGCCTATGACATTTTCCATGTGTCAGAAAGAGCATGGGATTCTGAGGGCATGAGCCAAGAATGTAGAGATTGCTGTTTTGGGCATATCTGCCAGGACCGTCAGGCTTTACTCTTAGTACATTCCGTGTTTCTTGACAAACATAAAACACCACTAATTCACCATTATGATATCCCAAAGAATAGCTTCAGTGCCTTAAAAATCCAGTGTTCCGTGTATTCATCTCTCCCATCAATTAACCTCAGCAACCACGGAACTTTTGAGGGTCTCCAAAGCTTTGCATTTCCCAGGATGTTGTGGAGTTGGAATCATAAGCCACAGGGACTTTTCAGAGCATAGTCTTTCACTTAGTAATGTGCCTTTGTATGGATTGGACACTGGTTTCTTTTCATAGTTAGATAAGCTTCAATTTATCTTTTTTCCCACTGAAGGACCTCTGGATTGTTCCAAGTTTTGGCAATTATGAGTGAAGATACTATAGATAGGTGTTTTTGTTTTGTTTGTTTTTAGTGGTAGGGGTGCCTGGAGAGATGACTCAGAGGTTAAGAACACTGACTGTTTTTCCAGGGGTCCTGAATTCAATTCCCAGCAACGTCATGGTGGCTCATAACCATCTATAGTGAAATCTGGTGCCCTCTTCTGGTAGGCAGGCACACATGCAGGCAGATTGCTGTATAAATAATAAATTTTTTAGTTTTTTGTGTGTGTGTGTGTGTGGGCAGGTACTGTCAGTTCACTTGAATAAATAACAAGGGATGTTATATTTTTTAGAGTTATGACTCAATATTTAATTTGGGGGGAGCACTCTTGAAATCACCTCTCTGACTCATGTTATTCAGAATAGGTATTGTTGAATCTCCAATCACTTTGTGGATTTTCTTGCTATTTTGTTAATCCGTTTCTATATATTTTCACTACTGATTAAGAGCAAACATTAAAAGATTTCCAGCCTTTTAAATTTGTTAAGGTGTGTCTCTTCCTGCAAAGTCTAGCCTGTATGGGTGAGTGGTGTATGTAAGCTTGGGAATAATGTGAAATATGCTCTCATTGAATGGTACGGTTTATTGATCCTAGTCTGTTTGATCTACCATGACAAAATCAGGCCAACTGGCTGATCAATTCACTTCCCAGAGTTCTGGAGACTAGAAAATCCAGGATCAAGCTGTCAGAAAGGCATGCTTTATTCTGAGGTCTCTTCCGCTGACGTGTAGGCAGCTGCCGGCCCATGGTGTATTCTATGTCCTCTCCTGTCCACACTTAGGAAGAGATGAAGAGCAAGCTCCCTGGTGTATTTGGAAGTTTCTCTCAGCAAAGACTTTTTAAAAAGATTTGGTTATTTATTTTATGTACATCAGTGTTTTGCCTGTGTATGTCTCTGTGAGGGTGTTGGATCCCCCGAGGCTGGAGTTGGAGACTGAGCTACCCTGTAGGTGCTAGGAATTGAACCCGGGTCCTCTGGAAGAACAAGCAGCCAGCACTCTTAAATGCTGAGCCATCTCTCCACACCCTGCAAAAACATCCTTTATACTTTTATAGTATGGCTTTGTTGTTTTGCTTTGGATCTTATTTGCTTGCTTACTTTGTGAAGCAGAGTGACATGTAATGTAAGCCTTGATCTTCCTTGTTCCCAAGTTCTGGAATTATAACAGCACACCATCATGCTTGGCCATTGTCCAAATGTCTTGTGTTTTGTTTGAGTCTTGCTCTCTCTCTCTGTCTGTGTCTGTGTGTGTGTGTGTGTGTGTGTGTGTGTGAAATTTCCCATCTTGTTACATATTTTAGTCATCTATTTTTACATATCTTTTTTCCATTAAAGTCTTTAGCCCATAACCCACAGTTGGTTATATTTTGTTGTTGTTGGTTTTAATTCCTGGTCTGATAATTTTAACAGTCCTGCCATCTGACCCTGGGTTCTGATAATCTCTTCAGACTGTATAGTATACCTTGTTTTGAGACAGAGTCTCTCTATGTAGCCTTGGCTGGCCTGAAATTCACTGTATAGACAAGGCTCACAGATCTGCCTGTCTCTACCTTCTGAGTGCTAAGATTAAAAGCATGCACCACCAGGCCAGCCTGGTGACCAGCTTACTGGTAACTCTACAGTTAGTACTTGAACTCCCTCCCTCCTCTCTGCTCTCCATTTTAAGGCTGTCCACACTACAGTCCCTAACTTCATTTTGCTATTTATAGGCAAACAATTTGGAGAATGAACCTCTAGTCCCTCTTTCTGTTGCTTCACATCCCCAGCCAGATGTCCAAAGACTCTGAGAGCATATCTTGTCTGAGGGCTGGCTGTCTTCTCACATACCCATCTTGGGAAGTCCCACCCAAGGCTCATGCAGGTCAGGAACTTGGGGGTTGTGCTTCACGCTGTCCTCCCCCTTTCCTCTCTTTCCCACCCTACTCCCAAACCCAGCTGACACCAGGCTTTGCCCCAATTAGTGCTGCCACTTCCTGCCTCCGGGTCCTTAAACTCCTTTCCCCACACTGCAGCCAACTCAGTATTTAAAGGGAGAATAAATCCTGTTAGCTGCCAGCATTCTTCTGCTGTCAGATCTTTTTGCTGCTGCGGCTGTCGAGGTGGCAATCTCAGCTCTCAGTAGGCAAAGCCTGGAAGACTGTGAACTTGAGGCCAAACTTGGGTAGGCAGCAATGTGAGACTCCAAGCAACTGACCAACGGACAAAAATGTTCTTTGCTTCTTGTTCAGGGGACAAAACAAAACAAAAACACCCCCCCCCAAACAGAAAAACAAACCAACAAGATCCTCACTTAAGCCAGAAGTCCTGCATGGCTATGGTGTCTCCTTTGTCAGCCTCTTGCCCATCATCTTTGCTCTCATGTCTCAGGTGGGCATGACTTGGTTCTTCCAGGCAACAGGTTTCCACAGGAGCTTTGTATGTACAGTTCCTTACATCTGGAATGTTCTTTTGCCTTTCCTCCATTTATTTTTGTTTGCTTGCTGATTTCCTGTGCTGGGGGCCTAACCCAAGCCTTTGTACTTATTAGGTAAGCCACTGAACTAAATCTCATACCTATTTATCCATCCGCCTTTGCCTTTTAGTTCAAGAATAGCTGATTGCCCTTCTTCCCACCTCCACGGAATTCTCTGCTTCCACCCAGCTTGACCTGGAACTGGGTTCCTGTCCTGCAGGATGTGTATCTTGTTTTGTAGCGCCCTCTGACGTACCTGGTCATTTTAATGATATCAGATCCCTGCATTTGATCTGAAATCCTGCCCTGGGTTTCTTAGTAGCTGCACAAGACTATAGGCTCCACAAGAACAGCTTCAGATCCTCCATTCAGAGCCCAGCAGGTGCCTGGAACATACTATGCACTTGGTAAATAGATGTAGCATGAAGGAATAGAACATCTCCCTGAGCTATTTCCTGGAATGGCACTGAACCTGTAAATGACTTGCAAAGAATCCTCCCTATACTAAGTCTTCCCTGTCAGGTTCCCCTGTCGCTGCATTCCTTTCATGAGTACAATTAGTTTTATTGAGGACAAAAAAAATCACGGTATGTGAAGCATGGCAAACAAGATGCGTTTAGTTGGGAGGATAGGAAACTTGGGAACAGAATGGTTATTTTTTTTTTTAAAGAAATACTTGAAGGGAAAAGGAATTAGTCTTGTTGATGGCCCAAGAAGAAGTAGATTTGGTGAGGGAACTTTGGAGGGAGGCAGATTGGGGCGGAAATGGAGCTGGTGGAGAACATGGCATGCTTGCTTCTGTTACAGAGACCTGGACTGACCAGGTGCTGGCAGCTGCCCTTGGTCTGGCTGGCCTTCTGTTTGGCTCAGGACTGCCTTCTAGCTCTTATCTTGTGGTCTGGGGATCCACAGGTCTCAGAGGCTCGGAGAGAACCCGGGAAGAAAGTGTGATAAAGGCCAGCAGTGAGGCAGCGGCCAAAGAGAGGGAAAGTTTAAGCAAGGGCAAGGGTGGCTCAAGGGACTGGGGAAGGAGCGGAGTCTTATTGCATGAATGGGATGGAGCCTTGCTCTTGGGTGCCCATGAAGATTTCTACAGAATCTTCTTCCATCAATTCACCAATGCTTTATGTCTGTGGCTTTCAGAGAGTGAGAACCAGAGCTGGCAGTGGGGGTGTGGTGGGGTGTGCTTTTTGTAGGTTGGTCAAAGCTGAAACAGATTCTCTGATTTTTCTACCTTGAGAGTCATTCAAGCCAAGCCTGACCACTTGTTGGTAGAAAATCAAGGGGGTTTAAGCATCCCACGAAGACTGAACTTTTTTAAGTTGCTTTAGCCCTGGAGGGCTCTGGTTCATGGCACTCAGTCTCCTGGTCCCTTGAGGCAGCAGCAAATGCTTCCTTGGGCACAGCTAGTCATTGACACAGTAGAAACATCTTATCACATAGGTTTGGGACCACTGAGTAGAGAAGCAAGGCAAAAGGCTGGTTTGTTTCCATTGCCCTGCTGTGTTCAAAGTTACTTTCCCTTTGGGGTTCTTGGAGGCACTGCCTAACAAGGCGGTTTTAAAAAACTCTTATTTACATTTCTTTTATCTTTTTCTCCCTACTCCAACATCCCAACACCAGGTAGGAAAGAGAAAGGGTTAGCGAAAGAGGGGGCACAGGTCTTTCTTAGCCGTTTCCTGGTTAGTGTCATCGGGTTCCTTAGAGACAGTCCAATGCTCATTTCGGGAGAGCTCCAACTACTCGTCTCACAACAGCAACCAGGAGAAGCAAGGGGGGAGCAGGAGCAGCCTTGTTCTTTCTTGGAGCTTCTCACTCTCTGGGCTCTGGCATTTATTCTCTCTCCAGAGTCCTCAGCTATCTACAGCTGGCAAGGAGCAACTCTCAGAGCCCGCATGAGGCGGATACTCTGCTGTTGTGGACATCTGAATCAGTCCCCTATCCCACACCTGGGAACAAAAGCATGTTTCTATCCACAACACTGCTGGTGCATGAGGATCTTGAACGCTAGGAAGGGAGTGTCTCAGTTTCAGACAGGGATGGACAATTCAAAAAATGCTATTCCAGCAAGTGAAGGGGGTGGCTGTTAGCTGCAGTGCCAGGGAGCTTTCTGGGGGAGGGGGACAGCAAGGCTGTGGGGTCCTGGATGATCATGTCTAAAACACAGAAGCCTTGGGACCCGTGAGAGCCACCCTGGGGCTCAGGTGCTTGTGGCTAGGAAGGCCCATGGGCCTCTCAACAGCTCTGACAGCCAGCAAACACCACCAGAGAAGGACAGGTCCATTTTGTTGACTCTAGAGCCAGAGAGGCTGCCAACACCAGCAACACCATGAGTATTAAAGCAGAGTTTCATACTTCTTTTTTTAGGGCCTGGAGTTGTCTTCCGTTATAAGGGGATAGGGTATGTGCAATTGTAATTTTATCTATATATATTGTTTATACAAGCAATGTCAGATATAAAATGTAGGCTTGGTCATGGCTTCTGCAGCAACCCAAAGCCCTCATAATGCCATGGCTTTTCACAGCACAAATGTGCTTTCTCACACTGCTGCTCAGGCTGGCTTGGAGCACCGTTTCATATGTCCTCATTTCTGAGCATCCAGGCTGAAGGGGTCCCCTATCCATTCCAGGGGGCAGGGATCATAGCCCCTCACACACCAATGGGCTGTAGCTATGGATGTGCCCAGAAACATCAGAACACCAGGGAGCTGTGTAGGCAATGAGCACATTTAGCAAACTGAGGCAGTTTGTGCCAGCAAAGATTAGATGAGAAAGAAGTAACTCACGTGGGCAAGAAACTTAGGAGCA
Organism: Pachyuromys duprasi; assembly: GCA_028658305.1. Lineage (NCBI taxonomy): Eukaryota > Metazoa > Chordata > Mammalia > Rodentia > Muridae > Pachyuromys > Pachyuromys duprasi. The sequence continues at coordinate 32,013,927 of CM053765.1, read as the reverse complement.
GAAGCTGAAAGCAGACTCTTTCCTCTCTGCGTTTCATTCCCTCTCTGCATCTCTTCAAAGACAATGGCAACATCATGCTCCCTGTCAAGGACACCATTATACTTGAGAACAACCCTTTCTCCCCCTCCCCCCCAGGTGACCAGAGAGTAGTTTGGAACTGGAAAGTGAAAAGCAGTTGCAGAAACAATATACTCCCACAACATAAAATGTGGGAGGGACAAAGCCGTTGACACAAAAACACTGTGATAAGCCCATCTCAGTGAAGCAGATTCCCTAATACCACCTGCTACTGACCCAGGGAAGATCGGATTTCTGGCCTAGAGGCTTGCTGGGGAGAAATGTTCAGGCAGGCTCGCTTCTCTAAAGGGACTGCTCTCGCTCCCAGGCCTCCTGACACTCCAACTCCCATAGGGCTGAGGACAGGGAAGCCACCCACCTGACTCATACCTTGAGATAAAGGAGATCTTAATTCTGACTCTTGATGGGGATAGCTTCACTTCTCCACCCTACTTGATGTCATTCTGTATCCTGGAAATACACACTCCACATTTTTGTTGTTGTTGTTTGTGTGTTCCATGCTTGAGGCACAGCCACCTCACCTTGGGGTGTTAGTTCCTACAGCTGCCCTGAACAGCAACCAGAATTAGTCCTATCTACCAGAGAACCCTTGTTGGGAGGATTTCCAACCCTGTCCTTCCTCTTGCTAACAGTTTTCATGGGCAGGGTTTATCACATTTTTGGGTTAGTTGAGGCCACATACCACTGACGGAACCTGGGCCCTTCAGGACTTTCCAGTTTGGCCATATGCCCCAGACTGAGCCAAATCCCAGAGGGCCTCTGGGCTATGGAAAGGAGGAGTCATCCTGAGCCTGGCGCCTCTCATCCTCAGCCTAGGGCCTCTCATTCTCATTCTCGGGGGCTCTGTGCTTTCTGTGACTTTCCTCCTCTCTGATTCCCTCCAGGAGCTTGAACGTCTGAACCAGGTGCTGGAGGCTGAAAAGCAGCAGTTCGAGGAGGTGGTACAAGAGCTGAGGGTGGAACAGGAGCAGATCAAGAGGTGATGCCAGCAGGCCCTGGGAGGGACAACAGGACGGGACGCCCAGGCCCTGGCAGACTGATGTTCAGCCAGATTTGGGGAGGTTTTGACCAGGGAACCACTTATGACCTGGTCTTCCCAATGCTCCAGGCCTTGAGTATACCCAGGAGAATATGTGGGCCTCCTCAGTGGGTCATTTCTGCTCACTGATAATGATCACTTGCAATGGTATGAATAGTGTGAGACATGGGTGAGTGCAGGCCAGCCTCCCCCATGGAACAAGCCCCTCCTTATCCTTGTGAGAGCCACTTAACCCAGGTTGCTGGCAGCGAGCTAGCCTGGCCTAGAAGTGTGGCCAGCAAAGACTCCAAACAGTCTCCATCTCCCCAGAAGCCCTTTCACATTTTAGTTCATGATGTGCTGGGATCCCCGGTCTGGGGTATTATATACAGCTCTAGTTGCCCATTGTAAGCATTAATTGAATTATAATCTCCTGAAGGCATACCCCCAACCCAGGTGACTCAGATATAGTCTGCAGAATTTGGGAACTACTGCTGTAGTTGATGGTGTTCTGTGTCACACCACCACCATCATCATCATCATCATCATCATCTCCACCACCACCACCATGGTCTATCAGTGAGAGCCCAGAGAAACTTACTGGGGATGACCTTATTAAAGGACTCATTAAAAAAAAAAAAAGACTCATTTAGATATGTATGGGGGGTAGAGATATAGAGACTCTTTCCCCCTAATTTTGAAACTTAGCATACAAATAAAAGAATCTTCCTAAGTAAAAAGCCAAACACTATCTGGTTAAGTGACTCTGCCTCATTTGGCTGAGGTTTCTGTGTAGCCCTGACCTTGCTTTCAGCACCCAGCATTGCAGAGCACCCACCATCCAAGGACCCTACGGAGCCACAACGGAAACGTGACTGTACACAGAGGTTGGGAAGGGTTCAGCGCGCTGCCATTCTAGCTCTCTGTCCCCACAGGGAGCTAGAACTCACTGCAAGGTGCCTCAAGGGTGTGGAACAAGAGAAGAAGGAGCTGAGGCATTTCACAGAATCCTTACAGCGCACGCTGGAGGTGAGGAGGCTGCTTGCCCAAGCTTGCTGATTGGGCTCCATAATTCTGGTTTTCTCATATGCTTCCCAGGGCAAGAGGACGGGCATGAAGGGGAATTTACCTGAAGGACCTTCTCTGTGCATGGTTGGGAACTCTAGCTGGCACATAAAACCCAAAACATGGACTGGTTCTTCCCAGAGCCAGAACCAAAATCCCAGCTTGCCCTTGCAATGACCGTGGCCTCAGCAAACCTGTTTTCTGGACGGCTGGTATTTTTATACCAGCGGCAGGATTGATTAGAGTGGGTGTTGGAGTTACCCACCACATCCTTCTGTGGTTCCCTCACTTAGCTGCTCCTGGGTGAAATTGAGCATGAGGGGAAATCAACTTCTAGGTCACCTTCATCTGATACAAGGAACTGAGCAGGGAGGGGCAAGCAGCATGTGTCAAGGACAGAGAACAAACTTCTTAGCATAGCATGCGAGCACAACCCCTCACCTAGCCATTCCTCCCCTACTGCCCTTCCACACACACCCCCAAAGACAGCCTAGCCCTTGCTCCAATCACTGAGCTCATATCCCCAAGGAAAACAAGCTTTTTGATCCCCCATATCTCTGTCCTACTGTTGCTTCTACACATTTTCTTTTCATCTCTTCTTTGTCTGGAGAACTATTTGTCTTCAGATCAACTAAAATCTCTTTAGTCAGGCTCCCTTGGTTCTTCTAGGTGGGTATTTGCTCTGCTTTTCTGTGCATTTTGTATGCCTGTTACAGGGTTAACTCTGGGTTGTATTTCTGAAACCGCAAACAAAATTTGATGGTGTCTCAGCAGCATCCTAAGGTCCAGCACCTGAAGTGAGCTTAGGGCCATACACCTTAGTTGAGTCCATGAGTTGTCATGAAGGCTGCAAGGGCTTTAGTCTCCCTTGAGTGATTGGAGCCTTGGTTTGTTTTGCTTTCCCAGTCATGGGGAGTGGTTGCCATGGATATTTTCAACCACATAATTTCATTGTAGTGTTAAGATCCCAGCTGATAAATGCAGAGAATGTCTAAGTGTGCTCTTGCACTGATCCTTTTGGGCTTTCACATGAGCCCAATACGTCTCCTTGGGGAGCAAGGGCCTCAAAAGGTCATGTTGCCCTTGGGCCCTAGCTCTGATAGGTACTCTCTCTATTGGAAGTCGCATTGGGTTCCTCCTTGTCTGTCTGCCTTGATGGAGGAGTAACCTGGCCATTGCTGTAAGAAAGGAGATCTTGGAACGAGACATGTGAGATGCCCTTCATGAAGGACTGAGGGAGGAATTGATTGCTCCCTGGAATTGTAAAGAGACCAGGGCAGCCATGCTGGAGAGCTAACCCCTGCTCCTTCCTGCCTTTGTGCCAGGAACTCTCCATAGAGAAGAAGAAAACCCTAGAGATGCTGGAGGAAGATAAGAACCAGCCACAGCCATTGACCAATCAGAGTGAGCAGCCTCCTGCCAGTGATGGTCTCCATAGCAACCTCAGGCAGATCGAAGAGCGGATGCAGGAGCTTTTGGCAGAGAAGCTTCTGGCAGAGAAGCGGTGAGGCACCTGATGGCTGGGTCCTCCAGCAGCTCAGGAACTGTGGCTTCCCTCATGTTAGACAGCTGGACTTGAGTTCTAGCTATCACTGAGATAAGGCACTTACTTCCTCTCTGCCTACGGCCTGGCTTTCCCAAAGCTGACTTGACCAGCCATACAGAGAATCATCAAGTCCTCCGAAAAGTGCCTGTAGCCAGCCAGCAGGTTCCCTTAGCTTCTACCCACCGAACCCACGAAGAAACCGAGCCTCACTGGGGTCGGAGGGTTTCTCTGAGGTCAGAGAAGTAGCAATCCTTGAACCTCTAAGCCTGGGGCTCCCAGCACCCCCATACCACCCCTCTCATCACCTAGCTGACTGGACCCAGAAAGGACTCAGCCTTTCTCTAGCCACGTCTCTAGCAGGCGCAACCCCCTTTGTAGGTGAGCACTGGGTAAACACCGCTCCTCCCTACAGGATGAAGGAGAACGAGGAGCGCTCGAGGGCCCTTGAGGAGGAACGGGAATTCTACTCGAGCCAGTCCCAAGCCCTGCAGAACTCGCTGCAGGAGCTGACTGCAGAGAAGCAGCAGGCTGAGCGCGAGCTCAAGGTGCAGAACATGTCTGGTGCTTGTGCTCTGGGCCCCCCATAGGACTGGTGACTCCCGCCCATCCCTAATCCTCTCTCCCAGTATGGCCACGTGGCCAGGCTCAGGGATGGATTTATCCAAAAAGGTGGCAGACTCTCTATCATGGATAGATAGGTGTTGGGATTAGGGCCAAGCCCAGCTGCCTGGGTCATGGCTGAGGCATGGAAACAAAATGTGGAGACTTCCATTCATGCCTATTGAGCCCGTAGTGATCAGGGGTACTAGCTATTTTTCTCATTACTGTGATGAAGTACCTGTCAGAATCAGCCTAAGGAAGGAAGGTTCATGGTTTGAGGGGGATATAGCCCGTTGTGACAGGGAAACCGTTGCGCTGGGAGTATGAGGCAGCTGGCAGCATTGCCTGTAGACAATGTTGGTGATTCACACCTTCTCCCTTTTCCTTTTAATTCAGTCTGGGACCCCAACCAGTGGGACAGTGCCACCCACACTCAGAGTGCATCCTCTATCTCAGTTAAACCTCCCTGGAGGTTAACCACCTGGGGTGTGTCTCCTAGGTGATAGTAAATCCAGTCCAGTTAGCCATGAAAACCATCACGGAAGCCTTCTGGGGAGGTGGAGCCTGCGTCCCGGTCTCCTCTCCCCTCTCACTTGTCCCTCCGTGTAGGCTGAAGTGAAGGTGCGCATGGACCTGGAGAGGCGACTGCGGGAGGCAGAGGCAGCCTTGCGGAGCCTGGAACAAGGCCTCAATTCCAAGGTCCGGAACAAGGAGAAGGAAGAGAGGATGCGGGCTGACGTGAGCCACCTGAAAAGTAAGGCCTTCCTCCAGGGCCCAGCCCTAGTCCCAGAGCTCAGCCCCACAGACCCAAACCCACTGGAGTCTGGAACAGGGCTGGCATGTGTGAGGCGGTTCTTTCTGGAGTTCCTCCTCCAGACACCTTCCCGTAGGAGTTCCTTTGGCAATGCCTCTTTGTGGCACTTGAGCCTGGGTTGAGGGTATGGGAGGAAGCCCAGAGCTCTGTTCCCAGCGGATCATTCCCTGTGATGGCTACAGGTTGTAGTTTGAGGGCCAGACTGTGTCACCTGAAGAATAGGCCAACGCGTCTCCCACCAGACCAAACCAGTAGTACTTCCTGCCACCAGGGTTCTTCGAGGAGTGCATCCGGAATGCGGAGCTGGAGGCCAAGATGCCAGTCATCATGAAGAACTCCGTGTACATCCATAAGGCGGCCACTCGCCGCATCAAGAGCTGCCGGTTCCACCGCCGCCGGTCCAGCACTTCCTGGAATGACTGTAAGCATCCATGTGCCATCATGGGGTCAGATGGCACAGGCTGTTGGTGACAAAGCAGGAAGAGGGGGAGTTTTCGAGCAAGTAGACAAGGCTGGGCAGTGTGTCCTTGGGCAGGAAGGACCAAGTGAAGCTCAGTAGCATGTAGGGCTGGGGTGAGGGAGGAAGTGGGGGGTGGGTCTCAGTATGGGGAGATGCCATTCATGGAGCAATGGGTCCTTGTCTCCTCAGTGAAGCCGTCCCAGTCCTTCATGACCTCCCAGCTCGAAGCCAACAACATAGAGGAGCTAAAGGAGGTGGCCAAGCGGCTAAGCCGAGACCAGCGCTTCCGGGAATCCATCTACCACATCATGGCCACCCAGCCTGGGGCCTCTGCACTCCCCCGGGGTGGAAAGTGATTGCGAGCTCCTCCCCTGCCTCCTGTCTTTCCTTGGTGGGACAGGAGGGAGGCTGACTCCCCCTGGCTCCTCTACCAGAGCACCACTGGGGGAGAGGCACCCTCATTCTCAAAAGAGGGGATACCTCCCTCTGCGTGCTCACCTGGAGCCCTGACCTTGGAGGTCAGAAGAGAGTGTTGGATCCCCTAGAACTGGAGTTGTGGGTGTTTGTGAGCTGCTATGTGGGCGTTAGGTGTCAGACCTGGGTCCTCTGGAAGAGAAGCAAGTGCTCTTAACCACTGAACCACCTCTCCACACCCGAGCCCTGACCTTGGGTCTATGCTAGGTGGGATGGGTCCACACTGGATGCTACCTGGTTGTCATGATGAGGCCTGATTGACTGTGGTGTCTGTTGACCAGGAAGAAATGATGTCTACTCCACGAGGGTGGGCAGGGCCTTGCCCACTGTCAAGGACTGAAAAGCTTCTCTGGTACCCACCATTCCCCTCTGCGGCTGCTGCTCAGCCTCTAGTCACATGACACCCTTAACTTCCTCTTTACTCCTGATCCTCCAATACATTTGTCCAGGACCCATACTTACTCCATGTCCTTGGAAGAGTAGGCCCTAAGACACAACCCAGGTTCACAGCACCCCATACATTCTCTGCGATATCCTACTTCCTGGGTGCTGTCCTGGCTACGGGCCACCCAGCTTCTCCATCTATAGCATCAACAACCCGCTAGAGGATGTGGGAGAAGTGTGTGATCCCACTTTGTTTTTCCCTGGCCCTGACTGAGAGCTCTTGACCCTCGGGCTTCCCCAAAGTACACAGCCAGACCAGGAGTGAAGAGGCCAGGGCTTTTGTATTATCCACAGTCAGGCAGAGCTATCGCTGCCTCAGGCCCTCGTGACCCTGCTGCCTTGAGATCACCAAGGTCCGTCTCCTTCCCAGCCGCCTCTCCTTACTGCCTCCTCTTGTTCCAGATGTGATGCAGCAGTTAAGAGCACTTGTCTCCCTTGCAGAGGACCCAGACTTGCTTCCCAGTGCCCACACAGCAGCTCACAACCATCTGTAACCTCATTTGCTGGGCGATCCAACACCCTCTCCCGACCCCCACAGGCACCAGGCACTCGGCACTCACATGGTGTGTGTACATACAAGCAGACAAAAATATTCATATACATAAAATCAATCTTAAAAAAAAAGTTTGAAAGGGGCTGGGTGCTAAGACATTGGTAGAATAAAGGCATCCATTTTCTGTTCAGATGATTGAAGTGTTCTGAAAGAGAGACCCTTGCCAAGGTCTGGGCTTCGCTGTTCTCAGTGGTCCCTTCTTATTGGGTGTGGTCTCGGATACCGTGCTTTGGAATCAGTGCATCTGAGTGTAAATATAAAGCTTTGAATGTGTATAAACTTGCATAAACCTGAGGCTTGTCTATTAAGTATGTACATGGAATGGACTTGGAAATGAAGATTTATAAAACCAAGATTACTGGTTTTGTTTTTAAAGAATTATTAATGGCTTGCTCTTGGAGAGAATGTCAAATGCATTTGGTTTTCCTGGTCAAACTATTAACCAGAAAGAAAAGTACTGCTATGCGAGAACACCTGCAAGTCTGTGTTGTGTTTTGTTTGTTCATCCAGGGTCTAAGATAGCCCAGACTGGCCTTGAACTCAATGTGTGAGGGTGACGTACCTCTACCTCCAGAGGTCTTCAAGCAAAGAAGGCAATACTCTACCAGCTGAGCTACATCCCCAGTCCAGTAATTTATGAAGCATGGAAGCTGGCTTTGTAGACCAGGCTGACCTTGAACTCAGAGAGAGCCAGCTGCCTCTGGCTCCTGAGTGCTGGGATTAAAGGCAGCTGACACTAGCTAGGTCCCCATTCTTGGCACTATGGTGATGGCAATTAAGTTTCTTGTTTGTTGTTGGTTTTGGCTTTTGGTTTTCTGAGCCATGATTTCTCTGTGTAGCCCTGGCTGTCCTGGAACTCACTCTGGTCCAGGCTGGCCTTGAACCTACAGAGGTCGGCCTGCCTCTGTCTCTGAGTGCTGGGATTAAAGGCGTGCACCACTACCCAGCAACAATTAAGCTTTAACTTGAGTCTGGGAGGAGACAAAACTCAACTCTCAGCACTGCTTTCAGAGCACAAGCGCCAATTTCCCAGTTCGTTTCCTGATTCTCACTCTGTCCTTTCTATGCCTCAGGCAAGTCTAGTTTACCTCCAACCATACCTGACACAGTATACACACACACACACACCAACCAGCATCCCCATATGAAATATGGCTGGAATTACTTACTGGGAACATATTGACATGATATATTACATTAACAGTATATGGCAGTTCCTAAAAGTAACTTAATCATTGGCCAGTTAATTAAATGTGTTACTTATGGCCATGTTTCCAAAGTAGGCAGAGGGGTCATTTTTAGAGAGGTGCTGCCCCCTGCAGGCCACCTCCGGAATTGTCTCACCACCAACTGTTAAGCCCCACTGTTTACACCCTGTGACTGGCTTATTAATAATTAACTGAAAAATATGTGTTTCCACCCTGAGGTCCTGGATATCCCCATGTTATAAGACAATCAGAAGGATTTCCCTCTGATTTGAGTGTAGACCAAAGGGAGAGCCTAAAAGAGACAGACTGCCTGCTAGCTTCAACAGCCTGGTGAGGAATGAGTAGCATCGCCTGCTCCAGCCAGAGCTAATGCTTTGTTTTAGAAGCAGAAGGTGATCCAGAAGTGAATCACCAGGTCCTCCTGTTACTCTACTAGTTCCCTGGCCGAGGGTGGATGATGTGTGCCAGGCTGCCCTGGTATGTCCCAGCATACCCAGCGGCTCCCCATTTCCCTATCATGAATGTCCCCATGTAATGGTCAATTTCCCCTAATACTTTCCCTCAGCTTTAATAACTTTTCTTGATTCTGTGACTGAATACCGGATACCGAACAAGGGAGGTCTTATTTGGGCTGGCAAGTCGAACAGTCCCATATGTAGGGGAGCCGTCCCTGGCAATGAAAGCTTGCGGCAGCTGGCTGTGACGGTGCCTCACAGATGAGAGTGTTCCTCTCAGAGCAACCTATACCAAGAGCCACCCCAGTTGGAGCCCTCCAGTATCCTTACTATGGCCATCCCCCGGCCTTAAGGGCTTTGCCCTCTGTTTATTGAACGACATAGAAAACATGGTATAGGAAAGGACTGAGGACTCCCCTGACTTAATTTTTCAAGCCAGAGTTTACAAGGGAAGAATTTGCTTTATTAAACCATACTGTCTCAGAACAACACTCAAAACTGCAACCTATATCCACATGTTGTTTCCAACGTTTATGTTGGACAATTAAATCATCGATTTCTATGTTGCCATTTTCATCTGATGATTTAACTAATCTCTGTCTGTCTGTCTCTCTCTCACACACACACTGTTCTGGGTGAGGGTCATGAAAGAGTCACAAGGGAGAGACGGGGAATAGGGACCCAGGGTAAAGTCATGCATTCGCTTTAGCTTGTAAAAGTGGGTTACAGGGCAAATCCAAGGCCTAGAAAAGTTGGCCACATTGTTTCCTTAGAGCAAGGTAAACAGGCTGAATACACAACCCGGAAACAGGTTGAGCACGTAGCTTTTAAGTGGTGTCCAGGCAAATTATTAACTTGGTTGCAAGGCTGCAAAAGCTCAGGTCTCTGAAGACTAGAATATTTCCAGAGAGCCAGGAAGGATGGAGTCAGGAATGCTACTGCTTAGTTCTTTACAGTTAGCCACAGCTGGCAGCGTTAGAATGGTCCCGCCCACATTTAGGTTGGGTCTTCCAACCTCCATGAACTTAATCCAGATAGTCTCTCACAGAGGTTTCCATGGTGATTCGAAATCCCAACAAGTTGACAAGATTACCCATCATACCCCTCAAAGACACGTTAAAGGAGGAGGCAAGAGACTGGAAAAGCACCAACATTCCAGCCCAGGGAAGGACCCATCTTTCTCTCTCCATCTCTGGAAGGAGGCAATACCCTCAACTCATGAATCACTCACAGCTTGGCCTGACCTGGGCAGCCTGTTTGGAGGACAGATGCCCCAGTCTCAGGAGCAGCTGAGGGCGTCAGCTGTTACACCACAGGGCAAAGCAGTTTCCCTGCAGCCTCCGTGGAGCCTCCATGGAGCCCTCTGCCAGCACGAAGCTAGCTACTCCGCTCTCCAGCTCACAGCAGAGTCTCCCCAGGGTCAGCAACCCCACAGCTGTGACTCGGGGAAACAGCTACCGGCTTCTCTCACCCCACTCCTTGTGAAGGGGTAGAGGAGTAAGGCCCCGAGAGAGGGTGAAGCGGTTGGTTTAGCCTGGTAGAAAGCGAAAGCCGCTCCATCAGCCATGGTGAGGAATCTATCTGGATCCCCACGGTTGGAACCGGCAGCCTGTCCTGTGTTTCTGTGGCTTTGCCTTTCGGGGTAACCTGGTGGTCAGGTGGGGAAGCCAAGGTGACTCAGGGCTGTTCAGGAACAGAAGCTGTACATTTAGGGCCCCAGGAGCCACCAGGTGATGAAGAGAAAACTACATTTTGGGACTCGTGGTCCTAGGCAACCTGATGCCTGCTTCCTGTCTGCGAATCCTGCTATGAGCAGTCCTCACCCCCATCCCTGTTACCCCCTCCCAGCCATGGCTAGTGGGCATGGGATGTCTGAAAAGAGACTTCTCTTGCTAAGCACTGACTGAACTGACAAGACCCCAGGAAGACCTTACCTCTGTCCCTGCTCCTGTGGAGAGGTGGCCCTGACAGGGAGGGTCAAGCCTCTGCTGGCCACTTACTGGCCATGAGCCACTGTTTGTAATGTTTTTTGTTGTTGTTATTTTGCTTTGTTTTTGCCTGGCCACTTGAACCGTTTCGACGTGTGTGACTTGGTGATGTTCAATATATGTTCAATGTGCAATCAGTTTCCAGGATGCTCTCATTTGGCAAAACTCAAACTCTGAACCCATAAAAAACAAAAAACCAAACCAAACAAAACAACAACAAAAACCAATTCCCTTACTTCTCTCCCGTGTTTATGACAACTTTAGATATAGATAGCTCGAGTGAGTGGAACTATACAGTATTTGTCCTTTCCTTTACATGTCCATTTATTGAATGCCGTGTGCCATACGTGTGGAGGTCAGAGGTTAACCTGCTGGAACCAGTTCTCTCCTCCCACCCGGTGGGTTTCTGGGATTAAACACAAATCGTGACTCTTTGTGTTCGATTCCACTGAGCCAGCTTGTGGTCCCATTTTTGTTTGTTTTGTTAAAGACCTATTTTATTTTATGTGTATGGCTGTTTTGCCTGTGTGTGTGTGTGTGTGTGGAGTATGTAGTATGTGTATGCCTGGTTGCTGAAAGGGGCCAGGAAAGGGTATTGGATCTCTTGGAGCTAGAGTTCCAGATGGTTGTGAGCCACGGTGTGGGCATTGTGAACCAAGCCAGGGTCATCCGCAATAGCACCCAATGCTGTTTACCAGATTTTTTTTTTTTTTTTTACTAACTTACTTCATTAGCGTAATATCCTCCATGTTCAGCAGTGTGTCAGGATTTCTTCCTTAAATAATATCCTGCCTGCCACTTAAAAAAAGCTAATTGAAATAGTAGTAACAGTTGTTGGCCAATGAAGGGGGCTCTGCCTGTCTCAATGGACAGGAGGTCACTGTCGAGATCCAGTTCTTTTCTTTGGGCCTTCTGCTGTTAAGGGATGCTTGGATGTTCACTTCCCCTTGTGCCCAGCAGATGGCGGCAGGCTCTGAGCAGCCCTGCAGATTCTGGTGGGAAAGTGACTTGGGGCTTCCGCAACAGAGGGAGGGAGGGCTTTGTGATTGCGCGGTGCCGCCGGATTGGCTTGAATCGGTAGGTCATTCTCTCCTGTAGGATCGAAAACAAAGGTTCTGCTTTGACTCTCCTATACACCGGACACGTTCGCACTGGTTTCCCTTGTGTCCTCACAACACCCCCTTTCCTCAGGGACTTGCCCAAGGTCACAGAGCTTGAAAATGTCCCGTGTCCTTTGTAGCACACCCTGGAAATGTAACATTTACTGGAATATCATTATGACCTGTGCGACTGCGCAAGCTCTTTCAACCCTCCCCTAGTTCTAGTGTAAAGCTTCCCACCCTGTGGATGCTTTCTGGGAAGGATGTCACCTTCTCAGGAAACAGCAGCACCATTCACGACTCTTTATTATTATTATTATTAATTTTTGGTACCACTGCCACCCAGGCTCTAACCCAAGGAATTCTATTCGTCCCTGGTGGCATTTGTCCTAATTGTGTTGGGTAATGCTTGAGGCAAGAGGGCTTGGGGCAGAAGTCTACTTACTATTAGTTTTGGGCATAAAATGTTAAATGCTAATTATTTCGAATTTAAGCTTCGCCAGGCATATGATAGAATTGAAGGGAAAATGTTTCTTCAAACCATCTTAAAAAGTAATAAGTCCTTCAACAAAGTGGCTCCTGGGCCTGTCATCCAGGATGAAGACCCAGGATGCCGCTGTCTACCAAGCCCTTGGTGGTGAATATGTGTCTGAAGGCTGGTGCAATAAGACCTACTCTTTCGCCTTTCTGTAACGTAGAAGAAAATAACTACCCCATTTCTCATTTGAACATTCTACCGTGGGCCTCTGATTTCCCCTGAAGTTTGCTTTTGAGGAATGATTATCTATGCAAAGAAGGAACATTACATTTAGAGCATAGCTGCCGGGATTGAGAGTGCGACTCAGCTGACTGGTGGCTCTCCTAGGGTGCCCCAAGCCCCGAGTTCAAATCCCCAGTACCATATAAACCAGAACTCAGGAAGTAGAAGGGGAAGGGTCAGAAACTCAAGGTCATCCTCAGCTGCCTGGCAAATTGGAAGCTGACCTTGAACACACCCAAGATTTAAAATGTTTCTTTTATCTGTCAGGAGTATGTGTGTGTCTGTGTCTGTGTTTGTGAGTATCATGTGTGTGGGTGCCTGCAATGTCAGAAGGTGTTGGGTCCCTCGGAGTTGGACCCGCAGGCAGCTCTGAGCCACCCAGAGTGGGTGCTGGGAATATAACTGGGCTCCTCCACAAAAGCAAGGTGTCCTGAGCCATCCAGCCACCGAGCTATGCCTGCATCATTCTTTTTAAATAAAAATTAAATCTTTGGATGTGCCAAGTGTGCTAGCACACACTTGTTTTGTTTTGTTTTTTTGAGACAGAGTTTCTCTGTGTAGCCCTGGCTGCCCTGGAATTCATTCTGTAGACCAGGCTGGTCTCAAATTCACTGAGATCTGCCTGTCTCTTTCTCTTAAGTGCTGGGATTAAAGGAGTATGTCACCATGCCAAGCTTTTTGTTTATTTGTGTGAAAACCTTTTTTTTTTCACATTTTAGGTAGGACATTTGTTGTCTATGTTATGTTCACTCATCAATTTGTTGTCTGTAAGCAGTGAGTGACTACAGCTTGATATAAGAGTGAGCATTGATACATTGCAGGAGATCATTTCTCTGACAATGTGTGCACATGCGAGTGATATTAAAACAACTTTGCAGTTGAATGTTTGGTGCCTACTGATGAGTACCACTCGCTGCAGGGTTGCTTCTCTCACAGGAATAGAATCTTGGGTGATTTCCAGGCATTCACCCCTGGAGGAAGGTTAACTCTATTCCAGCCCAATGACACATCCTAGTTGATCCAATGTAATTGCGGCAATTATTCTTCTCTGCTGGAGATATTGCTTCAGGAGGAGGCGCATGACAGAGAGGATGCCAAAGACTCGAGCCTGCTAGAGGACGCCTGGGAAAGGTTTTCTCCTCAGAGCAAGTCACAGGAAAGCTATAGTCCCTCTACTCACCTTGCCCTGTCTGACTATCACATTTGGGGCCATGAAGAAAACTGGCCTGAGGACCATACCAATGTGTACAGGATGGCCAAGCAGAGGCAGAGCCTTACTTCCTCCAGAATCGCTGAGTTCCTGAGGTTAACTGCACTGGGTCTACCAGATTTCAGGACTTCTTACAGTGCGAGCTCATTCGCTTGAGGTTTAGCCCCTTGACTTTGCGTCCTGCTGTCTGCCAGGAGCAACCTAGGAAAACAATCATCTTAGCTTTGCCACAGATGTCTTCCCTGTAGCTAAGGGCTATGTGGCCCTAAAAAAGTTTTTTAAAAAAATCATTTTTCAATCACAGATTAGAGACTAGAGACATCTACTCATTCCTTCAGTAAGCATTCATTGAGGATTTAAAGCATATTTTAAAAACTTCTGGCCCGTTTCCCCTGAAATTCAATCTCTAAAATTAGAATCTCCTTTGAGATGCTGGGCATGGGGGCTGGGAACTGAACTCAGGTCCTCTGAAGGAGCAAGTGCCTTAATCACTGAGGCATCTCTCCAGGCCCTAGAATTGGAGTGTATTGAAAAGAGAATTAAACATTGGTATTAACAGAAAAATATGCTTAGGGAGAGGGTAACCTCATCCAAATGTAGGTTTTTCATGGCTATTTTCAGAATCGTCATATGCCAGGGGGTAATGGCATAATCCCAGCACTGGGGAGGCAGAGGCAGGCAGGTCTTTGAGTTTGAGGCCAGCTTGATCTACAGAGTGAGTTCCAGGACAGCCAGGGCTACACAGAGACCCTGTTTTGAAAAACCAAACAACAACAACAACCAATAGTAATATATATGGTTTTGGCGACTTCTTTAATTTTTTACATTAATTGTGTGTGGGGGGTGGGGGGAACTGGTATATGGAGGTCAGAGGACAACTTACAAGAGTTGACTGTTTCCTTCCATCTTGTGGGTCTCAGCTTATCAGACATGGCAGCAAATGCCTTTGTGTGCTGAGCCAATACACTTGCTGGGTTTTGGAGACTTCTGGAGTTACGTTGTCCAAAGGTTTTCTGAGGAATTGTTTTCTCTCTTTCTGGCAGTATAATAAGATCCCAGCATGGCTCCTGGGGTGTGTTGGATAAGCCTGCAGTCAGATAAAGAAAACTGTCCATGTTTGGGGGGTGAGGTGAGGAGGGACAAGTTAGGGATCTATGGCTGTCCATTGTCACCCTCGGCAACCTGAGGAGTTCTATAATTCTAGGGACCTTTATTCAAGCCAGATCAGGATTTGGGGCTTCGATGCTGAAAAGGTTTTCAGAACCAGCCAGCACACAAAACAGAACTTGAGGTTTTTATTCAAAATATTTTAATACAGATATAACCATGAGGAATAAGTAGAGAAAAAAAAAGTAAGCCCTACAGAAGTGGGCAGAGTGCCTCCAGGGAGAGACTCAGCTAAGCTGTTTTTACAATAGCCATATACAGATCTGGGTGGCGTTTGATAGAATTTGGGTGGAGTATGAAGTCACATATTTCTGGTGGTTCCTGAGGAACGCCTGGTACAGTTATAGAAGTCCAACCCACAGGAAGGTAGGATATCTTTACAGTTTGAAATTCTTGGGCAACATATAGGAAAAAGGTAAGATGGTGCCTAAGGTCACTCACATTCAGGCCTTAAGCTGAGGGCCACTGCTATTTTAACATCCAGTACCTGTGTATGAAAGGAATGTTAATGCTGGTAGGCTTTAGCGAGCGTTGACTGTGTTTGATTTCTTGCTTTTCAGCTGAGAGGCTTCAGTGGGACTCCGAGATGGCAGGGTCCTCTCGATTCTCAGGTCCCATAATTTCCCATAAAACCACAGCTCACAAGGTTACACAGGGAGATATATTTTTACTGTAAACAAAGTTTGTAGCCTTGTTTGTGAAATTCCAAGGAATTGCAGGTTTTTCGTCTGGGAAAACAAACGTCTCCAGTTGCTCATGAAGATTTTCCCTGTTCACGGAGAGGGGCCCAGCGCACTTCTGTTCTCATGTAATTGGCTAGAGCTTGGCCACGTCTTTTTGCAGGGGAGTTTGGGAAATGCAGTCTGGCTGAGGGACACCGATGGACACAAGCGATGACTGCGGTGCACATGGTTAGCGACTCTGTGGATGCGAGCAGAGGCCCAACAGAGCTTTACAGAGAACGGAAAACAAAACCCCAACCTGTGCGTCCTGCCATCTCTTTGGCGATGTTGTCCTGAAGAAGAAGATGAGCACAAAACCAGCCCCGGGTTAGCTCAGCCTTCGGTGCTTATCCTAAAGCAGGAGTCTCTACTGAGGCACCTTTAGGTGGAGGGCTTTTAGCAGTGCAAAGGAAGCTCGGCCCCTAACCCGCTGACTCCGCCCACTCTGCTGGCTCTGAGGGGCTGGTTTGTTCAGTGTTATTCTGGTCAAACAGCCCCAGTGTGGAGAGCAGGGCGGTCCTGCCAGTCATTTCCGTCTCAGCAATTAGGAACTGTGTGACTTGAGCAAACTACTCAACACTTCTGAGCAGCAGAGTCATTTGTATGTTTTCACATGTGTATGTATGGATAAGTATGGATGTGTGTGTGTGATTGCATGTGTGCCTGTATGTATGGGTGCATGGGTGTATGCACATGTGTTTGCACGAGAAGACCAGAGGACAGCCTTGGATAATGTTCCTCAGGTGCTTTCCATCCTCTGGTTGAGTCCGGTCCTCTCACTGGCCTAGAACTTCCCTGAACAGGTATGCCAACTGGCTGGTGTGTGCCATGGTTCTGTCTGTCTCTGCTTCTGATCTTCACATCACTGGGGTTACAGATGTGCACCATCACACCTGACTTTGTAGTCAGTTCTGGAGACCTCTACTCAGATCCTCATGCTTGCAAGGCAGACATTTTACTGAATGAGCTATATCCCAATCCAGTCTCATGTAGTCCTGGCTGGCCTTGAACTTACTATGTAGCTGGGGATGACCTTGACCTCCTAATCATTTTGTCTCTGCCTCCCAAGTCCTGGGGTTTACAGGTATGTGCCACCATGCACAAATTCCTTTCTTTACTTTGAAGAACCATGTTTCGTGTTGTATTCAGGTTTCTTGAATCCCCTGGAGCTGGTTACAGTTGACTATGAGCTACCAAATGTATGTGTTGGGTCCTCCGAGAGAGCACTGTGTGCTCTGAACTGCTGAACCACCTCTTCACCCCAAAGCTCATAAATATACATTCACAAATGTAAGCGTGTCTGTAACCCTTGCTCTTATTACCGACCTCTCATGTTTGCGTGGAAAAGTCAGTGTTTAGCATCTTATTTTTGTCACTTGCATCTTATTTTTGGAGACTGTCTTTTCACTGAATCTGGGGCTCAATGATTCCGAAAGACTAGATGGATGGAAAGCTCCAGGGATTCTCTGGTCTCCACCTCCCCGGTGCTGGGATACAGCTGTGCACCACCCTGCACAGTGCTGGGATACAGCTGTGCACCACCCTGCACAGTGCTGGGATACAGCTGTGTACCACCCTGCACAGTGCTGGGATACAGCTGTGCACCACCCTGCACAGTGCTGGGATACAGCTGTGTACCATCCTCCCCAGTGCTGGGATACAGCTGTGTACCATCCTCCCCGGTGCTAGGATACAGCTGTGTCCTATTCTCCCCGGTGCTGGGATACAGCTGTGCACCACCCTGCACAGTGCTGGGATACAGCTGTGCACCACCCTGCACAATGCTGGGACTGTAGCTGTACATCTCTGGCTTGGTTTTATGTAGTGTGGAGCAGGTCCTCAGGCTTGGGTAGCAAGGACTTAATCAACTGAGCCATCTCCCAGCCCTTTGGTTGTGGGTTTGTCTGTTTTTTCGAAACAAGGTTTCTCTATGTAGTCCTGGCTGTCCTGGACTCACTTTGTAGACCAGGCTGGCCTCAAACTCTCAGAGATCCCCCTACCTCTGCCTCCCTGAGTGCTGGGATTGCAGGCGTGCACCACTGTGCCTGGCTGCTTTGTTTTTGTTGTTGTTTGTTTTGTTTTTGAGACAGTCTCATAAAGCCCAGGCTTCAAATTTTCTATGTAACCCAGGATAACCTTGGATTTTTACTCCTTGTCCCCACCTCCCATGTTGAGATTACAGTATTTTCTCCACACCAGTCAGTGAATGCTAGCCAAGGAGTGACAGAAGCCTTGATTGGGTTCCCCACATCTAACATGGTTCTCCATTTCTGTTTTGTTTTAGGCAGGGTCTCACCACATAGCCCTGGCTGGGCTCGAACTCACAGAGTTCCACTTGCTTCTCTCTCCTAAGTACTAGAACCAAAGGCTTGCCTGGCCCATCAGCTACTTGTTTAAAACCCTTTCCCTCTCCTCCTGAGCTCCTTTGCATGTTTGGACACAGGTATATGCAGACACACACATGCATGGTGGGGCTGATCCTTTCAGCATTTGGGATAAACAGTGAGTCAGAGCTGAGTAACAAAGGCCTGCTACTAGCATGGACTTCTCTGGGAAGGAGGAAGGCTGGCTTCTGGACATCCTCGCCAGTGTGCCAGTTGTGTGCATTCTTCGATGGCAGTGGCCTGTCACTGCCAAGAGGTGCCCTCCTCCAGGTATAGCAGCACAACTCTGATTCCGAGGCCTCAGGCCAGCTCTATGGAGACTTACACCCGCCCAGCTCCCCACTGCTCCTTAACAGGAGCATCACTCCAGAACTCCCCCAACCCCTGCCTGGTCCTGACCTAAGCCTTCCACCATCTGCTCTTGCGTCCTCACCCTGTCTAGAGTGGACAGCATTGGAGCCAAGATGCCTTCTAACCATTGTTGGAGCTGTGGAATGCAGGACACAGAAGGGGTGTGATTCCTTCAGAGGGGGCTGAGCAGACAGGCCCTAACTGAGACCAATCCACTTGGGCTTCTGATGACAGAGCACAGTGACCCCCCCCCCCCAAAGCTGAGGCAGAGCAGACCCCAAGTGTTAGCCAGAGGAGCCAGGGCTCAGGGTTGAGAAGCAGGGACTAGATGCCATGGGAATGCTGGCCCTGTTTGCCTCTGCATCTTTGTATAAATGACCTTGATCTCTAACACTGTGACATCTAGGGTGAAGGTATGGTACCCACAAGGAGGAAGGAAGCCTCTTTTTTGAGGTCTCTGGTGTTTATCCCAGCAAATGAACTGTCCCTGTTGCCCAGGTTCTGTACTCACCACTTGGTTAAATCACTGTTGTGGGTTGGGGGAACGAGCTTCTATAATTGCTCAGGCAATCCGCCAATTCTACTGGGGGTGGGGTGTTGCAAGAAAAATATGTGCAAAGAATAGACGCAGAAGGTGTGTGTGTGTGTGTGTGTGTGTGGTCTCATATGCAACCTGCCAGGGTTGCAACATGAACTGAGTAATTTGGAACAGCAGCAGGACCACAGCTCTTCTGGACTGCAGCTAGCTGCTGCTTCCTGGAGGCTGGGTCAGCCACGGTTGTCATGGCAACAGCCTGATGAAGGAAGGTCTCAAGAAAGGCTCGGGTGAGAATGTGTTTTTTGAAGGATATCTGCCTAGAGCTTTTCTCTTGCTGGGAGACAAAGGATGGCAGTGCGGCTTAGGCTGTCTCAGTCTGGGGAGAAGAGTTAGCAGTGACACGCGGTGTTGAATTTGGCTGCAGCAGAACATCCGCTCTCATGCTGCCTGTTCGTGACTCCCAGGGGTTAACAAAGATGTGTCCCATGCATACCTACCTGGTCTCACAGGGCGCCAAGGTGAAGGGCACTCTGTCACAGGGCACGTGGATGTGCCAGGCTGGTGGAACATCTCCCCTAAGAGGCTTTTTCTGCTTCAGTCCCTTGGGACTGCAGTTTCCCAGGAGAGCAAAGCTCGGGCGAAGGCGGAGGTCGACCATTCTGACCACATGATCTCCTCTTTCCTGCCGCTCCCCCCGCCCCCGCTTTGCCGCCTACCACTCTCCTTCACTCACACCCCTTGATAGCCTGTGTTCCGGGGATGCTTCTGCACCTGCGTCCTCACAAGAGCTGTATGCTGGGGGCATCTTCCTGTCTCCCCTGGAGCAGCGCAGTGTCTTCTTCAGGCACAGCGTGTGACCCCTCCGGTAGGGGGGAACCCTCAGATGGGGAGAGCACCAAGTCCATGTCCCCCTCCGTAGCCAGGCCCACGTGTGCTCAGCCCCGTGCCCACCCCTGCCAGGCCAGCCAGCTTCCCCTTTAGAGATAAGCAGCTCTCCGTGGTTCTCTCACCCCTGTCAAGGTGATTTACCGCTTTCATGTAATGAAAGTCCATGATGTAGCAAGTACTTAGTGAACCAGCTAAAACTTCCGTCCTAAGGTGGGTGTCTTTGTTAATTTTTTGTTGCTGTGATAGAACAGTATGACTGAAGCAGTTTATAAAAGAAGACAGTTTATGGTTTCAGAAGGTTAGAGTCCACGATGTCAACACAAAGGCATGGCAACAGGAACGGCTGAGCACTTACTTTTGATCCACAAGTTGGAGACAGAGAAAGGAGGACTGGAATGGTCTTCTGAAACTTAAAACCTGCCCCCAGTGAGACGCCTCTTCCAACAAGGACCGGCCTCCTAATCCTTCCACAAGCAGGGGACCAGGTATTCAAACCTGTGTGCTCATGGGTCATTCTTATTCAAACTACTACAATGTGAATTATGTCTTAGCCGGGTAATCTTAGCACCTGAAAGGCTGAACCCGGAGCATTTCAGGTTCGATGCCAACCTGGCTGCAGAGTTAGACCCTGTTTAAAACAACAACAGCAGCAAAAAAACCTCAACAACAACAGCAAAAAAGCACCCCTCCCGCCCCCAATCCCTTCAGCCTTTATTGAGCTTCATTGGCCTTTATTGAGTTGGGGTGGGGGGCGGCTGGAGGTCAGGGAAGGATAAGGAAAAAGTAATTATGTGCTGTACCATCTGTCCTCTCCAGGGGGCGCCAGATGTGCCTTCCCCCCTCCACTCCCATTCCCACCCCCACGTCCCAACTCGGTATTCTCTTGGCTCCCAGCATAGGTAGAAAGCTGTGCTTCCAGGTTATCGATAAAACATTCAGTTTGGGTGTGTGTCAGGAACACTTAGAGCCTTGCACCTCTATTGCCCGAGGGACTGAATCACCTTAGCACAAGAAAAGGACCATTTGGAGCGGTCACCCTGCGCGCGGATTCATGAGAAGGTGGGAGAAGGAAACAGTCCCCTGGGAAGGGACCCACACTACGGAATCTGAAATTACCTTCAGTATTTTAACGCAATTTGAGATAATAATTATTACAATTACAATAGCTACTGTATCATTTACTATTTTTCTTCTTGTCACTCAAACTGCAGGCAGTAAAGCTTGATGAGCCCTATGGGTAGGAATTGAGCTGAAAAAATTTTGAGGCCTGGGATGCAGTTCCGTGTAAGAAGAGGTTGACGCTTTCCAGCAACTGCCCCACCCCCAACTCAAATGCTGAGCGTGCCTCGGAGCCTATTTGCTATTTGTTTCACCAGGAGGATGGGGCTTCTTGAAGAATAGAGTTGGCCTTGTGGATGGTGATCGTGGTTGGTCTGCCATGATCACAGAGAGAATGCTGGGAAGCGGGTGATGTGGCTGGGGATTTCTCCCCACAGGCCTCCGTGTAAGGAGGACGGTGTCCGAGGTATACTGACTTGCTGAGGTTCTCTCGACAGATGACTTATGAAGGACAGAAAAAGGAAAGCCAGGAAAATGACTGCAGGTCCACATGAGGATCCGGGGAAGTGATGAGAGGGATGAGAAGGGTTAGAGGAAGTCCCCTTCCCCCCCTATTCAGGCCCCCCCCCAACCCTGAATGCTTGAGTTGCAGCACTCTGTGGTCTTGTTCATTTTGTAAGGGAAACTTCTAGTCTCTTAAAATCATTCCGGGGTGGACTTAATTCCATCAGAGAGATGTGTTGTCTACGCATGTGAAGAGGAGGAGGGACTTCAAGGTAAAGACTGCACTGTTATTTCTAGACTGGGTGCTGACTATTGCAGATCTCTTTCTCAGGCTAGACCAATGTCTCTCAGGGGTTCAGGGTCCACAAAGTGAAGAACCGAGACTGGGAGTCACTGCGACCCCACAAGTACAGAGGACAACCACACCGGATTGGCAGGTGTCCAAATTGAGTTGCACACACTCTCTGCCGTGAGCCAGTACCAGATTTCACTATCTGTATGGTTTCCTCTGGCAGTTGCAGGACTGCTTTTTTTCTCAACAGAATTTTAGTTACCTGCAGGCATGGACCATGTGCCATACAGTATGTCCCGGGTGTGTGTGTGTGTGATATAGCCACTACAGTGGGGTTCTTTGCTGTTGCTCACACCATTTCCCCTACATAGTCTCTGCTTCCTCACCACCCCTTGAGGAAGCAGGACTATTGCTTTTATAATTCTTACTTGAAAGAGGAGGGAAAAGGAGGTCAGGGTGTTGGCTCCAAGAGAGCCTCAAAGTGCCACTCAGTCCTCGCTCTGCCCACCTACATCTCCCACCCCTAAGGAGCAGGGCAATGCCAAGATGAGTTATCCATATGACTGGTGTGTGCATGAGGAGTCAGCTAGCATCCTTACTCCTTCTGTAAGTCCTCTGTCCTGGATCATCCCCCCCCCCCCACCAAACCTCCTGGGTGAGCAAGAGATGAGTTCCTTGGACCTGTTCTGCCCTCTGATGGATTTTTCTCAGCATGCTTTCCTTGGGATTCACTCTTCCTTAGGATGGGAAATTTTCTAAATAGGTTTATGATTCAGCAGAAAATAAAACTAAGCTGCCTTGGTGAGTCTCCACTTATATCAAGAGGACTCTACATAGGGCAGCCAAAAAACCAAAAACAAACAAACAAAAAAAAACAAAAAACAAACTTTCTGTTGTAAGTGTTGCCTTTGTCTGCCCTGACATAGGACAGGATGGGACAATGCAGGATCCCTGGTCAGATCCTGCTATCCCATCTTTACCGGAGGGTGACATTCCCATGATCCTACTCCCACATAAGTCAGAACTGGGGCTAGAACTTCCCACCTTCTATCCAACCTCTCGGAGTCTTGAAACAATGCTGAGCAGAAATGGGGGTATGGCTCTGTGGCCCCTGTGGCCTATGCTGCCTAGGAGGGGCTCTGTACACAGGCCCTGGGCTCCTCCTTCGCTCAGATCAAGGTCCCCTTGGTGGCCAGGCTTTGCACTCAGTTATTGCCCAGCTGTGGTGGCATGGGTTTTAGGCAAACTGGCCTGTCACTCAACCAGACCACATGCCGTCCCTCCAGGGTCTGTTACTCTCGTGAGACAGAGAACTTAGGAGCTCCTAAGGCTCACTAAAGATGGCATCTTATTCAATATCTTTCCTCCCTGCTCCCACATCCATTTCCTCTTCCTGCCTGCTGCCTCCATCCACCATCCCCAATGTGAGCAGATGCTACACAACAGCACGCTATCTACTGTTTCTGTCAGCTAAGAAGCACAAGAAATGGAATCCTTTCTCCCAGTCAGGAGCACTGCTGAATTATTCATGGGCCCAACCTACTGCAAATTTCAGAGTGATTTTTTTTTTCCCTCAAGGTTGTAGCTGTGAGGGTATGGGCAAAGGAATAATGAGGACACCTGATACCCAAAGAGGTAAGCCATGCTGTCTGACATCATGCTCCAGAGTCCCTGTCCCCCTGAGGCTTTGGGACAAGGGTGGCAATTGAAGAAGCTGGGTGGATTCACATGGCTTGGCCTTGAGTGAGTGGAACCCTTGACCTCCCCAAAGTCTGTAGTCTGTGGATTAGTAGTTTTAACACATGGTAGACAGATGGGCCTCATCAAACCAAAATACTCATGGGGACTTCTTCTCCCGGTGCTGAGACATTTGGAAGAGCCTCAGGGAGCCAGAGCCCTATCCCTGCAGAGGAGGCAGTTGCTAGCAGACAATTAGAAACCAAGGCCACAGGAGGGGGAGAATGTCTGTGAAACAGAATGTCTATGAAAGGACGAGAGACAAGACAGAACAGCAGACACAGGGAAGGATGCTCTAGACACTGAGCACTGTGTTAAGTACTATGATTTCTGCTTGTTCAGCTTTATGTTCTATCTCCTCCTCACCTGTAGAATTGCCCTGC
Organism: Pachyuromys duprasi; assembly: GCA_028658305.1. Classification (NCBI taxonomy): domain Eukaryota; kingdom Metazoa; phylum Chordata; class Mammalia; order Rodentia; family Muridae; genus Pachyuromys; species Pachyuromys duprasi. Next base: position 31,990,129 of record CM053765.1, on the reverse strand, counting down.
GACAGGATTCTGGCCAATAGAATGTAAGCAAAGGTGACTTGTCAAACTTCTACAAGAAGAAATGGTTGGCCCTGTATATCCTCTTTTCTCCTGGGAAGTATAGGTGGAAAATGCCCTAGAAGATGGCAAAAGAAGCTATAAGAAAGCTGGTCCTTGGACAGCCAGGGCTCCTTACCCAGCCTGGGCCACCTGGCTACTGTAGATGCAAGGAAGAGGAGGCAGACCTCTTCACACCAGCCTCCTGTGTGACAGTTCTTTGTGTGACTCCCCTCCCCACCTTTGACCAAGGCTTCCCTTGAGGGCTCATCCGGTCCTTACCAGAACATTCATGACAGTGTCCTACAAAGATGTCATCACTGCAAACCTCCCACAAGGCATCAGAGACTGTAATCCGGCCTGCCCTCATTTTCTCTGGATCAAGAGCACACTAGGCACTTAACAGATGCAGAATAAACCAGGCAGAGTGCCCACACGTGCGCAAACTGCCTTCGTTCTTGCCTAAAGAGACCAGCGCTTTTACAAGCTCACACACTCAAGCACTAAAGAGCGGATCCATTCTTGTCTTCTTTCTTCCCAAGGCATTTGGGCCTTTCTCCCTTCCATGAAAGGTCACAAAAGAGCCTGGAAAGGGAGAGCTCCAGGTTAGAGATGTAGCTTAGTTGACAGGGTGCTTGCTTAGCATGCACAAAGCCCTAGGTTCGAACCCAGCCCTGCATAAGATAGCATGGTGGCACATGCCTGTATTCCCTGTCCTTGGAAGGTAGAAGTAGGAGGATCAGAGGTTTAAGATCACCTTTTACTACATAGCAAGTGTGGGGCTAGCCTGGACTACATAAGACCCTGTCTCAGAATAAAATGCTTATTCATTCCACCCCAATGGGAAGACAGGAAGGATTTGTGAAGTATAGCAGGAATTTCCCTCATTAAATTAAAAAAAAAAACCTAGGGGGTTGCGAGCAGAATTTCAGCCATCCTCAGTCGCTGCTGCATCCTCTGCCCGTCGCCATGGCTGCCTACAAGCTGGTGCTGATCCAGCATGGCGAGAGCGCATGGAACCTGGAGAACTGCTTCAGCGGCTGGTACGATGCCGACCTGAGCCCGGCAGGCCACGGGGAGGCGAAGGGCCGTGGGCAGGCGTTGCGAGATGCTGGCTATGAGTTTGACATCTGCTTCACCTCTGTGCAGAAGAGAGACATCTGGACCCTCTGGACCATCCTGGATGCCATTGATCAGATGTGGCTGCCAGTAGTCAGGACCTGGCACCTCAATGAGAGACACTATGGGGGTCTGACTGGTCTCAATAAAGCAGAAACTGCTGTTAAGCATGGTGAGGCGCAGGTAAAGATCTGGAAGCGATCTTACGATGGAGCCTGATCACCCCTTCTACAGCAACATCAGTAAGGATTGCAGGTATGCAGACCTTACTGAGGACCAGCTGTCCTCCTGTGAGAGCCTGAAGGACACAATTGCCAGAGCACTGCCGTTCTGGAATGAAGAAATTGTGCCCCAGATCAAGGAGGGCAAAAGGGTCTTGATTGCCGCCTGTGGCAACAGCCTTAGGGGCATCGTCAAGCATCTGGAGGGTCTCTCAGAAGAGGCCATCATGGAGGTGAACCTGCCAACTGGCATTCCCATTGTCTACGAACTGGACAAGAACTTGAAGCCCATCAAGCCCATGCAGTTCCTGGGAGATGAGGAGACCATTCGTAAAGCCATGGAAGCTGTGGCTGCTCAGGGCAAGGTCAAGAAGTGAGGGCGAGGAGGCAAACCTACTATCCCGAGAACACCCTCCCTACCTGTTCCTGCCTCCTGCACCCTTCCCCAACACCTGTCACACTGACTACATCGTTAGGATCTTCAGTTTAAGTTGTAGCTGCAGATGGGGACCCGTGGCTCCCATTCTAATTTTAGTATTATTCCCTGCACCCACTCCCTTCATAGGATCTAGTCAGAATAACCCCTCTGGCGGTGCAGGTTCTTGGTCCACATCCAGGGACAGCTGCTCTTACCAGGAGAGTTGAGAGGTAATTACAGCCCTTTGTTTACTAAGGGTCTGCTTAGGAGGAGGTCAGGGGGCCCATGCTGTGGTGCGACCCATGAGAAGCTGGGGCCTAGTTTTGTTCCTGGAGCCTATCCTGCATTCTTCCGCAGTTAGGTGACTGGGGGCTGTAGTCAGTCATTCCAGTGGAGGGTGATTTAAAAGATACTGCTTCCTTTCCGACCCTAAAGGAACTGCTGGCTCCCAGAAGGTTGGGATCAATCTTGTCAAGTCTATGTGTTACATTTACTTTTATGAAAAAAAAAAGGTATTACATATATATATATCATATATATATATCATATATATATATATATACACACACACATATATATCAGCCACAGAAGCCCAGCCCCTCTGAGGTTTCTAGTGGTGGTTGAAACAGTCCCTAAAAAATAAGCAGCCATTCCTCATGTCAAACGGGATGAACTCTGTGTCCTCGAGGGGCAAGAGTACCCTTACTGTGTTTGGATCCCGTTGCCTTGTTTTGTAGAGGTGAAGGGCCCCTTGATCATGTCCAAGTTTTCATCCTTGACTATCTGAATCATGTTCCAGCTGCTTGACCCTACCATATGGGTTGAGAACTAAATCTCTTTCCAGATCAGTATAATAAAGGAGTGATGTGAAAAAAAAAAACTAGGCAAAAATCAAAGTATTTTGGTAGAAGAGGAGGAGTGTATGTCAAATTTAACTGGAAGAGGCATGTGAACTCTATAATTTGTTTTTCACTGCACATAGCTGTGGGCTCTATTTCAAATCTGGGGTGAGTGTTCATGGTGGGTTTCTCTGGTCACAGTAGCCGGAGCCATATATCCTTCAAGACCCAAGGTCTTAACATACCTAGGCTCTGGTCTCCTGCCAGCCTTTCATTGAAGACACTTCCCAAGGCCTTGGCCTTGGCAGCCGTTAGTGGCTATGCTTTTTATTATAGCTTCCTTGTCTTTGCCAAGTTCTTCTCTGGCATCTTCCTCAGGCAGCAAATCTCATTATGGATGGTGGGGTCAGAAGAGCAGTCTGTCTGCCACACTGTCCAGCAGCCTCTGCTGTAGAGATTCAAAGCCCAGCTTGATCCATACCCCTAAACTGACCTCTAATCCCAGCTGTCACCTCACTGCCTAGGAGAGTCAGGGACTTGCAACACTCTGACAGTCAGGTGATTATGCAGGTTCAACTGACTTATTAGAACCAGAACCCCACACATTTGTTGACCCTCTTCTCTGACCCCCTGTTCATGATGGTCATCTCAGATTTTCTTCCTGGTGTAATCCAGGAGGAGGAGAGATAGGAGGTCCACTCTCATAGGCTAGTGTCATGGTCAGTTTTCTGAGGCTATGGCAGACTACCTGAGGCTAAGTAATTGTTGAGGGAAAGCAGCTTACTTAGCTCATGTTTCTGGAGGTTGGGAATTCCAAGAGTCTGGTGCCTGTGGCAGCCTCGTGCTGCTTTAAATCCTGGTAGGAAGTGGAAGCATGAGTGAGCATCCTGAGAGAGAGAGAGAGCTCATTCCTGAGGGCCTCTTGCTATCTCTCTTTAGGGCCTCAGGACCTCTCAATTCTGCCATGTTGGGGGTGACTATTTCAACATATGAATTCTGGGGAACATAGAAATATATATATATATATATATATATATATATATATATATATATATATAGAGAGAGAGAGAGAGAGAGAGAGAGAGAGTTTGGATCTAGAACAGTGGATCTGTAAGCTCAAGGCAAGCATGCTCTCCATAGTGAGTTCTAGGACATCCAGGGATGTATAGTGAGACTCTGTCTCAAAGCAAAACAAAACGTCATGATGAAATTGCCAAAGACTATTAATTGAGCATATACTACAAGCCCTAGCACTGTGATGCTCTTTCTGTGTGCTTTTTTCCATCTAGTCCTCACAGTAATCTGTATCGTAATTTTCCCAAAATGGCCCCAAGGTCGGGGTGTTCAATTCCGCAGTTTTAACTGCTGCAGTTTTGTGAGAGGGTGGACTCCCACAGCGGTTTGAAGAAACTTGGGAAGGACTGTGTCCGGAAGTGCAAGTTTCTGGTTTCTTTGGAAGCTCAGTTGTGTGATGTGGGATGTGGGAATGTTTTCCCCATGGAAAACAGCCCCTGTGAAAAGGCTTGTGATGTTTGTCAGCTGGAAACCACCCCCTCCCAGGGGCGTGGTTTTCAATAGCTGGAAAACCTCCTTGTGTGGCCTCTGAGAAGGGATAAATAGAAGCCCACAGACAGTGAGGCATCTCTGTGCTTTGCAATGGTTCCCACCTCTTTGCTGGTTTTTGAAGAGAGAAATTCTCCAGGGAACTTTTTGTGCTGCTTTGGGGAGTTTGGTTTGGGCGGAGCCTTGCCCCTTCTGCTGAGTGAGACCACCTCCATTGCAGTTGCTGTTTGCTGCTGCTGCTGTGGTTTGCTGCTTGGCTGTTTGACTGGACTGCTGGCATCCTGACAACTGAGGTCGGTACACCCCTGTGTCCCCTCTCCCCACTAATCTCTCCCTTACCTATGGTTAAAGGGTTGGTGGAAGGGAGGTCGAGGTGCAAATATCCCAAATAAAATAGACACATGGGAGGGCCCAGCCACCGAGGGCAGCATCACCTCTTCCCGGGTGGGCCTGGGATGTGTAAGAAAGGTAGCTGGGCAAGCCAGAGGGATCCAGCCAGCAAGCAGCGCTCCTCCATGGTCTCTGCTTCAGTTCGGCCTCGAGTTCCCATCCCGCCTTCCCTTTCTGTGGACTGTTGCATAGAAGTGTAAGCCAAGTAAACCCTTTTCTCCCCAAAATGCTTGTGGTCAGCATTCGTTTGTTTGTTTTCTTTTACAATTTACTTATCTTAAGCCAGGTGGTAGTGCTGTATGTCTTTAATGCCAGCATTTGGGAGGCAGAGGCAGGTACATCTCAAGGCCAGCCTGGTCTACAGAGCTAGTTTTAAGATAGCCAGGGCTACACACACACACACACACACACACACACAATCCTGTCTCAAAAAAACAGAGAGAGAGATGTAATGTTTACTTCTCTTTATTTTATGTGTATAGGTGCTTTGCCTGTGTGTGCGTCTGTGTATCGTGTGTGGAGTACCTGTGGAAACCTGATAAGGCATCAGATCTTCTAGAACACGGGTGCAGGGAACTAAGCGTGAGCATTCTGGAAGACCACCCAACAGTGCACTGAAGTGAAGAACCATCTCTCAGTGTTCTAACACGGCCACAGAAAAATCTCAAGAACGTTAAGTTAAAAACTCCAGAAATCATGTCTCTATATGGTACAAGTTCAACATCTAAAGATTTTGTAAGGCATGCTAGCTTCATGCACGTGGCCTGCAGCGGTTTGAATGAGAATGGTCCCCATAGGCCCCCGTATATTTGAATACTTGGTCACCAGTTGGTGGAGCTGTTTGGGAAGGATGAGGAGGTGTGTCATTGAGCAGACTTTGAGTTATATATACATTATAACTCAAATTATATATATGTATTATATGTATATAATTTATACAGTGTTCAGCCTGCATACCAGAAGAGGGCACCAGATCTTACTATAGAAGGTTTGGAGCCACCAAATGGATGCTAGGAATTGAATGTGGGGACCTTTGGAAGGGCAGCCAGTGCTCTTAACCGCTGAGCCATCTCTCCAGCCCATGCCATTCTTGTTGCCTCTCTGCCTCATGATTGTGGATCAAGATGTAAGACCTTGTCTGTTGCTCCAGGACCAGGCCTGCCTGCCTGCTGCCATGCTCCCCGCCATGACAGTGATGGACTCTAACTCACTGGAACCATAAGCCCCAAAGTAAACTCTTTCTCCAAGGTCATGGTATCTTATCACAGCAATATAACAGCAACTAAGACAGCTGCCTGCACATCCCCATGCCTAGATGAGATCCCCCCTTGGTTTTCATGCTCTGCAAATGCTTAATGATCTCTTAAAAAAAAAAAAGCTTTGTATTGTTAATTAGTCACAGGCCATGCAGATTATATGGCAATGCTGCAGTTTGGGAGAATCAAAACAATGCGCTGAGACAGAAAGTAACTGGTCTGCCATGGCCCTCCATGCGTCCTTTATTATTATTATTATTACTATTTTTGGTGTGGTAGTTTGTCCATTCACCAATACTGCATAGAACGCTAATATTGGCCTCAGAGCCAAAGCTCAGTGATGGATCCACCAGAACAAATGGGGCCACAGAGATGGGAGAGTCCCAGGAAGGTAAGGACAGGCGGCTCAAAGTCTCCTGAGTTTAGCTTAATGCCCTTGACTTGTGGCAAGTGGTGTCTGCACCTCTTTCTCCAGCTTGCAGCTACACCCTAACCTGGCTCCTTTGACATTCTAACTTGTTTATAATTTTTCTTCTTGACCTGCCCCCAACCTTAACAACCAGCTGTCCTACACATACTTCTCTGCAGATGCTGTAATCTCTGCTGTGCTGAAATCCCATCCTAGGGGTCATGCTGTTATTAAATACTGACGGGATGAGAGGAGGAGACACCCCCAGTCCCTGTGAGATCAGCTACGGCTGCGTGTGCAGAGTAGATGGAAGGGGGCAACATCTGAGACTCACCATCTGGACAGCACTTTAGATTTATAAAAAATTTATCCAGGGCTGTGGGTAGGGCTTGCATGACGTGTATGAGGCCCTGGTTTAATCCCCAGAAACACACACACACAAACACACACACATACACACACACACTCCTTCAATCTCCAGGTACTGGCAGCCTTTTTAGGAACCTCCTTTTTGCTGGTCTGTCATCATTTTTCTCCTCTTTTCTTTCTTTTTCAGATGCATTCTGTTTTATGTGTTTATGTGAATGCATGCAAGTATGTATGTGCACACATGCATGCCTGATGCCAGGGGAGACAAGAGGAGGGTATTGGATCACCTGAAACTGGAATTATAGTAGTTGTAAGCTGATGTGGGTGCTAAGAACTGAATCCAGGGTTCCTGGAGGGGCAGCAAGCACCCTTAACCACTGATCCATCTCTCCAGCCCATTTCTCTCTGCTTTTGACTGCAAAATAGTTTTCCGGAAGAAGAGTCCCGGTTGCCTTGCAGGCTTTGGTTATCATTATTGGACATCTGTAGACATGTCATCACCCTTGTTTTCCTCGCTGTGTTCAATCTCCAACTCGCTGGATTTGGGATGTGTTATCCACCAGACCGCCTTGCTATCGCTGCAAGGATTTCAGCATTTCCTGGGCCTCTGCATAGTATCTGCCCCCAGGGCCTGTCTTGGCTAGCTCTGAGCTGGCAGCCTGCCAGCACTGAGTTACCATGGAGAAGGTTTAGAAACATGGCAGGCAAATTCCTGCCACCTGGAAACAAGTGGGTTTGCAGAAAAACCACCATGGATGGGGAGAAAGAGCTTTCGGAGGGCAGAGTGAGTGCCAAGGACGCCGGGGTGTGAGCCTGCACTACTGTATGCTGCTTGGCAAACGTTCTCCCACCCATCACCTCAGATACTGCAGAACCCTGGGAGCCCGTGTCAGACAGAAGGGCACAGACTGCAGAAGACTTTGAAGGTTCTAGGGAAATGGGTTTCTGTGCAACCCAAGTCTGTGGGATCAGACCAAGGGGGCTCTAGGCATACCAACAGAATCCTTCACCCATGCACTTCCATGAGGATGTCTGTGGCAGCTTCTCGTGGGACCTGGGTGTCCCGGTGATGTGATACCTCACGTGCTACTCTACACTGGGTGACTGCAGGGATGGCCCGTTCGGAGCATCTGTCGCTTTGTAGGCCAGGAACAGTTGAGCCTCACTGAAAGTCCTGGGGACATTTGACAACTTTCCTTACATCAGGATAGAGAGGCAACCACCAGGATGGGCGTGTTTCTCCTGATCCAGCACCACAAGACCATCTCCACGGAAGCCAAGGAGTCGAGCACTGAAGCACATCACTGAGGGCATCCTTCAGTGGCCTCCAGATAAGCAGCGGTTATACAAGAACTCCCAGCTCTGGGCAACGGTGGCTTCATTAGCCAGACAGCACAGCCACAGGCCCTAGGCACAGTAGGATACGGCTTTTGGAAAAGATGGTGCTATCGAAGCCCTGCTCATTGAGCTCTTCTCCAGCCCTCCAGAGCGTCCAGATATGAGGAAGCCACAGGATTCTGGAGGAAGTGCCGGTGAACCAGCTGTGCAGTGAGGTCCCCAGGCCCACTCCCTAGAAACCCATTCCCCCAATTAAAAAAAAAAGATTTGGCTGTCTAAAAAAAATGATTAGATAATAACATTAAAAATAAAATTAGCAGATTTTCTCTTGCTCCATGAATGTAATCAATTGCCCTCTAAGCCGGTCTAAATTCTGGCACTATGCCCAGATGCCATGCTAGTATACACATTGGAGATCATGACCCCTTAAGTTACAGAGCTGACTGCCTTACCCTGGAGAAGGTTTGTATATTTTTTCCTGCCACTTGAGCTAGATGCAAGATCCAAGGTCTGTCCTGATGCCCATATAGTGAAGAGTCATCTCAAAAGGTTTTCTATAAGACTCCAAAGACTTGTTTACAGATTTGATTATAAGTGCAAGAAACTATCTTTTTTGTTGTTTTGTTTTTTGAAACAGGTTTTGTTTGTGTGTAACAGTCCTGGCTCCTGGAACTCACTACAAAGTGACCAGGCTGGCCTTGAACTCACAGAGTTCTGCCTGCCTCTGCCTTCTCAGTGCTGAGATTAAAGGCCTGTACACCACACTCAGTGAAACTTTCCATTTCTATTACTTTTACATTTGTGGTGTGTGTATGTATGTGCAGATCACTTGTGAGTGTGCATGTGGAAATCAGATAACCTCAGATGTCTTTCCTTGGGATCTGTTTATCTTTTGTTTTGAGATAGGGTCTTTCATTAGCTTGGGGCTTGTCACTTGGCAAGACTATCTGGCCACCATGCACCAGGGAATTTACAGTGGCCATTCCTCAGTGCTGGGATTACAAGTACATGCCACGATGCCTGGCTTTTCCATGAGGACTCTAGGGATTGAGTTTAGGTGCTCAAGTTTGTGCTTTACGGATGTAGCTACATCACCCCCCCACCCCCCTTTTTAAGATGTGATCTTGCTGTGTAAGCCAGGATGCCCTGGAATTTACTACGTAGCCTGACAGGCTCCAAACTTACAATTCTGGCCTCCGAGTCCCAGATTGTGAGGTTATATACACAGTAAGTTCCTATACCCTCCCTCTTACTTTATTTTATGTGTATGGATGCTTTGCTTGCCTGCATGTGCACCACCTGCATGCAGTGCCTGTAGAGACCAAAAGGGGGCATTGGAACCCCTGTGACTGGGGTTATGAGCTGCACTATGGCTTATGAGGATGTGGAGCCTCAGGAAGGGCAACCATTGCTTTGAAGCACTGAGCCATTACTCTGGCCCCCTTTCTATCCTTCCTTCCTTCTTCCTTCTTCTCCCTGTATTTTCACCTTTTATGGACCTGAGGTTGACTTCGCTCATTTTAATAACCTTTCGTGGCCAGCCCTTATCTTGTTAGAGAAGTTTTGCTTGCTTCCTTCCTTCCCTCTCTCTACCTGTGGCAATGGAGTCTGACTGTGAAACCCAGGCCTTTCGGTTATAATGTGGGTCATACCCACATTAAGTAGTTGAAAACCGCTTCATTCCTGATCCCTTTCTGTTGAGAATCTTAGGCAAGAAGCAGGGAGGGCTTCTCTGGCGAACGCCACGTCCATTTCAAGCGAGATGCGGTCCAGTGCGGGAGAGTCCGCTTCTCAGGAGGGGGGCAGGCTTTCCTACCAGACCCCAACTTCACACAGCAGTGGAAACAAGTGCTTTACCTGTACTGGAAGGAGTGGCTGGTAATACCAATGGTACTCAGAAAGGAAATGAAACTGGCCACTGGCAAGCCTCAAAATACTGAGAGGAAAAAGGTGGGATTTCTTAACTGCTTTCAAATTTTTAAATTTAATTTCTTTGTTTTGTAAGTAGGACAAAGTTTCCCAGAAAACCTAGGGGTACTTGGAATCTGAGTTCTGGACCCTTGCAGCCACCTAATACATCACAATGCTCGGAGTGTCTAGAGTAGGGATTCCTGACACACCTCTGGCTGAGGAGAGGCTTGCTCACAGCATTCAGATGGGGAGATGGATGAAGATGGTGCCAGATTCCCTTTGAAGTCGAGAATATCATCTAAAAGCCTAGAGAGTGGGAGCCAAGCTGCAGAGGACACAGACTGGAACAGCAGGGGGAGGAGTTACTAAGGAACACTGAGGTAGAGGAATGTTACTGTTTAAATGTGAAAGGTCCCTCACTTGCCAAGACTCTGAGGTGGGGCCTGGCTTGAGGAAAGGGCTGGGTTACTGGAGGCTTGGCTTTGAAGGTTATATCTGTTCCTGGTCCCTGTCTGGCTTTGTGCTTCCTGTTCCACGAGGTAAACAGTTGCACCCTGCAACTGAACACATGCTCCTGCAGCCATAATATTTTGACTCAGCACAGTCCCAGAATCAGCAGAGCAAGGACAATAGACAGAAATCTACAAAGTTGTGCACCAAGGGGAATGTTTTCTCCATTAAGTCGTGGCATGTAATTTGTCACAGAAAAGTAAAATTAAGTAATATAAGGAGGTGGGAGCTCACCATAGAGGCAAACTGAACTTGAGCTGGGCTTGTCTTCTGCAACAAGGATGGTCCAACCTGAATATGTAACATGAACCATCTGGGAATCTTGAGAAAAAAAAAAAAAAAGCTAGACTCTGATGTAAGAAGGTCTGGGATGGAACCCAAGTTTTTTATGTCTAAAAAAAAAATCTCTCAGGTGATAGCAGTGTTGTGGTCTGTGGCTGTCTTCGAGCAGAAGATGCTGGAGCCATGATCCCAGTGACAGTGATCCTCAGCCCTCTAATACTGTGACTCTTTAACACAGAGTCTCATGTTGTGGTGACCGTCAGCCACAAAACTATTTCATTGCTACTTCATAACTGTAATTTCTGTACTGTTATGAACTGCAATGAAAATCTGTTTTCTGATGTTCTTAAGGGATCCCTGTGAGAGGGTCTTTAGATACACATATATACACACACATACACACACACACACAGGCAACCCCACCCCCACTTCCCAGGAAGGGTCAGGACCCACAGGTTGAGAACCACTGCAGTAGAACTTTCTCTGATGTTCTAGATTTGTCCCATATGGTATCACATCCTCTCCAACATGTAGCTGCTGACCACTTGCCATGCGTGGAGTTGAATCTTCAGTTTCACTTAAATGTAGTTAGCTTAAGTTTAAACAGTCACATGCCACTCAGGAGTACCAAGTTGAGAAGGACAGTTCTACAGCAGTGGTTTTCAAGCTTGCATGCATGTCAGAATCATCCAGAGAGGGAGCCAAAAGCCAGATTGAGGGTCCTGTCTCTGATGCCGGTGGTCCAGGGACCACCCTTCGAGTACTTCTGCCATAGAAATACATCATCCCAGATATGCTATGGGTTAGTGTCAGTAAACTGGCCTCTTGTCTCTGGGTAGTGAATTTCATTCCACCTCATTGTCAGGAGGATCCACTGAGTCTCGTAGGTTTACTGATGGGCTACAAAGACATGTGATCAGGACCCCCTGTAAGGAGGCCTTTTTAAATTACAAAATACCATTCCCACTGACTCTGGTAAGCAACAAAACACACTGAATAATTATGTGTACTGTCTGGCCAGTTAACTGGGTCCAAACCAGCGCTGCACAACATTTGCTGGATGACTTTGGAAAAACTGCTCAGTGTTTCAATTTTATCACTGTAGAATGGGACTAACGATACTCCTCTCAAAGACATCTTGGGAGATTTAGATGCATTAAAATGTGGACTGTGGAGACAGATAGGTGGCTTTCTGGTTAAGAGCGCTGGCTGCTGCTCTTCCAGAGGACCCAGGTTTGATTCCCAGCATCTATGCAGCAGCTCACAACCATCTATAACTTTAGTACCAGGGAATACTATGCCCTCTTCTGGCCTTTTGGGGCATGGCACCAGGCACATACCCAGAGTGCAGATGCCTATGCAGGCAAACAAAGCATTCACACATATAAAATCAAAATGATAATAATAATAATAATGTAAATGTAAATGTCCACTTGCACTGTTTGACAGCTTTGAATGCATTAGTTGTTAACACCCTTGTAATCCTACCCCAAATTTAGCAAATTCCCCTTCTGCTGTGCATTTTGTTCATCCTGTGAGTTCTTTCCAAATACGCAGCTATTCCTGGGAGGAACATTCTGCCCACTCTCATATTTTGCTGAGGGCTCTGGAGATCTCTGAGATCCTCTAGGGCTTTCCTCTTAGAGTATCCAAGGACAGCTGAAAGGTGACAAAGTGGGAACACAGCCAGCAGCTTGCTACATTCTTCATCTTCATGGCCAGTGCACAGCCAGGGCCAGCACAGGCCAGCCCATCCGCTTAGCGTCTCAGTGGACCAATGTACATCCATAAAACACAAATTCCAAAATTACCGTCAAAGTCAACTTTACTAACAAGGTAGTTTGGTAAACAAGATACCCCTACTACCCTCAGCCAACCTGAGACTAACACATACCCCAGAAAAATCATTATTCCAAGACCTCTCCCTTTGAGATGTTTGGGGTCTTGTCACACAGTGATTGGCACAGACAACCTCAGAAGAGATTTCCCCCCCAAATCTTGTAAACCCTGCCCCTGCCTCAGGACCGGGCTCAAGCTCAAACGACCCTAATTTCTTCCTTTACCACATCCCAAGACTAGCCAATACTGTCCACTAATTAAGTGCTGTTTTCCAGAGCCGTTAAAGCATGAACCATTTTAACAACTCCCTACCAAGTAGGATCTAGGTCTCCATTTAACACAGAACAAAGGAACAGGTAGGAGAGAATGTTGGATTGATCTGAATGAGCCATGATACTTCTCCTTTGGCAAATACCTTGTTCTGAAAGGGTGGTGATCATGTGGAGTGGGTTTTCACAGCTTTGCGAATAACATTCATTCTGTGACTCTCAGATGGTCTCAAATGTCAACAGCAGGACACCTAAGTTCCGTCTCCTATTCAATCTCTCAAATAAGTGAAGAAACACAGTGGAAAGGTGGGACATAGTGCAACCTGAAAAGCCTTTGTCATCATGGGGCTCGGTAGAGGACTTGGAAAAATGCAGATACCACAATTAATAGGGCTGAGTCTGAAGCAGTCTTCATACGAATCCTTCAGCCCACAAGAGAAAGGTAGAAGCAACAGACCCCCACCAAAGATAGATTGATTTACCTCTGGAAATAGCTTATTGCTTTCTGGGAGCACACGAGAGCGAAAGGTTCCCTTTCTCTTCAGAACCCCAACACTAGGATTGGTAGGATGGGTGTGCACAGACAGTAGATGTGAATCATCCTTCTTACAGTCCTGTGAATTGTGAAAGAATCAGACACACATACAAACATGCTATCAGTATTGTGCCAGTGGGGAGGAAGAAAGATACAAGCAACTCAAAGTGACTGATGATTTAAAATCACGTGGGACTGGTGTTTCTGCTCACAAGGCATGTGAGTGTACATGATGAATGACTTTTGTTATCACGAGGGGCCACGACTGCACATGATGAATTGGGGAGCAATAGCTCTGCAAATGATGGTGTTATCAGCGATCTTTAGAAGAAAACATCCTCATGCCCTAACATCCTACTGCCTCTGGCCTGCACTAACCTTGACCTGTTAGAAACCAAGTCACATGTCAGGGGCAGTTGTGAAGGACTGGGGGCAAACTGGTGGGGGTTGCATAAAGCAGGAAGAGGTAGAGAGAATGCCAAAGCTCCATGTTTTACATCAATGAGATGCCCTTATGCTGAGATACACATAACCAAGCATGGGACCAGTTGTAATACTTGGCCCCTGCTCCAGACAGGCAAATTCAGCACCACATAGAGCAGCTAACAGTTCTAGAAGCCAGAGGTGTCTGCTGCTGGGTCCCTAAGAGCCCTTTCTAAGCTGTGTCAAGTGATGCAAAAGTATTACTAGGCAAAGATGATACAGGCCTGTAATCCTGGGACTTGGGTGGCTTGATCAGGATTGCGGGATCAAGACTAGCTTGGGCTACAGAAATTCTGTCTCAAAAAACAAAACACATTTAATGACACCTGTTTCCTTATGCTCTAAGGCAAGTCTACCTAGCAACCTGTGGGTAATGTCAGTTGCCTAGATGCTCTTAGTCAGGTTTCTGGGAGTGGGATATTCTTAGTTAACTTTCTCATCGATTTAGACCTAAACAGAAATCTCTTGGCTTTTTTTTTTTTTTTTACATTGGAAATATTTCTGAAATGTTGACTGTCTTGTCTTAGCAAGAACCGCTGAATGATAGAGCAGACACCTCTTTTGGTGAACCGGGGCTCTGCATGGCATGAGGTTTGGTTTTCTAGGTCCACAATGATTATTTATCCCTCCTCTCTAAAATGACCTACAGCACCCTGGAAGACGATGTTCTGAGTCCTTCTCTCTCCCATGCCTCATAATTTAAAGTATATGGAATTATAGATTTGACCCGATTAATCAAGCCTTTTGTGACCGAAAAAGAATAACAGTGACTAGATGATAGCTAACTGGCATCTCTGGGAGACTGAAAAGACTCAACATTAGTGCCTAGAGGGACAATTAGGTCTACCTGAGAATGTATATGCCCAGGGGGGAAGGTAGGTAGGCTCAGAGGGGAAACAAAGACACATGTTCATGACATTGTAGAAGAAATGACCCCTCAAGTCAGTAATCTGGGAGATTGATCTCCAACATCAAGACAGGAATGGCGGTGCACACCTTTAGTCCTAGCACTCAGGAGGCAGAGGCAGGTGGATTTCTGCGTCAGAGGCCAGTGTGGTCTACAGAGTGAGTTCCAGGACAACCAGGGCTACCCAGAGAGAGCCTTCCTCAAAACAAACAAACAAAAGTAGTGTTTATCATGTAGTATGTGCTTAATAAAGATTTGTTGACTGAACAGAGGCCTGCACATACAAACTGTTCTATACAGATTTCCTCCGATCACCATTCATTGGTCTGTCTTCTGCTCATCCATACTCCCAACCCCCTCTCCATCCAATATTTAAGTACTCATCCTAGATAAGATTTTATACCACAGGCTACAGGGGATTTGATGGCAAATAAGATGCAGCATCTGTCCCATCTGTCTTTGTAAAACTTTGTAATGAAGGAATACTAAGTGACAGACTACATAATATCCAGAATACAGACCACATTTTCATTGCTTGGATACTGTTTGCCCTTCAAGCAGTTCATGTCTGGGGGCCTTGGTTCCCATGGTGACAGTATTGAGGTGGTGGAACCTTTAAGAAACGTGGACTAATGAAATCCACAGTATGGATCCTACCTTCTGGAGGGATTAGTGCTGGTCTTGCAGAATGGGCTGGGTCTTGTGGGGATGGCTAAGTTCATTTGGATTGACATACAAGTGTCTGGCTTCTCTGTCTCATTTCCTGTTTTATGTGTGGTACACTCCCAGGTGCATCTGAAATATGATGTTCCCCTTCTCATCAGAAGGCAAGCAAGTGCTGGTAACATGCTCTTGGCCTCCAGAACTATCAGCAACAAATTTCTTTTATTTTTTACTTAGCCTTGGTATTGTGTTAGAGCAAAAGAAAATAGATCAAGACATCCCTCTATCTTCACTACCCTGCAGATCTTTTGCATTTGGCAAATCCTTGTTACCACTTCATTGAAAACTCAGTCTGTGTGCTTCCAAAACAAAATTTCCATTTTCCTGTCCAGATGGGTGCAGACTCTGGTCCCTGCGACAGCAGAATATTGCACTGTCTTCAACAAGGATTTCTTCTGGCATGGTTTGGGCTTGTTTTCTTGGTATCCAACTGAATTAAAGCTTTTCCAGCCTTTCTTAACCCTACTCATAGACTTCCGTTTTGAAGTGGCAAATGTTCCAAAAGAGTAAATATAAGGCTGTAGCCATTTCAAGGTTGGGATCTCCTAGAAGGCAAGTAATTTTGAGCATGCTCAATTCTGGGCACTTGTTAAATTGTATCTGGGGATAATTCTCCACCCCTGCTCTCTCCCAATGTTCTCTTGCTGCATTTCAGAGTAAAACAAAACTTCTCCTCTCTGGGTAACTTAAATTAGGGGCTCAAGACAGACTTTGGGCATTTGTTCGTTATCTTTAGAAACGAACGTTATCTTTATCTGTTTAGAAAGAAACATGAACATTTCTTTAAAATATGCAGGTGGTTCTCTCCATTTTTGTTTTGTTTTGACAGTGTCTCATTATCTTGCCCAGCGTCCTTCAGCATCCACAAGACTAGGACCATAGATGTGGACCACCATTCCCGACTTCTGTAGATTACGCTAGTAGATGGTCAGGGACTTGAAGGAACCATTTCTTACTGTCACTTGGTTTGAATTCTGTTTTTGTTTTAATTATACTTGGTCATATGGACTTTCTGGCAAAAAAAACCTAAAATGTTTGCATCCTTTACATAGTGGTTCTC
This sequence comes from Pachyuromys duprasi, assembly GCA_028658305.1. Classification (NCBI taxonomy): domain Eukaryota; kingdom Metazoa; phylum Chordata; class Mammalia; order Rodentia; family Muridae; genus Pachyuromys; species Pachyuromys duprasi. The sequence continues at coordinate 31,973,652 of CM053765.1, read as the reverse complement.
AGTGTCTAATTTGGCGACATTCAGGCCTGGGCCTTTGCATCGCCTGTGACCCGGTAGCTGCAATGTGCTTCTTAAGACGGCTCCGTCCGTAAGAAATGGCGGTGGTACCTTACCGTCTGCAGCCACAGCAATCATCCCACTCTGTTTATGGAAACGGGGGTCACTGTCATTCTCAGTTTGCACAAACTGAGGTCAGCAATCATGATCCTGCTTCTACATGGTGGGAACTAAGGCCCAGACAGGTGATCTATCTAAAGTAAGATGGGAAGCAGACTAGGTAAAAGGCCAGGTAAGATTGCCCATGTGCCTTCCAGTGCTTGGTTCAAAACGCCACACTGCCTCCTCAAACAAATGCCCACACTTTGAAGTAAGTAGTTTTGAGGGTGGAGCTTCCTGTGGGGATGTCAAAAGCAACTCAGGAACCACAAGATCCAAGAGCCACAATCACATTAACTCTTTAGTAAAATACTCCTGTCTCGGAGACAGCACATTATCACAGTTCACCAACAAGTGTTAAAGGACACACCACCCATTCAAGACACAAGCCTTGGTACATTGCGCCTTTCCTGGTTTCACATTATCTCAGGAGTGACACCTAAACACAGCTTTCTTTGACACAAGACTCCTCTTAGCATGTGATGGGGTAGGGTCGATGAGGGGGTGTGGGCAGTAGCCAGTCATTTTAGGGGTGATTCTGCCAGCAGAATACACACAAAACACATCTAATGCACTATGTCTCTACCCTGATTCCTTTATTTTTGGTAATTTTTGTTTGTTTGTTTGTTTTTGTTTTACTTCCTGACCTTGATCTGATGTAAAAGGGGACGGTTGACTTCCCCCCTTTTCTGGTGAAGACATAGCTGACATGTGGATATGACAGGTCAGTTTCGGCTTCACGGAAGGAGCACACGATGGGTTAAAACTGCCTAGTGATAACTAAACCTTCTGACCAGGGAGTGTCTTAGTATTTCAAGCACACCCCCTGCCCAACAAATAACACACACACCTCAGATGCTAAATGACCATCTGTGATGCACTGCCCTGTCTAATGCCAGGGATCCATATTACCAGAAACAAACTAGGCTGATAGCAGGCCTCCCGCCTCCCGACTCCAGGTCAAGAAAGGCACAAAGGAGACCGACAAATAACACTGAAGTGGTGCTTTGGATCCAGGAGATTTTGAGGTACCAGAAGAGCTCTGATGGCCCTATCTGGCAGATGGGAAAGGTGAGGCACCAAGAAACTGATTAAATATTTCAGGTATGTGAGAGGGTACCAGGAATTTAAAGAGGGAAGATTCTTCCCCCCCCCCCCCAGGGAAGAGTGATACCCTACCAACAATAGCACAGCTCAGCGCAGAGGCAATTCTAGACCTTCAGCCACCACAGGTAAGCAGCCAAGGATCCTAAATGGTCCTCAGGGCGCTGAACTGACTAAATCACAGAGGGAATCCTACACACTCCAGGGCTCACTCTCGAGACCGCATTCAAGGCTGGAGCTTTAGGCAAGAGCGGCCTGGGCAGGCACAGAAGGTAACTCTGCTTCGTAAGGCAATGGCTTCTGTCTGCAAGCCCCACACAGGGAAATGGGCAGCAGACACTTGCCTCCACTGGAATACACCACCTTCCATGGAAGCCTCATGGGGTGGAACGCTGCTGCCTAAGGAAACTATTGCCTCCAGGGAGGCGGAGGATGGAGGGTTTCCGTTAAAGCTGAACAGCTTCACCAATCCAACCCCTTTCCTATGCCACTTGGGAGAATAAGTGATTATTATCTGCAGATGATTGTCTAACTAGGAAGCCTAGGGATTCAACTGTAAAAAAAATATGGGAACAGGAGAAATTTGCTCAGGTGTCCGACTAATAGTCCCACACTCAAAACTAATAGCTTTTGTGGTTCCTTGTGCATGAACTAACATCTTCGAAAAGCTGTGCTTTCTTGGGAGACATTAAGGTCTGTGCAACTTGTATTTCGAAAGATAAGAGGTGAGCCCGGAAGATATCCCCTTGGCTGCTGCAACTAAAAAGTCGTCTTGGACGCAAGTGTCAGAAAGATGTCCAAGGCAGCTGTGGCAGAGAACCCGACATTCACCTCTGTGCTCTCTCCTAGGGGACCCTCCCTCTCCTAGCTACTTCCTATTCCAACCCAAAGACACAAGTGGATGTGCCTTGTCATTTCCAAACGAAGTAAGTCTGTAAAACAATGGCAGCAGACAGAAAAGTACCACATCTGGCTTCTTAGTGCCTCATGATTCATTAGTCTGGAGAGTTCATGCTGTAACAGCTGGACTGGAGATGCCCGGAGTTCGGTCAAAGTGACTAACGGAGGCCCCACATGGAGGCCACCTGGCTATCTATACAGAGCAGCATGGCCTGCACAGGGCGGCTGTCATTTGCGGTCCAGGCTGGCATGTAGCTGGGCCTCTCGCACCATGCGGTCAAAAGAGCGTGTGTTGGTCTCCTCCCGAACCTTCTCCCGCACGTGGAAGGAGGCCCGGGCTGTGGAGCGAGCGCTCTCCAGCGCACTTCGCCGTTCCCGAGAGAGCTGCTCACTGCGCTCCAGCTTCCGCCCAATGGCCTGCAGCAGCTCCCGGCGGCGGCAGTCTTCATCTCTCTCCACCTTCTCCTTGTTGGCGCGCTGGGTCCTCTCTTTCTCCAGGCGGGTCTGAACCACGCGCCGCGCCTTCTGCTGCACCGCCTCCTCGGCCACCTGCGCCGCGTGCTGCAGCCGCCGTTCTCCCGCCCGCGCCAGCGCCTCCAAGTGGGCCTGATGCTCCCGCTCCTTGCGCTCGGCCGCTTCCTTAGCCCGCCGGCCCTGCAGCTCCTCCCTCCGGGCCCGCTCCCGCAGCTCCCGGGCGCGCTGCTCCAACAGCTGCTCGTAGTTCTCCTGCGCGCGGCCCAAGCTGGCCTCCAGGGAGCTCCGCAGGCCCTCCCGCTCCTCGTGCTGCTGCCGGACTCGGCCCCGAAGCAGCGCCTCGTGGCGGGCCCGCTCGGCCCGGCTCAGCTCCCGCTTCTCGCGCTGCTGCTGGCCCTCCTGGCGCTGCTTGGCGCGCGCTGCCCGCTGGGCGCGCTCCCTGCGGGCTAGCTCGGCGCGCTCCCGCCCTTCCCGCAGGCCCTCCTCCCGCTGCTTCAGGTTCTGCTCCTGCTGCAGCTTGCGCAGCCGGTCGTCGCGCGCGGCGCGCTCCGCCCGCTCCCGCCGCAGCAGGCCCTGGCGCTCTGCCAGCTCCCGCCGCCGCTCCTCGCTGCGCTCGCACTGCTGCTGCTGCCTCCGCGCGGCCTCGCGCTCCTCCCGGCCCCGGCGGCCCCGCCGCTCCTCCACCTGCGCGGCCCAGGCGCGCCGGCCCTGCTCGAGCGCGCGCTGCTTCTCGCGCTCCTCGCGCTCCCGCCGCTGCTCGGCGCGCACGCGCTGTTGCTCCCACTGGCCGTGGGCCGCGGCGCGCTGCTCCAGCAACAGGCGCTCCTCCTGGTGGCGGGCCAGCATGAGCGCGGCGATCTTGCGGTCGCGCTCGGGGACCCCGCGCAGGCCTCGCTCGGCGCGCACTTGGCGGACGATGCGCTCCACGTGCTGAGCGGTCTGCGGCGAGTGGCTCAGGTCTCCCAGGCTGAAGCTGCGGGCCGTGAGCGGAACCAGAGCCAGGGCGGATGGGCGGCCTAGCGGGTTGGGCGCTGACGACGCGGACCCGGCGGGGCAGCTGTTCCTGGCTGCAGCTCGAGGCGGCCAGCGAAGCTCCCGGAGGCTCTCGCCGCTGTAGGACGACGACGAGGCGCCGGACTCGGAGCTGAGGGCGCCGTCCCGCCGGCGGGACAGCGAGTCCAGCGAGTGGCTCTTCCTACCTGTCCGAGAACCCGCGGGCGGAGGCCGAGTCCTGGCGGGGGGACTCGGAGAAGTCCTTCGGGCCACTCGCGATGCGGGCGAGGCCGGGAGGCTGCTGCTGCTGCAGCTGCTGCTGCTGCCCGCGCTCAGCGCCGAGGAGGCCGTGCCCGAGGCCGGCGTCGAGGTCGGGGCTGCAGCCGGACCCTTGGGCGTGAACAGGCGCCGCTTCTCCTCGCGCATGATGCGCTCGCGCTCGGCGCGGCACTGCTGCAGTTTGGCCAGCCGCTCGGCCTCGTACGCCTCGTACAGGCCAGTGGCCACGCGCATGGAGCGGCCCGGGGCCTCGCGCACCAGGTCAGCCAGGGCCCGAGGCAGCAGCTCCACCGGCTTGACCGCACAGCGGGCGCAGGCCTCCAGGGAGCGGGGGCTGGTCAGGACGTAGCGGCTGCCCTCTGCCTCCGGGCAGGCAAAGTTGAAGAGATCGAGGTGCAGCAGCGGGGACTGCTCCCGACGCCCACCTTCTGCCCCCGGTGGGACTTCGGCCTTGCGGGGCGGCGCCGCGGAGGCGGAGGCCGAGGAGGCAGCCGGCTGCTGGGCCCCCTGGGCATCGGGGGCCACGGACGCTGTGGCCTCATCCCCTTCTGAGCCGCCGGGCTCCGCTCCCTCTTTCTCCTCTTCTGGCACCGGGTCCACCATAGCTGAACCTCGTCCTTTGTTGGAGTCCCTGAGATGACAAGGAAGGGACATAGAGGAATGCATCTGTGAGCTCTTTCTCCCTCCTCAGCCATATTTACCCCTCCCAAACTTTAATCCGATTTCGGATTAAACTCAGGGGCCTGATGGAACATAAATCCTAAAACCGGTGCCCTGAAAACCCAGGCTGGGTGGCTGCGGTGAGGGGACGCTGGGCTCAGACAGCAGCTTCGGTCTCCCTCAGTCCTAGAATGCAGGGCCTGTGGGGGAGACTGCACGGGCGTGAGGCCCGCTAGATGCATCTCCTCCTGCAAAGATTGTGGTGCAAGACAGCAGCCAGCGAGGGAGGCTCCGGAGGATTCCCGGGAGGATTAGCTATTTGTTTGTAGCTTAGGCGGGCTGCTGGGATGCAGCTTTGCAGGAACACAAAAGGAGAAGAGGCCTGTTCATGCCAAAGTGCATGGCTGCGAGGGCCCCAGTTGCCTAGGAAGAAGTTTATGGTTGATTTCTCTCCGCCAAAAGAACCCGGGGCGCAGGGCCCTCGGGAGATGAAAGGGCTGAGAGAAGTCTCCAGAGGTTCCTCCGAGTGGAGTGATGGATTCTTTTTCCTGCCTCTCCAGCAGGGTTTGCCGGGAGCTCTGCCTGCCTCTTCCTCCAGCCCTCAGCCGGTGTTTGCCCGGGATGCACAAGGCACCTCGATCCTCCCAGATGCACCCAGTCTCCAAGGCTGAATGTGTAGCCAAAGGTACCATCAACCCCAGTATGGTGGACTCAGACACCAGCCCCTGATGGCCACCAGTTCCTTCACCGCATCTTAGGAGAGTGGGCTCTTAGAGCACCGTAAACCCTGCCAGTCCATGCTGGGAGCTGCTAGGTTCCCCGGGCGATTTCACTTACCCCAGGTCCGGGCTCCGGGCCCCCACGCCGAGGGCTTTTGTTCACCTCTCGCTGCTCTCCCCCGCGCCTCTTCAGTCCCTGCGCCGGCGGGGTCGGGTTACGGCCGGCTGCCGCAGCCGGCGTCTCTCCATGGGAGACTACGAAAGGGGTGCACACATCCTAGACGCTACCTACCCGGGGGAGGGGGAGTGCGACAAAGTCTCCCTAAAATATCGTGGCTCTACCCCCTTGCTCGCACTGATTCTTAAAAAAGGAAGCTGGGTTCTTCCCTCGCCGCCGCATCTATCTCCACCTCGATCGCCAAGGTACCGCAGGTCTTTCGCTGCTCCTGGCGCCTCCTGGTGGCTAACTTAAGGGTGTTCATGTGTTTGCTTAAAGGACGACAAAGCAATTAAAAATACAGTAACTAGCTACACATTTATGTATGCATATATAAGCGTATGTATGCATACATATGCAATTCACATCTACAGAGAGATGTGGATATAGCCATTATCACCAGAAACCTAGTCTTTGGGCACCTTAGGTGGGTGGAATGAAGAAATCAGCATGTTTCTCAAAGGGATCTTGAGAATCCAACAAACCAGTCAGTAAGTAATTGGTTAGAAATAGGGCACCTGGTCCATACAGTGATTTTATTATTTATGGAAAAGTAAGATGGGAGAAAGAATGAGAACAAAGCATAATGGCGAATTATGAAGATGTCATTACTTTCTGTGCTAACAACAAAAATACTTACATGGGCTTGAGGCAAGCAGAACATAAATCACCAGTGAATGCAACTTCTGAGCTGCTAGCTCCATATAATGAAACTAATTAGTGCCTTTTAATGAGTGTTGTTTGATGATGCCTCATCCCACCTCTTCCATTTTGAGTGGTAGTGAGATTCCAGATTAGGACCCTCTGAGGAGTGGGTGAGATGCAGAGAGTGTGGTGAACTATGCTGGTATAGAACATGACAGGCTGGGCAGTGGTGGCACACGCCTTTGATCCCAGCACTCAGGAGGCAGAGGCAGGTGGATCTCTGAATTTGAGGCCAGCCTGGTCTTCAGAGGGAGTTCCAGGACAGCCAGGGCTACACAAAGAAACCCTGTCTTGAGAAAAACAGAAAGAAAATGAAGGTTTTGAGCAAGGAAATGACACAAAAGTACTTTATAGTTTAGGAACATAACTCTAACAACAGGGCAAGGCAAAAGAGACCATGGAGGCCCAGTTATGGAGGCACTGCCGTTCCCCAACACGAGGAGTGTTGGAACCAGAAAGGGAGCAATAGTAGGAAAAGAGAAGTATGGATTCGGTAAATAGAGTGGAAGGGGTAACACTCAAAGGTGCTTTGGTTCTAGGGTGTGAAGTGAAGGATCAGGAATGGCTGCCAAATTGTGAGGGGCTGTGTGTGTGAGACACAGAATGACAGTGGATCCAGGAGGGAGGATTACCTGGCATGGGAATTCGAGTTTTGGACAATTGCCTGTTGTATGCTGCGATTAATATTTACTATTGATATATCTTCTGGTAAAGCTTGCTGTTAATCCTAAACAGCTGTATAACCAAATCACCCCACAGAGACTGAGTTTATTTAATTAACCTAGAACACAATGCTGGGCAATAATTACTCCCTCTTAAACCTCCAAGCCCTCATAATTTCCTAACATTTAGATTTTATCCATTACACTTGCTTTTTGTGAAATCTTAGGTCTGGTTCATTCTCCTCGTAGTTCCAAGATCTGTCTTCCAGCTCTGCCCCCCTCGCCCTTTTGCCTCCCACTCTTCTCCTGTCCTCTGGCTCCTCCCCTCTCCTGTCTACTCCTTCTTCTCTATTGCTCAACAGTGTGGCTGGTGGTTTTATTTTGGATGTTTACACAAAGTTGAGACAGGTGATGCTTAGACTAAGTATCACAATGCAATGTCCAGATTGAAACCAGAGAGTGGGGGGGGGGTAGAAATCAGCATTTGAATGAACAAGGCTAAGGTGTATACATTTCAAAAGAACGTTATACCAACAGTGGAACATAGAGCAGGACTGTTCAAAAGGTGTCTGGGTAAGCCATGGTAGAGGTCTGGACTGGACCTAGATTGAAGATGTCATCACCTAAGGTTCCTGTGCTGGCTAGCTTTTTGTCAGCTTGACACAAGCTAAAGTCGCCTAAGAGGTAACCTCAGCTGAAAAAAAATGCACCCCTAGACTGTTCTGTGGGCAAGACTGTGTTGCATTTTCTTAGTGATTGATGTGGGAGTGCCTCCCATTATGGGTGGTTTCACCTCTGGGCAGGTGATCCTGGGGTGTTTAAGAAAGCAGGCTGAGTAAGCATTGGGGAACAAGCTAGTAAGCAGCTCTCCTCTGTTGCTTCTGCCTCTGTTCTTGCCTCTAGGTTCTTGCCTTGAGTTCCTGCCCTGACGTCATTCGATGATAAAGCTGTGATGGAGAACTGTAAGCAGAAATAAAAATCTTCCCCCTCCAGGTTGCTTTTGGTCACAGTGTTCCATCACATTTGGAATCAAATATCCAATGAAGCTAGCAGTTAGCAGCCTTGGGGTAACACTAGCACAAAACAAAACAACAAAAGTGTGTTGTGCTGGGAGCAGATGTCAAAGTGTGACGGTGGTTGAGGAAGTGGGAGGTGTTGACCTGCTCTAAGGTGATGATGCTAAGAACTGTAAGGTCTGCACTTTCCCTTCGTACAAGCTGGCAAGTTAGTCCCGGTGGGGCATAGATGCTGCAGAGGACAGGATACTCCTGGGCCAGAAACAAAGGACTTTGTACTCATGTAAGAAAGAACATGGGTTTGTGTTCTTGCTCAGAGAGTGCGGCCAGGTAGATACTGCACACAAAGTGGGCTTATGTTATGGCTTGTTATGTTTTGTTATGTTATGTTATGGGTGGAGACACTGTAATCATTTAAAGGGAGCTGTGAGTTCTAATCTTTGTCATCAACTTGAGTGAACTTAGAATCACCTAGAGCTACACCTCTAGGTGTGTCTGTAAGGGCATTTCCAGCAAGGTTTAGCTAGCAGGGAAAGACCCAGTCTCGATGTGGGAGCATCATCATCCCATGGTCTTGGGCCATGGACCGAATGAAAGAAGGCAATGAGACGCAGGGGTGTAGCTCCATTGGTGGAATGCTTACTTGGGATGCACAAAGCCTTGGGTTTGGTTTCCATCACCATGTGAAGCCCTGTGTAATTACATGCCTGTAATCTCAGCACTCAAGAGGCGGAGACAGAACAAGCAGAAAATTCAAGATTATCCTTAGCTACTTGGAGGCTACCCTGTGCTGAATTACAAAGACCTTGTCGCCTCAGAAACAGGAAAATGGAATGTGAGCTAAGCACCAACACTTAACACTGTATCTCTGCTTCCTGACTATGAACATAATGTGACCTGTCACCATGCCTTCCATCATGATGGAAGGTACTGCTCAGAAAACAGGAATCAAAATAAATATTTCCCCCTAAAGCTGCTTGTATCAGATCTTTGGCTATAGCAATGTGAAGCGTAACTAACACGGGAGCTGATAGCGAACATGGTCTTGCTTTGTCCCAAAGGAGGCATTGTCTTAGTTACCCTGCCTGGCAAAGAAGTCCTCCCCCTGACCTGGAGGGAGACACTGTCTCTACTGTTCAAGGATGTTTACTTAGCAAACATCCACACAATAAAGTCCACAAGAGGCTTTATAAGACATCCAGCGTGAAGTAGAAAAGGAGCATGTGGTCACTTGGCTAGTAAGAGGTAGGGCTAGGATTTGGACCAGGCTCTGTCTAAACCCGAACACCATGCTTTGTAGCTCCACTTTATACTGTGCACCTGAAGAGATGTAGATTCAGGTAGTAAGGAGTGGGATGGACAAGTCAACATCTCCATGCCTGGGTTTTCCTCTTTTCAGAGAATCCCATTAATTTATCTCACAGAACTAGAAAGACTATATGCAAAATATATAAGCAGACATTTTCAGTGAGCAGTGGTGAATACTATTTGTTTTGATTATTTTGATAAACCATATAGATACGGTCAAGCCAATAGAAACCACACACATACTTTGAATCCAAAAGCAACCTTAAATTTGCCAAGAATGCCCTAAAACTCTTAATCCTCCTGACTCTACCTTCCAAGTGTTGGGATTACACAGAAGTGAAGGGCTGGAGTCCATTACAGGGAGAGTCCCTGCCTCCCAAACATCAGGATGTTTCACCCAGTTTCACTGTGACATGTAGTAGAGAAGGCAATCCCCACCTGCCCACAGTGATAAGGCCATGATGGTGGACAGTGGACTTATGAGCCAGATGTGGGTAGGTCAGTTATTGCTTTACCAGGCTGTATTATTTCAGGCAATTACATAAAAAACCCTTTTATTACATTATGTATGTGACTATAAGTCGTGTGTGTGTGTGTGTGTGTGTCTACAGAGGCCAGAAGAGGGCATCAGATCCCCTGAAACTGGAGTTACAGGCAGTCCCCCCACCTCCCATACATGTGGGTGAGGAGAACTGAACTCAAGTTCTCTGGAAGAACAGTAAGGGCTCCTAACCCCTGAGCCCTCTCTCTAGCTTCCTGACAAGTTTGGGTTTTTTTTTTAGCCCCCCCCCAAGTTCTATCTTCTGAAATATTTATTTTGCCTTACATCAGTTCTTAAAGATAACTTATTGAGTTCTTTCACGGGCCTTTTAATTAATTAGACTAAAGCAAATTTATTGATTTAGACTAAATTCATTAATTTAGACTAAAGCAAAGTGAAACAAAATGAAAGCCCCAACACAATGTACACGTTATTATCTTCATTTAAATTCATTTTGCTATCAAGCACATAATCCCAGCACTCTGGAGGTTGAATCGGGAGGCTGGAAGATTTGAGGCTGCAAGACCCTATCTTAGATGCAAGCAACCAGCAAAAACCCCAAATTCCTATTGTCGGGCCTCTTCTGCCTCGGCTCTATGCACCCTAGTCATTCCCTCTCAAAAAATGTCCCTGTTTTCAGAGAAGAGGTTTTGTTTTGTTTGTTTTTCTTTGCTCTGATGTTCTGTGTCAAAGGTTGTCTGATTCCATTACCAATTCCAGGGTTTTGTTAATCAAGTTTTGCTGGAACACAGCCATACTTATTTGCTTACATATTGTCTGTACTGCTTGTGGACAGCAGTGGCCAACATCAGTTGTTTTGACAGAGACTACATGACTCACAAAGCTTTAACTGCTTATTACCAGGCTCAAGGTAGAATTGTTTCCCAACCCCTATTCTAATGACTGATAACAGCTTATGTCAGTCAACAACTTTCCACTCTAAATCCACCCTGCATTGCCTCTGTTGTTATAAACGATGATGAAAATCCCAGCCATTCTAGTTTACCAATAAAGACTCAGGAGCTAGATGCTGGGGTGAAAACCTGCTAGCTCAGAGAGGCAGAGAAAGCACCAAGCTGACCTTCCTTCTCAGCTCAGGTTTGGATGGAAAAAACCGCAAAAGGCTCACTAGCTGAACAGATAGCCAAAAACCCAAGGCCAAAGGCCAGTTCAAAGCCACAGACAGGGAGCTGAAGCTGAGGAGCTGAAGCTTAAGATAAAAACCTTTTCTACTTCTCCACGATGTCTTAAATACCCCTCAACTCAAAGACTCTCCTACTCTTTAATCCCTGTCAGCTGGTTTCTTGCGCTGCCTCTTTATTAAGTCTGGTGTACAGAAAGCTCCTGGGTGAAAGCTGTGTGCCAGGGCTGGCTGAACCACACCATAATCCCCTGTTCACAATAATCAGAGAGTTCTTGGATTAAAGGTGTGTGATAGGGCTCAACCACACCAAACAAGAAACAGGGTTATTACAGTTCACAATTTTGGGGTTCAGAATGGGATCAAATATCCTGCAACACACCTGTCCTGGAAAAACAGACTAAGCGCTTTGCACTGAACAATGAGCCTTGTTCGGAGGCTCACCAGGAGAGGGAGGAGCTGGGGATGTTGCAGGCGAGGGGGCTTCTCCTGGTTCTTCCTGGCTACTGGCCTCTTCCTATTCTTGCTACCTGGTTAATGACACAGAAGCATGGGGACTTCCTGTGGCACTGCCTTCCAGATGACCCCCCCCCCCCGCCAGAGCAGTCCCTTGGTGACAGTTGGGTTTGGGGACACCTTCCTTTGCCCTCCTAAGGTAGGCACTGCCTCTCGTAGGCCTTGTGCCTTGCTCTGCTGTGTCCACTCCTCCTCAGCCTGCAGTTTTGAAGATGGTTTCCTCCTTGTTCAAAAACTGTGGAACATCTCGCACCAGGCAGACCTCAAAGATTGCAACCTTGCCTTCTCTGACCCTTTCTTCCAGTGTCCTTCCTTAAGCACCCAAGACTAAGGATGATTTTAGACTTCCATGTGCACCTGCATTTCTTTTTTTTCCTTAGCTTGATTCCTTTTTATATTAAGCTTCCCCTGTTTAAATTCCTGTGGCTCCCTGTCTCCCAAGTGGATCCAGACCGATATGATTAAAGTAGCACTGCTTCTAATTTTTGATATTAAGGTATTAAGAAGTTCATATGTAAACCAGTAGGTAAAGGTAATTATCAAAAGAACATGTTTTATTTTGTACTTTAATAAGTAAATTTCCTAATCAAAATAGGAAATTAAGACAACACAGAAATTAGGAAGGGAAAAGCTTACCAAGTAGAAAAAAGAATCCCTCAGTCGGGCATGGTAGCGCATACCTGTGATTCCAGCACTCAGGGAGGCAGAGGCAGGCAGATCTCTGTGAGTTCTAGGCCAGGCTGGTCTACAAAAGCAAGTCCAGGACAGCCAAGGCTACCCACCGACAAACTTTGTCTCAAAAACAAAAGAATAACAAAACAAAACCAAAACAAAAAAGAAGCAAGCAACAAAGAAAGAAGAAAAAAGAGAGAGAATCCCTCAAAAAGTCATCACTGTTCCAGCTTGGCAGCTTGGTGTGGCTATGGCAAGGACTTCCAAGCTGCCGCCCTGCAGGTAGACAGGGCCTCATCTTTTTGGATCATACCTGTTTAGCAATGTAGCTTTTTCTGCTCAGTGCATCAGTGAAAAGGAATGAAGTCAGAGTGGTGCTACACTGTCTTTTATAGGCAGTTGTGAGCCACAAAACCTGGGTGCTGAGAACAGGACCCGGGTCGTCTGCAAAAGCCGCAAGCACCCTTAATTGTTGAGCCACTTTTTTTCTCTTTTTAATGGAGAGTGCTAACTTCAGCCATTTGCACCATTGCCCTGCAAAGTACCTTAGACCTGTCATCCTGAAGCTTACTCCAAGATAAGCCATACTAAGTTTCTGGAGATGAGTGTCCCCTCCATATGCTTCTCTTGGGGACCAGGCATTTGCCTTTAGGATCCTTTTTACACAACCAAATCTGTCAGCCAACCACACAACAACAATGAAAAATGCACTGAAAAGTTTCCATTAAAAGCCATCAGGAAGCCACCTAGTAGAAGCACAAACCTTTAATCCCAGTATTGTGGGACAGAGGCAGGCAGATCTCTGAGATCCAGGACAGCCAGGGAAACAGCAGAGAAACTCTGTCTCAAAACTCTGTCTCAAACCCCACCCCCAAAAGCCATCAGAGCTGGGGAGCTAGCATAGAGTGTTTGCCTAAGTCAGGCTCTAGGTTCAATCTCTGTGCTACAGAGCAACCTACCCAGCTTAGCCTGGAAGTCAGGGAATGTTGAGAAGAAGAAGACAGGCCCTTGCCCTACATGTCAGACAGAGTGGCAAGTCCCGAACATTCAAGAAGATAGTAAGTCAGCAAAAAGAGCTGGCAAACAAATATGACCATAGAGCAGAATGTGATCCGATGCTTTGCTAACTGGCTGAATATGATCAGGCAATTAACTGCTTGGGACTGTTCCTTTCTTGAGGGTATTCATTTACTAGAGTACTGTAATAAAATGCCACTCAGAGATGTCTTAACTACTTGCTGCAGCTCCAGTTCCTTTGGAAGGAAATCCAAGATGTCGCTGTAATTGCTTTCTCTCCCTCTGGATTCTCAGTGCATCCACAAGGGGGCGCTGCCCGTGTTTTCTGGATCGTATCGTATCGTTCTCTCTCTCCCTCCCCTCACTTTTCTCTCTCTCCTCTCTCTGTGAAGTGTATGGATTTAAGTACAACACATGTGTGTTTGTGTGCACACGCATGTATCTGGAGCCCGAGGCAACCAGGGTGCCGAACCTCTAGTGCCGTCTGCCATTCTTTTCTTTTCTTTTTCTTCCGAATTCTCTCCCTTTCCTGAAACTAGTCAAGAAGGCTAAGCTGGCTGGACAGCAAGCTCCAGGGTTCCTTGTTTCCACTTCCTTGGCTCTGTACTCATCGCCACGCACAGCTTTTAAAATATAGGCTCTGGGGACCAAACGCGGGTTCTTATTGCTTGCCAAGGCAAGCACTTCTCTGGCTTAGCTGTCATCTCCCCAGCCCCTAACCTCCTCACCAGTCTTAGGGGAATAGAACCACCCCGATGATTCCGTTTTAATTCATGAAGCTTTCGAAAGGCACTGGGTCTAAGGGAGTTAATAGATACGAATGTTGAAGGGCCAGAACTCAACAGAACATTGGGTAAAATGGAAATATGGCTCCAGATACCTTCGGCCACTCAATTTTGTGTGTCTCCTGGGTGCCAATCACTGGGACAGCAGCGGCGGAGCCTTTCATCATGGAGACTGTGATGGGAGAATCTAGTATACTCACTACGCTGTGCTGAAGACAGGCAAGGCTGGCTGGGTAGGCATCAGGTGAGCACTGGGCAGGCTGGAGACAGCGACAGTGAGGACCGAGAGCAGAGGAAAATACCTAAAGTGTATGTGAAAGGGTTGGGAGTATAGCTCAGCGGTAGAGCCCTTGCCTACTGCGTGTAAGGCCCTGGGTGCAAATTTCAGTACTGAAGGGGCAAAAGGGCTATATGAGAGACAACACACAGAATCTGTGTGTGTGTGGGGGGGTTAAAACTCCCTAGGTTTCTGGAAAGGGCAAGCGAGTGGGGGGTGGAGTAGAATCATTTACTCAGATTAGAAATGAAGGGAGGAGGAGGAGGAAAAAAGCCAGAGCCAGTGGGTTCCACTTTCAGTGTGTTGGGTGGCCATATCCACCAGGTTGCTTAAAGATAAGTACCTGCTTCAGAGTCTACAACCCAGGTTCCAGATCCCGCTTTGTCTGTCTTGACTCTGGCCTTGAGGAAACTATTTAGTCTTTCTAAGCAGCCATTTGATAACTCTAGAATAGCTGTAATAGGGAACTGCTCTCTTTGTTTTGTCAATAAACTTTGCTTGCCCTTTTATTTCAGTTTTATTTTGTTACGCGTTTTGGGTGTTTTGCCCGAGTGTAAGTCGGTGCACCACTTGCAGGCCTGGTGCTAGAGTAGGACAAAAGACGGAGGGAGATCCCCCCCAGACTGGAGTTACGCACGATAGTGAGTCACTATGTGGGTGCTGGGTATTGAACCCCTGGTTTTTTGGAAGAGCAGTCCCGGAATCACCTCTCTAGCACTGGATTGCCCATCTTTTAAAAAGGGGAACGGGGCTTTAATTCATCTCATAAGGTTGTTACTGAGATTTAGGAGATGAAATGTGTTCAGCACATAACCCAATATGCCCACCCATGCATCTGGCAAAATAATGAAAAGTGGTTATTAACTGTTAACTAAGTTTGACCTAGATGAGGCGGTGATGGTACATGCCTTTAATCCCAGCACAAGGGAGGCAGAGGCAGGCAAATACCTGTGAGTTCGAGGCCAGCCTGGTCTATAGAGTGGGTCCAGGACAGCCAAGGCTACACAGAGAAATCCTGTCTTAAAAAAAAAAATCAAATCAAACCAAACCAAACAACAACAAAACTAAACTTGAACTAAATGATGAGCAAATCCAAACTTTCTTTCGGTTATTGTTCTTTGTATTCATAAACCATGTCTCCAACTGTGCTCTGAGTTCCTCTGCTCCGTTTGGGAACGCTGCATTTTATTTTTTCAATTGCTGCTGGAAATGAGAAGATTTCTCTGCCGCAGGGCTCCTGGACAGAGTTGAAGGCGGCTGGGTTAACCGGACCCTGCACTAAATCAGAGACTGGGAAGTCAATGTGCGCTCTCAGATCCTGCCTCCAGGTGGCGCCAGTCCTCTGCTTATCAGCGTTTGTATATGTAATGTATGTGTGTTGTGTGAGGAAGGTGTTGGTAATATGTGTGTGTGGGTCTGTGTGTGTGTGTTGAGAGTCTTGCTATATAGCCCAGTATGGCCTGTAATTTGTGAATCTTCCGTCTTAGCCTCCAAGTCCTGAGATTACTGGTACATACCACCTTACCTTCCCCCCCCCCCAGCCTTCCTTCCTTTCTTCCTTCATTCTTTCCTTCCTTTTTTTTTTCCCTTTGTCTCATGAATGTGGCAAGCTACTTAATATCTTGACGTCCTGAAGGTGCATTGTCTTAAAAACAGGAGTTATATTTGTTTGGCAGAGTGGCTATAGTAAGTCTGCAGTAAGTGCTGACTTCCTTCACATAGGTTTTATTTGCTGTAGAGGGAAATGATTTCATCTTTGCAGGGAAATGCCTGCTGCTCCTCACTCACGCAGCTGGGATATTGTTAACATGGATCTTTGGGAAACCTTGCTATCTCCTGCTCAGGTTCCCAGACACAGGAAACAGTGCCCAAGTCCTCTGTATCTAACAGGAGAGGCCCATGGTGTGTCCAGGGGGTGTGAGGAGGAGATGCAGTGACATTCTTGCTGTTTAGGTGTTCAGGTGCCTGTGTACAGGTAGGACCAGTCCTGAACTCAGTGATGCACAGACAGACTCAGCCACAGATCCAGTGGTGATTTGTGGCTCAGGGTGGCGGGAGAGGCAGGTACATATTGTAACAGACCGAACTGCAATTTCTGTAAGCCATGAAGAGGGAAGGGCAGGAGTGCCTAGCCTAGATGGGGGCATGAGAGGCTTTGTGAACCTCAAATGGCTATGGAGTTAGCTAGGCCAAGTGTTTGGGAAGAAGAGAACACTTCTGTCTTGGTCAGTGTCCTATTGCTGTGAAGAGACACCATGGCCATGGCAGCTCTTGTAAAGGAAAGCACTTAGTAGGGGCTTGCTTACAGTTTCAAAAGTCTAGGCCATTATCATCATGGCAGACAGCATGACAGTATGCAGGTAGACATGGTGCTGGAGAAGGAGTTGAAAGTTCTACAGGCAACAGGAAGAGAGAAACCCTGGGCTTGGAATGGGCTTTTGAAACATCAAAGCCCACCCAAGTGATACACTTCTTCCAACAAGGCCACACCTACTCCAACAAGGCTACACCTCCTAATCCTTTCAAATATTGCCATTCCCGGCTGACCAAGTATTCAAATCTATGATCTCTCGGGTGCATTCTTATTCAAACCGCCACACCTAGCATATTTCTAGTTCCTATTTGCCCTCTTTTCTTCCTATTAACTTGTGGGAAGCTAGTGCAGGTGCCAAAAACAGCCCTGAAGTTCTACCCAAGCCTCACTTTCTCCCAAATCTCCTAGCCCATCCCCTTTGGCCAGCTTCTCAAATGGCTGCAGGCAGGCATGAGTCTCCTTGCTTCTGGCGTATTTTCGATCTATTCAGAGGTGTGTACAGACAGTTGTTATTAAAGAACAGAGTACAAATACCAAGAATCTCAGACAGGTTCTAGATAGTTTTGTGTGGTCCAGGCTCCCTTAAACTTGTAACCTTTCGGGCTCTGCCTCCTAATGCATAGATTACTGATTTGGGCCACACACTTGGTTTAGCTAATTCCATTTGTTTTAATTACATGCACAGGTGTTTTGCCTTCATATATGTCTGTGTGCCAAATGCATGCCTGGTGCATGTGGAGGTCATGACAGGACATTAGATACCTGTCATTGGACCAGGGGAATCAAACCCTTGGTCCTCTGCAAGGACAGCAAGTGCTCTTAACTGCTTAGCCATCTCTCCAGCCATCCGTTTGTTTCTTGATGTGGTAGGAATTGAACCCAAGGCCATGTACATGCTAGGTAAATGCTTTGCCACCAAGCTACATGCCTAGCCCTTACGTGGGGTGATGTCCTTGCACATGTTAGCCCTAGCTCTGCCCTTCCTGCTCAGGTGTAACTGGAGATCAAGTCTCTTATAGCGTGAGGGCACAGAGGTGTTCCATTGCTGGTCCATCAGCCAAAGCACAAAGAATAAACTTGATGTCAATTCTGGGTGTGGCAAAGGCCAATAAATAGTCTGTGAGCCTCAAAAGGGCAGGAAGAAATCTCCGAGAATGGAGCGAGGCGTCTTTCGTTCTCTTATCTTCTCTAGACTGGCAGATCAGAGAATGGCTAGTGAGCACAAACAAGACCCAGGATGTCCTGGATTGTGGATGGGATAGGGAAACACATGCATATACATACATATATACACACATATACAGATATATAGTCTAGCCAGGCTGTAGCTGTGTATGCTACCTCCAGTGGCAGATCTGTCCCAAACACTGTCCTCTTTAAGATGTGTATGTTATATGCACCAGTATACACACATGCACACACATATACCACATACACACAACTAACCAACCAGCCAGTCGATCAAAAGGCCTCACTGGGGATGTTACATCATAGTGTGGTATAAACTTTATGAAATCCAAGGATCCTGAACTACATTTAGCCCTAAGAGTGACGAGAAACAGTATGAGAAGCAGTAGGGCGGAGGGCTGCTGGTTGCTGCCCAACCCTCCTCCTTTTCTTCTAATCCCCTGCCTCACCATGTGTGCCTCTGTCTTCGCCTGTGCTCACTCAGCACACTTGTTTCTATGTTCATGGGGCAGGCACACACGTGTGTGTTGACTTCAGAGGAAAGCTCAAGTGTTGGTACCCATTTTCCACCTTATTTGCATACCCCAGGCCTCTGGGGGAGGGGGGTTCTCCTGACTCTGTTTCCCATCTCATTGTGCCCAGAAGAGCACAATAAACTACTGCATCTGTTCTTTTTTTTTTTTTCAGTGAATTTTTTTAAAATTATTTTTTACTTTATTTTTTATTTTCTGTACATCCGTGTTTTGCCTGCATGTGTGAGGTGGTCGAATCCTGGGACAGGAGTTACAGACAGTTGTGGTCTGCCGTGTGGGTGAGCTCTTAACCACCGAGCCACCTCTCCATCGCCGTCCGGTGAATTTTTTTAAATGTATTTTTGTGCATCTGGTCTTGTGTGTGGTCTAGAGAGTCAAACTCAGGTTCTCATGCTACGGTGGCTCCACCCACTGACCCTCTTCCCTTTCTCGCCGCAGTCTTGCTGAATAAGGGAAGAAACCTTGATTGACTGTATTGGGAATCGAATTGTGGCCAGCCAAAATTCTCCGTTGTCCCACCTTCCTTGCAAATAGGCGATGGCCAGTGAGCTATAAATGGAATAACTGAGTAAAGTATCAGGAAGGTGCGCCTCTTGTCCTGGGCTTTGTTCTGACTGCCTTAACGTGGATGCAACAGCTGAAGCTCTCGCAGTACCTTGAGTGATTCTGAGCCATGGTAAGACCTCTGTGAAAGGTAATCCTTCATCCAATGGATCAGCAGGACATCTGAAGGTATTAAGTACCATGCAAGTCTACAGGCGGCACGGTACTCCTGGAGAAATGATGTTAAGGATGTGCCAATATGGAAGGATGTGCTGGCAACTCATCGAGTCCTTGCATTGGAAAGAAACAATCAGAACTTTTGCTGGTACCAGTCTCCCTCCACTAATGCCAGATATGGGGAGAGAGGGCTGGGGCCTCTAGATGGAAGAGTCCAGGAGGCCTTGCTCGCCTCTTGCAGAATTTACAAAAACCACAAGCCAGAGGTGATGACTGTTCACTACTCTTGAGCCTAACAAAATAGCCAGCACTTCAAGGGTTAAAGGAGGTGAGGTAAGGGTCCCTGAGACCCTTGGCTGCAAGGGCTGTGGGGAGAACCTTGGCAAAGGCTTACACAACAATTCTCAACCTGTGGTTTGTGACCCTTTGGGGGTCGCATATCAGATATCCTGCATATCAGATATTTATATCGCGGCTTATAACAGTAGCAAAATTACAGTTATGAAGTAGCAATGAAATAATTTTATGGTCGGGAATCACCACAACATGAGGAACCGTATTAAGGGTCAAAGCACTAGGAAGGCAGAGAATCGCTGGGCTGAGGACAAACTTGAGGCCGGCTGGAGGGGGCTGGGCCAGGACAACAGAGAGACTCTGGGAGTGTCCGAATGAGCACTCAGTGTTTCTAGAACAGCTACTGAGACCGAGTGAGAGTAGGTGTCATGGCTTTTGGGGTGTTGGGCCAGAGAGGAGCGTCCATAGGTCCCAAGGAAAGTTCAGAAGACTGAGTATGAAGAATTTGTGTCTCGAGTTTGATAAATTGTTTTGTGGGCCCAGGAGTCTAGACTTTTAGTTAGGTGGGTTTTGTTTTCTCAAAATTGCTGTGATCTGTACCAAAAATTCTTAAACAAAACAAATTACATATATTTATGTGTTTGTGTGTGGGTGAGTGCACATGCATTCACATGTCACTATATGGAGGTCAGAGGACAACTTGTAAAAATTGGTTCCCTCCTTCTACCTACCCTGTGGGTTTTGGGGACTGAACTCAGGTCATCAGTCTTGGTGGCAAGTGCCTTTACCCACCTTGCTGGTCCTCAATTACTCTTGTGGTTTTGTTTTAGTGCTTAGGATTAAACCTAGAGAATTGCATGTGCCATGGAGCCAAATCCCTGGCCTAACCACTTGGTGTTGAGTATGCATGCTATAGCTTGTCACAAAAGCCTTGTGCTCCTAGGTATAGTACAGCTTCACACTGTAGAACAGCCCACAAAGGACGCAGGCACAAATCCTGTCTTTGTTACTTGGATCCTAAAATATTTAAAAACTCCACAAACTAGATGGAAAGATAAATTCCTAGACACTCCCTCATTTCAAAAGACATCAAGTACATTCTAGAGTCACCCTCTTGAACTCTAAATTCCACAGTATATTGCTTGGAACTGATGAGGAATTCTGCCTGAGGGTCAGTATCAAAGTTGAGGATTAAATGTGTAAATCACACCTGTTGGCTCCTTGGGCTGTATAGAGCCATCAGGTGCTGGGTAGAAAGGGTGGATCCGGAGCAAGTACATGCAGGCCCTCCTTTTAACTTTGTGCCTCTTTTTTTTTTTTTTTTTCTCCCACTCTTATCCCTTCCCAGCACTGTGGAGATCAAAGCTGCTCGGTAGACCATACAAAGCCATTGCTGGAAGAGCCACATAAACATTGCAGCCCTTTGCCATTGGGGCTGGGAGTGGTGGCAGACTGGAGAGTTCAGAAAGGGGGCTTTCCAGATGCTAGATTAAACCTCTGGAGCAGATGCTGCTGGGTGGGCAGTCAGCAGGGACTGAGGGTCTCACATGGCTCCAGAGACCACAGAACAAAGACTGGAAGTCTGTACAGAGAGGAGAGGCAACTGTGCAGAGAGAAAAGATCGGGTGTCAGGCACTCCTGGGGAACCCTGCACAGTCCCTGGGAGACTGGAATCCTAAGGAGTCCTTTCAAACTTAACAGAAAGAGTACAAACAAATGGCCACGCGAATTCCTCCCTGGCGTCTCAGTCTGAGTGCTCAAGGCAGAGTCCTCCCTACATCACACTCACAAAATGCACAGGACATAGACCTTCCTTCACCCACAGAGTGCTCCAAGCACAGCCCTTCCTCTTCCAGCTTTGTACTTGCTCTCCCTGTTCTTAGAACAGGAAGAATTTAATGCCTGAAGTTTGCCAACGTGTCAAGATTTTAAAATTGGTAGAACTGATGCGGGCACCATACCCATAAATATGTCTGGACCTAAAGCCCTGTCACTCGGGTACAGCTGACCAACCTACTTCCCTGCTCAAAAGGAGTTCCTTGAGGGCCCAGAGCCGTCTGCCTACTGGAGGACATAAATCTCCAAGGCATACCTGAAATTCCAGTCTGAAGTACCAGGTAAACTTGTCAGGGCAAAAAAGAAGCCCGTGTCTGCAGAACAGAGGTATGCATAGCTTTAATCCCAGCATTTGGGAGGCAGAGGCAGGTGGATTTCTGTGAGTTTGAGGCCAGCCTGGTCTACAGAACTAGTCCTGGACAGCCAAGGCTACATAGAAAGATCCTGTCTCAAAAAATAAAACAAAGCAAACAAACCAAAAAGAAGCCAATGAAAGGGAAAAGTCAGGGGCTGAGGATGGGGCTCAGTGGTGGAGAACTGGCCCCCAGAACAGCCACTCTTCACCCCATTTTCAAAAATGACACCAGGAGATCTGAAGAAAACTTGCTGAAAAATCAACTTGGCCAACTATACTAACCTGCTCGAGGGAGCTTTAGGGCAAAGACACATCTCAATGTAGGATAAAAATGTTGTGTTTGTAGTCAGGTAAATCTGGGTTTGAATCCTGGTGCTGGTAATTCCTGACTAGTGATGTTGAGTGAGGTACTTTTCTCAGCCCCCACAGCCATTGCTAAAAGCCAGGCTAGCAAGTCTTGCCTCACGGGTTTGCAGTGGATGTGGACATACTTTTTAAACGGACACCTTGTGTGCCTAGTAAAGAGCCCTCTAGAAGCTAGGATGTACTATTAACTGAGTTTGCTTTGCTGTTTGTTGGCTCAGCTTAAGAGCTCAGTTTGTCCTTGGGTGGTGACTTCAAAAGCGAGTTTTCTCAGAGTCAATGAGAGGCAGGGAGCTGGGTTTCACAGGAAGCTTCCAATGAAAATGGTGTTTACATTTTGAAGCCTGTTTCCCTTTGTCCCATCGTTTCTTTTTTCTTTCTTATTCTTGGCCATTGGGAGAAGGACTTTCATATTTCTAGTCATCCCGAAATTAATTTTCCCTTTAAAATATTTCTTACCACCAAAGATGACCTAGCCTTACCCTACAAATGAGCTCTGTGGGATGGGATGGGAGAGGAAGTACATGTTCCCTGCACATACGTTCTCTGTACATATGTCCCCTGCATGGGAAGAGCAAGAGTGGGGAGTGAAGTCAGTAAAAAGGATTCCTCCAGTAGCGGTCACAGACAGTGTGGGGAACTACAGGTGACAGAAGAGAGTCCACCTCATACGTAGGAAAGAGCATTTCCTGTGGACAGAGCTTTGGTGACGATGTCAGGGCCATCCTTGTCAGGATGCACAGCAGCCAATCTTTGTGGGTCTGCACAGGGGACCTGTGTCTATCCGGAAACCCACAGACCAGCCCTCATAGTCTTTCCGCCGGCCTTTTCCCTACGCCTCTTGCCACCTCTTGCAGTTTCTTGTGTCTGCTTCTCTCTCAGAGTCCCGTCGCGTGTACTGCGGTCATTACCAGGATTGGCCGGTATCTGCGTGTGCAGCCTTTAGAGTAGTAGATTACATCCTCGGAAGAGCCCTGCCTAGCTTTAAATCTCTCCACCTTGAAATTGTCAACATTTTCTGTTTTGGAGACATGTTCGCACTGCATAGCTCAGGCTGGCCTCCAGCCTGCCTTCCTCCCACGTCTGTCTTCCGAATGCTGCGGGAGTGTGTAGCTGTCCTTGGAGACCAAAAGAAGGCATTGGATCTCCTAGACCTGGAGTTATAGGTCTTTATGAAATACTGAGAACCAATCTCAGGTTCTATGGAAAAGCAGCTAGTGCTCTTAGCCCCTGACCCATTGCTCTTTAGCCTGAAGTGACTCTTATTTATTTATTTAGAGGTAGGGATTCACTTGTGTAGCCCTGACTGTCTTGGAACTCACTATACAGACCAGGCTGTCCTTGAAGTCACAGACATCTGCCTGCCTCTCCCTCTATAGAGTGCTGGGATCAAAGGCATGTGCCATCACACCCAGCATGCCTCAACTCTTAGCAATTACAACTTTGAACTTGTGTTTGGTCTGTGAAATACAGTAAGTCCTGGCAGCGTGGATGTGAGCAGAGATAATGGTGACTTCACATAGAAGGCAGGGACTCAGAGCCTGGGGGCCCTCTAGGCACACCTATGTTTGAGACAGTCTCTGCTTGTTTGTGTCTCACTGTGTATCCCTGGCTGTCCTGGAACTCACTGTATAGATCATTTTGGCCTTGAATTTGCAGCAATCCTCTTTGTCTTGTTTCCTCAGAGCTGGGATTACAGGCATGTGCCACTCTGCCCTCTGTATCCAAATAGTCTCTGGAACTACTAGGGCTACACTGGAGGCACATACAGTGACAAGAGCAGCAGCCACAGGAGACAGAAGAAGCTTCCCGAGGGAGAGGCGCTGGAATCCCCAACGGGAAGCCTGCCTTTCTGTCCCTGGCTCAATAAATAATACAACAGGTTCAAGGGCAGGAGAAATTAACATTTAAACGTCATTGCATTCAATGGATGGAATTTCATGCAAACGCTTATTAAACCAGTTATTAACAAGACAATTTTAAAATTAATTGTCCTTGTAATTGAAGCCACAGTGAGAATGCATAAATGAATGTTTTAAATTACACATCAAAGCTGAAGCTACTTTTAGCTTCTTGTGTGACTTTTACAAGCCACAGCAAATGTCAGAAGAAACACTCAAAGGTCATCTTGTAAGCCTACATCAATGGCTGAATGCAGCCAGTGCGGTGGTACAGACCTGTTAGTCCTATCCTGTGTCATAAGGTGGAAATTTTGTTTTCTGATTTTTTTCAAGACAGGGTTTCTTTGTATAGCCTTGGCTGTCCTGGAATTCACTCTGCAGACCAGGCTAGCCTCAAAGTCACTGAGATCCACCTGCCTTTGCCTCCCTAAGTGCTGGGATTAAAGACGTGGTGTAAATGTTTTTAAAGGCCAAACTTTATGACCTAGTACCTATATTTTGTTCTTTGAATAAGTACACCATGTTTTTATTTTACTTTATGCTTTGAGAATTACATGATCAACTCTATCTTAGGCCTTGAAATCTCTTTCTATTTCAAAGAAGCCATAGATATTTAGATTTTAAGAATTCCTCACTGGCAGAGCAGTGGTGACGCAGGCCTTTAATCCTGGCAGTTGGGAGGCAGAGTCAGGTACATCTCTGAGTTTGAGGCCAGCCTGGTCTATAGAGTGAGTTCCAGGACAGCCAAAGCTACTTAAAGAAACCTTGTCTCAAAAAACCAAAAGAAAGAGAGAAAGAAAGAAAAGGAAAGGAAGAAGAAAAGAAAGAATTCTATATTGGCTATGGTGGGGCAGTGCTCAGGAGCATGAAGACCACCATGAGCGACAGAATAGGTTCCAAACCAGTTCAAATAGCTGTGGATGAGACTAAGTATCCCACGATGGGGCCAGCATGAAACCCATTTGTATAAAGAATTAAATTTACTCCCACCATCTGGTCTCATCACATCCAAAATGCCAACAGTGCTGTACCTGAGAACTGTACTCTAGGGTATTTACTAAGTGTGGTTTTAAGAACCAAACATTGTAGCTCCATGGTGAGTTGTTTTGGATATGGACCTGAAGGTGCCATCCCAGATACTCTCAGAATCTGCCTTTTAATGAGATCCCTGGGTGATCTGTATGTACACCAAACCTTGAGGAGCAGCGAGGGGATGTTAGTCTTGAGACATCCTGGGGATCTCTTTTTAGCTCCTTAAGTGATGCTATGGCAGATCATCCCTGTAGGTACTCGTATTAGTTACCTTTCTTATTGCTGAGTCAAAAGACATGGCAAATTCAAGGTAGGAAAAGTTTGTTCTGGTTCACAGTCGAAGGGTACACAGTCTGTCATGGCAGGGAAGGTGAGAAGCAGCTGGTCACATATCAGTTAGGAATGCTTAACTCTTTCTTTTATGTAGTACAAGACCCCAGCCAATAGATAGTGCCTTCTAAATTTAGGGATTGGTTTGACCACCTCAATTAACCAAGTCTAGAAAGTCTCTCCCAGGTTTGTCTCCTCAGTGCTTCTAGACCCTGCCAAGTTGACAATCACTATTAACCACCAGACTCTAAGGACCATGCTATACTATGCCATGTTCCTCATATCTTGCTCATCTCTTCCAGCATGGGGTAGGCAAGCTAGGGGTGCAAGGACACTGTGAACCATGTCCCATAGCACCTCAGTCTCCTGGTATTTGGGTTTTAAATGTGCTTACTGTCAAGCGAGCATGCAGGGAAGCAGAGAGGTCTAGGGCCATTAGCAAACTTTCAGGCTCTGGCCTGTTTGGCAGTTGGTTGGGGTCAGGCGGGTGGTGAGGGATGGGACCCTGGGCATGTATCTGACTTTATAGCATGGGGGTATGAACATGTGGCCTTCTCCCACTCTGTCTGCTTCCTAGATGGCACTCAGGGCTCACTGAGTGAGCTTTTAGTTTTCCTCAAGGTCCCATAGCTGTCATCAAACAGACCTGTGATATTGGCTCCAAGCTTCAGGGTCTATAAAGACATGGCAGGAAAGCAGATGAAAGTTAGATAGGGGCTGTGACACAGGCAGGCTCCTGACTATATGAATTCAAACTTTAGATTTTTTTTTTAATAAAGAGAGGCAGAGAAACTAGATTCTAAGAATGTGAAGCCTTTCAATTTTCTCCTACTGCCACTAAGTAAAGTTTAAACAAACAACAAACCACAAGGCATATCAAACCGTCTGTGGGAAGCTGGGGCCTAAGACATACTATCAGTTACACTCAGCTACGTTGACAGTTGTTCTGTTGTTTAGCTCTTGTCTTGTCTCCCTATTCAGCACCTTGAGTGACAGGCCTAGTACCAGCAGTCCCCAGCATTCTTGTGAAGGAATGCGTGAAGGGTGCTGCTCCTTGTTGGATGGTTCTAGCCACCTACTAGAGTCAAAGTCTGACAGTTAGGCTGTTAGGACACCAGGAATGTTTTACGCTGTTAATGATGAGGACATCTTTGGTGTCCAGGGCAAGACAAATAATATCAAGCTTTTTATTATTATTATTTTTTACTTACTGTGTGCTAGGTTTTGGTTTTAGCCTTTTGTTTTGTTTTTTGAGACAGGGTTTCTCTGTGTAGCTTTGGCTACCTGGACTTACTTTGTAGACCACACTAGCCTTCAACTCCTCCAGGCTGGCCTCCTGCCTCTGCCTCCCTGAGTGCTGAGATTAAAGGCATGCACCATAACACCCAGGTGGTTTTAGCTTTTCAGTACAATGAAATCATTTAATCTCAGTCTTACCCAGTATATTCTGCCTCCAAGCCCATTTTACAGATGAGAGAACATGGGTCAGTCTGCACTAGACAGGCTCTCCTTACACTGTACGGGAACATCCTCTGTTGCACAGATCCCTGAAGCCATGCCCTCATTTTGTTTTTATCTTATTTTATTGAGACAGGGTATTGCTATGTAGCCCAGGTTGACCCATTGCTGGGTCCACTTGCCTCCACCCAAATGTTGGGACTACAGATATGCAGCCAGCCTTTGGAGGATTAATATGAGAGAAAAAATCATGTTATGATAGAAATATAGCCATGTATCAAATAACAAAATCCCTAAGTTTTCACTTGTAGATAGTTATACAACCGGGCACACTTCATCCCATAAAATAGAGTAAGTGCTATGTGGGGTCCAGGAGATAGTTTTAGAGATAGGGAAGAGCTAAAGAAAGCAGGAACAACAACAAAAAGCAGACCTACCATTTTGAAATCCTTTTATGTCAGAGACAGGGAGATATAGGAGGGAAAAAAACTGTTTAACATTGGGTTCATCAAAGATACCTGTTGCCATGTGCACAGACTAAGGCAGAGGGAACATTGTTATCATGTCGATTGAAACCGGTCTGTTTTCAAATTTTGGCTAACTCCTTAATCTTGGTTTCTTGGAACGTTAGACAAATAGTTTAGTCTCAGATTAATGACTGGATCCATTTTGATTTTTACCAGTGTAGATGCTTGGTTCAAATGATGACTGTCTGCCATTTTTTGTTTCACACTTGTAAACTGCCCAGAGAACATGCTGTATTTTTAAGCACTTTACCAAAGAGCTCACCATTTCAACGGTCAAGGAAGCCAGTGGTGGCAGTGCCCACGGTGTTTATGTCATACAAACCACACAGCCACATCGTAGCAGTGATTGCCATGGCCATAACTCAACAGCTTTATCTTTCTCTTCTTATTTACAGTCAGAACATTGAACTTTTTTTTGTGAACTATATACCTTGTTTTCCCTGGGGGTGGGGGTTGGAGGGATTGAGGAAGGGTCTCATTATGTAGTCTGGGCTGGCCTCAAAATCTCGGCAAATTCCTCCTGCCTCAGCCTCCTGAGTTGCTGATATTACAGCGTTTGCCAGTGCACTTCAAAAAGCATATATATATATATTTTTTTTTTTTCTCAAGACAGGATTTCTCTGTGTAGCTCTGGCTGTCTTGGGGTTCATTCTGTAGACCAGACTGGCCTCAGAACTCAAGTTTCCCTTGCCTCTGCCTCCCAAATGCCAGGATTACAGGTGTGCACCACCACCATCCTACTAAGTAGACAGACCTTAAATGTGCATCTTGATGAACTTTTCCAAAATGAACGCATCTGTGTAATTAGCACACAGATCAAAAGCAAAACAGGGCTGGGATGTGTAGCTCAATGGTAGAGCACCAATTTAGCATGCTCAAGGCCTTTGATTGGATTCTCAACACTAAAAAAGAGAAGAGGCTGGAGGGGTGGGACAAAATTATAATCCTAGCATTTGGGAAGCTGAGGAAGGAGGATCCTAAATTCTAAGCCAGCCTGAGCTACATAGTGAGATTATGCATCAATATTTTCATTGTCCTGATTGCCCGGTCCTAATCAAAACATCCCCTAAAGGTAACTGCCATTCTGACTTCTAACACTATAAATGAACGTTGCCTTTCTCCAAACTTGATATAAGTAGTGGTTAGTCACAATGACTCCAATGCAGAAAAAAACAGAGCAAAAACCCCAGCCTGAACCATTGATATTTTTGTGACTGAAATAAACTGCCATAAAGACTCATGCTGGGAACTGAATCTGTCAGAAGAGTTTTCCTGGAATCTGACAATATTTTGCAGACAGTAGATTAGCCGGTTTGCCTCTTGACCTAGACATTCCAAAGGACTTATCACTCTGGTTTCCAACACTGAACTTATCTAAAATCTCCTTATCATCCCGGAAGAATGCTTTTTATGTTGTGCAAACCTCAGCCCTTCTTTCACGTGGAACTTCACCTGGCTTCTGAACTAACTGAGCTCACACTCCAGATTTGCAAATCTATTCTGCACTCAAATAAAACTGCCTTTCCTTTTATTTTAGCCTCCTTTATGATTTCTTGATTTACAACAACAACAAAAAAAAAACACAGCGCATCTATTTTAATGCCTGGCTCCTTTAGTTTTGACTCTCTTTATGAGATTCATTTACAATTTGAAAGTTTGTTCATTTATTCACTGCATATTATGTCACCATATGGACAAACCACAACCAACTGGTCCACTACATCACTGGTAGACATTTGGGTTGTTTTCTTTTGTGTTTTGTTGTTGTTGTTGTTTTTCTATTATGAATAATAGTGCTACAATCATACTTGAACACAGCTCCTATAAGAGCATGTGCATGCATTTCTTTATTTCTTGCAAAAATGTGTTTACGTATTCTGCTATGATCTTCATTTCATGGTAGTAAGGGCATCATTAGGTTCTTGCTAAGAGGCACAGCTTCTGAGACAATGAGTGTGGTCCTGTGGTTTGAAGAAGTGCTTCTGTTCACGGTCTGCTTGTCTGCACCACAAGAATTGTTCCTGCTGTCCTGTTCTGGGTGCTGGAGTCTATGGGTGCGCTCTGTTTAAGGGCAGGGCTTGAGAATTTTGTCAGGAGGCTAGAAGGCTGTGGCCAGTATTATCATTACCACTAGAGGTCACCTGCTTTGTCTCAGACCTGTGCATCCTCATCTTCCACAATAATTTAGGACCTAACTTTATTGGGAGAAAGAAATAGAGGTCAATTGACCCTACACCAAATTCTCTGACCTGGTCTGTGGACCCACCTTTCTAGTTATTATGTAAGGTGTCAAGGGTCTGGCTGACTCCCCGAGTAATCTACCTGTTTCCCACCCTCATTCACTCTAGTGGCTCTGCTGGTGAGTTTGGCTAATCCTGGGCCATCTGTGCTGGGTTCACCTCCTCCACTAGTCCTACTCATTCACATCTGCTGAGTATTTTTTTCTTGTTATGTGTATATCTTTAATATTTCAGATGTAAATGTTAAACAGTATATGTTGAGGCGGGGGCTGAATTATAGGGTTTGCCAGTTTCTCTCATGTACATACTTCCACCCTGATTTGAAGCAGTCAGTATGACATAGAAAGAGATGCCAAAATAGTACTGTATTAGTATTCCCAACATAGAGATAGATACATAAATGTAGATAAACTTGAAAGCAGAAAGAAAAGTACAGCGTAGTAAAGTATCATATCGAGACATTACACTTCAGTAAGTTTTCTGTCTGTAACTTAATTTTTTTTAACAATAAAGTTGAAATTGGAAGTTTGATTTTTTTTTTCTTCTGGGAATTGAACCCAGGACGTTGCACAATAGCACACTGCCTGGCAGCTGTCAGGGCCTCACAACCCTGACGATCTTCATGAGGACACTAACCCATTCCTCCATCCATTGGCACCCCGGAACTTGCTGAACCAATCATACAGCCCTACCTTCTTTCCATTAAGTCACAGGAAAATGAACCAACAAGAAACCCGGAGGAGGAAGAGTCACCGAGGGACAGCTGTGTCATAAGACCGAGAGCAGTGTGGGTGAGGTCTGTGGGTTGGCTGTAACTACAAAGGCCTCAGGCTGTCAGCTGCCCACTGTCCATCCCTCCTCCCAGGCTGGCTATCTCCCAGAGTCTCTGCCTAGTTCTTGGGCAAAAATGATCTGCTTGGCCAGCCTCGGGTGTGTGTCTGTGGCAGGATCTGGCATTTTTCTCCCCCTGGGTTACCATCTGGGCCACCTGGGGCCACAGCAGATGGACTCTCATATTTGAATTCTTTTCTCCCTTTCCACCTCACTCTCTCCTTTCTTGTTCTTGTTGTGTAGTCTAGGCTGGTAGATCCTTTCCTATCTTGGCTTTCTTTTGTGTGAAAAATGGACCCAATACCAATACTTTTATCCAGATTACTGGGTCTGTGTTGGGAATAAAAATGTGGTTAGAGTTTTACTGCTTCAGAAAATTGGGCATGGGCATGATCTACACCAACTGGCCAGGCAGACTCCACTGCACATTTTCTTTCTTTCTTTCTTTCTTTCTTTCTTTCTTTCTTTCTTTCTTTCTTTCTTTCTTTCTTTCTTTCTTTCTTTCTTTTTCCTTCCTTCCCTTCCTTCCTTCCTTCCTTCCTTCTTCCTTTCTTTACTTTGAGACAGGGTTTCTCTTTGTAGCCCCCATCTTCCTGGAACTCCCTGTGTAGGTTAGGCTAGCTTCAGACTTAAAAAGATCCACCTGCCTCTGCCTCCTGGGTGCTGGGATTAAACATGTGGGCCACCACACCCAGCCAGTGCACATACTCTTAACTAGGGGTAGGATTCAGATGCGCAGAGCATTTCTCTAGGAGATGTGACTTGAACTCTGAACTCTTCGAAGCTCCGTGTGCCTGGTTATCTACAGAGGTCTGGATACCAAGTCTGGTTCTCACGCGTTTCCATCAAGCTGTGCAGCTCACACACCCAGAGCTTTCTCCTTTGTCTGGGGCCCCTCAGCTAGGGCTGGTGGAATCCCACCAGTCACCCTTACTGCACTTCTGCCTTCTTTAGCAACTGACTACTTCTACTTTCCTTAGAGTCAAATAGATTTTGTTTCTTGGACTGTGAAGGCCACCCAAGGAATCTTGAATTGAAACACGAAACCGGAGCTAATGCTTGTGCAAGATGAAATAAGCCAGTTATCTGCCCCTTCCTTTTATGTGATTGCTCACGGCTCCTCACTTTATGGGAATGCTGTGTGTAGTGAGATGTATGAGAAGCCCTTTGAGAGAGATGAACAGATACACAGGGTCATTTTTTGCTATGAGTAGGAGAGGCTGCATTTTTTTTTTTTTTTTTGAAAAGAATGACCTTTAGAACAGACAAACAAGAACAGATTCTGGTCTTGCAACATACCTGCTGTGGTGGGTTTTTTTTTTTTTTTTGATAGGTTAAAACCTCTCTGTGAGCTTCCCTGGTAAAATGATGTTGGTGATGCTTCACTTGGAAGGTGCTTACTGGAATTAGAAGTCCTAGGGATAAAGTTCCTACCAAGGAAGTACCTGGCACACAGTAGGTATTCTATAAATAGTGGCTATCGTTACAGCTGTTATATGTTACAACCATAGCAACAACGATGCCACACACTCATTCTGGGTGCCCTTCCCCCTCTTCCCAAAGAGCTAAGCTTCTCTGTTCCTGTCTGCAAGGTATTAAGACCTGTACACTCCTGGCTGGATTCTCAGCAAAGAAAGGAATACTTTGCCTCTGGGGCTCTTTCCTAAGGAACTGGACAACTTCTCTGCTTTGCCCAAGACTGCCCTAACTGTAGCGCTGGGAGTACCACACTTCAGGAATCCTCTTAGTCACTGGGAAACTGCAATGCGTGGCTTTTCTACTTTTCACTGGGGTTAGCCCAACCCCTCTGGCATAGGTACTAGGCTGCCTAGATAGTAGAGTATTACAATTTGCTTTGGAGGCTATGGATGTAGCTCAACAGTAGTCAGCTGCCGCACCTCAGGGGCCCTGGCTTCCGCCCTTTTTATTTGGGGGGGAGGTCCCGAAAACATACGTAAATATATATTGAAAACATCTAATTGTGAATATTAAATGTACATTTAAGTTGTGAATTGGTGATGAGTTGTATAACAAAATAAAGCTGCTACATTAAAAGATTTTAAAGTTTTAAAGTTTTAAAATGCACGTTTATATATCTGCTTATTTAGTGTGTGTGTGTGTGTGTGTGTGTGTGTGTGGATCTCTACCACCACACACAGGTGTAAGTCAGAGGAATCATTGAGGAAGTCAGTTTCCTTCTTCCTCCATATGTGTTCAGAAAACCAAGCTCAGGTCATCAGACTTTGTGGCCAGTACCTTTCCTGGATGATCTATCTGTCTTGCCAGCCGCAAAGTTTCAGCCCCATGGTTTTTAAATAAAACTGGAAGGACGGGATGGCAGATGCCTGTAGTCCTTTCTTTCTGGAGGTAGTTGAGATCAGTTCCGCCTGGGCTACAATAGATTCTGCTTCAAACAAACAAACAAACAATGCCACGAGGCCAAGGATATACAGCACACAGAAAGACCTGGGTTTGGAGCTGGTAGTGGCACACGCCTTCAATCCCAGCACTTGTGTATGTGTGTGGAGGCAGAGGCAGGCAGATCTCTGTGTTCAAGGCCAGCCTGGTCTACAGAGTGAGTTGCAGGACAGCCAGGGCTACACAGAGAAACCCTGTTGGGGGGAGGGGGCAAAAAACAAAAAGCCTAAGTTTGATTCCCTAGCACCATAAAAACCAAAAAAAGCCTCCCCCTTAAACCAATGTTCCCTTATGCAAATTTCGTCCAAATTATTCTTACTCTTTCACAATTTCATGTAAGTGTATATGTATACATATACTTATATATACATATATTTGATATGCTTTGATCATATTCCCCAGCCCCATGATCTTCTCATCTCCAGACACTAAACTCTTTCTTCTTACCAGCACATCTCTCTCCTTCTTTCATGGCTTTTTTGGTGTGTGGGTCCTGTTTCATTGACTGGAGCACAAATCATTCTTAACCTCCATCTTGGGATATCTCATCATCTGTAAAAAACCAAAACAAAACCAAACAACAGCAAACACTCTAAGCCAGGGAGTACCATCCTCATTTCGCAGAATAGTAGAGCAAAGGCTTAGTATAAGCAGGATGTAAGATCTTTTGCCCAGTTAGCCCAGCTCTATAGGGAGCATGGGAACGGTAAGCTATGCGGGGTAGGAAGGAGGGAAGAGGTTGGTGAGCCAGTATTGACCAGAGAGAAAAGGGATTTACCCTGGTCCTCATCCTGGCAAATATAAAGCAAAGGGAAGTAAGTGTGGAAGTGAAGGTAAAACCAGAGCACCCCAGAGGGGCAGAAGGAGAAGCGCTGTGAAATGAGGAAGGGTGAATTGAAAAAAAAAAACAAAACACTCCAGGTAGGGAGCAGCTGGTGAGGTCTCAGAGGCATGACAGATGGTGGCTTGTTAGAGATCTGCCAGCGGGGTCAGGGGCTTGGGTGTCAGTTGTTCAGAGGAGTGATGTGATTGGATTTCTTCCAGACTGGAGAGAGCCCTGGACACAATCTGTGCTGGGGACTTTGTCCTCAGGTGGTGGACTCTGGTAGGTAATAAGTAATGATCCCATTTCACATCGTGAGACGTGGCAGGATTACGTTTATGATGGAGCAGCAAAAATAGTTTTACGGCTTGAGGTCACCACAACATGAGGAACTGTATCAAAGGGTGGCAGCATTAGGTTGAGAATCGCTGCTCTGGAGGAAGGGTGTGTTGTGGTAATTCACAGCACCTTTATTGAAAGCATTCTAGGTGAAAGGCCCTGAGGTGTAACTTTGTTCAAAGGGCACTTGGCAAAAGAAACTCCCTCCCAGCTCCCACCCAGTAAAGCCTAGATAGGGCACTTGCTTAGAGAAAAAAAAAGGGGTGGGGGACAACAGAGTTAACAGTTCTGCTTGATTTGTGAGCCATTGATTTTCAAGAAGTGTCTCCACATTTACTGAGCACCTCTGAGACAGGCCAAGTACAAGGACCTAGACAAAGAACCCACAGTCGTGTGGCCACTGGTCTGTAGTGAGAGGTCACTGTTAAATGGATGCAGCCGGCCAGCGCACAATTCGCTAACCAAAGTTGCGCTTGAAAGCCATTCAGCGAGATTCGGAGGCAGAGCAAAGCTAGGAGGCAAGCCTGCAGCTCGGAGCTCCGCAGCCTTTGCTGGAAGTCAGTTTCCTCACTTTGAGATCTATCAGGTGCTTTTGAGCGCACAGAAATAGCACTCACGGACAACCATTACAAAGATTCCCGAAGCCCACCCCAGCTTTATAGAATCAAAACGGCTGGATCTACATTTCCACGCCCACCCAACCCCTCGGGGCACTTCTGAGGTAGTTAAGTTACACACCTTAACCTAGAGTACTACTTAATAGGGACATAACAACCTGCTTCGGAGATGCAAGCGATTCAAGTCCTAAATGGGCAACGTGTGCGAAAGAGCCTCTTAAACAGCAATATACTTCTTTGCAAATGACAGTAATTAAAAACAGCCAAATGGTAACCAGAAAATAACAGTAAAAGGACTGCGGAGCGCTCTAGGAAGGAGGCGAACTACCGTCGGCTTCGCAGCCAGCGCAGTCAGGGCGACTGTCTCTTTAAGGCCCACCCCCCCAGGCACTCCCCCGAGGGGGCGTGTCAGACGAGGTCAGCGGCGCGTGCGCGCGCCTCCTCGGGGCGGTCGCAGCGGCGCGACGCCGGCGCTTGTGGCGTGTGCGTTTGGCCCCGCCCAGGCCCCCGTCCCTGCCCTCCCCCGCCCCCTCCGCGGGGCCTCCCCCGCCCGCGCCGTCCAGCTGGGCCAGTGACGCTGGCGCAGCCGCCGCCGCCGCCGCGTTCCATCCTCGGGAGCCCGACCGCGGCCCGCGTCGTCCTCCTCCTCCTCCTCCCCCCTCAGCAGCCCGACCGGCAGCGCGAGGCGTCGCGGGGACCCGGCAGGGAGCGCGGGCGGGCGGGCGCGCGCAGCGGCGGAGCGGGTCCGGCGGCGCGGGAGCTGCTAGCGCCCCCTCCCCGGAGGTCTCGGCGCCGCTTCCCCCCCCGGTGAGTTGTCACGGCCGCCCGGGCCGGAGGGCCGGCTTTGTGTCCGCGGCGCGCGCGGGGCTGGTGGGCTGGTTGTCAGGGCGCGGGCGGCCGCGCACCTCCGCGGGGACGCGGCGGGCCTCTGCGCCGACGCTTGCTCCCCGCTCCGGCCGGCGTCAGCGCCGCGAGCCGCGCTGAGGTTAAGCCGGGCCGGGGCCGCTCGGAGGGCGGCGGGGTGGCCGCGGGGCCGGGGCACCGGAGGCTCGCTCCCCGGCTCGGCGGAGCGCGCGGCGGGCGGAGGCCCTCCGTGTGGCCGCGCCGGCCCTCTCTCCGCGCCCGGCCAAGCCGAGGCCCCGCACGGCAGGACGGGCTTGGCCGAGGTGGGTTTCCTGAGGAAATCTTGCAGCCGCTCGCGTGTGCGCGTGAGAAACTTTTCTTCTTATGTGGGCTGGAGCTCGCCGAAGCCACTTCCTGTTCGGTTTGGGTTTTGATGGAACTACATATAGACTTTGCCTTTTTGAGCCTCAACTGAAATCCCGAGTATTTGCGAGCCTGACGGTCCCTCACGGTGGTGGCCGTGTAGACACCCGCGGGGGAAAAACTTACCTTGTAACGGACTTGGGAGGGCAGCAAGGCCCAGGAAAAGAGGCGTCAAGTTCGTTGGGAACTTCACGGCTCGGCAGAGGCCTGATGTTGTTGCCATACACTTCTGTGGTGACAGGGCAGTATGCTGCCCTTTGTTACTCTCGCTGACTGGGGTTTGAAGTCCTCTGTACCGAGATGTGAGGGAACATAATCCGGTTCAGTTAAGCCATGGGTATTTACTCCTTTCTAGATCTTCAGTGTCTTTCCACTGTGATCAATTTGCTTTTTGCTTTTAGAATCTCTCTGGTTAAAAAAAAAAAAAAAATGAGACACACACACACACTTACTTTTCGTGTATTGGGAATTCTACACCCAGATTGTCACCATCTAGTGGAGACTAGTAGAGACATGCCCTTGGCATTGACTTCTTAGTTTTCTGAGCTTTGCAGCTTTCATTAGATGCATATTCAAGTAGAAATGAGAATTGTCTGAGTTGGAGGGTGTTCCTATTGGGGCGCCCTCTTCCTTCCCCCCTATCATTTCTCGATCTCTCCTGCTGTGCGCAGCATCATTTTATTTGGTCCTAACACCTGGACTTCAGTATAGGAATGTTTTCATAAAGCAGTGATAATGTGGAAAACTTCTTGAGGGGTTATTGTATACCAAGCTTGTGCCTCAAGAGTCTCAATTAAAATAAATTAAATCTATTTAGTGTGCTTGAGTTCGAGTGTGTGAACCTGTGCACACACACACCTTGGTGCTGGCGTGGAGGTCAAAGAACAACTTGCAGGAGCCAGTTTTCTACCTCCTAGTGATTGAACTCAGGTGACCAGGTGTGGAGAAGTGCTTTCATACATTGTGCTATCTCATTGGCCCAGGTTTCACTTTTGATCTCATTTAATAATATTTGAGGCAGGGTGGATATTATTCTTATTTTTCAAGTTGAGACAAAAGCCACACAAGTTAAATAAGGCCACAAGTGTAAATACTGGAGTCTCCAGATCCTTCTCAAAGCACCACTACTTGGGGCTGTTTCTCTAATTATAAGCGTTTCTAACTCCCAGATACACATTAGCAGTAGGTTTGCACAAATCTACTTGTTCACCTTTTTTTTTTCCATTCTATTTTGTGTGATACACAACATATGCCAGTTGTTTCCTGGTATTATAGATACTGTGATGAGTAAAACCAAAACTAGACAGGTCTTCATGGTGTTCAGTTTTTTTTTTTTTTTTTTTAATTTTACGGGCATTGGTGTTTTGCCTGAATGTTTGTCTGTGTGAGTGTCAAATCTTGGAGTTATAGAAAGTTGTGAGCTGCCATATGGATGCAGGGATTTGAACCCTGGGCCTCTGGAAAAGTAGTCAGTGCCCTTAACCACTGAGCCCATCGTTCCAGCCCTGGGTACTACAGTTTTTAAGTTAGTTTATTTTGGTTTATGGTGGTAGTTTTCATTACAGTTTGCTGCTTAAGGAACTTGTACCCATTAAGTTAAAAGAGGGGACACTTACCAGTTTGAGACCTGCAGATGGGATTCCTGTCTACTCTGGATATCATAGTAGGAATTATAAATGGAACAAATCCTCACCTACTGCTCTAGAAAAGCCTCAGGGTATGGTCCTGAGAGCAAACCCACCAGGTGGCAGTTTGTCTTGCTGAGCCCGAGCTTCTGCAGAGCCAGCATCTAGGCTTGTTGAAAGAAGAGGAAGACAGGTAAAAAGGTGCTGCAGCTCTTCCTGGCTGGTCTCCATGGTGTGGTGATTGAACTGAAGCTCTTATGTAATGGTGCATCTTCTGGCAGGGGATTTCCTCCTCTGCTGTTGCTGGGGCAGCAGTTCCTGCTTACCACTTCCTCCACACACATACAAACATACCCTCCAAAGCTAGTAATTTACTTAGCTTCGAAAAGTAAGTCTTTTTACAAGCCTATTATTACTATTAATAATTATTTCGCGCACATTGTGCTTGTCCATTTCTCATACTAAAACTTGCCTTTGGTTGTGCTAGTTTGTAATCTCAGCATTGGGGAAGCCTGAGGTAGGAGGGTCATGAGTTCCACCTAGCCTGGATACATACACAGTGGAACCCTCTGTCAAAATCAGATGGCAAAAACCAAAAGAGCTTCCTACCAAAATATCCTTTGCTCTTAGTTCATACTTCTTGTGCTTTTTCTGTATCTTTAGCTCTCTTGAAAACTGTTCAAGCCAGGCATGGTGGTGCATGCTTGCAATCCCAGCATTTGGAGGCAGAGACAGGTGGATCACTGAGTTCGAAGCCAGCCGGGTCTACAAAGCAAGTCGAGGACAGCCAAGGCTACACAGAGAAACCCTGTCTTGGGGAAAAACAAAAACAAAAACAAACAAACAAACAAAAAAACTGTAAAACTGTTGACTGTTGGTATCTTCAGTAGACTTAGAGAAATAATAAAAGTATCTTAAAAATTCAGTTAGGGGACTGTAGAGATGGCTTAGTGATTGAGTGCATGCTGCTCTTGCAGAGGACTGGAATTTGATTCTTGGCACCCAAACAGCTCACAGCCACTTATAACTTCACAGCTTCAAGTGACTTGATGCCTTTTTCTAGCCTCTGCATGCACAGACACCTACACATAAACAACAAAATAAATCTTAAAAATGTTGAGACTGGGCATGGTATTGAATGCCTTTAATTCCAGTGTTGGGGAGGAAAGGGCAGAGTTCAAGGCTAGTCTGATCTAGGTAGTGAGTTCTAGGACAGCCAGTACTAAAAAGTGAGACCTTGTCTGAAAAACAAAGAAAAAAGTTAAAAATTCAATGGGGAACATGATTTTCCTCATTTCAGTACTAAACAGGTGATTTAGGAGAATAAAGCAGAACCAGAAGGAAATGAAGGAAAGCCAGAGAACACATAGGTGTGTTTTCCCATCTTTCCCTATTACCAATTCATGAGAGGTAGTGGCAGGTCATTGTAGCCCACTTGTCTGCCACACATTAAACATTTTACTGAGCTCGTCGATTGTCATGTGATCTAGTTGAAACTGATGAGCAAAATTCATTTTCCTTCCTCTGCTTGCCTTGAAATCATGAGATTCATTCTTGCGAGTAGTAGGAGAATGGAGAAAAGGAATCATGCAGGTTTTTTTTTTTTTTTTTAACGTTAAAAGTAAGGATTGCTGTGTTGCAGACTTGAATGTAAAGATTATGACATTTGGGTTAAGGGCAAACATTAAAAATATGACAAGCATTTCTCTGGAGATTGTATCTATGCAGGGATCACTCTATGTCTCTGTCCATTTTCTGTTATTGTAACAAAGTACCTGAGATGGGGGAACTCATTAAGAAGAGAAGCTTATTTGGCACACAGTTTTGGAAACCAGGAAGTTGAAGAGCTTGGCACCAGCGTCCTGCATGGTATCATGGCACAAGGTATCACATGGTAAAAACTTGGTAACTTGAGTCTCTTCCTCTTCTAAAGTCAGTATGGGAGCCCCACCCTCAGGATCTCATTTAATCATAGTTATATCCATCCACCTTCTAGTCCCACTTCCAACTAGACTACATCAGTTTGAGGATTCTCTCTGTCTCTCTTTCTTTCTTTCTTTTTTGTTTTTCAAGACAGGGTTTCTCTGTATAGCCTTGGCTGTCCTGCACTCGCTTTGTAGGCCAGGCTGGCCTCAAATTCAAGATCCTCTTTAATCCACCACATCCATATGTAGTAACAATGAGCCTTCACCAAGTCAAATGGTTTTTAGAAAATTCATGCTTATAAGATACATGGCCACATTGTAGGATACTTAAAAACTGAAAGCAGTAGAAACACTATGATGTGGGAGGGCTGTTTGCTAATGTGAGGAAGAACATAGTGTAGGGCCGGGGCTAGAATTTGAAGCTGTTGATCCTGAGACCCAGGAAGCTGTCAAGCAAATCTTGGGTATGAAAATCTTATTTACTGCATCACGGCTGAGATTCATGTAAGTAGACATTGTTCTTTTGGGTGATGTGTGTTCACCAGTGTCACCCTGTAAAAATTTTTTTAGGTGCCAAGGGAGAGGTCCATCATGCA
Organism: Pachyuromys duprasi; assembly: GCA_028658305.1. Classification (NCBI taxonomy): domain Eukaryota; kingdom Metazoa; phylum Chordata; class Mammalia; order Rodentia; family Muridae; genus Pachyuromys; species Pachyuromys duprasi. Next base: position 31,933,979 of record CM053765.1, on the reverse strand, counting down.
TCTCCTATCTGTGCTTACCCATCCCCTTGAGGTTTGTATTTTGGCTGGAAACCTTCATTTGCTCTTTGTTTTTTGTCTCTCAGCTGGGTGTAAAGGTCTCCAGGTGTCTGGTAGATCTGGAAGTGGTGCTGAGCTGAGTTACTGAAAGGCTAGATGCTGTTCCCAAGACTGCAGGACTGAAAGCACTAGGTATAAGAAAGGGTAGCAGGCAGTATATGGGGTTTCAGACTGGTGTTGTCTGTGGTGTGTCTCCCTCCTAGAGACATGTGCAGGTTGCATGCCAAGAATTCACTCAGTACTCCCAAAACAGGATGTTAGTGAGGCATTCTCTCAAGCAGAAACAGATGTAGTTGCCTGTTACTGTGGCCAGTGTTGAGAGAGCTCTAAAAATTACCTGGTAGCTGTGTGCCTTGATCTATCCCCTCCCAAGGACCGGTACAAGTGTTTTGTTTTTATTTTTTTGTGACTTGGGAAATTAGCCTGAGATGCTTTATGACAGCAGCAGACTACAGAGGTGGTGACTGACAGTTCTTTATTACTTGGATCTTTTATTTTGCAAAGTAAATGGTTCAGGATTCTTTTTGCCAGTAGTTGGAGATTGGGAGCAAAAATTCAAAAGAAGAGATTTGAATAGTGACTCTTCCTGACTCCCTTTTCTTACCAACTTTTTCTCAAGGAGAAACATGTACCTAACCTGCCCAAATCCAGTTACCAGCAGCATTGACATGCCTGCACACCCACACAGTTAAGTAGACTGTCCTTGCTGAAGTTCTTTTTGGCCAGACTTGGTTTGGTTTTTGACTAGACTGTGAATGGAACTGACTTCTGGGCATATGATAGCTGCATATTAGTCCAGTTCTTCCTCCTTTGGGTTGTTCTCAGTAGACCTCTGTAAACTAAGTGGGTAGGAGTCTGAAGAAGGGAACCAAGGACCTGGGTTGCTTATTTTCATCTTAAATTATAATTGTCTCTGCAGAGAGTTTGAGGGAAGTGCTATATGTACCCGAAGGGGAGTTTTTCCTTCAATTGCCATTGAAGTGGGAAAAGATTACAGGAAAGTTGGAATATACAGGGAAAAAAAATAAGATCATTATTGTGCAACCTAACATGTCTTTTCTGTGTATTCTATTTCTTCCAGCTTTTGTGGTAACCCCTAAGCATTCAGTTTGAATTTTGTCTTTTCTCAGCATTATTCCATAATCATTTTCCTGTGATTCACCCTTAATAGTTAAAGTGGCTTTATGGTATGATAGATAGATAGATAGATAGATAGATAGATAGATAGATAGATAAGATAGATAGATAGATAGATAATTTCTAAGTTTACCCAAGGAGTATTTTTTTGGCATTTAGCATTTTATTTTGTCATGTGCCTCCCCCCTTTTTAAGAAATGGCTTTATTGGCTTATAACTTACAGATTATAAAAATTCACCCATGTGGGCTTCTTTCACTTAGCTTGTCTTATTTTGCTTAGCATGTTTTTGAGGTTTGTGTTATAGCCTGTATCTGTCCTTTATTCTGTTCATTACTGAGTAATAATTCTTTGTATAGATGTACCACTTAAAATTTTTTTTCTTATTTTGTGAGACAAGGTCTCATTGTGTATCTTTGGCTGTCCTGGAAATAAATATGTTTACCAGGCTGGTCTCAATTCACAGAACTCTACCTGCCTCTACTTCCTGAGTGTGAGATTAAAAGTGTGTGCCACCACACCCAATTTATACCACTTTGCTTATGCTTTAGTTGATAGACATTAGTATGTACAATGCAACCTTTTTTAGTATATTTGTAGGGTCATATAAGATCATACCAGTCTAAATTTAGACTGCGCTCATCTGCTTTCTCTCTGTTTTACCTACTTGGACATTTCATATTATTGTAATTATGGTATGTAGTCTTCAGTAACTGGCTTCTTTCACTTCCAGGTTTTTTGTTTTGTTTTGTTTTGTTTTGTTTTGTTTTGTTTTTAAGTATGTGTGGCTGTTTTGCCTGTGTACCATGTTCATGCAATACCCTCTGAGGCCAGAAGATGGTGTTATATTTCCTGGGACTTGAGTTACAAACAGTTGTGGGCCACCTTGTACTTGCTGGGAATCAAGCCCAGAGTCCTGGGAGAACAACTGGTGTTCTAGGCTCTCCAGCCCCACTTAACTATTGTTAAGTTTTACTGGTGTTGTAGCTTTGTCTGTGCTTCAGTCCTAGCTTATTGTCACATACACCTTACTTAAATATCAGCTGATGGACATTTGCATTGCTTCCACTTTTGGTTTTGAGTAGTATTTCCAAGAAAATTGTTTTTGTTTACTATAGCCATGTATTCTAGGTTGGCTTTAAATTTGAGATCCTCCTGCTTCAGCCTCCCAAGTGCTCGATTATAGGCATGTACCACCACAGACAGCTAAAAACACCTTTGTGTAAGCTTTTGTGTGGATGTGTGTTTTCATTTCTTAGGGCTATATTTTAAAGCTACATCCTACTTGGTAATGCAGTTTGTTTGAGGAAGAATAGTGTTAGAACAAATCTCTTGGTTTTCATCTGTTGTGATTTTCCTAAAATCTTTGGTGCAAAACCCAATGATGAATAGTATCTAAACTTAGTGCACATATACTGCTTCTTTGAAAATACTCAACCTTTTGAAGTTGTAAAGTGTCACTGTACTTTTCAGAGAGGCCTTTACCCAGTATGCCACAGTGCTTTCATTATTAAATGTGATCTGTAGTTCCCAGAAGGTTTTCTTTCCTTGTAAAAATTGTCTTGGAATTCTGTGTACCTGCTGGGGAGTCAACCAGTAAGATAGTGGCTATGAGTGCAGTGAATATGCAGATCTGAGAAACTGCAATCTTTAGAGAAGCATTCACAGCCCTCATACAGGTGGACTTTGACTACAGCTGAGTTAAAAAGAAAGAAAGAAAGAAACAAAGAAAGAAAAAAAAAAGATCAGGCTAGACACCAAAAGGAGCAGACGGTGCTGCTTAGTGTCGTTTCCTCTGTGGGATCTAATCCTGAGCATTTACACTAAGACAGCCATCTTACTGGAGTAATGTAACAGCTCGTCTCTCTTTTGCCTTGTCCTAGTTGGAAGTAACCTTCATGATTAACAGCAGGTTTTGCTTTTCTTGCTTCTAGATCATTAATAAAAGCTCTTGAAGCTCTACACTTACAAGCCACGTAGTTGTTTTATCAGAGTGTCAAGACAATTTCTTTCTAAAGAAACAGGGCAGGGTACATGCCCTCCAAGACAGATAAAAATGAGAACTTTAGTTAGCCTTCTCTGGGTTCCTGTATCTGAAACCAAGCCAAAGACTAGTCCTTGTGTATATATAAATATTTATGAATACAGCTATAACTTAACCTGGCAGAGGTTGTCTAAAATGGTGGGAGCTGGAGTAGGCCCTGCTGATAATACAAATTTATTCCCAAGTATTAGAGTTTCAAGAGGCCCAGTGGTGAGTCAAATTATTTTTAAATTTTATTTATTTATTTTTAATTTTTGAGACAAGCTCTGTCTAGTCCTAGCTATTTGGAACTTACTACCTAAACTAGGCTGGCCCAGAAATCTCAGAGATTCACCTGTCCTTTTTTTTTTTTTTTTTTTAAATTATGTATTTGAGTGCTCTGTTTTCATGCACTCCATAAGAGGGGATCAGATTCCATTACAGATGGTTGTGAGCCACCATGTGGTTGCTGGGAATTGAACTCAAGGCCTTTGGAAAAGCAGCCAGTGCACTTAACCTCTGAGCCATCAACTCTAATAGCTCTGGCCTGTCTTTTTAATCCACTTGCAGTGCTAGGTTTAAAGGTGTGTGCCACTACACTGGCATAAAGTTTTTGTCTGTAGTACGTTTCTGGATTCCAGTAGATTCTTGTGCAACAAACCAAGTATCTGAAGAGAATGTAGGTTCATTAAAGTTGGAAGAATTGTCTTTGAGTTCTGAGATCCTCTTTACCTCTTACAGAAAAGAAAAATGAGAACTGGAGGCTCAGGGCTTACTTTGAAAGGATTAGTAGAGAAGCCAGGCTCCTACTCCAGTATGATCACTTTGTTTCTTGTCCTCCTCTGGGCCTATCTTTAGAAAGTAGAGTGAGTCCTCAGCCAAGGTTGTGATTCATATTGCTTTGTTTTGTTCTGAATAAACTCATGTTCTTCTATGGTATGTTGTTGTTTTTAAGACAGGATGTCACCAAGTCTGGCCTGAAACTGGCAAGTAGCTGAGGATGACCTTGAACTGTGATCCTCCTGCTTGTACTTTCCAACTAATAGATTATAGGCTTGTATCCTGTTTTATAAGGTACTAGGGATAAAACCGAGGGCTTCACAAATGCTGACAAACATTCTGCCATCTGAACTACCTCAGCCTCTGCGGTGGTTGCTTTGAGTCTCACAGCAATAAAGGGGAATGTGTCTTTACGATGTTTGAAGCAGCACTTTGAAAAAGAGACTAGTTTTGTTTTTTAAGAGTATGTGTGTTAAAAAAAAAAAGAGTGTGTGTGTTGTGAGGGGCTGGGTGGGGTATGTGTACTTGAATACATGCACCCAGAGGCAAGAAAAGGATGTTGGTTTCTCGGTGCCAGGAATACAGGTGGTTGTGAGCCATCCAAAGTGGTTGCTGGAAATAAACTCTGGTGCTCTGCAAGGACAATGCATGCTCTTAAGTGCTGAGCCATCTCTCCAGCCCAATGGAATACAGGTTTCTTAACCATTTTCCCCACAGAGTGCTGTGCTTTTTTGTGATTCAGAAGTGCCAATTGACCACAGGCCAATGGATTGTGTCCTCTGTTGTTTTTTATTTTCCTTAGGTCCTCCAGGTGAGAGAGTGGCTTGTGCTGTTAGTATCCTAGATATAGTAGGATTATTTGAAGATTGAGAGACAGCAGTCATTTGGAAGAATCCCACAACCCCACCACCTAATTTATTACCTATTCCCCCCTCCCCATGCCAGTCCTTTCCCCCCATTATCAGACAGAACCCCTTCATAGCTGTGGGGTTGACTTCTCAGGCTTACTTTATGTGGAATCAATCATCCACTCGAAGGCAGTGTGAATGAACATACATCTGTAACTATCTATCTCTAGTCATCTGGGAAAGAAACAGTTCATGTGTTCTCTTTTTCCCCCCATCCCTGAAAGCTAATAAATGAACTCTTTTTTCTATTTGGTGGGTGATGTTATTGGTTGGTGTTTTGAGGGCATTTTTAGACCATTAATGAATCATATACTGACTGGTACATATCTTTATCAGTCCTTGATTATTTCTCATCCACCTGCAGATAGAAACTCTGCTGTAGGAAGGCCATCTTCCTCCTTGTTTAATCCTATGGGGATTTTGCTTGTTACACAGCAGGATAGCAAGAAAAACAGGCTCTGAGTTTCATAAGAGTTCGTGGCTCATCTTTATTTATTATTTTTTTTATTACGTGTACCCTCAAGTTATAATAATTTGTGAACAGATAATCAGCTTGGGCTTTGGACTGGTGAGAAGCAGGTAAAATAGTTATTGCAGAAACCAAAAAGGAGTAAGTCTAGTTATTTATCATGTAGTGAATACATGGGCTGGGTGCTTTATAGATTGTTTGCTTGTTTGTTTGTTTGAGATGGGATCTTACTGTGTAGCTCTGGCTGTTTTGGAACTCACCATGTAGACCAAGCTGGCTTATTTTTAGGAATTTAGGTAGAGAGTGGTAGCATGAACAGATGTCAGAGCCATTGGTGGCACTTTTAATAAGGAAGATATAGATAGGATGGTGTTAAGGTGACAAGATAAGGATTTTTTTCAAGTAATGTGTCTAAACTCATTTAATTGTACAAGAATTTATTGAGTGCCTCCTCCCATATTCTTTGAAGCACAGTTTAACACTTGATACATTGAGTTTTCTCCAGTGTATTAGTTAGTCTTTTCTTATATACATTTCAAGCCCCTTAAATGTGTTTTAAATTTCCCGTCTATAGGCTAGACATCAATATAAGCCAATATATCAGGAAACATTTCTGCATTTTACGGGTTGTTCTTACACAAGACATTTCATATATCCTTTATATGTGGGTTCAACCTACCTTACATTGACAATTTGGAGGGAGAAAAGTGTATCTATATTGGGCAACATGTAGACTCTTTTCTTGTTACTCTCTAAACAATATCATGACAATTATCTGTTACTGTATCTTATATATTATAACTATATCTATACTCTGCTATTTTAAATAAAGTTCTTAGATTTTGATATCCCTGAACCAGTGGCTCTTGAAACAGTAATCTTTGTGAATACCAAGGGACAGCTGTACTTGAATTTTAGTCCTGTTATACAAATGGGAAAAGCAAAACCTTTGACAATGCACTGAAATTTTGAAAAATATATGTCTGTGAGTGTTTTGCCTACATGTATGTGTATGCATCACCTGTATGGTTTGGGCCCTCAGACAAGAAGAGCTCATTGGATTCCTCTGGAACTGGAGGAAGTAACAGGTGGTTGTGAGCTACCATGTAGCTCCTGGGAACTGAATCTAGGTCCTCTGTAAGAGCAGCAAATGCTCATAACCACTGACCATCTCTCTATCTCCCTTCCCCGGAGACATTCGGCAGCTGCTGTGCTTATATAATTAGGATATTGACTCAGCCTTAAACCCAGCATTGGTAGCTCATCCTAGGAAATGGAAACTTCCAGGGATTTCAGATCCATAAAACTTACTTGCTGAGTGACAGCGGTGTAATAGCAGTAGCTCCTTTGCTATTCCTCTAACTCAGCACAGGAGTCCGAAAGTCAGTATGTTTTTGTGTACTGATGGGACAAAAATTCAAATGTGGGGCTAGAGAGATGGCCCAGTATTTTTGGGCAACTTATAACTTCTTGTAATTCCAGCTCTAGGGGCATCTGATGCCATTGGCCTGTGCAGGCACTGGCACTCAGGCAAGTATATACCTGCCCACAGAGACACACACATTAAAAATGATAAAAAAAAACAAATTGGAAAAATGTGAATGAATAATTTGAAAAAGCAGCCTTATATAAATATCCTCAGGAAGAATGCTTCCTTATATTTTCAGAGTTCTCAAGGTTTTATTTTTTGGAGGAGGAGAAAAGTCCCCAGGGACAGAAATACTATCTCAAAATCTTTGTTGTTGATAGGTCACATAGGAGTAAAACAAAGCAGAAATTCCAAGTTTATTAGGTTCTAAACACTGTGCTGTGGGGATCTGAGTGGCTCAGCAAATTTGCCTCAAATTATTATTGTTGGAATCCTGATTCTAACAGTCCCTTTGCAGTCATCTGATTGACTCTTCAGCCTGGTGGTGTTTCCAAACTTATGAGAGTTTCTGAAGACATGTTCTTCCCTTTGATGTTGCCAGGAGGAGACCAGCATGGTCTCTGATGCTAAAAAATTGTTCTTATATTGTTTAGGGATGCTGGAGATGGGATTGTGAGCCGCAAGGACATTATAGAAGGTCTTGCTTGAGCTGTGGCAGACTAGAATAGAAAGAATATGATGGAGCGCCAGCATTCTTGGACCAGAGGTGTACTTGGGCAGCCTGCCTGCTTTTCCCATTTAGTTGGAAAAGTGGAGGAGTAAAACTGGCGGTGGGCCAGGTGCAGTTTCCCTGTTCCTCTGTCCTTTGAAAATGACAGTTGTTTTTAGAAGAGAGTTCTTAGTAGGAGGCAGCAGAGAAGAAGCTTAGAGTAACCTTGCTTCCGTCTCAGCTCTTCTACTTCCCAGCTGTACAACCTTGAAAAAATTGAACTTTGATTTTTGGGGTTTTAAAATTTTGTTTGAGATGAGGTCTCACTATGTAGTCCAGGCTAGTCTCAAAATCTTGGCAATTTTCCTGCCTTTGCCTTCCTAATGCTGAGATTATAGGCAGTCATCACTATGCCCAGCTGATTCTTCAGTTTGTAGTTTGTAAAATGGAACTGATATTAATGGGATCTCTAGAAAGGTAGTTTATTAACAGAAACTATAACTTCATCTTCCCTCGTTCTTTCTGTTTCCTTTTTTTCTTTTTCTTTTTTTTTTTGAGACAGGTCTCACTATGTGTAGCTCTATCTAGAACTTGCTGGGTACACAAGGCTGACCTCAAACTCACAGAGATCTGTCTGCTTGCCTTTACCTTCAAAGTGATGGCATTAAAGGTGTGTACCCCCGCCCCCCATGCTTGGCTAAATTATAATTTCTTAAACTACTTTTCTGAGTTACTTGAAATTTTTACTAATAGTGTGTATAACTTGAATAACTTATTAAAATCACAGTTTTTAATATGGGCATATTTAAAACTGAAGGCACAGTCCTGATAACTAAAAGATAATCAAATTGCAGTGCGGGGAAGATGTGATAAAAGCAGCTGACCCCTGCTTTCATAGCTTTAGAGTTTTCTGCATGCCTGTGTGTGTCTTTGCTAAGCCTCAGCTTCTTTGACTAAAAATAGGAGTTAATAATTGCATGTACCATAGGCTGTGGGTTTTGAGAATTATATGAAGTAAGATAAGTAAAGTGCCTAGCCTGGTATCTAGCACATGGGGAGTGTTCAGCTAATGTTGGTGTCCCCAGCTCTTATTCTCACGCTTGTGGCTTGAAGTGAGCTGGGAACTATGCTTTGAAGTCACTGAAGATGGGGCACAGAGTGATTGGGTGACTTGCCTCCCTTCTTCACCTTTTTTTCCTTCCTATTTCTTTTCTCCTCTTCCTCCATCATCATCTCTTTTCTTTTTCTCTTCCTCCTTTCTCTCTCTCTCTTTTTTGAGACAGGGTTTCTCTGTGTAGCCTTGGCTATCCTGGACTCACTTTGTAGACCATGCTGGCCTCAAACTCAGAGGTCTGCCTGTCTCTGCCTCCCCGAGTGCTGGGATTACAGGTGTGTGCTACCATGCCTGGGTCTCTTCTTTTAAAGACAGGACCTTGCTATATAGCCACCACACCTGACTTCATATGCAGGGGCCCTTTCTTAAGGCCAGATGTTGGGTTACAGTAGATATAGCACTGATACCTATGTGGTGTCTGGAAGCACCTGTTCTATCAGCATAGGCTGTAGCAAACTGGAGGTCTTGCAGGTGTCCACTCATGTACTGGCTAGGACTGTAGACAGCAGAGCACCATTGGTCTGGCCTAAGGGGTTAACAAGGCTCAAGTTTGGTGAGACTGAGGCCAGTTTTGGACCACATCTTTTTCTCCCACTTTCCTTGGCAGATGAGCCACATCCTGAGTTACTAAAGGGTAGGGCTGTTTTTCCCTCCCCCTTTCCACATCTGTCTTGCTTGGTACACGGAAGGCTCTCTACCATTGCCCTTGTTTGTGTTTCAAGTTTCTGAACCGTTCAAAACATTCTAGTCTATCCTCTGTGGAGTTGTTCTTGCTTGCTGCAGGCCACACCACTGAACCTGTGTGTAACATGAAGTTAATGCAATAGTTCGTCTTTAACCCAGCTAGCTCCCAAAATAATCGACACAGCAAGGCTATGATTTATTTTATGAGCTTTGAAACCAGAGCTGGGCAGATATCAACCCTTTAAGCTATTTTGCTATTTCCCAACTACACACCCCAAGTTACTTGCCAATAAATTATCTTGTCTGGGCTGGATATGCTCAATTAGGCTACATCTTCTTTCTCCAGCTTCTTCCTCCTTCTCTTTCCCTTTACCTGTCTATGGTCCCTCCTGAAACCCCAGTCTAGGACCAAAGCTCTGCCTATCTCTATTCTGCCCAGCTACAGGCACCAGCCCTTCTTTATTTTAACCAATCAGAGAATATTGGGAATCAAACTTCATACAACAAAGGCCAGTGTATGTGAGAATGCATTCATTTGGGTGGCAACCAGATCTTGGGGTTCAGAATTTAGCATTTGTAGACACTGCCCTAGACCATCTGTGCTTGCATTTTTTTTTCCCTTTGTTTCAACAGGCCTACACAGCATAGCTTGAGCCTCTAGTGGAAGACCCCTCTCTCATTTCACTTCTATGGTTCCATGGTTATCTGCCAGTTGTCAGGCACTGAAAAGTTTAAAGGACTACTGTAACTAGTCTTTTCTACTTTGTGGGTTGTTCTTTCTTTTGCCCTTTTCCACCCCTTTTCTTCCTCCTCTTCAACCCCCTAACATTGGATAACGAGGAGGAGAAGGAGGAGAAGAAGGGAAAAAAGGATAGAGAAGAGAGAAAAGAGAATAACCTGAATAAAGTCAGGTTGGAAAAGGGGCCATGTTATCGATAGACTACTTCCTGCTGATTAGGGACCTTTACCTCCTTGGTGCAAGTTTGTTTGTCACTGACAGGATATCTAATTTCTTTTTGTTTCTTCTTTGTGCATGACTACTTAGCAAACAGTGACCAACAACAATCAACAACTCACACTGACTCTTGGGAGACCTAGCTTTTATATATCCTCTGAAAAGTCCCCAGATTCCAAAGGTCACCCAATCACAGGAACTTTCTGTAGCTGGCAAAATCATGCCTTTGCTAGAGCACAAGGCAAATCATAGTCAGCTGCTTTGAAGCAGCCCCACATCCCCACACCTGAGATTAATAAACATATTCTTTTGTTTGTTTTTTTGTTTTCTGTTTTTCAAGACAGGGTTTCTCTGTGTAGCCTTGGCTGTCCTGGACTCGCTTTGTAGACCATGCTGGCCACGAACTCACAGTGATCTGCCTGCCTCTGCCTCCCTGAGCACTGGGATCACAGGCATGCCGTCACTGTGCCTGGCAAAAACATATTCTTATCTTTTATCACTGTGTTTTTTAAAGAAATCAAATTCCAAAATTGTCACTACAGCCTATCCTTGAGGTATCCATTTTTTTTTTTTTCCATAGTTAAGGCCATCCAGGTGCCTGTACCACTTCAGACAAGTGTACTTTTGGCTTGGGGCCTAGGAGGATTTTAAAGACCTCATGAAAGAGAACCTCTTGCTGCTAGCTAATTTCAAAATAATAATCATCAGTGGAGAAGCACCTCTTACCTCTTTGTTGAGAGTCCCTTTAAAGCACAAGCTGCTTAGGGCTTTTATTTTTCTCTGGTATTAATCCATGTTTGAAGTAATTTTGTTTTTAAGGGTGATGACTGAGCCAGGTGTGGTGACACACACCTGTAATCTCAGTGCTCAGGGAAGCAGAGGCAGGTGGATATCTGTGAGTGTGGGGCCAGCCTGGTCTACAAGTCCAGGGCAGCCAAGGCTACACAAAGAAACGCTGTCTTGAAAACCAAAAAGAAAAAAAAAAAAGGAAAAAAGAAAAAAAGGGGGGGGGGTGATTTCTGAAAAATTTGGAGAAGGTTCTTATAAAGAACCAGATTGTGGGGTTTTTTTTCAAGGCTAATTATGAGTTTGCAGAAATAGCTTCAGGATACCAGGAAGAGACCTAACACACTGTTTTGGAGCTGTCATCAAGGATGCCACCTTTTGAAAATCAACTTATAGGCAGTCCTTGGCCTCTGGAAACTCACGCCTGAGTCTTATCAGAAATTAATCAGATGAGGACCAGTAAGATGGTTTAGTGAACAAAGGTGCTTGAACCCACTTAAAGGTGGAAAGAGAAAACTGATTTCCGTAGGTTGTCCTCTGACCGCCACATTCATGTCCCTCCCCTCTTACAAATAAGTAAACATTAAAACTTTTTTTTTTTTTAAAGAAGTTAACCAGATGATATTTCTAACAAAACTGACTGATATTCTTGCTATCGGGATAAAATTAATGTGTAAGTGAGGGATTGTGGGATTCTCTTGCTTTTGGAGCTTTGGTCATATGTGGCAGATCTGTTCTTACCATTTTAGAGACGTAATGACTTCGTTTCCATCCCTTTTGATTCCTTTCTTTTTTCAAGTTGGAGCTAGAACCAAAGTGCTGTGATTTCCGAGCTGGTGTTTCTTTCATGGCAGGCAGAGTCTGTGGGGATGGAAATACTGAATTGTGGGATGATCTGGAGAGGGAGACAAAACAATAGAAAAAAAAAAAAAGAGGACCATGTAGTGGTGTTTAGGAGTAGATTGTTTAGACAGAGTGTATGGGAAGGAAAGGCCAACAAAAACAGGCTAAAGTAGAAAAAGAGAAGCTGAGGTATATTTATTTCTTGGGTTTAGTGCACTGTTGGAGGACAATTCTTTTCTCTGAGGGATGCTCCCTAGGGTTTGCTTCGCTATTTGGGGAGGTGCAGTTGAGCATCCCCACAGGAAATCTTTTAGTCCCTGATATTTATAGATTGGCCTAAGCTTTGTAAAAGGCAACACCCATTTCAATTAGCAACACAGCATTGTATCCCTCTCAAGCATATATGGATTCCTATTTGGCCTGGTGAGAGGGCCTGGCCTGTACAATGTCCCATTACATTAGCCTGACTCTCTGCTGCTTCAGAGGTCATTTTTGCAGGGGCAATACTGACATTTCCCTCTAAGTGACCCCTGGCTGCTCCCTTCTCTTTCAGGAATGAGTTGGAGTCTGGCCTGGGAATAGTAGCCCTCTTGTCTGTTTGTGAGCTATGAATGCCCAGGAATGATGATTCCTGTTTGTTTCCCTTCCACTGGCTTCAGGGCTGGGGTTGTTCTGTTCACAGCCTGACAACTCTGTAGTGAGTCCAATTTAACATGGATTTATTAACTGCTAGTGTGGGGTAGGGCTGAGAGGGTATTCATAGATGATGGGGACAAGGTTCTGACCTGAGGAGGGAGATTGCTGTGTATTCAGTTCCTACCCTTTGGCTAGTTAGTATTCCTTATAGCAGGAACTGTCCATAAGCTTTTAGTCTGATCTAATGTAACATGGTTATTATGAGGTTTGGCTTATAGTCATAATGGATTAAAACTCATTGAAAATGTTTAAAGCCCCAAATTCATACAGAACCAAATTAATACTATAAGGTAGGATGATAAAAAATGCCAACATGTATATAGAATGATGTTTTTTGTCCTGTTTTTGAGTCAGCATTTTGAAATGTAGCTCAAAGTGGCTTCAAATTTGCAGCATAGTCAAGGCTGGTTTTGAGTTCAGTATCTATCCTTTTGTCTCACTGTCCTGAATTCTGAGATTAGAGGTATGTGCCATCGTACTATTGAAAGCTTTCTTTGTGTCAAATGTTGTTTTTACTGTTTTGTATGGGTTTGGTGGGGTTTTTTGTTTGTTTGTTTGTTTTGGTTTTTGGAGACAAGAGTTTCTCTATGTAGCCTTGGCTGTCCTGGACTCAATTTGTAGACCAGGCTGACCTCGAACTCACATTGATCCGCCTGCCTCTGCTTCCCCCACTGCTGGGATTACAGGCATACCCCATGTTTTGTATAAATTAGTTTATCGTCCTAGCAACTTTAAAAGTGTAACTATTTTGTACCTATTTCACAGTTAAAAATTTTTTTTGTTACTATTGGGTATTGAATGTAGAGCTTCCTCCATGCCAAGCAAATGCTCTCCTATGCTACATCCCAGCTGGTTTTTGTTTGCTTGCTTTGAGACAGAATTACTATACCACAAAATTACTGTATAGTCAAGAATAATTTTAAACTTCTGATCCTCCTGTCTCTGTCCACCAAGTACTGGAATTGCAGCTGTGCATTTTCATGTGTTCCCTGTGTAGTGTTGGGGATTGAAATCAGAGCTGTGTGCATACTAAAATGCTCTACCAACTGAGCTACATCCCTAGCCCTTTAGTCCTTTTTTGACTTTTTATTTTGAGAAAGGGTTCAACTAAGTAGCCAAGGTTGGCCTTGATTCATTCTTATAGCCCCAGGCAGGGCTTTGAACTTCCTCAGGCTCCCAGATAGCTGCTATAATAGGCCTGTGCCCTAGGCCTGGCTTAAAAGAGGGTTTTAAATCTTGCCTACACTGGCATAGCTTCTAGCAGAATTAGGCTGTCTGAACTCTTGGCCACGGGCTGCAGCCCCTTAGTAATCTTGTGAGTTTACAATACACGAGTAGTTATTTACTACTGTTGGCTAAAGCAATAGTGAGTGCATTTTTACTCAGTTTACAAACAAATGAAGAGACCCCAGCAACATGCTTTATGTTTAGACTCTTAAAAAGCACACTGCACTGAAACAAAATAACAAAACCCATCTCCTCTTTGCTATTTCTGTACAAGTTTTTATTAAGAATGTCTGAATTGGAGCCAGACCGTGGTGTTACACACCTTTAATCTGAACACTTGGGAGGCAGAGGCAGGCAGATCTCTTGAGTTCAAGTCAGCCTGGTTGACATAATGAATTCTAGGACAGCCAAGACCACACAGAGAACCCCCCCGCCCCCGCCAAAAAAAAAAAAAAGAGAAGAAGAAGAATGCCTGAATTGTACTTGGGAAGCAGAGGCAGGCGGATCTCTATTAGTTCAAGGATAGCCTGGTCTTCAGAGCAAGTCCAGGAGAGCCAGGGCTCTGTTACACAGAGAAATCCTGTCTTGAAAACCAAACCAACCTAACCAACCAAACAAAATAAGAACCAGCCAAACAAAATGGATCATCCCTCTGCAGTGGATCCATCTTTGGCAGTTAATTTCTGGAGATATCAGGCTCATTGGAAAGGCAAGTGCTTGTAGGCTGCCTGCTAAGAGCTATCAGAGTTAGTATCTTTGAATTTCCATTACATTTCAATCTACGTGTCAGTGGTTTTAATAACGTGCTATTACTGAAAGTGATTATCCATCTCATTTGCAAGGAATCACTCATCTAGTGACCATATTCCCAAATCTTAAAGCAGCTTCAGAATCCCTTTGTCACCTGAAATGTGCTTGAAAATCACCAGGCCATATTATGACATGAACATAGAAAGGGAACTTTTTTGTTTGTTTGTTTGTTTGTCCAAACAAGAAACTTCAGTATAAGTAAGAGGAAACAAGGAATTCATCTGGATGTGGTAGCCCATGCCTTTAACCCCAACATTAGGAGGCAGAGGCAGGCAGATCTCTGTGAGTTCCAGGATAGCCTGGTCTATGAATCAAGTTCCAGGACAGCCAGGGCTACACACAGAGAAACCCTATCTCAGAAAACAAACAAACAAACAAACAAAAGGCCCTGAGAGCGTTCATAATTTAATACTATTCAAAAGTACATAACAGAGCCTGGAGAGATGGCTCAGAGGTTAAGAGCATCTGCTGCTCTTCCAGAGGTCATGAGTTCAATTCCCAGCAACCACATGGTGGCTCACAACCATCTAGAATGAGATCTGTATACATAGTAAATAAATAAATCTTAAAAAAAAAAGTACATAACATAACAAGGAATGGTGGTATGAGATTTGGCCTGGGCTAGGTGGGCCATAGCCCTTCCCTGCCCCCTCAGCCCAGGGTCACTGAGGATCTTAGCTGTTGTGGGTTGAGTTTCTCCCAGGGGTGACCAGTCACATGATGGGATGCTGATGTGGATAACACTGATGTTTCAGAGGAATGGGTCCTTGTATTTGGCAGTAGGTGGAGAACAGGGCTGAGGCCCAGAGGCCACTAGAAGGGGGGAGACTATTTTGGGTATTTTGGGAGAGGAAATGTCCCAAGTCAGAGGAGGAAATGGGGAATGGGAAGATACAAGAATATATGTATGTATGTATGTATGTATGTATGAATGTATGTATGAGAATGTCATAATTAAATCCATTATATTGAACACTAAAACAAAATGAAACAAACTGCAGGAAGATATAACCATAGTATCCTAGCGCTTCAAAAGTCAGTGCCCTCTTGAGTGGGTTATTGGCTTCCATTTGTTCAAGATTTCTAAGCCAAGCACAGTGGCACAAACCTGTAATCCCAGCACGTTGAGAAGCAGAGGCAGGTGTGTCTCTGTGAGTTCGAGACCAGCCTGGTCTATAGCGTGAGTCCAGGACAGCCAAGACTACACAGAGAAACCCTGTCTGGAAAAAAGATTTATTTTTCTTATATCCTGAAGTTCCTGGCATCTCAGGAACTTGAACAGTCTTTATAACTTCCTGTTTGTCTTTTTATGAAGGTACCTCCTAATCTACAATCTATCCATAATGTTTTTATTTTAGATTTTCTTTTTAAATGTGTACATATGTATGTATGTGGGTACCTGAGGAGGTCAGAAGAGGGTGTTGAGATCCCCAGGAACTGGAGTTGCAGGCTCTTGTGGGTTGTCTGATTGGTCAGTGCTGTGAACTGAGCTCAGGTCCTCTAGAAGAACACCTGAGCCATCTGTTCAGCCCCAAAATAATGTTAACATTTAAAATGAATTATGTAGTACATGAAATGAAACAAATTTATACCTCTACTAAGATTGCATGCTTTGAGGTCAGACTGCTTAGTTTGAAATTTCATCCCATCTTTTTCATCTCTCCTGCCAGGTTTTCCTTGTCTAAAATTGGAGATAATAATAGTACCTACCCGTTAAGGTGAGTGTCAGGGCTAGATCAGATAGTAAGTGTAAAGTGTTTAGATTTATGCCCAGTGAATAAGCAGTCAAATGTTAGTTAATATAATAATGATGGTGTTATTATCTTGAGACTTCATGATACTGGCATGAAATTATGACCACCTCAGTTATAGAGAATGACAAAATGTCCCTGTCCCCACTGACACGGGTAGACCATGATCTTATAAAGGACTTTTTGCCATCTTTACGAGGCCTGATCTTGGAAAAATCATGCAGTAACAAGTATTCTCAAGTCACCTCCTAGATTTAGTTTTCTGAGGCTCCTGTGTGAAGAATACAGTGTGACTGTTCTGGGGTGCTTGAATCTGTCACTGGTGGGAGGGAAGCACTTGTTTAGAAAATGTCAGAGAACTCACCAAGTTATAACCAACAACACTTTGTTCTTCATCAATCTGCTGTCTTTCCCCCTTATGCTTATTTAATGGTTAGAAAAGCACTGAAGTGTGCTTTTCCTGTGTGAACATGCACATCTGAAACGTGTTCTTTCTAAATCATGAAAATTTTTTAGAAATCACAGATTGAGGGCTAGTGGTATAGCTCTGTTGGTAAAGTGCTTGCTTAGCATGCATGAAGTACAGGGTTTGATCCATAGCACCACATAAAGCCTGGCTTGGTCATGAATGTCTTTAATCGCAGAACTTTAGAGGCAGAGGCAGGTGGGTCTTTTTGAGGACAGCCTAGTTTACATAGGTAGTTCCAGGACAGACCAGGTTGCATAGAAAAAACCCTGGCTCAAAAAAAAAAAAAGTTCAAGGTCATTTTCAATTAAATAGTAAGCTATAGGTTTCAGGCCAGCCTGAAATATATAAAACTCTACTTTGAAGAACATTAAAAAAAAAAAAAAAAAAAGGCTTGTTTGTTTGAGACAGGGTCTTGCTCACTCTGGCCTTGAACTTTCACTTTTCCTAACCACTTGTGTCCTCCCTCTTCCTCCCTTCAGCCCCCCCCCCTCAGCCAGATTCCTTACTGTGAAAGGCTGTCACTCAGTTTTCAAGGGTGTGGTGTATTTGGATACATTTTGGTCTTATATGTTGACTCTTGGTCCCTTGTTTTGTGTTCATTTCTCACACAAGGCAGTAAGGAATCTTGGGTTCCTCATCTGTACAGGAACCAGTCAGGACTTAGGGCTCAGGGATAGAAACTGTTGGTTCTTCTCCCTTTTTCTCACTAAATGCATTCTGGGAAGGCTCTGCCAAAGGGGAAATTGATTGTGTAAGAAGGGCACTTCCCTTATAGCTTTCAAAGTTAGATGCTTCCTTCTCTTTTCTCTTCTTCCCATAATCAGTTACCAGTAAAACTGCAGTGCAGGACTCTTGAGATGTGTTTGTCACAGTGTGATGGACAGAGGAGTTGCTAGTGCTTATCCTTATCTTCTCATCGATCCCTTTATGAACAGGAATTACAGGAAATCACAGCTAGCATATAAAACCACAGACAGATGGGAAGGATGGAATGTATAACCCCCATTCCCAGAAACAAGCAGAGTGAGTGCTGAGCTGACTGCCTTTAGCATTTGGCCTCTGTCAGCAGGTCTGAAGATAATGGCACCGTCTGGAATGGAAACCGAATCTTCTAGCTCTGCTCAGTGCCCTTTCCTTCAGAACTCTTCTTGTGCTACCTTCTGCAGGTTCCTGTCACCAATATCCTGACTAAGACTCTTTTTTGTTCTGACAGGCCTTGCAAATTGCTGTAGTTGCTCTTGCCAGGGTCAGTTAGCTCTCTTTCACAGTGTTTATCATCTCTGGGGATGTCAAGGTGTGGTGCCCCTATTCTTTCCTTCCTGTGCTCCTTCTGGAAGGACTCTGGTTGATGCTGCGGAGTTGGATTAGGTCAGGTTTCCTGCTTAAGAATAATCGTTTCCCATTGCCTACTGACCCAAGGGTGAGTTTCCAAGCTGGCTCTATCTGAAGATTCAGTTGAATACTTAATACTTTGTGGAATAACCAGAACCTGCCAAGTGGCAGAAACTATGAGAAACAAGTAAGAATCGTGCCTTGCCCTGAGGATTTTAGGATGGAATTTATTTTCTGTTCTTTTTTGATCCTTGGCCTTTCTCCATCTAGGATACTTAACTTCAGTGTTTTACTCTAAAAAAGAATGTTTCTTTTTATGTGTCCCCCTCTTTGCTTCTTGTTTGTTTGTTTGTTTTTTAATTGTTTTTAAGACATGGTATCATTATGTAGCCCAGGCTGGCCTCAAATGTGTGATCCTCCTGTCTCAGCCTCCTCAAACCTGGATTACAACTGTATACATCGTTCTAGATTGCCTCTCTACACTTTCTCAGCAATCAGAGCTTTTATGTCCAAACTCCTGACTTTTTTCTTTTTCCTTTTTAAAATTATTTTTATTTTTTTCTAGTTTTTTGAGACAGGGTTTCTACTCTGTGTGGCCTTGGCTGTCCTGGACTCACTTTGTAGACCAGCCTGGCCTCAAACTCACAGAGATCTGCTTGCTTCTGCCTCCCTGAGTGCTGGAATTACAGGTATGCACCACCACACCTGGCTCTGACTTTCCTTTAAAAGGACCTCTTTGATTATTTTGGTTCATATTAATTTCTTTGTTCTCCTTTGTTTTTCATTATTTTGTTCATAACTCATAAGTAGTTGTTGCTTATTCTTCCTCATTTTCTCATTATTTATACTTCATAGTTCAACAGTATTGTACACAGATAGAATGTTGAAGTAGATACTCCTGCCTTGGTTGTTTGCTTTCTTGAATCTGCAGCCTCCTTAGCTCTGTTGAAAGTTCTGGTGGGTTTGAGGCCAGTGCCTTCTGTACATTTTACGAGCTGGGTAGAGAAGGCTGTTTGGAAATGATGAAACAGGGAATGTGGTTCTTAACAGAATTTCAGGTGGCCCAGAGGGTAGAGCAAGGATCTGGAGACTGGGTATGATTCAGGAACTTTTAGGATATTGGGAGCCAAGACCTAAGAGAAACTGGCAAATACAGACATGGTAGACTTGTGTCAAAAGAGTTTCTCCCATCTTGAGATTCTCCCGCAAGCTGAAATGTTTGGGTAGAAAATATGTTTAGTCTAGAAGATTGCTAGGGTTATTGGGGAATGGTGGTAAGAGCTGGTGCTTCTATTTGATCCAGTTCTTTTTTGTGGTGAATCACCCCAATAGAAGATAGAAAAGATGCCTAGTCACAGGGAAGCTTAGAGCTTAAGAGACTGGATAGGAGTACCAGTAAGCAGATCTGTCAGAGTAAGAAAGGATTTACTTATTTGCATTATTGACATTTGCCTTATATTTGTCTGGGTAGCTTGGAGATCTGAGCTTGTTATGCAAGTATGAGCAGCATTTTTCCTTTGCTTTGTCACTGATGGGAATTATAGGCTATGTTAGGTTTTTAACAAGTAGTAGAATCTTGGATAAAATTAAAAGTAGTGTCTTCTGTTTCAGACTTGGAAACAGAAGTAGAGTTTTAAGCATTGTGTTAACCCCCTCTCACCATTTCTCCTCTTTCTGAACTGCCTAGGGCCATGGAACATTTAGTAACTGAGCAAGAACCAGCTTCAGCCAGGTAGATTCCTTGGGTACATCGAAGTTTGCTGAATTTAGGTAGAAAGTGTAGTTGCATAGACAAAATCAGGGAGTTGTCATTTGTGTGGAAATGAAACTAGTATCAATATCTTCTCACAAGAAGACCTTTTCCAACCCTCTCTACCTCTGTAGATCCTTTATTTTGCAAATGGACTTGTGGTAGCAGCTCTGCTACTGTTGTGGCGGACAAGCTAGTGAATGGTTCTCAGGACTCTGAGTCGTTGGAGAATGCTGCCTCTTGTTCTGTTGTGCCTAAAAGACAATGACTCACATCACCTAAATGTTGCAGCACGTTCTGATCAAGTTTAGTTCTTTGATGGTAGTAATGGTAACACACAGTACCAGGTATGCTGATTGAATTGTGAACCAGTACTGCTACATTGTAAAAATCATTTTTCTTAATAGTTTAAAAGCTTTATTATAAAAGACTTGCAAATAAGGAGAAATGTCTCATGCCAAAATTAACCAAACCCAAAGGCTGTGTAACACAATGAATACCTCAGTGAATTTCTGTACAGTTAAAGTATGTATTTGGAACAGAAGCTTGTGGAGCTTCACATTTTACACTTTACACTTAAATACTACCTAAAGCAAAAAATCCATAACAGAATTAGAACTAGGAAAACAATTAACTTTATTTCTCTTTTCATGTTATACTTTCTACCCACGTGTACACATTATTAGCTAGATTCCACATATAAGAAAGAACATGTCTTTTTTCTTCCTTTCTGAGATGTGTAACCTCACTTAATAGTATACATTGTAAGTCCATCTGTTTTTCTGCATTTTAACACGGCTCTTACCTTCATTTCTTTAAGAGCTGAATAGTTGTAGTAGCAGCAGCAGTTGCAGCAGCAGAAGTAGTAGTGTTGATGGACAACTAAGTTATTTTCCAATTCTTTGCTATAGTGTATAAAGCAGTAATAAACGTAGGGGTGCAAATATCTATGGTAGGGTGTAGAGTTCTCTGGGTACATGCCTAGGAGTGAAATAGCTGGGTCGTATGTTAGTTCTATTTTTAATTTTTTGACATATCAGTTTGGAGATTGATCTTCCTTCTTTCATTCCTTTCCTGTCTTGTTTTATTTTGTTTGGTTCTGTTTGAGACAGGGTCTCACTATGTAGCTTTGGCTCTTCAGGAACTTGATAATGTAGAGCAGGCTGGCCTCTTACTCACAGATATCTGCTTATGTCTGCCTCCTGAGTGCTGGGATTAAAGGTATATGCCACCATGCCTAGCCATTTTTTTTCTCACCATGCCTAGTAGCTGTTGCCTCCTCCTTTTCCTCCTTCTCATCCCCCTCCCCCAACCTCAACATAGGTTATCACTGTGTAGTCCAGAATGGTGTTGAAGTCAGTATGTAATTTAGGCTAGCCTCAAACCACAGTCTTCCTGTCTCTTCTCCAATATTGGAAATGCCTCTCTGTGTGTGTCCATGATCACTTGCTTGCTTCTGCTAAGAAAGTTCTTAGCTTACATTATATGTGAGAGTTTTAATGTTATGTAAAATAAGAAGCAGCCATGAAGAGCAGAGACATTGTCTGCCAAAACGGTACACTTCAGAGAAGTAATCTGAATGAAATGTGTTTTCTGTTTGGCATGGGTATTTTGCATCTTCAGAAGGCTTTACAAAGTAATGGTTCTGGAACGCACAGTAGTCATTCTTTCCTACCCTTAGCTGCTCTTTCCTTATGGGAGCAGTTGTTTTAAGAAGCACAGAAAAAAGTCCTGGAAATCAGAACTGCTTCTCTTTACGGAGTTCAAGGTCTAAAGGGTAGTTTTTAAGGCAAGAAGGAAGTCTGGATAGAGTCATCGCACACAGACATAAATACCCTCACCTCCACCCATCATTTTCTCATGGTAAATGTGAAGGACTTCAGGATACAAGGACTGAACATGGCTTTTCAGCCCCTGTGTAAATCAGTTCTTTTGGCAGGTTGCTTTTGTGCCCTGGCGTTTCCCAGCTAGATTTGGCTTCAAAGGCTTGGATCAGACAACCTTTATGATGTCTTTGTGGTCCTATATGCTAGATAAGTACTGTACCACTGAACTACACTCTCAGACCTCAGAGCCATCATTTGGCAATTGCGCTGGAGTATATGGTCAGAGGAAGAATCTGAGGGCAAGGGAGGCTGCAAAGACTTTTAACTTTAGGGTGTTTTCATCATACCCTGGCTTCAAGGTCTTGGAGTAGAGGATCACAAGGCAGTAAATGGATTTGACCCTTTATCAACTGAGCCTTCTTGCCAGCCCCCTTTCTGCACAGTTTTAACCAGTTAGCTAGGTATTGACATGCAATTTTGCTTTGTTATAAGCAGAGGAGAAATTATGCTTTGGCAGTTGAACAACTGTACTGACTGTCTGACAGATCTAGAGAGAGTTAAACTTCAAAAGTTAATGAATGCTCTCTTCTACCTTACTCATACTCTGATCCAGAGTGGGCAGCCTGCTTGAGAGCTGAGGATCACAGAGCAATTGCTGTTGAAGGTAGAGATTGAGGTGACAGGGCAGCTGGGCCCTGACATTGGAGGCTTATCTGTTAGACTGGCCCACCCACCAAGATTAGCTTCTCTGTAGTGACTGCTTCTCACAGCTAAGTTAGTGTGACAAGCCAGACAAGGAGGTAGGCTCCTGGGGAACAGGTTATGGAGTCTTAATTAAGCCTGCCTGCACACCTCTGTTCTATACTGGCAGATTTTCCTCAACTCTTATATTTCCAAGGTTTCCCATTTTTAAAATACTGTGTGTGTGTGTGTGTGTGTGTGTGTATGTGTGTATGTGTGTGTAAATGCATGTTCATGCACCTGCAAAGACAAAGACAAAGACAACCTATCTCATGTTCTGCTGCAAATGGCCGCTGCTTTCTTTTCAGAAGCGATAGGAAGGTACCTACTTCTATTTTCTTATGAGCTCTTCCTGCCACACTGGTGCTTCTGGAAGAACTGTGCTACTGAGTTCCTTATCTGGTAGAGAGGTCTGGGAAAGAGTCCCTCCAGGAGTGTTCAGAATATACCTAGCCCAGGGAAAGTAGACCTGTGGCTTGATACTGTGTACTTGAAGGTTTAGTCAGCAGTCAGATTCTGATTGGGAAACTGACGAAACTGAGTGAGAGAGAATTGGGCTCTGGTTTAGGCACTCATTAGGCCTGTATCCCCTGGCAGGTTGCAACTCATACTGAGGTCACAGTTTGCTGTTAAATTGGACAAATGGGACATTATACAGTGTCCCCACAGTTTATTTTAGGCAGTAATGGTTAGGGTCTCGTGCTAGCAGCAAAGGTGGGATAGTTCTAAATTCTCTTCTGCCTCTAAGTTGTGTCTTTTTGGAATGGTCCCCATGCCTTTCTCTACCTCTTTCTTTTCTGTCTGTCTGACACCTATAAAGCTAGGGTCAGTTGGTACTGCTGTGTTCTGGGTGTCTCTTGCCTACACTACTGTTTTGCCCTATTCTCAGCACTTCCCCTGCCATACTGCCATCTGTTTACTTGTTTACCCTGATAGTTCAATGAACTTCCTGAGAGCTGATTGTCTTTTGTCTCTATGTCTGTCGTCACTGTTTCCCTAGTTGCTGGTACACAGTTTGGTATAAACACATTAACTAACTGGAACTAACTGGATGACCACGCCTGGACCAACATATC
Organism: Pachyuromys duprasi; assembly: GCA_028658305.1. Taxonomy (NCBI): domain Eukaryota; kingdom Metazoa; phylum Chordata; class Mammalia; order Rodentia; family Muridae; genus Pachyuromys; species Pachyuromys duprasi. The sequence continues at coordinate 31,910,468 of CM053765.1, read as the reverse complement.
TCTTTAGAGTTGTACTGGATCTTTCTCTAACTCCAAACTTCTTATCCAGACTCTTTATGAGCTCTGTGGGTGCTGGAGAATCTTGGGTAATGCTATTGATTTTTTTTTCTGTGCCAATCCCCAGGCACTCTGGTAAGCAGTGATAGGCCTTAATTTTGTCCTCTGTATTTAGTTATCTAACTGGGGCTGGGAACATCTGCTGCCTGTGAGTGACCTGAGCAGGGGAAGGGGTGTGGATGAGCAACAATCCTTTTTTGCGGGGACTAATTGGATGGATCTAGAGCTCCCTCCCCAACTCTGACTTCTGTTACAACGCGTGTCATGCCTTCTTTTTGTTCAAGTCTTGGTGGTGTTCCTGATGCTGCCCCTAACCACTCTGCTACAGAACCTTTATTGAGTTTTTGTTTACTCTGTGAGTGATTTGTCCTTTTGCCCTGATCCCTGGGAATCTTCATGTAATGTAAATGTAAACACCCACATACATTTTTCATCTAATATAAATAGTACAGCAGAAAGAAAAACCAGGGAAATAAAACACTTCAGGAATGAAATTTTGGATCTCTTTCAGATGTAAATAATGAGCTTCTACCTATCAGTTTGTATTTTTAGGTTCATCACCCTGCTTTCCACTTTTCCTCCTGAGATATCTTTAAACAATATGTGTGTAGATTGAATTACTTACTTGGAAGAGTTATAAAAAAGGTTGTGGGTCAAGCTTGCCTTTCTTTGGCTTTGTGCAGAAGGAAAAATGCAAAGGGAAAGTAATGTGCCCTTATCACTCTTGGTTTAAGCTGGCATAAAATTGTAAATGTAAATTACTAGGAGGTGGAGTCAGCAAGGAAATCTGGGCAGAATATTAAGCTTTGTTTGTTTATTTTTTCTTTTTACTAAGTGAAGAAGCAACAGAATAGTGACTGAAAGTAAGCACACTATAAAGCAATATTTCTCAAATGTCATTCAATGAGAATCTTAGGAAATGCTCATTCTGGTTGCGTATATTTGGGTTGAAGGTCAAGGGTCTCATGTTTCTGAGAAGCAGTCAGGTGATGCCAGTGCTATGCTTGGGTGAACTCTAGGTGGAATAACAAAGCCTGTTTTCCATCTGGATTGACCTGAGGAAAGCAGGCTAGTACAGAGTTTGATGTTCTCAGGACTAGCCAGAATTTGCAAAGCCTTCCTTAGTTTTTTTTATATGAGCTCTTGACTTTTTAATGCTTTTTGGCTTGAGTTTGGCTTTCATCTCTACAGGGTGTGTGAATCTTTACCCTTTTCCGTGATGTATTGTAAACAGATAAGGCCAACCCTAGATTTTAAATAGAATTTTAGAGGTAGAGGAACTCTTAACAGAAAATGTGCCCAGAAAAATGTCATGTCATGCCTGGAATTACACTCAGTGCCTGAGCTGGAGTAGAAAGCTAGATCTCTTCATTGCTGAGGTATGTCTACTCTTCATCTCCCTTGCCTTCAAAAATAAATCTATGAATCTATGTGTGTGTGTGTATGTGTATGTATGTATGTATGTGTTTGTCTGTCTGTCTATCTATCCATCCATCCATCCATCCATATGAGTGTTTTGTCTGCATGTATGTCTCTTCATCGCACATATTCGTGATACCCACAGAGGCCAGAAGAAAATAGTCCTCTGGGACTAGAGTTACACATGGTTGTGAGCCAATATGTGTGAGCTGGGAATTGAAACTGGGTTCTGGGGGCTGGAGAGATGGCTCAGAGGTTAAGAGCACTGGCTCCTCTTCCCGAGGTCCTGAGTTCAATTCCCAGTAACCAAATGGTGCTCACAACCATCTATAATGAGATCTGGTGCCCTCTTCTGGCATGCAGGCACACGTGTATAAATAACGTGTAGAATACTGTATAAATAACAAACAAATATTTAAATAAATAAATTGGGTTCTGTAGAAGATCAGCTAGTGCTGTTAACCACTGAGCCAGCTCCCCAGCTATAAAGCTTCAGTCTCTTGAGAGACTATGACCCTGAGTCAGGAATAAAGGATAAAATGTGTTTGGGAACCTGTAGTAGGTGGGGTTAAAGGCTTTCCTGTGGTGAGGGGGTTTACTGTTGGTACCACCAGTTATCTCCTGGCGTGTCTGCAGCGGTTCAGCATTTATTCACTTGGCCATAGTTCTTAACTGCAGCAATATTGAATTGGTCAAGTAATTATTTGTTTTGGGTAGCTGGCCTGCATATATTAGAGTGTTTAGCAGTATTACTGACCTTCATCATTAGATATCAAATGCAGCATTAATTATTAGTGTATCATTAATCATCTTCCAAGTTGTGATAGCTAGAATTACCTTCAGACATTGCCATATGAGAAAGCAAACCAATATTCTTTGGAAAATGAATTATCAGTACATGCTTTTCTAGCATGTAGACCCTAGGCTAAGTTATGAAGAACAAGTCATCAAACCAAAGTATGTGATGAGGTTGTGCTGCCTTGGGCTAGATTGCATGGTTAGTAACTTAATAATTCATATTCTGTTTCTGCTCAAGGAACAGTCATCTATTTTGAAAAAAAAAACAAATGAATCTCTAGATGTCCATCAACCATTCTTGAGACATGTAAGTCTCTCTCTCGTTATTTTATTTTCTTTTAGACAGGACTTCTCTGTGAAGCCTTGGCTTAGCTGGTCTGGACTTGCTTTGTGGACCAGGCTGGCCTCTGACTCAGAGGTCTGCCTGCCTCTGCCTCCCGAGTGCTGGGATCCTAGGCGCGCCCCACCACGCTCAGTTGTTTGTTTTGTTTTTGACAGGGAGGTGTACATCTTATGTTCCAAATTGGCATTGAACTTGTAGTCCTCTTTACCTTTCATACCCTGTGGCCAACTTCTTTTGGTGTCTTTGCCTGAAATTCGACCAATTCAAGATTAGTTTTGAAGTCTCCATTTAAATATTTAACGGAATGCCCCTTGATGTAGATTAGTTAGATTCTGTCCCTGTTGCTGAGTGAAGGCCATACCTAGAGGGAACTTGAAATAAGATTTTAGCTAGAACTAGAACATATTGGATCTGTTTTGGTGCAGGATTTTATACAATTAGGTGCCATGCAGAGTCATTGCTGGGGGCAGTGGCACAGGACTAATCAAAGAGCAGTTTACCCTTGATGGCTTACAAGAAGTCTGGGTAGTTTGTGAGGAAGAGGATGGGAAAAAAACATGGTTTACTTAGGAGGCTTGCTGGAACTCATATAAGATGGAAAAATTTTGGATGCAGAGTTTTATTTGACTTGAGTGCTACCTCATTGGGACTGTTAAAGCATTAGCAGATGGAAGTGAAGAACATGCTTCTAGATCCTAAACTTTAACTTTGAAAAATACCCTGATGACACTTGAGCAGGACGGAGGAAAATGGTAGAAACTATGATCATATTTGTGTACTAGGGAGATCACTTCTTTGCCTCTTCCGATAAGTTGTCCTTTTTTCTGAGACAGGATTTGTGTGTGTGTGTGTAGCCTTGGCTGTCCTGGACTCCTTTGTAGTCCAGGCTGGCCCCAAGATCCACCTGTCTTTGCCTCGTAGAATTCTGGGATTACAGGTGTGTTCCACCGTGCCCGTCGGTGCTGGTTGATTTTTATTGTCATCTGGACACAACCTAGAATCACCCAGGAAGAAGGAGGTGTGTGTTGGGGGAGGGGGGTTGTTGGGGGAGGTGCATGAGAGATCGAGTAAGAGGGGATTGTTTAAACAGAACTTTGGTGGTAGGGTTAATCACTAGAAATGAGTGGGATTGGCTATTGTGTTATGTTTTAGGACTTTTTTTTTTAATTTTTTTATTTTATGTGTGTTAGTGTAAAGGTATCAGATCCCTTGGAACTGGGATTACAGACAGTTGTGAGCTGCCATGTGGGTGCTGGGAATTGAACTCAGGTCCTTTGGAAGAGCAGACAGAGCTCTTAACCACTGAGCCATCTCTCCAGCCCGGACTTTCTTAAATAACTGCTGGGGACCTTTATATAGTGAAATGTGAAGTGTGTGAAGTCAGATTCTGCTGGCTTAAGGGAATATTGTCCTAGGCATTCATGGGGTGAATATGTCACAATGCTGTGAATTTAATGAAAAGAAAATACATAAATCTTTCCATTTTGGAGAGTGATATATCTCATTATCTCATTTTAACTTACTTGTGGATGTTCTTCTAAGTTGGTCATTTCTTACTCTTTCTAACATAGAGACTAAGGGTGTTGTAACTGTCAGGCTTTGCCTAATTTATCTTGTTTTTCTTGTCTAGCACTCGAAAAATGGAAGAAAAAGAAGAGAAAGTAACTAGGAACCATAGGATTTGGAACAGAGATGCTCTTCAAATAGAGCTTATTTGTCCCAACCCTCTGTTTCAAATGATGATGACAATAATGATAGATATTGATGATAACAGTAAAACTACCATTTTTGGTGACTCACAGGTGCCAGCATTATGCTAAGTGTTTTGTGTTTCTTTCCCTATATAGTGCTTAGAAAAGCCCTGTGAAATAGGTTATGCAGACAGTGAAACTGAGGTTCAGACAGGTTGGATAACTAACTGCTGGGATTACGGCTGTAGAAGCATGTCTTTTGCAAAGATGAAGTGTCTTTGTTTGCTCAAGGTCAGTGTTTCTGGTTAAGAGTTGATACATAAGTAGAACCCACGTTTCTTTACCTTGACTTCCACTGAGCACATTTTTGTTTTGTTTTGTTTTGAACAGAAGATTCCTTCTCTGTGATTATTTTGTTTCCTTTCTTGCTCTCTAATCCATTTAATTTCAATGAAATTGAATGAAATAGAAGGAAGAATGGTTTAAGTTTGGAGTTTTTGGTGAGCTTTAAAAGTTTATTTTTAAATAGGCAGTCTTCCCAGACAGACTGGGAATGTAACAGAAGGCCTGAGAACCAGGAAGTGACACAGACCTGTTTATATCATCCCACTTATGGGCCTTTGGAAAGCTGTCCACATAGATGGTAAAAAGTAAACAGAACTGTAGCAGCCTTTTCCTTTGGGCTTGCTATATTTGACATGGAGGAGGTGTTTCCTGCACAGCCATAACTACTTTGAACATTAAAATCTGGCTCCTAAATAGCCTCTCCAGGGATTTATATATAGATAGGTATTTATTTCTTGTTACCAGGCAGAAGCATTCTGTGATTTTAAGCACACAGAATGAATTGTTCCCCTCTTCATCATTTTTAGTGACTTAGTCTTTTGGGTTTTGTTTGTTTGGTTGGTTTTTTTGTTTTGTTTTGTTTTTTTTAATCACTGCAAGTAAGTAGTTTCTGCATGCAAAAGATTGTCCTAGAAGTGAAACTATCATCCTGAGTGAGGTATCCCAAAAGCAGAAAGAAACATATGGTATATATTCACTTATATAGACCTATAGGATAGGAAGGTCAAGCTGAAATCTACACACCTAGAAAGGATATACAGGAAGGAGGACCCAG